>OU744338.1:82047180-82667307 GCA_916610165.2 Gymnosoma rotundatum | reverse complement strand
CAGTACAGCAACGAATAGACTTTGTTTTTCAAAACAAAATATGTAATAATTGTCTTTCGTCAGGCCATTTAAAAGCCAATTGTTCTAGCACGAAGACTTGTTTTATTTGCAAATCTGATCACCATTCTCTATTGCATCTGCCCAAAGCTAAAACAGTCTGTAATAATGAACAAGCAAAAATTTTAAAAGAAGCTCCGAAAAGTCCTAGAAATGAAAGCGGACAAGACAAGCCGTCAACTTCCCGATATTCTCAAATTCAGACAAATCTCTCTATGAATAACGATTTTATTCTACTTCGAACGGCCTTAGTACAAATTGAACACAGAGGCGAATTGTATACAGTTAGGGCATTAATTGACCCAGGCTCGCAAAGAACATTTTTATCAGAGAGAGTTAGATCTCTATTACAATTACCTTACCATAAATCTCACGTCGAAATAGTTGGAATAGGTGGCCAAACACAATCTGCAAATAAGGAATGCAATATCACCCTTTTTGCCAAGCGTTTTAATTTAAAGTTCACTCTTACCACTATTATACTCCCAAAACTCACAAAACAAATTCCTTCAGTCTCGTTTGAACCTCCTAAACTCACTCAGCTCTCAAGTCTCGATCTTGCAGATCCCCATTTTAGTCAATCTTCTCAAATGGATCTGATTTTCGGAAATGATTCCGAACACTTAATAAATATTGAAGGAATTAAGAAAAATGTTTGTGGTCAAGCATCGGCCTATAACACAATATTTGGATGGGTATTAAGCGGCCCAACACAGAAAAGTGTCGTGCATACGTTCACCACTACAGTAACACCCTCTGAAACCGCTACTCTTAATAACACTCTACGCAAATTTTGGGAACAGGAGGAACTGCCATCAAAACCTATTCTTTCGGAAGAAGACCACTACTGTGAAGTTTTCTACAAAAAAACTACAGCAAGAGAGGCAAGTGGAAGATATATGGTAAGACTTCCAGTAAAACAAGAATTTCCCAAATCAATGTTTCTCGGTTCCTCTCGGTTTATAGCTCTTGCTCAATATTCTAGAATAGCCCAGTCCCTTTCAAAAACTCCTGAACTTCAGGAGGAATATAACAATGTTCTGAACGAATATTTAACCCTTAACCAAATGGAACCATCAACATCTCGGGAAATCGTTTCTGATGGTAAATATTTCTCATATTATTTACCTCACCATGCAGTAGTTCGCCCAGAACACAAAACTACAAAAGTAAGGATAGTATTTAACGCGTCTCGTAGGACTGGGTCGGGGTATTCTCTTAACGACATACTGCATGCGGGTCCAACCCTACAAGCTGATTTGATCACCATCATTATTAACTGGCGAATCTACCAATACGTCTTTAGCGGCGATATTCAGAAGATGTATCGCCAAATTCTAGTTCACCCCAAAGATAGAAAATTTCAACGCATCCTATATCAAAGGAATAACACTGGCCCTTTTAAAGACTACCAACTTAAGACTGTCACATTTGGAGTAAACTGTGCGCCCTTCTTGGCTATTCGTACACTTCATCAACTCGCCGAGGATTGTCAGGAAAATTATCCCAGGGCAACAAAAATCTTACTCCACGAAACGTATGTAGATGATATATTGTCAGGCGGACATACGATAGAAGAAGCAGAAAAATCCCTGTCTCAAATCATAGAATCTCTTAAATCTGCTGGATTTCACTTAAAAAAGATTACGTCTAATGATAGTCGATTACTCTCTCGTATCCCAACCGAAGATCTATACGATTCAGATCTCCTTCGTTTCCCAGAAACTAGCGCAACAAAAACGTTAGGGATCAAATGGAATGCTCTATCTGATACCTTCAGTTACTCCTTTTCCCCAATTCCTGAGTCCCAAAATATAACAAAAAGAATCTATTTTGCATCTATTTTCGATCCAGTGGGCTGGATAACTCCCATAGTAATCCGGGCCAAACTTCTAATGCAGCAGTTGTGGCTTGAAGGGCTCCAGTGGGATGACAATGTTAGCTCCGATATACTACACAAATGGAAAAAATTACTAACAGACCTTTCCCACATAGATGCAATAAAAATTCCAAGATGGTTACAGTATAAACCCACAGATGTTATTCAGGTTCATGGCTTCTCGGATGCATCTAAATCAGCATATTGTGCCACAGTATACCTACGGTGTCAAACTTCATCTCAAGTCATATATTCGAACTTAATAGGAGCCAAAAGCAAAGTGGCCCCCTTACAATCTATATGCTTGCCCCGACTTGAGCTTTGCGGCGCTGTACTTTTAACCAAATTAGTTAAATACGTTGTAGAATCCCTTAACTTGTCCCAGTGTGAAATTTTTTTGTGGACAGACTCATCAATTGTTATCGGATGGCTATCCAAACCACCATGTACTTGGGAAACTTACGTAGCTAATCGAACGGGCCAAATTCACAATACTCTGCCCGGTGCAATTTGGCGTCATGTTCGAACACACGATAATCCGGCAGATCTAGGAACTCGTGGATGCAAACCGCAGGAACTCGCAATTAATTCTTTATGGTGGCAAGGCCCATCATGGATAATTAAGCCACAGTCTGAATGGCCAAAAATTACTCCTAGTAATGCTCCTGATAGCAATAAAAATATTCAATGTCTCAAAACCTCTATTCAATCAGGGGATATATTAGACAGATTTTCCTCCTATAATAAAGCTCTAAGAGTTATATCTTATATATTTCGCTTTTATAATCATAGTCTTGCTAAACTCAGATCAGAAAAGTCACAACGCCAAATAAACCTTACTCAAAGGGAAGTTAATTATGTAAAAAATCGTTTAATAGCACTAGCCCAAAGATCTCACTATGCGGACGAAATTAAACAAATCTCAAATTCTCTGAAATTATCTCCTAAAAGTTCTCTGAACACACTGAACCCTATATTAGATAAAAATAGTCTCCTAAGAGTCAATGGTCGCCTCTCAAATGCACCACTCACGTATAATGAACGATATCCCATAATTCTGCCAGGAAAATCAAGATTGTGCCAACTCTATTTGGAACATTTGCATGCAATTCTAGCTCACGCTGAGTGCAATCAAATGATTCGAATGGTGCAAACAGAGTTCTATATATCCCGATTAAAGGCTCGAGTAAAAAAGATAATAAGATATTGCAAAACTTGTATCATATATAAACAAAAGCCGTGTTCTCAAATCATGGCCCCCTTGCCTCCGGATAGATGCACTTTCACTACTCCGTTTCAGATAACTGGTATAGACTTTGCTGGTCCATTTGATCTAAAAAGTTCTTCACTTAAGAATGCTGCCTCAATTAAAGGCTACGTAAGCGTCTTCGTATGCTTCAGTACAAAGGCCATACATCTTGAAGCATGTTCTGATTTGTCCACAAAAGCATTTCGAGCGGCATTTTCTCGTTTCGTAGGTAGGCGGGGACTACCTTACAGGTTATACTCTGATAATGGTCGGAATTTTATTGGAGCTAGCCGACAGTTAAAAAGAGAATTTGACTTCTTTATTAAATCTTCTTCAGCAGACATAACTGCAAAATATATCTCTCACGGGTTCGAATGGGTATTTATCCCACCACATGCTCCGCACATGGGAGGTTTGTGGGAGGCTGCCGTTAAAAGTTTAAAGTACCATTTAAAACGCGTAACGGGATCTTATAAATTTAATTTTGAAGAATTTTCCACAATTTTGGCTCAAATTGAAGGGATTCTTAATTCACGCCCCATTTCAGCAATGTCAGACGATCCCGCCGACTTATCGGCTCTTACGCCTGGACATTTCTTAAGAGGCGCCCCAATTATGAGTTTTCCCGACCAGAACGTTTTGGAAATAGGACTCATTAATCGGTGGGAAAGGCTAAGAGCGATACATCATAAGTTGGCCATACGATGGAAGGAAGACTATTTAAAATCTCTTCACAAACGCTACAAGTGGAAAAATCCTTCCAGAGATTTAAAAGCTGGTGATTTGGTAGTAGTCATGGATGACTTACTTCCCCCATCCGAATGGCGTCTGGGGAGAATAGAGACCACTCTCCCTGGTACAGACGACCATGTAAGAATTGCGAATGTAAGAACTTCTGCCGGACTTATTAAAAGACCAATCGTAAAACTCTGTTACCTACCACTTATCAATGAAGATTTATCGCAGGGACATAACTTCTCAATAGGCTCTAAATTGACAATAAACAAAAAATAAAAAAGAAGCTACACCAATAACTTATTCACTAATCAAACATTTTTTCCTTTCTCTTTTTTAATTTTTGTATTTATTTACAGCTCAAAACACTCAACACACAATCGTCGTACGACCAAACGCGATCCTGACTTATATCAGTGTATGTTGTGCAACTACTTCCACTCAATCCGGTTTTGCAAACGTTTCCTAAACATGACCGTAAAAGCCAGAAATCATGTTGTTAAAAAACATAATTACTGCGTTAACTGTTTGGCGAAAAGCCACGATCTCAGAGCATGCCCTTCGATGGATACTTGCAGGAGATGCGGCAGCTATCACCATACCCTACTACATCCGGGAATTCGAAGCCGGCTTAACAAGAAACAATCAAGGCGTCACAGCTCTGCACAATCAACGAACAACAGTCGACGCGTTACAACATCTTCAACCAAAATCAAACGTAACCAAAAACCACCGTCTAGCCGAAACATTGCAACTAATCAGTCAGTACCGGACCATCGTATTATATCCGAAGCAATAAAGTCTTTGGCACAAGTTCTGTGCACACAACAAAACTAATAAACCTACAATCTGCGCCTGGGGCCCGGACTGTATAAAATCGTATGATTTTATACCAAAAATGTCATAAATCATTTTTGTTACTTCTTTTTTTTTTGTGCATTTGAATTTAACGTAATAAATGAATTAAATGAACGAGTAACTATTATTAAATTAATTGTAACGAATACTATTGTGAATTGCACAAATTCGAAGATACAATCACTAGCAACATTTACTTAATTTAATCGCTACAAATCTTAAAATGAAGATATGAATATTCAATTAGCTTTTTACCGTCAGCAAAGGCGAACCTAATATATCAATAAAAGTCTTGTAAAATTATATACTTAAAACTTTTAACTTGAATTGTTAACAAATTGCTAATTAAAATAAGTATATAATTGGCTACTTTAAATTTACCTTATCCTTAATAAATTTTTCTAATTAAAATTTAAAATTTGGCTAACTAAAACTTAATCTAAATAAAACCTTTATACATTAGTTTAAAATCAGAATTGTATTAAATAAAGTATTCTATTGAAATTGAATTCACCTACGTTCACATTTATATTGGCACACTCAAACACAAAACACAAGGTGAGCTCACACACACACAAACACACTCATACATTACTCATACACATTACTAATTTAATTATTTAATTTACCAAAACTCTTAATGTAATTCCTTGAGTTCTCGAGGAAATACATTTTTTAAGAATATTTGGCAAATCTCATCTACAGTCCACTCAACTAAAGCCCAAGTTTCTTCAATTATGATTATGATTATTATTATGATTATGATTATTATTATGATTATGATTATTATTATTATTATTATTATTATTATTATTATTATTATTATTATTATTATTATTATTATTATTATTATTATTATTATTATGATTATGATTATTATTATGATTATGATTATTATTATGATTATTATTATTATTATTATTATTATTATTATTATTATTATTATTATTATTATTATGATTATTATTATTATTATTATTATTATTATTATTATTATTATTATTATTATTATTATGATTATTATTATTATTATATTATTATTATTATTATTATTATTATTATTATTATGATTATGATTATTATTATTATTATGATTATTATTATTATTATTATTATTATTATTATTATTATTATTATTATTATTATTATTATTATTATGATTATTATTATTATTATTATTATTATTATTATTATTATTATTATTATTATTATTATTATTATTATTATTATTATTATTATTATTATTATTATTATTATTATTATTATTATTATGATTATGATTATTATTATTATGATTATGATTATTATTATTATTGTTATTATTATTATTATTATTATTATTATTATTATTATTATTATTATTATTATTATTATTATTATGATTATGATTATTATTATTATTATTATTATTATTATTATTATTATTATTATTATTATTATTATTATTATTATTATTATTATTGTTATTATTATTATTATTATGATTATGATTATTATTATTATTATGATTATTATTATTATTATTATTATTATTGTTCAAGCCTTCACAGTTAACTTCGTGTGCACGTAAGTATGTTTGTATAAATATGCATACATACTTACGTACACATATGCCTGCAATAAATTCATTAATTGTGACGACAACCTTAAATCGCTGCTCATGCATTTTTATTTTAACTTATATTTTAATGTGAAATTTATAAAACAACAAAAAAAAACTATTTGTCATTAAATTACAATTTTGATTTCTTCAAAATTTAATTTTAATAACAACCTTGAACTACCGCTTAATGTTACATGCCGTTCATTGAATTTTATTTTGTATCACATTTTGCTTATATTTTTTACATTGCTTTGGTATCTCATGTTTCTGCTGAAGCTATGGCACACGCGCCGAAAACTTAACCGGAGGTGCATTGAACTGACGCAAAACAAAAGGTTCAGGTAACAACTCACACCAAATGTAATTGCTTACCAAGAAATTCTTTGATATTCGTATTATTACTATTAATATTTAGTATTAATTAGTATTTAGTATTAATCAGCAAAAAAATAGTATTTAAGACTTTAATGTGATACCAATAAAGGTAGAATTAATAATTCAATCAAAAGAAACGGTTGTTATTTTTTCTCTTCTCCGCTATAACCAAGTTCCAAGTGCTTGCGTTATACCAACTGCTGTCTTGGTATTACTGCCTTGACACAACCCAATATATCCTGACTAAGTTCAAGTGCTTGAGTCAGATAAATTATTCATTTAAGTGAACTGAACAAGTTGAAGTGCTTGCGGTAGAACACAACGATCAGCAGACGAGCTGAATCAAAACATTCTGGTGACCCCGACGTGATTACGACAGGGATGGAATCGATGGACAAGTTGACCAATTCCCAACGAGATACAGAAGAGCTTATAGAGGCTATTATCAGAAACTACAAAAAGGACCCAGCGCCAAGGAAAACTGCAGCTTATTACGAAGAAAGACACAGCTTGGGATGAATTTGAATGCACCGATAACAAAATCCGGAGTCTTGAGGATCCTCCACTGGATCATAAATACTTCACTGACAACTACTACAAGAAGATTGAAGAAATTGTCACGAAATACAGGGAAATATTTACATCGGCTATGACTACAGTATCCAACACTGATGAGCCTACCATCGAAAAACCTATAGTGCAGGCAAGGACCTCTCCTGCATCCTCCAATTCCGCAATAAGAAGACAAAGTGTTATGATATCATCATTAAGGCGGCTATTAGCCACCCTACCGAATCTAACATGCAGCTCAAAGAAAAACTGTGGAATGAAATTCAAAATTTACATTTCTCCATATGGGAAACAAATCCTGACCCAATAAAGGAAGGGTATGATATCAACGCCTACAACGATCTGGAAAAATCAATCATTGAAAATTTCAAGTTGTCCACTCGCCCACAGGAGCAAGCGGTTCAATCTACATATACCAACATTTTGCCACTGCCCAAGGTCATAATTCCAAGGTTCAACGAAGACTATCTGCAGTGGCAATCCTTTCACGATTTGTTTACACAACTGGTTGACAACCAGCAAATCCCGACGGTACAGAAAATGTGGTACCTGAAGTCAAATTTAGGGGGTGAAGCTGAGAAATTGATAAGTTATCTCACAGCCACAGTCGATAACTACGCTACCGCCTGGAATCTACTACAAGACCGATACAACAATCAACTATTGTACAGCAACTATTGGATCAACCCAATGTGGGACCACCAGCAGCTTCGATTAAACAACTCCATGATACAACTCAAGAATCTCTACATGCATTAAACAATATCGGGATTGAAACCTCATCTTGGGACCCCATGCTTCTTTACGTATTGGTGAAAAAGCTAGACCGAAGCACTCATGTTTTATACGAAAGGTCTATCACCAATCCAAAGGTGGTGCAAACAATCAAAGGTCTACTCACATTTCTAGAAGGTCGCTTTCAATCCATGGAAGCAATGATTCATAAAGAAAAGCCATCAAAAGTATACGTTTCCACCGCTGTAACCAATCAAACAGAGTTCTCTTGTACACTTTGCAAAAACGGTTATCATCAACTGTATCGGTGCCCAAAATTCCAATAGCTATCACCACCAAATCGCCTTCAGTACGTTCGGAAACATAATCTATGCACAAACTGCCTGAGAGCAGGGCACACTGCAAAAACATGTAAATCAGGATCATGCATGAAATGCAATAACAAACATAACTCATTGCTCCACCTGGAGACTGGCAATCATCCACCGAAGCAAAAATCAAACACTAACAAGGCACATCAACCAAACTCGCCAAAAGTAGACGAAGCCCCTGTCAGTAAAAGGACAAGTAGCCCTCCAGAAGCAGCATCACTAGCAACATCGAATATGAAATCACAGAACTCATATGTGCTTCTCAGCACAGCCCTGGTAAAAATCAAAGCAAATGCAACAGAAGTTGAATGCCGTGCTTTACTAGACTCAGGTTCTCAAGTGAATCTTATAACCGATCGCCTGGTAAAACGACTTAATATTCCAAGACAGGCAACAGCAGTAAATATCAATGGAATCGGAAGCTCCGCTACAAATTCACAACATCGAGTGAATGTTGCTTTGCATTCTCGAATTAGTGGGTTCTCAACTCGTCTTGAGGCACTTGTTCTACCTAACAAATGGCCTATCCCAAAAAACATAACGTTAGCTGATCCTACATTTAATCGACCAGATAAAATTGACCTATTATTATCCGCCCAACGCACAGTGGCGCCATTTGAGTTTTTTTGTTGCAAACATCATATCTTTTGAACCGAATAAGATAATTAAAAAGTTTAAACAGCATATGATAGATAACTGTTCAGCCTATGAAATGAGCGTTTGGAAAGGGGGCTACGCTTTGTAGGGGCCTACTTATGGGTTATCAAGTTAAAATTAATAGAAAAATAAATTTTATGTTAACTAAAAAAATTTTTTTTACATTTTTAAATAGTTTTTATTTTTTTTCTTTAGGGTTTTATGTTTTAAATTATTACCCAACAAATTAAAAAAAATTATTTTTTTAAAATTAATTTATTCAATTTTCTGTAAAATATTCATCACAAATCGTAAGAGAAGGTATATCTAAAAGACTAAGCATTTCTAAACTATAATTATTTTCTAACTCTTTTCGTAACTTCACATGCCGCAGGGTAGAAATAAGTGGATCGGAAGATGCTGCCAACATGTTGAAGAGGTCCTCATTTTGCCTTACCCTTGATGTTTTGAATGTGTTCTGCAATCTATATTTTTTATAAAATTTGTTAAGAGACTCCTGTGCTTCTTCAGAAAGCTCTCCAATTGTCAAAGACAGGAACTCAATTTTATCTTTGCCATGGGCCAATATTTTATGGACGGTCGGGGTCAACTTCTTCTGTGGATACATTTCTGATAAAAGAGATGCAGTATTCTCCATATTTTGTAGAATTGACATTTTATTTGCAGTTTAAAACATCCAAGATCGTTCCCAATCTTTTCACGATTTGATTGTCAATTCCAGTGATTCTAGTTACTGCCTCATCATTTTCAAAAAATCTCCTAGAACTGTTTCCATCGTTTGAGTTACCATATCCGTGCTTGGGACAGTCTACTTTTAGTCCAACTTGTTTAAAAAAAGCATCCTGTATTTTCTTCTTTCTGATCTTTTCCTTATTCTTTACTGATGTATTTTCAATGTCCTTCACCGTGGTCCTTATTAGTTCTGCCGATTTCCTTGCAAACTGAAACATTATTGGTCGGCAATAATGCACTGATGACGGATTTTAGCCGCAAAGGAACAACAGATACCATAAACATATTTCCGTCCGATATTGTAGCGTCATTGGAAAATATCCTTTGCTTATAAACTCTTTGTCCGGATGATCCATCGCAGCCCCATTTGCTGATCAATGTCAACTTCTCAGGAAGAATTTTCACCTCATTTTCAGGAAGACTCTCCAACAACCGTTTCACTGTATGGCCCATGAGATCCTGCAGATTGGCTTTCGCAGAGACTTCCGTAAACTCCGTATGCAGTGGTCGAGAATTTATTTTGGCTTGCGTAATATGCTTTTATCCGGGTAAAACGTCAGCGCCGTGTCGCGTTAAAGATGCCCGTAGTTTCTCATATTTCTCTTTGGAAAGTTCTAAGTCCATAAACAAGGCTAAGGCTTCTTCGGAACCATACTTTTTAATGTGTGCGTGGGAATACTTTCCTTAATCCTTTTTAGTCGCAGTGGGCTTGCATCAGCAATAGCTAGCGCGTCCGATAAATGCTTCGAGGTCAAGTCATTGGTGGCATCGGCAAGTTTCCTCTTTCTTGTGAAAATTGAACACTCCTCAATACTTTTTTTTTTGGCCTTCCTTTTGCTCCTCTGGTTGATGTGGTGGGTTTATCTACTGCCATTATAGCCTGGATGGTGTCTTCATTAAGCCAGTCCTCATATTTGAAGTTGAAGTTCGGAATGGTTCGATTAGATTTCACCCATTTTGCCTTAATATATGCATATATCAGATAAAAATTATTTTTTATAATTTCGCTTCTCTCAATATTTCCGTATAAGCTATCAAGTTCTTCTAAAGCAGCTTCCGTGAAAAACTTTGGTGTGGTTGACTTTCTAAACAGTTCAAATAATTTTAAATTGTTCAACGCCATGTTTTCAGTACTTAAATTCTTTAATGGTTTCAGTAATTGTTGCGCCAACTTTCAGTCGTAGACTAATCCAGGCATTGTGCTTACTTTGCAATATATAGGCTTATGCTACCATGCCTAAAATTTACTACTACAAAAAAAATTTAAACAAAAATTTACTACTAAAAAAAAACTACTGTCAGTCAAAACATATAAGGGATAGGCGTCATACAATTTCTGCAACCATGTCTTTTTAACCTCTTTTTACCTCTAGAAGCCAAACGGGCACGTACGGGCAGATAAAACCTTTTGAATTATGTAAAGAAATAATCAAAGAACAGGTTTTGCAATATGGCAAATATAGAAAAATATAGATTTTTTTATTTTCCGTCAAAGTTGAAAAATAGTGAAAAAACGGATAGTTTTTAAATAGTGATTTACCAGGAGAAACACAAAGCAAACATGTAATTTTTTTTATTATTATACATTTAATAAATACATCAATCAATACAAACAAAAAATATGGCGATTCGTTACCTATTTTTCGTGATACTATACCTGAAATCGCAACAAATTGACTAAAAATTGGGCGTTTTTTTGAAAAACGAAAGTCGTTCACTTTTGAATGGTTATATCTTCTAAACTAAAAATGTGATATTATTAAGAGTGGCATATTTGAAATCGTTGAAAAGTTTCCTATAACATGGATTTATTCAAAACTTCGTGGGCGCTCATAAAAATTTTGGTTTTTGCAACCTCGTTTGCTCTACGGGCGCCACTGTGCAACGTAAGCTTTTAAAAGCATTCCGTACATCCAGAGTAGCCAAGGAAATTATGCGCTTCGTATAGTAGCGCCGGCCCTGAGCGCTCTCGAAATGCCTTTCACGTCCTCAATTGCGCCAAGTGTTGATCTACCGGGTCGAAAACCGTGTTGCCTCCAGCAATCCTGACGGAATCTGATGACCTGCGTTGAAGCAGTTTCTCCAGTAGTTTCCCGGCAGTATCCAGCATGCAGAGGGGGCGATATGCTGAAGGCTGTGCCGGATCGCCTCTATCCTAGCTGATCAACGCAAGCTTCTGTATCTTCCACTGTTTGGGAAAGATACCCTGGGCTATACAGGAACTGTAAACTCCCAGCATTGCACCTGGTCGATTCTCAGCCAGTAGTCCTATTACCTCAGCTGGTACTCCATCCGGTCCAGGGGCCTTGCCCCTTTTGAGGCATCGCGCCGCAGCCTTGAACTCCTCTTCTGTGAAGGGCGTAGGCATTTCACCAACCTGGGGTTCCCGTTCTTCGCGTAGCGGAGGGTGCATTGGAAACAAAGTTTCCACGATGTTGCCAACCTCCTCGCCGCCCAAGTGTGGGACGTTAAAGTTCCCACCTAGCCTCCTAGTAACGATCCTATAGCCGAGCCCCCAAGGGTTGCTTTTCAGATCACTCCGCAGTTCCTCCGATTTCGATTTTTTGGCCATTAAAATTGCCACTTTCAGGGCCTATCGCGATTGCCTAAACTCTTCAGCCTACAAAGGTGCCTCACCGTTATGCCTAGACCTGTTGTATCTCCTTCTCTTGCGGAGGCAGACCTTCCTGAGTTCAGCAATCTCTGGTGTCCACCAGTAAACAGGTCGTCTCCTAGAGTGGCGAGTTATACGCGGCATCGATGCGTTACAGCTCGAATTATTAGCCGCATTATCGCATTTGCACGGGAACTAGCATCGTCAGTGGCGTGTGCGATTGGGGCAGAGTCAAAACCAGCCAGAAATGCTCCAGGATCCAGTCTAGACACGTTCCTTTTGCGTGTTCCTCCCATTCTCGATGTCAGGGCAGGATTGACTCTCGCTGCGATCTCGAAGTTAATATACTGGTGATCACTCCCACTATAGTCCTCCAGTACCTTCTATCCAACAATTGGCCCGGCTGGGCTCTCGGACACCAGAGTGATATCCTGCATGGTGTGTTGACACCTCGTTCTTCTGAAGGTAGTGACGTTCCCAGTGTTCGCCACGACCAGACCAAGCCTGGCGGACATGTCCAGGATGTACCTTCCCCGTGAGTTAGTTGTTGGGGAACCCCATTCAACGGCCTTGGCGTTGAAAGCCCCAGCCACTATAAAGGGTCCGCCCATTTCATGTACTCTATCCTTAATTAAGTCCAGCTTCGTTTTAAACTGTTCTATACTATCACTAGGAGTGAGGTAGCAGCTCATCAGCGAAAATTCCCGGTTCGCACGTAGGTGTGGCAACAACCGGCTTAGTACTGCGTAAGCGCGAGCCTACTGTTGTCAGACAAACAAAGTGCAGCTGTACCTGTTTCATCCTCGAACCAGGCGCCCCGGTTCGCTGATAATGACCACTTCTGCTCCCTTCTCGGAAGCTACCTGCCCGAGTAGAGCATCCGCCGTCCAGCTTCTGTGCATATTCGCCTGGATCACATTCATTGTTTTCTGACCAGTGGGCAACTCTTTGAGCCGGGCAGGTGATCAGTCCGGCCACGTTTTGCATCGTCGCAATGAATGCACCTAGCAGCTGCTTTGCAGTCTTTCATTTTGTGTTACCCGATTCGCCACATCTAATGCACGAGTCCTTTCTGTCAGGGCGAGTACAGGTTGCCGCGGTGTATCCTACTTCAAGGCAGCGATAGCACCACCTGATGTCCTCGCAAGCTCGTATCTTGGCTCGGATCCATCCGATTTTTATTTGACCAACTTTCTTGAGCCTCGCGGCACCTTCCGCGGATAGCGTGACAAAACCCCGTACCTGCTCCAGTGCGTTCGGCATCGTAATCTTTGTTCGCATCTGCTCCCCTGGGTCAGAGAGCAGCTTCAGGATTGCCGCCTCCACTTCCTCTTTAAGTGTCAGGGAATCAAGGTCCCGAATCTCTATTGTAGCACTTGGCCTAAGCTTCGCAATTGAGGCCGTTTCCCGGTCAGTACTCCTCAACTGTTGGACGAACTCCGGTCTAACTTTCTCCCCTCTCCCAAGTTCCAAGAGGATGGCTCCTGTTTTAGTCTTCCTCTGGTTTTAACCGCAGCGGGCGGGCCTTATTCCTTTTCTTAGGCTCTGATGGCCTTTCTGAAGGCTTTTTGCTACTGCCCTTCTTAGTGAGAGTCCGCCAGGTTTCTTCGCCCTTTTCTGGAGGCCTAATTACGCTCCCATTGGTCTCTTTTGCCCTGGCTTTTTCGGAGCTCTCGGGCACAGCCGGGCTAGTGGCCGCTCGTTTCGCATTTGCGTTTACCGTAGTCGCAGTATCCGAACCGAGCTGTGCAGCAGCGTTCCTTCTTGAGTCCGTGAGGTTCTTTTCCTCTTCTGCCGCCTTCCACGCACGCCTGTAATTCAGCGTGACATCTAGCAGCTCGGCCATTATGGATACACCAGCCTTTACATCGCTGCTGATGTTCTTTTGGCAGTTAAACGCCCGCTGCATGCATGCATTTTCCGGATAAGATCGAGCTGAGGAGAACACCCTGCTTTTACGCATGAAACGCCATAAGCACTGGGAGCCGTCACCAGACAGGTCGCGTTACTGCTTGCAAAGGTGGAAGTGGAAAGCTGTTCTCCCGTCGCGCCGATGCCAGTGGGTGTGCGCTGCACAGTCGGTGTGGCTCCTGTTCCGGTATTGGAAGCATCTTTCCTCCGACTTCCGTTACCCGTTCGCAGCCCACAATCTGTGGAAGTTTCGGATAAGTCCCCGGCATTTATACTCCCAACATGAGCTGCTCCACTTCCAGCCGCGCTCGGTGTCGGTGCGCGCTTTGCCGGTGGCGACCTTTGCAGCAAGCTGCTACTCCTGAAGGCCCCTCTTTGAGCAGCCGCGTCATCCTCATCTCTCTTTGTTTTATCGTCGTCTCTACCATTCCTCTCCGGTGTTTTAAAATTGTTTTCATATAGATTTTATTGGGTTTCGACTTCAGGCCGCTATCCCCATACGGAAATACAGTTTTCCTATAAGTCCCATGGTTATCTATGAAATCAGGGAGGCCATGCGAGGGTTGACTCCGCGCTTCATGGGCAACGGAGTTCAGAGCCAGGACGGGAACTAATCAGGATTCCTCAACTGAACCTGCACCACCAACCTAATGGTGACGTATTGGGAACGTACCTGAAGGCTTGCCAAAGTTTTAACAGGACGGAGGCGCCTGCAGCATTAGCCCATCAGCCGTTTCAGCAAGATGTCACTCTTGCCTACTGAGGTGACGAAATACTGCAGTCGTCAGCTCGTGGCATCAAGTTAAAATCCATGAATCAGTGCCTTGTGCCCTAACCACTCCATGTCCATCACCGTCAGCTCCACCAGGCATGGTGATCAGCTGCCCAGTATTTTGGTCCACGGGTGGTATTTACCACCTTCTCCGCTGGTCCAGAATGACCAGCTAAGAGTTCCCCTATCCGCCACCTGGGGACGCGTCCGATGGGAGACTGGGAAAACTCCGCACGAATTATTATTATTTATTATTATTATTTTTATTATTATTATTTTTTTTTTTTTTTTGGTGGGCGAGGTAGGGTTTAAAATGCCTTCGCATATACAGCGACCGTCGTCAGCTGCGTCATGTGGTGTTCACTCCACCAAAACAATCCCTCCTCCTCTCCTGGGGAAACTCCCTTCCCGGAACCGCTTTCTGCATTACTTCGGGAAGGGCCCAGAACAATATCTAGAAAAGGATCAGTTTTCTACTCTCTCACGTCTGGGACCACCATATTTGTAGCCAGTATCATGCTATTGGCCCGTCTTTTTATGTCTCTCGGGGGGGGGCCTCGATCTGCGATGCGTCGAGTTCTCTCTTCTTTTTCCGAAGGATGCACTCGCAGTACCCTCTCACAGCTTTCCATCTGTTCCCACACTCGTTCATTTTGCCTATGTTGGTAGGGTAAATTCCTCAATCTGCTCTTCCAAGGTGTCCCTCTTGGCGTGCCATCTGATGCAGCTGAAGAAAGTGTGCTCAGCGTCATCGTTCGGCGCTTCGCAGTAGATGCAACTAGGGACATATACCTTTCCCATGCGGTGGAGATACTTTCGAAAGTATCGGTGACCGGAGAGGAACTGTGTTAGGAAGTATTTAACTTCCCCAAAATTCCTCTGACTCCACCTCCCTACGTCTGGGATGAGGGTCGCCGTCCACCTTCCGACCGTCTCCGCAGTCCATCTGTCCTGCCATCGCTGGATTGTCCGCAATCTTCGTCCGCTACTTCCAGCACTGTTCCCCCTTGTGTCCCATGCCTCCTTCCGCTCACGGGCCAGGAGGTCGCCTGCTGCAACCCTGATTGCGGCTGTGCATTGTACTGCTTCCAGTGCCTTGGGCTTGCCATTCGATCTTAGCGCATCTCCCCAAATTTCACTGCCATACAACAGTATGGAGTTTGTTGTCGCCATGATCAAATTTCTTTTACTCTGCGTGGCCAATATTTGCCATCAGTCTGCTCAGCATACCCGTCACCCTGGCTGCTTTTTTGGCCACGTACTGTATCTGGGCTGAGTAATTGAGCCTACAGTCCAGTCTCAAACCAAAGTATTTCACCACCTTCTGCGTTACCAGGAAAACATCGCCCATCCGCATGCCAACCTCAAGTGGCATGTGACCTCGTGTCATCAGTATAACCTCTTCAAGCCATATCCTAGTCCTTATCCTGACTTGGTTTAACTTTCTCCTGGCGTCGTCCATGTCCCGTGATGAGATGACCTCCGCTATACCATCTGAGTACCCAACGAGGTGTGTATCCTCCGGCATATCTATGCCCAGGATCTCGTCGTAACTCAGATTCCATAGATCCGGACCCAAGATAGATCCGTGCGCTGCGCCAGACGTGATCGCCCTAGCCCGTTGTCCCTCTGGTGTGTCGTAAAGGAGAATACGGTCGTTCAGATAACTCTGGAGAATCCCCAGTAGGTATCCGGGGACGCGAAATCTCTCCCGTAGTGCCCTTATGATATCTGCCCACCGTAAGCTGTTAAAAGCATTCCGTACATCCAGAGTAGCCAAGACAATTATGCGCTTCGGATAAAAGCGCCGGCCCTGAGCGTTCTCAAAATGCCTTACTAAGTCCTCAATTGCGCCAAGTGTTAATCTACCAGGTCGGAAACCGTGTTGCCTTTCCGACAGTCCTCCATCAATCCTGACGGAATCTGATAACCTGCGTTGAAGCAGTTTCTCCAATAGTTTCCCGGCAGTGTCCAGCATGCAGAGGGGGCGATATGCTGAAGGGTGTGCCGGATCGCCTCTACCCTTGCTGATCAACGCAAGCTTCTGTATCTTCCACTGTTTGGGAAGATACCCTGAGCTATACAGGAATTGTAAACTCCCAGCATTGCATCTGGTCGGTTTTCAGCTAGTAGTCCTATTACCTCAATTGGTACCAACCCGTTCCCGTTCTTCGCGTAGCGGAGGGTGCATTGGAAACAGAGTTTTAACGATGTTGCCAACCTCCTTGCTGCCCTAGCCTCCCAGTAACGATCCTATAGCTGAGCCCCCAAGGGTTGCTATTCAGATCACTCTGAAGTTCCTCCCATTTCGATTTCTTGGCCGTTAAAATTGCCACTTTCAGGGCCTTTCGCGATTGCCTTAACTCTTCAGCCTCCAAAGGTGCCTCACCGTTCCGCCTAGCCCTGGTGTATCTCCTTCTCTTGCGGAGGCAGACCCTCCTGAGTTCAGCAATCTCTGGTGTCCACCAATATACAGGTCGTCTCCTAGAGTGGCGCGTTATACGCGGCATCGATGCGTTACAGCCCCGAATTATTCGCCGCATTATCGCAGTTGCACGGGAACTAGCACCCTCAGTGACGTGTGCGATTAGGGCAGAATCGAAACCAGCCAGAAATGCCCCAGGATCCAGTCTAGACACGTTCCACTTGCGTGTACACTCCCATTCTCGATGTCAGGGCAGGATTGGCTCTCGCTGCGATCTGGAAGTTAATATACTGGTGATCACTCCCACTATAGGCCTCCAGTACCCTCCATCCAACAATTGTCCCGGCCAGGCTCTCGGACACCAGAGTGATATCTGGCGTGGTGTGTTGACACACCGGTCTTCTGTAGGTAGTGACGTTCCCAGTGTTCGCCATGACCAGACCAATCCTAGCGGACATGTCCAGGATGTACCTTCCCCGTGTGTTAGTTGTTGGGGAACCCCATTTAACCGCCTTCGCGTTGAAATCCCTAGCCACTATAAAGGGTCCGCCCATTTCACGTACCCTATCCTCAATGAAGTCTAGATTCTTAAACTGTTCTATACTATCACTAGGGGTGAGGTAGCAGCTCATCGCGTGACCGCGAGCCTACTGTTGTCAGGCAAACAAAGTTCAGCTGTACCTGTTTCATCCTCGAACCAGGCGCATCGGGATATTCGGCCGTACTGTTCGCTGATAATGACCACATCTGCTCCCTTCTCGGAAGCTACCTGCCCGAGTAGAGCATCCGCCGTCATGCTTCTGTGCATATTCGCCTGGATCACATTCATTGTTTTCTGACCAGTGGGCAACTCCTTGAGCCGGGCAGGTGATCTGTCCGGCCACGTTTTAATCGTGGCAGTGAATGCACCTAGCGGCTGCTTTGCAGTCGTTCATCTTGTGCCCACATCTAATGCACGTGTCCTTTCTGTCAGGGCCAGTGCAGTTTGCCTGGGTGTGTCCTACTCCAAGGCAGCGATAGCACCTTCTGATGTCCTCGCAAGCTCGTATCTTGGCTCGGATCCATCCGATTTTAATTTGACCAACTTTCTTGAGCCTCGCGGATAGCGTGACAAAAGCTCGTACCTGCTCCCATGCGTTCGGCATCATAATCCTTGTTCGCATCTGCTCCCCTGGGTCAGGGAGCAGCTTTAGGATTGCCGCCTCCACTTCCTCTTTAAGTGTCAGGGAATCAAGGTCCCGTATCTCTATTGTGGCACTTGGCCTAAGCTCCGCAATTGAGGCCGTTTCCCGGACAGTACTCCTCAACTGTTGGACGAACTCCGGTCTAACTTTCTCCCCTCTCCCAAGTTCCATTTTGCTACGCAGGTCTTTAAGCACCTCTGCGTTACTATGTCCCTCTGTAAGCTTGATCATTACCGCCTCTGGTTTTAACCGCAGCGGGCGGGGCTTATACCTCTTCTTAGGCTGATGTCCTTTCTGAAGGCTTTTTCCTACTGCCCTTCTTAGTGACAGTCCGCCAGGTTCCTTCGCCCTTTTCATCAGCCTCTGGGATCATTGCTCTCAATGTGTCGCTATTCAAAAGTATTCTTGATAAAGCATCCGCATTCGTATTCATTTTTCCTTTCTTGTATCGTATTTCGAAATTGTAATCAGATAAATCCATTCTAATTCGTGTCATTTTTGACGACGGTTTTTGTGTGAAAATAGCGAAATTAACGGTCTGTAGTCGGTGACTACGATAAAATCTCTACCATATAGGTAAGGTCTAAAAAAATTAATTCCCCAATGAATAGCTAACAACTCCTTTTCTATTATAGGTTTGTTTAGGTCATGTTTTGATAATGATATGCTCGCGTATGAAATTGGTAAATCTGTTCCAAGTTCACCTTGCGATAAAACTGCACCAAGAGCATAATTTGACGCATCTGTGGTTAAAATTAATGGTTTGGTAAAATTTGGGTATCGAAGTATTGGTGGTTTTATAAGCTTTTCTTTTAGTATTTCGAACGAGTCTTGACATTCCTTGTTCCATAGAAAAGGTTTGTTTTTCTTTAATAGTGCATTCAAATTTTTAGCTATGTCTGCAAATTTTGGTATAAATCGGTGATAGTAATGGCAGAATGCCACAAATTGTCTTAATTCATCTGCACTTGTCGGAACTGGATAGTTTTTTATCACGTCATCTTTAGCTGGATCTGTTGTAATTCCTTTATTTGTTATAAGGTGCCCAAGATACACTACCTCTGGTTTCAAAAAACTGCACTTGCTTGCATTTAGCTTGAGATCTTTGAAAAACTTTTTTTAAATTGTCGTTGTGGTGCTTTAAACTGCATCCAAATACAATAATGTCATCCACATATAAAAAAGCTTCAGCATCTAAGCTAGTGGCGCAATTGTTAACATTCTCTGAAAACTGTTCGAAGATATTTTCAAACCGTAAGGTAATCGCTTAAATTGGTACTGACCATTTCCTGTGGAAAATGCTGTCAAAGGGCGTGAATTTTTATGTAGCTTTATTTGATGGAATGAACTGGTCATGTCCAGCGTTGAAAAATATTTGGCTCTACCAAGTTTGTCGAGCACATCTTCTATTCTTGTCAGCGGAAATTTGTCGTTGACTATCTTCTCGTTTAATTTACGGAAATCCACTACTAGACGCCATTTTTTTTGTATCATCTGTTGACTTTTTTGGTACCACGAGTAGTGGTGAATTTTATGGGCTAACCGAATTCTCAATTATGTTGTCGCCTAATAATTGGTCAACCTGATTATTTATTTCTTCTACTTGTGTCTGTGGAAGTCTGTAGTTTTTAATATATACCGGTGTTGAATCTGTTGTCTGTATTTGTTGTGTATAAAAATTGTTAACGCTTAGTTCTTCCTCTGGAAGATGGAAAACATCTTAAAATTCCTTAAAAATTTCTCTTAGAGATTTTTCTGCATGTGGGTCACTTCCCCCAACATCTAAAATTTTCAAAAGTGTACTTTATCTGTCACCGTCAGCCTGACTTGATTTTCCTGTCGAATATACATTATATTTTTTTAGTGGTTTTATTTTTCAACTGGCACTTTTAAAAATCACACTGTTGTCAGTAGTATTCAGCACTTTAACATGTGATATGCCTTTCGCGGGTATTAAGGAATTTCCCTAAAATACACCTTCGGCTAACTTCTCACTCAGCACAATGCTCTCTTCATTTACTTCTACATCAAGAGGAATGAGTGCCTCTGTTCTTGGTGGTACAACCATGTTTATTGGTTGAATTTTCTTCGAATTCATTGGTATGACAACCTCCTTCTCATTTATATTAAAAGTGATTGTGTATGTTTCAAAATCTATCTTACATCAGTGTTTTTCCAAAATGTCTCGTCCGATTATTCCATCGGTTTGGATTGGAAAATCATTTTCCACAATGTGAAAACTATGTTGAAAAGTTTCTTGTATAATTTTTAGATTTAAACTTTTTGTGCCTATACAATCGACGGCTTCTTTTGTTATACCGGTTAATCTGACAATTTCTGTTGTATTTATGTTACAGAAGTTTTTATTTTTACATATTGAAATATCCGCCCCCGTATCAACTTGAAATTTTAAACTCATATTAATATTACAACATGCTAAAGTTATGTATATATTTATGTTGCTCGATATTTTATATATTGTTAATTTTGGCCTCATTGGGCAACTTTTTTTGTTTCCCTTAGTTTCCCTCATCAGCATTGTAGTGTAAAGACTTGTATGCGTTATTTTTACTATTTTGTGCTTTCTCGCTGTTATCGTTATTTTCATTGAAACCGTTGTTTCTAGGGGTATTTTTTCTAAAATTGTTGTTCGCACCATTGGTGTTTCTGTAATTGTTGTTTGAACCATTGTTGCTTCTGTAATTGTTGTTATAACCATTGTTTTTTCTATAATTGTTGTTTGAAATATTGTTGTTTCTATAATTGTTGTTAAAACCATTATTGTTTCTATAATTGTTGTTAAAACCGTTGTTATTTCTATGATTGTTATTAGAATCATTGTTTTTTCGAAAGTTATTACTTAAACGGCTATCTATGCGAAATAGGTTCATATTATTTGCTTCTAAATTTCTTTTTGCTGTCATGCATCTCTCAACTGCCTCATTTAATGTTTTTGGCATATTTGCCAATAAAAGTGGTTGATATTCAACATTAACCCCTTTCATAAATACATTTAGCGCAACACTATCACTCACTTTGTAGATAGCATCTTTGGCTTCTTGTGTAGGGCTTGGTAAATTTTTAATTTCAAAATTACTCATATGGTCTGAAAGTTCGGCAATTTTCTTCCTAAAATCAGATATGCTAATCTTATCTTGCTTTGTTGTACCTAACTCTGTCAGAATTTGTTGAAGCGTTTTCGGATTAGGAAAAGCGCTTTCCAATGCTTTTTTTTAAATCATCAAAAGTTACTGGTCGGTTTGAACGACCAAAAATACTTCGCACATGTTCCGATAATTTAAAATTGTAGATGTACTTAACGAATATTTCTCTATCTTCTTGTTTTAGCAAATCAAGTAACAATTCCGATTGAGTTATAAAATCCTCTAAGTATTCGTAAGAACCTTTAAAAACTTGTAAGTTTTTACTAACCATACTAATATCAAAATGAGCCATTTTTGGTAAATTACCTTCTTGCCTATCCTGTTTAGTATCTTTCTTCTTAATATTTATGTTTTCAATTATTTTAATTAATTCTTTGTGCAAAATTTTAAATTTTGTTTTAAGTATTTCACTATTTTTATCTTCACTATCTGTAGTGAACACTTCAACGCTCTGTTTTAAAAACGCTAATCTTTCTAATTTACTTTCCCTATATTTTTCCTCATAAACTCTGTTTTTGATCTTTTTTATATTCAATTTGAGTTTTTCTAACTCCCCAATACATTCATTTATAAAACTCATTTATAAAAATGATAATAGAAAAAAATATAATTAATGTAAAAAAATTTAGGTTACTTCATTCAAATATTTGCTTCAAACAAAATAAAATTAGTTTAAAAAAATTATTATCCTATTTCAATAAATCAGCTGATCTATAAGATACAACTCTGCGCTGATTAACATTTAATCGTCAGCTGATCAGTAGATGACTTTTTCGTATTTTCTTTTAATGTGCTTTTTCTTTTACTTTTTAACAAGTGTTATTTTAATAAATTATTTTAAAGTTTTAAATAAATTAAATATTTTCTTCTAACTTTAAAATCAAGGGTTGTGTTCTTCATTCTATGTAATATAATATATTATTTGTATGTAAAAAATTAAAATAAAATTTATTTTTAATTCCACATAATGGCGTGTGGTCGATTGTTTTTTATTTTATTTGTTTTTTTAAAAAAAATTATTTGTTTTTGTGAGCTTTTAACTCAAGAGTTATGGCATTGATTTGCTCCCAAATTTCAGCGTCCCGTTCCCAAGATGGTGGTGTTTCGGATGACAACGTATTTTTTAAATCTGCCAACTTTCTTCGCAGCTTTACAATTCTGCTTGCTCTTCTTCTCTTTGGCTTTTGTGTTGGCGGGATTGCAGTCAATTGTTCTTCGATTTAGCGCTGCTGCCGCTTCAAATATTCCTCGATGGTGATTGGTTGTGGTTGTTGTTTTGCTGGAGTCTTTGTTTTGTTGGTAGGTGCTGCGGTGTAATTATTTTTTGTGACCGGCACAGAAGTTTTTTCTAAATTTGGCAGGATCGCAATGTAATGACTGGTCGTCATTTAAACAAAAGTATAAATTATATTTCCTATTTGATTTTAAGTTTGTTTTGTTGGCCGGCGTTTGAAACGCCACTGGCACTATTGTTTATGCCGGCACTAACAAGCGCCAAGGCAAAGCACTACTAGGAGTGCTGGTAGTTATTCCAAAGAAAACAAAGAGCCAATTGCTCGGCTGAGTTTTGTATTTAGAATGAATCTTTTATTACAAAATTTGTCTCCTTATAAACTAAAATAACGGTACTTAAAACTAATCCTTATTCTATCTATTTCCATGCAATTACATGCTTACACATACATACATAAAATATTGTTTATTTACTTGTAATAAATATAAATAACACAGCTGATTCTAAAAATATATGAAACAGCTGATTGAACGATAAATTATTAGAGATGTGTAATAAATGAATAAAGATGTGTAATAAATACATTACAATATCCTTTTTGAATCTAATGTGCTTTTTTGGCATACATACTTATGTATCCGTTGTTGCTATAGTGCAGCTTGACAAATCATCGTTTGTAAAAGAAATAAATTAATCTCTGTGTGGATTCACTGCTAAAAAAGGTACATCTGGTTTAATGGATATTAAGTTATTTCGTATTGGGACCGGACTTATCTTCAGAAGTTCTAGGAACTGTTGATCGATCAGTGGCAATCTAATTTCGAAGAGATCTACGTCTTTCACCACTGCTCTATTTGCTTTCATAAGCTTGAATAGTTGAACCAAATTATCTTCTTCAATTGGAAGCGTACGTTGTACTGGTAGATGTACTTTTATTGTAGTTAATTCATGTCTTAGCTGATGTGGTGATAAAAAAAGTGGACTAATTTTTTCATGGTGAGCATCAGTTAGTACGTCGATAATTTCCTTTTCTACCGTTTGCAAGTTCAGTGCTGCAAATGTTAATTGATTCGCAAGAAGTGATATTAGTTGTGTTTGGCTGACTTCTGAGAATTCTTTAGCAATTACATTTGTTTCATTGTTAATTCCTGCAACAATCTCTCATAGTTGTTTTCGTGTACTGACTTCGTCTTCTTTAATTATATTAAAAGTAGAATCAATAATTGATGTTTGGTTTTTAAGTAATATAATAAGTATAATCTGTTACGATCTTCGACCTTTTAATGGTATCTGCCATTTCATTGGCATAGTCTGAGTCCAGCACTCCAAACAACAATGTTGAAAGCATCCCTTTTAACTCTTCTACGTGTTGCCCGATGTGTGATGGTTGAACATAAGTGTTGCAACGTGACTAATCCAGACTGTAAGAATGACTAAAAACAAATTTTCATTCGTATTCAATCGATGAATGAAATAAAGCAAAAACAAATGTACAAGACGAAATACAGAGAGAACAGTAAAGAAATACGTTGGTTTGTGTGCAAATTTCGTCTAACCAAATTAATGTTGATATGAGTTATGAGTATTCTCGTATTCTTATTTACAAAGTTAGTTGGTTAAATAGATGATGTTTATAAAATACACAACTAAGGTAGATAGATGCGAAGAATGCTGATGAAGGTCGTAGCGGTCCAGAAAGTGCAACATTTCATTCTGCTAGCGTCTAATTTTTCTTGTTTTCTTTGTAAAACGTCCGCATACATTGTAAAATGATTTTCCTTTTTAAAAAAGTTTTTAAAAATTAAAAAATGATATTAAGCCAAAATAAATTTCAATTATACAGTTCAGTTCCTTAATAATTAAACTAAATTCACTGAAAAAAAAAGAATATCTATATAATTAAAAAAATGTTGTTTTAAAAAAATATTAATTAATCGTTCCTAAAGCTTTAATTGTCAAATGACAGAATATATTTTATTCGACATATTGTTTTACATTCAGTCGTTTTGTTACTCGGCACAAATAATGTTGTTTTAATTTAAGACATAATAAGTTTGATGGTTTAAAGTGGTCTTTTGTTTTATACATTATTTTACTCTAGTATATTTACTTTAACAATGGTATTATTTGATGAACATACCGTACTAATTTTTTGCTACTAAAGCGTTCATTTACTTTTTTAAATTTTAGAGAATAATTTTGCAAATTTCCGTTTTACTCTCTCGTTGCTAGTTTTTGCTAGTAGAGTAACTGAACAGACCTATTTTAGTGAAAAACACTTCCCACTTCCATTTTTAGTGAAAAACACTTCCCACTTTCATATGTCAGAACGTTAAAGGATGATCAAAGAAATTGGATATATCAATAGGAGTGTTAAAACCTGTTATAAAATTTTCAAACAATTTCTGTCGAAGCTTTACAAGGAGCTGGGAAATGTCGAATTAGTTAAAAAAAAACATTGCAAATTGTTAATTTTTAAAAATACTGATCTTAACCCGGAATTATTTTCATGAGAAAATCAATTAATTATTAAGAAAATTCAACAATATATAAATTTTAAAAACAAAATCAAAACGAATATATTCTTTCGGATTTGAATTTATCAATTAGTATTTGCATTTAAGATATGCTATTCTCTTCCTTTTGTGATATAGTATCGGCAAATATGAACGCGTTTTTAACTTTATATATGTAAGTGACAAAAATAATGTAACATTGTAATAACAATAATAAAAATCTATTTAGCTAAATTGAAATTGATTTTGGCTTATGTTAATTATTCAATTTCTAAGAATTATTCCTTAATTACAATCATGCGTAACTCATAAGAATCAATATTATACTGAAACAGCATCTATAATGTTGTGAGAAAACAAGAATGACTAAAAATAAAAATTGCGTTCGTGACCAACCGAGGGTTGGTACAAAGCAAAATCAAATGTACAAGACAAGTTACAGACAGAACAGTGAATAAATACTTTGGTTTGTGTATGGCCTTTGTCTAACCAAATTAATATTAATATGAATACTCCTCGTATTCTTATTTACAAAGTTAGTTGTTTAAACAGATGATGTTTACAATGCACACAACCTAAGCTAGATAGATGCGAAGAATGTTGACAAAGGATGTAGCGATCGAGAAAATGCAGCATTACATTCTGCTGGTGTTTAATTTTTCTTGTTTCCTTTGTAAAACGTCCGCATACATTGTAAAATGATTTTCCTTTTTAAAAAAGTTTTTAAAAATTAAAAAATGATATTAAGCCAAAATATATTTCAATTATACAGTTCAGTTCCTTAATAATTAAACTAAATTCACTGAAAAAAAAAGATTATCTATATAATTAAAAAAAAATGTTGTTTTAAAAAAATATTAATTAATCGTTCCTAAAGCTTTAATTGTCAAATGACAGAATATATTTTATTCGACATATTGTTTTACATTCAGTCGTTTTGTTACTCGGCACAAATAATGTTGTTTTAATTTAAGACATAATAAGTTTGATGGTTTAAAGTGGTCTTTTGTTTTATACATTATTTTACTCTAGTATATTTTCTTTAACAATGGTATTATTTAATGAACATACCGTACTAATTTTTTGCTACTAAAGCGTTCATTTACTTTTTTAAATTTTAGAGAATAATTTTGCAAATTTCCGTTTTACTCTCTCGTTGCTAGTTTTTGCTAGTAGAGTAACTGAACAGACCTACTGTTGCACAAAAGGAATTATGTCGATTCACACCGAATATAAAATGATTTAATTATCTATTTAATTCCTACATTATAAATTAAATAGCGTAATTAATGTTAATATTAGTTTAAGTAAATGTTCACATTTATTTTTTTTATTAACTTTTATTATTATTCTGAGAAAAATATTACAGCCAGTTTACAGAACACAATCTGCCGTTTAGACGAACAAAAACGTTACTGTTTTCCATCTTTGGGTTTATAAAAGACGAATGTCATTTTCTTTTGTAAAAAACGTAACAAATGACAATTATTTCTGGTTTATGTATCGCGAATTGTATTGTCAGAAACGTCAAAACTGGGCGAAGGAAAAATACCATTCGTTTTAAAAATTTTACATACAAGTACATTATTAGTTGTTTCCAAAATTAGTTGAAAAATATAATAAAATAAAAAATATGGAGTTTTCAGGAAAAAAAGGTAAATATGTACTTGTGTGTTATAAAATATGTGTTTTTTAAAAGAAAATTTGTATGCATTTGCCAGCAGCAAGATGAAAACGGGTCTACAGTTCCAGAAATGTGTGAACTGTATGGAGGAATATCCTCATCTTGCCACAGGAACTCCCCAGTTTGGAAGCAGCCATGAAGCAAACATTGGAGACGGTTGCGAAAAAAAAAATAAATGCCTATGGACCATTAGCAAGAAACGCCAGTGAGTGGAAAAAAGTATTTTTTTAAAGTGCATTATTAAAATTCCAGGCTTAAATCCAGTGTACGGGCACGGCTCCAATAGAAAATGTTTCCTATGGGGTGTAAAATGCAATTCTAAGCAAAAAATGTAAAGTGAAAAATTTAGAGCCAACCCCTAGTTCCGGAGTTACGGACCTTCAAAGTCTTTATGTTTATTATGGCATATATCGAGTATTTGATGGCAGAATGGGACAATATGGATATCATTGGAAAAGTAATTTAAGCGGCTGGGTAAATTATTTTACATTCAAATTCTTATTAATTGCTAGATTAAAAAAAATAATAAAAAATTAACAATTTCAAAGTTGCTTTATTTTAAATAATTGATATTGCACTTATATTTTTATAATTTCATTACCGTTTTTATAAGGAAAATTCAATACAATAAGTTAGTGAATTTTTTATTATAATGCAAGTTTGAATATAAATAAACATAATTTAATTTGTAAGTTTAGCTTTAAGTTTTATCTTCTTCTGTTAAGTAAAAATAAAATCTTAAATAAAAAAATAAAACAATAAAATAGTATATTTCTTTCTGAAATAACTAAATAAAGTTATTTAATTCGCGTTTTAAAAGAATTTATTAAAGTATATGAAAGTTTGCCGGAATTAGGTCATATAAAAAAATGATGCTTTCAATAATAAAAATTTAAAACAAAAGCTTTTAGAAAAATGTTTGTTCTTTTCGTTTTCCTTCAATTTGACATAATGCTGTTGCAAACCATGCAACGTCAACTTTGCTTCATCATCATCACTTCCATGGGCTACAAGTCAAAAAATACATGGATTATTATGTAATTTAAATAATCATAATAATTAAAAAGATGTTTACGTGTTTATGTGTGAGATTGTGATTGCACGAGACTTCTTCATTGGATGTACTCCAACTTAAAATTAAACATTTTAATAGCTGAACTTATTCTTCATTCGCCAAACTGAAGTTAAGACATAAGACATGAAAAGTAACATAATACTGTATGAAAATAAGGAAAACTATCACAAAAAAAAGCTGGAGACACTTTAAAAGTATTATACATACATATAATTAGCACACTCACTTTAAAAATTATTATTTATTATTCAACTTTTTTACTTATTTATTGTGTACACTTTTTTTCACAATTTTGTTTAACAGATTGACTGATACTTTTGTTTTATTAAACTCAGCTGTTTCTTTTTAGGCGCCGAAGCAGGGTTACCATCATTTAAGACAAAAACAAAAAATTTATATGATAAAAAGTAAACAAAAAATATTAATTAACACATTGGCAATACTACGATTTGACATACCATTTATTTATACGAAACATAACGTAAGTTAAACGAGAAAACCGAAACGTGTTACATGGACGCTAATTATTACGTATTCGTCCATATGCCATCCGTTTTCGTTTCGCTCGTGACGTGTTCTATAAACAGGCTGTTAGTTTAGTGTCTTAGTTATAGTGAATTTTAGAAAGTGCTTGAATATAATAAAAAGTAGAAATAAAATAAAAATGTAGTGTAGGTTTGATCATATTTCCCCCTATGTCACCTCGCTTTCTGGCATGAATTCTGATGACTACTTGAGGGTTCGTATCTTACTGGTCTTGCATAAGATTATATATACACAACAACCTAGACACCTTTATGATCGATTACACTTTTCGACACTTGATAGGGGTAAAAGGTTTCTTACTTTTGGACATCGCACATTGATTTCTAAATGTCATTTCTTTATTAATGCTATCAGTCTCTGGAACGCAATTCCATTTAGATTACAAATCATTAGTAACACACGTCAATTTAAAAAAAAATATTGTGTCATTTTTCTCATTAAGCTTTATTGTAAATGTATGTATTATAGTTACTATTTTATTATTATGTTCTTATTGTTTTAATGTTTGTGATAATCTCGATCTCACTTTGATGCATGCCCTGAAGTAGAAATTAATTACTTTTAAATTTCTAGAATATTACTATATATGTCATCAATTTTATATTTCAATTTAGTTAATAAATTTGATTTTTATAATTAATATTTATAATTACTTTATATTTTGGCATATGCTCAGTTCCATACTTAATATAAGACTTAGGTCTTGTGTATGGAACATATGAATGAAATAAATAAATAAATAAAGTATTTTTTGTTTTTTCGGGATCGTTCAAATATAATTTTGTGCGTTTTACATCATCGACTTGTATTTC
This sequence comes from Gymnosoma rotundatum, assembly GCA_916610165.2. NCBI lineage: Eukaryota > Metazoa > Arthropoda > Insecta > Diptera > Tachinidae > Gymnosoma > Gymnosoma rotundatum. The sequence goes on along the minus strand of OU744338.1, from coordinate 82,637,549 downwards.
CTCGAACATGTTGTAACGATATCTGAAATCCTTTAGTGAATTTATATTATCTTTACAATCACTACTTATCAAATCTCCGGGTCTCAAAGATCTTTATTTAAAAATAATATGTTTTTGCAAGAAAAAGCTAAATTCAACCGGAGATTGCTAATATGATCTCCGCTAGCATCTACAAAAATTCCCATTATATTTGTCCACATTGGGTGAAATGGACAATATTTTTAACGATAAAGTTACATACATCTTCATTTTTATGTATTATCATCGCCTTTAATTGAAATATTTTTTATATTGTTGCTTATTTCGTCATATATATTCAAAAAAACTTTTTTGAATGGACTTCGGGAAGCAATAGACTCTGAATTGCTTATATCATCATCAACAATATTTATGTTTTTTAACTCTGTGTCATTATCGGGCAATATATTTTTTCTTAAAATGTTAAGGCTTTCTTTAAATATGTAATTTTGTTTGGGAAAGAGGAGTACAATAAATAAGTGTTTGAACCAAAATCTGCAATCTTCTAACGTTTCAAGATCAAAAGCCATGGTGAAAACATGTTTAATGAAACGGTGAAGGAAATTATTTCTACCAATTTTATTGTTTGTATTTGCACATATTATGAATCTAGTGGGCTATGCACCATTAAACAAATACGTTTGCTCCAAATAAGCTATAACTCACGTCTGTGCACACCCTTTGAAAAAAGGCCATTTATATTTATTTTCGGTGCAGTAAAGTTTTAACTATCCAGTACTGAACATATGTCATTAAAACTATGGCGCGAAAGAATAGCAGTTACAATAGGGATTAACATTTTCTCTTTTTAACCCTTATTACAATTTTATATATTAAAATTTTTTTTCTCTGCACGTTTGATTTGGCGTACAATTTGTCCAGATGCATCGAAGTGGACTGTGTAGTTACCGTCTTTAATGGTTGACTGCTAATGTTACAAAATTTGCTTTTTCCCAGCAATATATTGTTAATGGTGATGCCACATATAATTTTTATAAGTAGTCCGTTGCATTAAAAAACTTCATAAAACGGATCTGAATGAAGCCATTTATCAGAGTTTCCTTCTGTCTTGCATTTCCGTAACATAAGTAGATTTTTAACATTTTGCAAATTATCGCTTCTTGCTATGTCATCTGCTGCTTTTAATATTTGTTCTTTTCTGTACATATAAGGGCCAGTTTTTGACTTCATATTTAAATGTCATTTATATTTAAGTTCTATTTAAGTACAAAAATTAGTTTTTCAATGCACACTTAAATGAAACGTAAATGACCAATCTTGCGCATTTAAAGTCCATTTACATAATACAGTTTTACCATATGGTTATGGCATTTTTTGTTGTGTTTTCGCAAAACTAAACAAAAGTAAACAAACATTTTAGCCATTGATAAAACAATATTTTATGTTTTGCACACATTTCTTAATGAAAATATTAATTAAAAGTTAAATTAATAAATAAAACAAGTTAAGGTGGTGAATACATGAGTATCGCTGACATATTTTAACATATTTAAAATATTTTTCTCAAAGTTTGCAATTCATTGTGTTTGCTAGCAGCTGTTTTTCATAAACAATGGAGATTTATGTTGATATTTCGTAATGCTGCCATATTTTTTATCATAGTTAAATAAGAACGATAAAAAATGACGGAAAAACTAAAACTGTATTTAAATACTACTTAAATTTAAATGCATTTTAATTAAATGCTTATTTAAATATGAAGTCAAAAACTGGCCATAAGAACTTTTTCCATGCAATCCTTTTTTCACGATTTGCACTCACCTGATGCATTTATGTGCCAAGTTTACAGATAGGTTGCCATATTTGTTCAACAAGGTGAAATTCCTATATGAGCAGAGTGTTTTCAATTTTTTTTAACATAAACTGCAGACAAAAGTTCACTATTACCATAAATTATCTACGCGATTCTTATCTGCACTCAAAAGTTTGTTCCGCAATATCTTTTAAATTAAAGTATGTCAGAAAATATCAAATACCAATTTTGAATTGTATATTTGTCCCCTGTTAACTGGTGTATGCCACCATGTGGCACAGTTTCTAGTTTGGTTTGAATATTTAAAAAACTATTTGTACAATTTTATGAAGATTCTTAAGTCATAACTTTTGAATGTGCTTCAGAAAATTACTTATACCAGTTCTGAACTGTGTTTTAGTCTCATTTTTCTTGTTTTCTATGGAAAACGTCCGCATACATTTGTAAAATAAATTTTCTTTCTAAAAAAGATTTTTAGAAACTAAAAAGAAATGAACTTAAGCCAAAATAATTTCTATTCATTTATAATACTCACAGTTCAAAAAATAATTCAAAAATTAAATTATAAAGTGTTTAGTCAACAATAATAGTTATTGAATTTAAATACGGAAATTGTGTTTTTTTATAATGATAAAATAATAATAATAACAATAAAATATATACTCCGTACACTCGCTTTGGTTGTGAAATATCACAGTCTAAGCCAATTCGTTTCCTTTATAAGTTTAGCTTGTTTCGATACACTGGGCATTCTTTGCTTGTAGTTTCGTGATTTTCTTCTAATCCAAGATTTAACCTTTTGTTTTCTTAAATGCAATTTATACATTTATTTCCAATTTGTGTTTTACATTCTCTGCTTTTGTAGTTACCATGGCTTTTGTAGCATATCTCTTCATTTTTGCAATCCGACGCTTAATGGTTATATCCTTGACATTTGAAGCACTAGATTATACTCGTGCCATTAAAAGCTCTGCATCTAACCCATCCGACATGTAGTCTTTGGCTGGATAAAATTTTTAAATATGTTTCACTATCTGTTGTAATTTTTGCATGGTATATTGTTCTGTTATACTGTTTAGTTTCAAAACATTTCACGATTTCCATTTTACTGTTTTTTAATATTTCATTTTGCTTTTTTTATTAGTATTATGTGTAAACCGTCTTGTTTTGGAATTTTAATTTCATAGTTTTCACATATTTCATTTACAATAGCATTTCGATTTTTTTCTCTTTCCTCGATATTTTCGCTTTGTATAATTAATGTATCGGTTCGACAGTTTTCAACGTTAGTTATTTTAAAATTAACCGGATTCATTAAGGCCCAACTATAATGTGCATAAAATAACTTAAACAAACTTAAACAACTGTACAAATACACTAAATTATATGTGTTAAACTATAATGTACATGAGATAACTTTTTATCAAGTTTCGTTAAATGTAATTTTTTTAAGCACGGTACAAAACTGATTGTACTTTCCGTACGAAAACAGCTGATTGTGCTTTGTGTTATACATTTATAAAGAAAAATTGTAATTAAAATAGATATTGAAATTACCTTTCCAATGATACCCATATTGTCTCATTCCGCCATAAAATACTCGATATGTGCCATATTATACATACAAACTTCGTAGGAAACTACCTTATTAAATATTGTGCCATTACAGCACATTGTTTTTTCAGATGTAAACAAAAATTGTTAATAATCTGTGATAGCAGGGCTTTTTTTATTGAGGTGTAATTTGTAGAATTAGTATATAAACAAAATTCAAACTGACTGAAATTTCTAAATTAGCTGCTATTGATAATGATTATAAGGTGCTTTAGCCACGAATTCTTAAAAAACTTTCCAGCATGAATTTACGTCAGATGGATGCTGGCGAAATAATTGCACATTCCAGCATAGACATGGTTGAGGAATAATAAAACAACAATCTAAGCTGCTGCCTGATAAACGGAGACAGCCAGCTGCAGCAATGAAACAAAACAGGAGATAAAACCTTACCAAAATATGTATGTGTGGAAATCGACTTAAATCAGTTAAGGACAAAGAAAAACCTATGTGCCGTGAAGAAACATAGGTGGACAAAGAAATGCCAATGAGATTAAATAAAAAGCTAATGTAGGTACACTTAATGTATATCCTTCTCTTTTAATTTAATTTTATTTAATTAATTTGTTTTTTATTTAATTGAATTGGCTTTTGAAAGTTTGTTTTGGTTTTATGTATTTGGAATTGTTTTTTGTAATTATTCAGATTTAAACTTCAAACTGAAAACATTAAATATTAAACTTGAAAAATAAAAACTTAATTATAAAACCTTCAGACTGGAAGCAAATTAATTTGAAGTATTTGGGTGATCTGGTTTTTTTTTTGTTGGATTGATTGGAGTGACCTACAATTGGCGATCCTACCCTCTTTAAGAAAAAAGAAAAAAAAAAGGAAATTCTTTAAAAAGGAGGAGAGGCAACGTCAAATCCATTGAGAGTTTTTTTTTTGTTGTGGACAATTTTTATAACTGATTTAAAAAATAAGTTTTCATCAAATCATTTTTGAAAGAGTTCTTGCAAGCTTATTGTAGAAACTCATTGGAGATTTCAGCGAACGGTTCAACAATTTTAACTTTCGGTAAAAAGGTGATGAATGTAAATTTAGGATTACGTCGCGAATTTCCATTTGTGTTCGTCATAGCAAACATAGAGAAACCAATACTCGGCGCTGATTTCTTGCACAAGTATGGGCTTTTAATTGATATTAAACATAAAACATTAATTGACCCATTAACTAAGTTGTCTATTAATGCTTTGTCTCAGTTTTGTAGGATTACTCTACCTAAGATCTTTACTGTGAATAATCAGTACACAGATTTGTTAAAGCGATATCCATCCTTAATATCGGAACCAGATTATACAAAACCAGTTAAGCACACAAGGGTGCATAGATTAGTTACAAATGGTTCTTTACCGTTCACTAATCCAAGGCGTTTAGACCCTGTTAAATATAAAGTAGCTAAAGCTGAGTTTGATTTTCTAGTCAAATCCGGCATTTGTAGGCCTTCCAATTCTTGTGGGGCTTCAGCGTTACACTTGGTCCCAAAGAAAGATCTAAATGATTGGCGTCCATGTGGGGATTTCAGGCGGTTAAATGTTATTACAGTTCCTGACAGATATCCCTTGCCACATATGCATGACTTTAATATTAACTTGGCAAACAAAAAAATATTTTCAAAAATTGATTTAGTTCGAGCGTATCATCAGATTCCAATGGCTAAAGAAGACATTTTCAAAACTGCAATAACAACGCCTTTTGGTTTGTTTGAATTTATACGTATGCCATTTGGATTAAGGAACTCGGCTCAGACTTTCCAGAGGTTTATTATTGAAGTTGTTGACGGGCTAGACTTTGTCTTTGTTTATATTGACGATGTTCTTATTGCAAGCGAAAATGAAGGTGAGCATTTGGATCATTTGAAGTTAGTTTTTGACCGTTTAGAGGAATATGGCTTGAACATTAAACCAAGGAAATGTATCTTTGGAGTAACAGATATTGATTTTCTTAGCCACAACATATTAGGAGAAGGAATAAGACCGTCAGAAGACAAAGTCTTAGCGATTCGAAATTTTGAGCGACCTACTACGATTAAGCAGCTGCAGAAGTTTTTGGGAATGGTGAATTATTATCATAGATATATATATATATAGGTTGGCAGAATTATCGAGTCCGATTCATTCAATGATTACCCGATCTCTGAGAAGTAAGACAAAGTCCTTGGAATGGGATAATAAAACTTCTGATTGTTTTGAGAACATTAAGGATAGATTTGCCTCAAGCATTTTGTTAACACATTTTAATAGCGGAGCTAAGTTAACATTAACCGTTGACGCATCGAACATTGCAGTTGGGGGAGTATTACAACAAGTTTATAACGGGAATACTACACCTTTAGCTTTCTTTTCAAGGAAACTGTCTTCGTCTGAAGCAAAGCACAGTTCTTTTAATCGTGAATTGTTGGCGATTTATTTGAATATTAAGCAGTTTAGGCATATGTTGGAAGGCCGATCATTCACGGTGTATACTGACCACAAGCCACTGGTTTTTGCGCTTAATTCTAAAACAGAAAGAAGTCCTCGACAAACGAGACATTTAGAGTATATCTCACAGTTTACTAATGATATTAAATATGTTCGTGGGGATTCAAATATAGTAGCTGATACGCTATCTAGGGCTTTTGACGTAGATGAGTTTCAGAATTCACAATTTAATTTAGAGGTTTTATATAAAGAGCAACAGAGAGATAGTGAGCTCAAAGAAGTTCTACAAAACAAAGATGAGCATCTTAATTTAAAACTAATTAAGCTGCCATTATCTGATATACGTAAAACGATATTTCAAAAGCTACACACAATTTCCCATCCAGGTGTGAGAGCGACCCGCCGTCTTATTTCTCATCGGTATTTTTGGCCAGGGATGAACAAGGAACTAAATCTGTGGTCTAAGCAGTGTATGAGCTGTCAAAAAGCTAAGGTAAATCGGCACACAAAGTCTCCAATAGTGAAGATTGACATACCAAAAGGTAGGTTTGAGCACGTTCACCTAGATATAGTTGGTCCTCTTCCTCCTTCGCGTAGTCATAGGTATATTTTAATTATCATTGATCGATTTACACGTTGGCCTGAAGCTTATCCTCTTGAGGATATCTCAGCATTAGCAATTGCGGAAGTTTTTTTTAAAAATTATATTTGTCGATTTGGAATACCACTTAAAATTACAAGTGATAAAGGGGTTCAGTTCACTTCAAAAATATTTACGGAATTAACGAGATTTTTAGGGAGTCACAAAATAACGACTTCATCTTACCATCCACAGTCTAATGGGATGGTAGAGAGGTTTCACCGACAGTTAAAGGCAACAATTCTGGCAAGTGAGAATTCAGGAAATTGGTATGATGTTCTTCCGGTGGCTTTGCTCGGTCTCAGGTCGGTTTTTCAAGAGGATTTGAAATCGTCTCCTGCCTAAATGGTTTATGGTCAAAGCATAAGATTACCAGGGGAGATTGTGGTTGGGAATTCAGAAGAAAGTTCCTTTAATTTCTTAAATAAATTAAGGGAATATTTCAAGAATGTTTGTTCGAATATGTCTCATTACAAATCTTCTAATGGTAAGTTTTATGTGCCAAAAGATCTTTCTGATTGCAAGTGTGTATTCGTACGTGTTGAACAAAAGAAAGCTTTACAGCAGCCTTTTGAGGGGCCATACCCGGTTTTGGAGAGAAACGAAAAATTCTTCAGATTAGATATGGGTGGTAAGACAAGAACAGTTTCAGTTGATAGGTTAAAACCTGCCTACATTGAGAACACGAATGCTGAGTATTGTTCGCGAAGAACTAAAAAAAGCGTGACCTTTAACTTATTGGACATACATTTTTCTGGAGGGGGAGTATTGTAGGTACACTTAATGTATATCCTTCTCTTTTAATTTAACTTTGTTAATTTGTTTTTTATTTAATTGAATTGGCTTTTGAAAGTTTGTTTTGGTTTTATGTATTTGGAATTGTTTTTTGTAATTATTCAGATTTAAACTTCAAACTGAAAACATTAATTATTAAACTTGAAAAATAAAAACTTAATTATAAAACCTTCAGAATGGAAGCAAATAAATTTGAAGTATTTGGGTGATCTGGTTTTTTTTTTTTTTGTTGGATTGATTGGAGTGACCTACACTAATGAACTGTTTAAAAATAATCAAGCTAAAAATACTATTGACGCGTAAGCGTATACGGAGACTTTCAAAATATGCCTCTTTCCAGCCACAAAAATAAAAGTGAGTTCCAAAAAACTGATATTAATGATTGCATTACAGTCATATAATTATGGTCAGAATATGTTCTAGTTTTGTTGATTATAAATTAGGTTAGGTCAGGCATATAGCCGTGTCACAAGAGCCCACTTGTGTCCACTGATTGGTCCCTTTGTGCTACCTGCTGTTAGAGGAGAGAGTGAGAAAGAAACAGAGAGAGTAGACTAAGGCAGGAATTAGAAAAAAGAAATGGGGATGAAGATATGAGAAAGATAGAAAGGACCGCGGGTATGAGAATATGGAGAAGATCCGAGAAAAATACAGAGAGGAATCGGCCAACTGAGGCGAGTCAACCACAGTACTCAGTGACCGCGGCCACGCAGTTGAACCCTCGGAAGCTGCAGTAGTGCAGCCGCCCTTCCACGATCCCAAGAGGGCCAGCTTGTTATAGCGGTCGAACACGTCGATTTGTTAAACCATCTGGTGTGAACCAGATCGTAGTATTGTAGTATAGTTCTGTACAATGGTAAGAGCCATTGGATGTTCGAGCTATGTCAGACGCCCAGGACCATAGTAAATATGTGCCATAGGTGTCTGACATATGCCTCCCCCTAACCGCCATCTGGGGACGCGTCCAATGGAAGTCTAACAGAACTTAACACGGATTATAAATTACTTCAACTTCTTTTAATGGTCATAAACATAATTCATTAATTAAAGTCTTGAGTTTTTTAAGTTGCAATTTATCTTTTTATACCCTTCACCATCTGTAATTTCGTTCCGTGCGTAATTTCTACAATATGCATTTCCGATCCCTGTTGCGGGAGGGAAAATATTAGACCTAATGCCACTATAGAATCCGAATTTCAATTACTCCAGCAGAGGGGGAAAAATACACACAACTTTGCACATTTTGCAACCATTTTTATTGTTTTTTTTTGTACATTCAACCTACGTTGTGATTTTTGTTTATACACATTTGCGAGTATAAGAAGTTTTGTGGATAAATCAATTCTAATAAGCCCACAATGGGCATTAGATTTGTGTGTGGTAGAGAAGAGGTCACTGGCAACACTTTCAGCTACAGATCCCATAAATAAATAAATATGCTAGAGGACTTGTACAATTTATTTGATTTTTTTTTTTTGTCATTAGGACGTGATGGAGTTTTTGTCCCTCATGATTGTTAGATTGTCCATCGGATAATTACCAATGGCCATGGTGCAAATTGTTTTTTTTTTTCATTTCATATTATTTGCGTAGGTGCTTGTGTTTTTTGTTGTTTCTTTCTTTGTACTTTTGTTTTCCGTAGGGTTTTTTTTATGGAAAAAAGCGTGTACGTCCTGTAATTATTTGCTTTTGATTGTGTATTTTTTGTTGATCTTTTGCTTCTGTTCTGAAAATAAATAGGTAAAATGTTAGAGAATTGTTAAATTTGTTACAAAAATATTTTTCTTTGTTCTGCCTGCTGTCTGCTTTCTTGTTGGATGTATGCATGTGTATGTATGGTTTTTGTCTTATACGCATGATACAGTTGCCAGTACTGTGAGTAGACATATCATACGACTTACATATGTTTAGAACAGGGTAAAGCCAGAAAGAATAAAAATTAAAAACGTTCACTATGGTGTATAGCATGGTGAGGAAAGTTAGGTAGTTAAGTTTTAAATTAATTATGAATGAAAAAATAACCTTACTGTTTAGTATGAGATCCCAGTAAAAGAAAAAGCGTTAGCAAGGTTATTATTAGCTACTATGAGGTTGAAAACATTAAGAAAATATAATTATTTTATAAATAACAAAGAAATCAAAAATGGAAATTTTTGTCAAAATAACATAGATAGACAAATTAAAATATGGTGATTTGGTGGGAAAGCAGAAAGGTCTAGAAAGATCAGCAAAAAGATGGACGGCTGGGCGGAAAGATTTTTTGGAAAAATTTTGGAAAATTCAGAGATTCACCACTAAAGTTTAAAAGTAAATGAGGGAACAGGCAAAGTTAAATCGTAGAGAATTTTCAAAAGGTTTTTGTACTTGCAAGTGATGATATATAAAAGATATCAGTGCGGGAAAAAAAACAAAACTAAATTGGAAAAAAATTAATTTTAAATAGTTAAAGTTCCAACAGAAGAGAAGAGAAGGATCAGTTTAAACTTAATTAGATTTGGAAAAAAAAAGATTTAAGACGTAATTTTAATCTTATCCTTGGGAATAAGTGTGTATGTGATAGCAAAATTTGTTTTGTGTCCAAATTTCTAGCTGGCTACGAAATTGAATGGTGTAGGAAAGTTGGAAGAAAAGGAAGCAATAGTTCGGGTGCGGAAAATTATTGGCCAGAACCTGGGAAGTCGAGGAATGCCGAAGATAATTTAATCTTTCCACACCAGTGTATAGCCAGGTAATCTTTTTTTTCATTTTTTCTTACTGAGTTATTTTTAAAGATTTTTTGTGCGAAGTAAATGCAAAGTAATAAAAAAAAGAAGTCTATGCAGTGATACATAAAAGAAGAAAAATTAAACTTTGAAGTTCACCAAAAAAAAACAACAACATTTTAAAGTTATAGAAATAAAATAAAGACTCTTTTTATAAAAGTAAGAAAAGATGACAACAAAACAGTGAAATTTGAAAGTTTGAATTCATTTTATTATTGGTGTAAAATATTAGTTTAAAAGTAATGCGAATATGTAAAATTATCCAGTAAGGTATTTCAATTTTGTTTAGTATTTATATGTAGTACTCTTTATCAAACCGCCTAAAAGCAGCAAGATTTATTTATAATTTTTTTTTTTTTTTTTTTTTTTTACTAGAGCCCGTTAGAGGGCATACTTACGTTTTTTCTTTATTTTTATCCATAAAAAAGGCAAACCGGAAGTAAGAAAGCGTTTAGTTTGTTTTATTTACAAAAAGGTACAATAGCTCTTATTAATTAGTTTTTTTTGTCGAATTCCTGAGGTATCTTGCCGGAAAGTCCTTCGTCCTTAGGGAGCTCCTTCAGGGTAGGAATTACAGTTGTAGAATTATATTTGAATAAACAATTAATTGATCAGAGTCTGAAATAAAGAAAATAAAACAAATTAATATTTTAAAGATTTTTTTTCATAATTATTATACATATGTTTTGCTGGAACAAAAATAGATAAAGAAAGAAAGTTTGTTAAAATTAAAATAATATGTATTTTTAATAGTAAATTTATATTTTCAATTTTGTATAGGATTAAGTTTTTGTGTTTAAATAAAATTTGTATGTAACATGTGAAGTTGAAATAATTATGTTTTTGGCCTAATTTGAGAGGAAAAATGGCATGAAGGTGAGTTAAGGAAAGAGGAATCTGAGAGCATACGGGTTCACAAAAGGAAGTTGGAGGTGGATAAGAATTTTTGTGACAAGCTTGGGAGGGCAGTCTAGTGGTAAAACATCTGCCACGATTGTTACTGTTTGTGTGAGCGTGTTGCATTGTTTAAGTTTTTATTGTGCGAGTTTTTTTATTTTTTTTTGGTAAGTTTGTTTTGCTTGTTGTGGAATATGTTTTATGTGCGGCGTACCCAATGAGAAGGGTTGGAACCTCGCTTAGATGTGTTTACCGTCCTCATAGAGCTAGTCGGAAACCTCATTGGCCCCTACGGTCGTAACACCCCGTAAAGTGTATATATTCTGACTTTTTATGTATAGCGAAGTCGATTATGCAATGTCCGTCTGTCTGTCCGTGTGAGTATTGTTTCCTCGGCAAACTTGATTTCACAAAAAAAAAAAAAATAAATAAATATGTCAATCGATCAGATAGTGTCGAAAGAGGAAAGAGGCATGATCGGTCCATGCCCTTCGAGGCAGGAAGCAAAATACCACGCCTACCTCTAATTTTTTCATGTCATTTGAAACAATAAAGTAAGTATTAATAAATAAGAAAAAATATTAAGTGGCGCTCGCCTCTATTTTCGGAGTTACGGGGCTCTTTAAAATAAGATTATAAATTAAGATCTTAAGGAAATACTAAAATTTTTTACAAATGCTTTACCCATTTAGAGACGATGTCAAATCTATGTAAAATTATATATATGCAGTACCAAAACTTTTTTTTTATTTTTTAATTCCCTGTCACCCCAATATTTGCTTTTTTGATTGGAGTTAATTCACTAAACTAGATTTACATAGATGGTAAAGGGTATATAAGATTCGTCATAGCCACATATAGTACTTTTACTTGTTATCTTTTTACGTAAGTCATGTTAGCAAGAGCACTCAAAACTTTTAATGTTTCGTTCATGCTAATTTTTTTTTAACTCAACTTATATCTCTAATTTTTAGATCCTCACAAAGCGAAGCACGTAAAGCTCTGGTGGGATTGCCTCTTTATTTAAGATCGCAATGAATGTCTGAAGAAGATCATGAGTAAAAAAAAAGATTTGGGCAACATGAATTAAATGATTGATTTATCTACCTTAAATTTCCAAATGGAAAAAAATCCTAATACTGGATCATATTCAATTAATTTTCAAAACAACAGCTTACTATCTTCTTACTCATCCTTATGTATGTGAGGATATAGAAAAATCAGTTACATAAAAATAAAAAAAAAAATTTAAGAGTCCTGGTGAAATAGGGGCGATTAAAGAAAAGTCCAATCAGATGAATATAAACAGGTGATGTTTTGAATAAAATATGTATGTCTGTCGTTTATGTATGTTTGTATGTATGTCGTTTATATTACTGACATATTTTTTGACATTTTTGTGATTTGAACTTTATTAGTAGGGTTGCATGCCCTGCAATTAAATCAAAATTGTTTTGAAATATGTACATTAGATATTAAGGCTGGATTGTTCGCAGCCAATCAAATGATTTTAAGCAGAGTTTCCAAAAACTATTGTTAGCATTCTTTAAGTTTATTTTTAGAAGGAAAACAAGTAATAGATTTTCTACTTTATTACAAAAACTTCTAAAAATCTGTTTTTAAAATTATTTACATTTATTTTATATATATTTATTTTTAACGAGTTCTTATAAAAATATCTTTCTCTAAAGATAGAAAAATATAACATAATCAATAAACCAATTATTTTGCATTAACTAGCACTAATCATCTGATTCTTACTCTAACTAGAAGGTCAGTTTAATAATTATTTTTCGGGAGCAGATTCTCCTCGCTACCACACTTATACTATGTCGGTTTCTGAAAAAAAACAGTTTTTATTATTTTAAAAGGAGACTTTTGTAGTAAATAAGAAGTGTAACTTGCAATTTTTAGTTTTTAATTCTTTCACTATGCACAATAGAAACACTGGCTTCTTAAAAGAATTGAAAAATTAACAAAACGAGAAATTATGACTATAACCTAAAAGACATAGCCATGTAAGGGGGTGCACACGTGTTATCTTCCTTAAATAATGGTAGTAATCGAACAACCCCGTTATTGTTATTCAACATCCCTGCAATAGAGCTGTCGCGTCTAGTCTATGATTTTTAATCAGTGTTGCCAAACCGGTGGTTTTCCCGCTAGTTTTTTTTTGCTACCAAAAGCGAGAAGTTAGAGAAAAACCCGCTAAATGGTTTTATCAGCTGGAAAAAGTTATACTTGACAGATTTTTAGCGTATTTTTTAAGCTACAATAAGTTTTGTTTGTTACATAGTAAGCTCAATTATGTATTTCTAATCTTTTATATAAAAATATAGATTATCGGTCTCTGCCTTTTTTTATTAAACTCCTAAAACAATTAATCTAAAGGTATATAACGAAATATATTTTAATTGGGCATTGAAAACTTTCTTCAGATTACCAGAAAATCGGCACATTTTAGAAAAAACTGATAAATTATCAGTAAATAACGTGTATATTCGGCTATGCCAAATCTTATATACCCTTCACTATCTACGTTAATTTAGTTTAGTCAAATATCTCCAATCAAAAAAGCAAATATTGGGCTGACCGAGACTTAAATAAAAAAAAATGGGTGCTGCAAATATATAATTTTCGATAAAAAGTGCTATCGGCTTTTAATCGGTTAAGCTTTTTCAAAAATTTTAGTTTTTCCTTAAAGCTTTAAAATTATACCCATATTGATATTTTAAAAATATTGAAAATTTCAGAGCCCCGTAATTTGGAAAATATGGACGTGCACCAATGTTTTCACTTGATGTTTTTTCTTAATTTTTTAATTCGCTATCGCGCCATATATCTATTTTTTGATGGGAGCTACCTTATTGTTTCAAGTGACATGATAAAATCTGAGGTAGCCGTGGTGTTTTGCCGGCTGCTTTGAATAACATGGACCGATCATGATGATTTCCAATAGCACCCATTTCGACACTATGTCTGACCGATTGACATATTTTATAATTTTTTTTTTTTGTGAAATCAAGTTTGCCACATTGACACGTACGGACATGGATCTCTAAGCATAAGAAGTCACTCTATGTTGTCGGAAATGGATATTGTAGAAATTACACACGGAATAACAAACTTAGTTATACCCTTTTTCCACTTTTTGTGGCGAAGGGTATAAAAAGAGGATGTCTGTCAATATTTGAAATAACTGGATTATAGCCAGGAAATAATCGAAACAATTTTTAATCAGCTTAATAATTTAATGCTATAAAATGGAATAATCTAATAAAAAAAAGTGCGGCTAGAAATAAAATTTTCAAAGAGCTAGTCAAGTTTGCCATGCGATTATTATGCATGCCCTGATCTAATGCAGAAGTGGAACCTGTAAATGCCATTTGAACCGTTAAGTATGTCAATTCCTTAATTTTTTTATTTGCCTCTTTATAATAACTTTGTCACTTTAGGTATGGTCTTCGTCGGCACAACAAATGCTGCTTCGATTACAAGTTTCCGAAAAAATTTCTAAATTTAATTGGAATTTCTAATATTTATTGCAGTTCTCAAAACGACAGAAATATGTAGACATAAGTAAAATATTAAATATTTGCCATAAAATAATATAAGTTTATTTTTTTAATAGGGCAGTTAGTGTAACGATTTATTAATAATTTATTGATAATAAAAAAATAAGCTTATCATTTACTTATTATTATTTAAGCTTTTTTCAACTTGACTGCTCTATACAAGGAAAATGTATTTTATATATTTTTACCAATGTTGACAACTTAAACCTCTATTTCAATGTCGCTACCTTAGCGCATAATTAGTTAATATTACATTAGTAGCTTAGCATTAATAATTCAGGGAAACTGTGTCATAACCAAATAATAATAGAAATATTATTACATGCTTTTTTTAATTTAAATATAAGTAGAGGTATAATTAAATTATTGTTCTTAATACTAATCGACTATATAGTCCTTACAATATCGTTGGGATAATCTGACAGTTCGTTTACTTCTCTTTACTATAGGCTGTTTAGTTTGAACATTGTTTCAGACCTATGCATGGTTGAATCAGTTCCTTCGGAATTATGCCGATTATTGGCAGTATTTTCACTTTCAGTCGAAAGTGCTGATTCATTTGCATTATTGATACTATTGTTAGCTGTGTCTCCTGTATGCATCAACTCATTTCTATTTGCAAAAAGATTTGAGCATCTCGAGAATATCTATCTCCAACCCTGGGGGCTATACTACTTTCCTTAAATAAGATATTACTGGGGTTATAGTCCTCGTTCTTAGACTTATTAATAAAGCTTCTATTGCGTTTAAAATAGATATCAGAGTTATCTTTTATTATATATGATCTGTCATTGAATGAGGACTCTATTTTACCATAATTCCATTCCTTGCCATTCTTTTTAAAAAAATAACTAAATCACCTTTCTTAAACAATGGTAATATCTTTGAATTTCTGTCAAAAGAGTATTTCTGCTTTTCCTTTTTTATACAATTTTGTTTTTTATTTCTTCCTCATTAATGTTATTCCTTCTCAAAAATTAACTATATAATGGAGAAATCTGTATGCTTGCCGAAGGTGTAGTGTAAATGATATCTAAATTGATCAACCTCATTTACTTCAAAGCGAGGTTTAAGAATGATTTTAGCCTTTTTCAACTGGTCCATTACTCTGCGGATACCTCGGGCTTGAAAATCGTAAGAATTCAGCAGAGTTAAAAGGGCTATTGTCACACTTGATAATTGTAGGATATCCTATTACATCAAAAATTTCACAAATTGTACTGAAAATATGCTTGGAATTCTTGTTTCGTATTCTAACAGAAACAATGTAATTGGAATATGCATCGATAAGTGCAACATAATCTTGGCCAGCATACTCAAACAGATCTATAGCTGAACAAGCGGCTCCTTCTGATTGTTTTTTCTAAATTTTTCACAAGTTTTGCATGAAGCAATCAGCTCTTTTATTTCCTTATTCATTCCTGGCCAGTAATAGAGTTTTCTTGCACGAGCAAGTGTTTTTTCTATCCTAAGATGGGATGAGTGTAGCCAAATCGCTAGTTTATGTTGCATTTGCGTTGGAATTACCAACCTAAAATTTAAGAACAGCAAGTCGTTTTCAACATGTAACTCCGACTTCAGTTTATAAAACATCATCAAGTGTTTTATGATAAATATTATAATTCTGTTCATTGACACAAACACTTTTCGTAACTGAATGAATGACCCCTTCTAGTTCATCAAATTCCTTAACCTTTAAAAGTTGTGCTCTCGACAAACAGTCAGCTACTAACATTTCTTTACCCAGTTTAAATACAATAGTCATTTGTGGATATTTCAAAAGAAACATGAACATGCGCTGAAGAAGCATTGTTACATTGTCGATATCGCGCTTAGCCAACGTTTCTAAGGGCTTGTGATCGCTTTCAACTGTAAGCTCCCGACCATAAAGAAAAAAATGAAACTTTTTGCAAGCAAAGACAATGTTTAGACGTTCCCTTTTACGACTAAATTTATTACACGATCGTGTTCTTTTTCATTCTCCCCGCATATAGCTACATCATCAAAATAGACTAAAACTCCTAACACTAGACTACGTTCTCACGACAATTGGATCTACGCTCCGGAACGACCCGAGTCTACCTCGGCCAAAGATTGTCAACCAAGCAACAGCTGTACAAACCGAAAGTTTTTTCCACAGGGAAACTCTCGACAGCAGCAGAGCTGCTACAACAACAACAACACTCCTGGTATATCTCCGAAGACTCTTATTATTTCCTGTTGGAACATTTCAGGTGCGCAATTGAGTCCAAAAGTCACACGATTAAATTTACATCTTCTAAAAGGCGTTAGAAATGTTGTCAAGATTGAGTTTTTTTGTCTACGGCCATGTGCCAAAATCCACTTTTTAAATCAAGAACTGAAAAAATTCGTTTGCCCGCCCGGCCCGCTGTTAAGTTGTCTATTGTAGGAACTAAAAACTGCTCACGTTTAATGCAATCATTAAGTGCTTTTGGTTCTAAACAAATCTGAAGATCGCCATTCGGTTTCTCTAGTAATTGCAAATTGTTTACCCAGTCAGTAGGATAATCAACCACTGATATTATTCCATCCATTACTAGCTTTTCCGATTTTAAAATACCTAACAATAAATTCGGTATACGCTTTCTGTAATGAAGTACTGGTATGGAATTATCCTTTAAGGCGATTGAAAAAGTTTTAGGGAATTGGCCAATACCTTGAAAATTATCTTTGTTTCTTTCCATGAATGAAGACTTCAATTCCTGACAATTAATACTACCAACATTAAGCCTCTTGATTAAATTAAAATTTTCACACGTTTCCAACCCCAGTATCGGTTCACATTTGTCATCGACTACTACAAATTCTATTAATTGCTCTATCCCTGAATTCAAATCCATGCATTTAAGTGACAAAGTGCCAAAAATATTTATTTTATTCTCATTGTAACCAAAAATAGGATAATTATTTCCTTGATTTTTCAACTTAACATCTAATGCTTTAACTATTTTAAGTTCAATTGACTTCCGTCCCTGTATCCAATTTAAAAGTTATGATTTCTCTTTATATTCTATATTTCTTGTTCCAATTCATATTTTACGGAGTCGAGTTTAAACTAAGGATATGCTTATAATTTAATAAACTACATAAAGGCATTACACTACCATACATATTACCTTCTAAATTACTCCAATTTATACCTGATACTTTTTGCTTATTGTTGTTGTCACTATCAGTTCCCTTCTTCTCCTTAGGCTTGCGGCACATTCTCTGAAAATGTCCCTTTTTAATGTAAAATGTCTTCAATTTGTGACTTTATTAATTCGTCTTTTTATTACTCTGTTAGGATCTAAATTATACTCCAGTTTTATCAACTTTGTATTTTCGGAGTATTAATTTGGATTCTAAGAGGGAGTTTACATTAAGGCCATTGCATCAGCTACAAAAGTCATGATGCAGAAGTTTTTAGGCAAGAGGTGTAGAGAAGCTTACGGAGTAGCAAAAGTAGCACGAAATGAATATTCATGACTCTTTTGTGTTTTTTCTATCATATCTGTTTCTCTCTTTTGCTTTTTGCAGTTCTATGCTTAAGCGAGGTTACCAAATGGCTGTTTTTTCCTGTATTGTTCAAAAATTGTTGAAAAATTAATACTTTTAGTTTATGGCAACACTTCAAAAATTGGTTGATAAAACATCATAAAATTCTCTCAAAAGAGTCATAATGTAACTGCGTGATGACTTACGGAGATTCTCCAAAAGAGAAAACAATAAAAAATTCAGCTACAATGCCCTTAATGTGAACTGGCTCTAACGAGTAAAACCGCTAACGGTTTAATTAAACTTGTGTCGCCATCTTCCAATTTCTAAAAAAATATTTATTCGTTTAGAGCAATTCGAACGAGAATAAACCCAATTGTTGAAAAAAGGTAATATTTAAACAAATAAAACAAATTAATACAAAATTTTTAAACCTTGTTTTTTTATTTATCTTTTTAATTCTTTACTCACAAACATTTTGGTCCATTCGAGCCGGATCTTGGGAAGTGATATTCTATTGGAGAATAACCACCCTTATTTTGTGTCTATTTAAAGATCTACAACTCCATTTTAACAACACCAAATTTCATCCTTATTTTTTGGAAAATTTATTTGAATTAAAGGTGCGTAATTTCATTTTAAATAAGTGATTTTTAATTAAAGTGAAAGTTGATCAATAATTTACAAAAGTATAAGGAATAGGATAAATAAAACACATACATATATACGACTTGTTTTATTTGTTTGTCTTTTTAATATCTACATACGTAGTGCGGTGGTTGATCGTCTTGCAGTTCACTTTTTTGACGTTTGTTTTAATTTATTATCTTTTGCTACGCAATAAATCGACGGTGTGGTTTTTTCTATTAAATAGTGAAAATAATTATTATAAAAGTAAAAATAATTTGAAGCCTACGGAATATAAAAAAATAATATATAAAGTGTACAAAATTCTATAAGCATTAAAAATAAATATCAAGTGCATGAAATAGTGGTGTGTTTTTTGTAAGTAATATTAGAGATAACATACATATACACACGTACATTAACATTACATCGATGCTTCTTCTTGAATTTACAAATTGCACCCTACTGTCAGTCGGTTTGACTATCATTTATTTTGTTTTAAATTGATAATATTGTTTTATGTTTAATTATTAATTATATTTAAATTAAAAATATTTCTTTTTAAATTAAATATAATTTGATTGAAATTAAAGGATAATTATTGATTTTTTTCAGTAAGTGTTGAAGTTAAATTTTTTGTTTTGATTTGCCGAAAATTAAGAAATAATGTCTATTACAGCACTTGATAGATTTATTAGACCTTCGGATGCTCTTATACAATTTGAAGCTTTATTTAATGATATAAAAGATGAAGAACATACAGTCGATACATTAGAGCTTCCTGGAGAAGAGTTAAGACTTTTGTGGGATAAAGTTAAGTTGACACAGGAGTGTTTAGATTTTTTAAAAAGTTGTAAGGATACAAAATTGGATCAGGGTGACGCTATAACGGCAAAGTATCGCGCTACATATACGGCCTATTTTACGTGTTTAGGAAAAGTAAATAGAAAGAAGCGTAAGATTGAATCGGAAATTATATGTAATAGTTCCCAGATGGCACATCCGTGCAGTGCTGATGTTTCAGGTCACACTTTGTCGTTACCACCTTGCAACGTTGACACGTTTGAAGGGGATTACCTTTCTTGGCCTACCTTTAGGGATTTATTTACTGCGTTATATGTGAATAGGGCGCGCCTTAGTAATATTGAGCGGCTATGCCATTTGCGGCAAAAAACCAGTGGCGAGGCGAAAGAGATTGTCTCTAAATGCCCACTTTCGAATGAGGGTTTTTATATAGCGTGGAAAAATCTCAAGGAGGCTTATGAAAATCCTCGTATGTTGGTTAACAACCAACTTAAAGTTCTTTTCAACCTTCAAGTTTTAGATAAGGAGACTTGTGTGAATCATAAGTCTTTACAAAGGGGCATAAATAGCTGCCTGTCTGCCTTGTCCATTTATAATGTGTCGACCGAGAATTGGGATCCAATTATGGTTTTTGTTTGTGTTCAGAGACTTCCAGATATTACTGTTACTTTATGTGAACAAAGTATTAAGGACAAATTTGCTTTGTCTAAATGGAAGGATTTAGATGCCTTTCTGACAGTAAGGATTCATACATTAGAATGTCTACGCGATACCAGGGACTCATCACATGAAAAGAAGAAAGTTGTACAGAAGGTAAAGGCACAATATGCGAGTTCATCAACGTAAAATAATTGTGTTCTTTGTAAAAATCAAAGCCATTTTTTGCAAGATTGCAAACGATTTAAAAATCTTTCGATTTCGGAAAGATTTTTGACAGTTAAAAAATTTCATTGTTGCGTTAATTGTTCATCGCGCGCACATGAAGTTAAAGATTGTAAGAGTATTTATAACTGTTCAAGTTGCAATAGGAGACATCATACCCTGTTACACAGGAATGCGTCTCCTTCGGAGGATTTTGTTAGGAATTCTTCTAATTCGGCTGCGAGTTCAGGCGTTCATTTTATCTACCTCTCGCGGTATAGTATCTTCGGCTTCTGTAAATCGTCAAGTATATCATATTTCTCAGAGTCGGACTGTATTATTAGGTACGGCAATGGGAATATATATCTACCCAGCTCACGCCCTGATTGATCCCGCTTCAGAAACATCATTTATTTCTGAGCGATTGCAGAACTGTTTAAAAATTCCTGCGCATTCTACGACTGCCAAAATTTCGGGTGTAAACCAAACAGTCTCTGCCACTATTCGAAAACTCTGTTCTATTGAAATAGGTTCTCTTTTGGATTCTTCGATTTGCTTGACAACTACGGCACTTGTTTTACAAAAATCTCCGGTAATCTACCATCCTTTATAGTAAAGGATGAACTTCGCAGGAGCTTGCCAAATTTACTTTTCGCAGATCCTAAATTCTTTGATTGTAGGCCTGTCGATCTATTACTAGGTGCGGATTTGTATCCTTTGGTTATCACAGGTGAAATTCAGCGGGACATTTTAGGGTCATTAATAGCTCAGAACACGGTGTTTGGGTGGCTTATTATGGGGCCTCTACGTCAATCTTCGTTCAAGTTTATTCAACTAGAGTAGAATTTTCTGAGGAAGATAATTTAAACAGAAATTTACTTAGATTTGGGGAATTAGAGGAACCACCAAAAAAGAGAATAATGTCGCCTGAAGATATGATTTGTGAGAAAAATTTTAAGAGTGCCACTCGTAGGGATCCAGACGGTCATTATGTTGTAACACTTCCATTCAGAGCGGAGTTTCCTGAAAAAATTTCTTTAGGTTCATCTAAAGGGAATTTTATGTCACAGTTTTTAAGAAACGAGTCTTCTCTGTTACGAAAACCTCTAGTAAAGAAAATGTATGACGACGTTGTAAGCGAATACTTATCTTTAGGTCATATGAAACCTGTAACATTGTTACTAACCGCATCATCCGGTGATAAAATTAGATCGCAAAACAACGAAATTAAGGGTATTGTTTAATGCATCTAATAAAACTTCTAGCGGCAATAGCCTAAACGACTGCCTTTATGTGGGACCCACATTACAAGCGGATCTAGTCTTGCTTATACTACGTTGGCGACTTTTTAGGTTTATTTTTTAACTGTGACATAACTTAAATATATCGGCAAATTAGATTGGATGGGGCACATACTCCATTTCAGCGTATTTTTTTCGAAATTGTTCTTCGGAGAAAATAAAGGAGTATGAATTGCAGACAGTGACCTTTGGGGTCACTTTTGCACCGTATCTTGCCATTCGTAAATTACTGCAGTTGTCTGAAGACATTGAAAATGAGTACCCGCTGGCAGCACATATTCTGCGAAAATGTATGTACGTTGACGATATACTAACTGGGGCTCATGATGTATCCACTTCGTTGATCGCTCGTGATCAACTCATATTAGTATAAAATTAATTGGGTTGATTCCGCCAGTATATAATAAACTGTTGTTATAATTTTCGGTAATAACCGTCGTCACTGGCTGTGTACCTTGGATGTTCGGCGAGCGCTTTCGATGTGATAACATCATTTTCAAGCCGCGTGTTTATTAAAACTGAAGAGATAGTGTTAAGAATAAAAGGTGGTGGGTTTAGGTAATTTTTGTCCGTTTAAATAGTATTATGCAGGTAGATTCCCTGATATCTGTCTTGTTTATTGGGGTAAATAGTTAATATTTGGGTCTTTTATTATTGGATAGGTAAGTGTAACCGTCTGTGGGTGTTTTTCGTTTGTAAGAGTGTTTTAGTAATTTTAGTGGTGTAAAAATCGTGTCAGAGGTTGTGTTTACCTGTTCGTTAATAATGTCTCTGTTAAACGTTCGTGTTTTGTAACCGTTATTTTTAGCTATAGTGTAAATTGTATCGAGTTCTTTGTTGTATTTATCTGGAGCGAGTGGGACTATTTTAAGTCTGTGAATCATGTGTCTAAAAGCTGCGAGTTTATGTTGAGTAGGATGGTTTGAGGAGCTGTGGATAGTTGTGTCTGTCATGGTTGGTGTTGAAGCGAGTTCAACAAGTTTTTTTTATTATATTTTGCTTACTTTTTTTTCTGTTAGTGTACTAAAAACACTCATTCTTTTTATCCATTTATTAGTCATTCTCATTTGTTTTCTTACTCTTATTGTAAACCTTTTTACTTGAATTTTTGTCTACCTGAATTTTAATCTTCAACGGTATTTAGTTTTTTATGTTAGTCTTTAAGAACTTGTTAATAAATGCACATCAGCAAGAAGCTGTTAATAAACCTTTTAATTTACATTGAAATATTGGGTGCATTTGTTTTTTGTTGAAAGACACACATTTAGTTGGAAAAGGTAAGACTTCCAGTCCAACATTTTGGTCCTTCGAGAAGTCCTAGAGGAGCTAGGGCTGGATTAAACCAGTGGAATTTGTCCATATTTTGGCAGCAAAGTTGTTATACCAGAACAACAGAAGCATCAAACTCAACAACAGGCAAGAGGTCTGTTAAAACAAGAACTTCAGTCAGCATCCCTTTCTACTGAAGAAGGCGTATCCCGTATACAGCAGGTGCATCTTAGCACAAGAAGGAAGAATCAACAAGGCAGTGAATCCACCAGGAAAGTCTCTCCTTGATAATTATATTGATGATATTAGGTCATCATAAAAAGGAAATAATTGGGTATGTACAGTATTTTAATTACATTTAGTGCAATTGTGTAAAAATTCTGTGCAAAATAAGGTAAAAGGAGTCGAAATCTTCGAAAGAAAACTCTTAAAATCACATTCCATTATCAAATTAACATAACCTCAACTTCAATAAAAAATCCCCCTTTGTACCATCACTATCCATAAGTGCCATCACTGATAAATAAAGAACACACACACACATCTACATATTCAACAAGTAACATGTCACACTACTCCCACTTACCATATTCTTACTAGCGCCATTAATTGTGTTTCATTTGCGATCGTTCCCATAACTATAATTACAAAAGACAAAACAAGACAACAAGAACATAGTTATGCAGCATAACTAGCCACCACATTAAAAAAGAACATTTAAGAACAAAAACCAGTGAAGTGTGTGTAAAAACAATATAAATATAAAATTTTCAATTAAAAGTGATCAAACAAACATTTAAATAAACAGTTTAGTGAAAATAAAATGGTAAGTGGCAGAATTGTTCATTAAAAATTTAATTTTTATACAAAATTTGTTAGACAATAAAGTGGCCTGAAAAAAGCAACTCGTTTTATTGGAAGTAGGTACATACATACATTCACATACGTACACATATACATATGTATGTATGGCTGAGACATGCATTTTTTTAAACAGCTGAAAAATAAAAATGATTAAGGTCGCTCCAATAAATCAAAAGTAAAAAAACGGGTTGTAAAAAAAATCATTCAATATAAAAACAAACAAAAGTGAACAAAAATTGAATATTTTTATAACGATTAACAAAAACAAAACATTTTTAGTTACAAAGAGAGAAAATTACTAGAGTAAAATTCTCCTCGAACACCAAAATTTTTTTTTGTGTTTCTTTGTTTGGCAGAAAAAAAAGGGAAAAGTTTCTACAAGAACATTTAAAAAATTTTTCGTGTCATTTAGTACTGGCTTTCTTCTCGAGCTTTCAAAATGAGTTCTAAAAGAAAGTGTAAATACGATATTCAGCAACTAGCAACATTCTGCAAGAATTTCGAAAAAACTCCAATAGAATCATTTACACTGTCATTGTCGAAAATGGTAGATGCCTTTGAGGAATATGTTTTGGGGTGCGAAGAGGTAAAGGACGAAGACGAGACTAAGGACGAAATTTTTCTTTAATATGAAGAGGTTAGTGAACAGTCCCAAATACTAAAAGCAAAAATATTGGAGATGTTAAGAGCTACAGCTCCTGAAAATAGTGATAAAAAGAACAGTTCGTCATTCAACGCTTAAACTGCCACCAATTGAAATCCAACAATTTGAAGGAGGTTATGTAAAATGGCCAGCGTTGAGGGACATGTTTATGGCAGTGGTAGGTAATGAGCCTTCCGTAGCTCCAGCTCATAAATTGTATTACCTACATTCAAAGACGAGGGGGGAGGCCTACCAACTCATTAAGGACTATGAGTTGGTAGATGTTAATTTTGATCTAGCCTGGAAGGCTTTGAAAAATCGGTATGAGAATAAGCGAATTTTAATCAATAATCAAATCAAGAAGATTTACGGTATCCAGTCTCCACCGACAGAAACTTTGAAATTTTTGCGTTTGCTTAAGAATACAGTCAGCGATGCTTTGTCTATTATAGAATCATATGAGGTCGAAGTAGCGAACAATGACCCTTTCCTTATGCACATTTGTACTTCCAAACTTCCTGAAGAAACCTCTCGTGCCTGGGAAGACTCTTTGACCAATCATAAGGAGCTGCCCACTTGGCAACAGCTTAATGATTTTTTATCCAAAAGAACTGAGACTCTAGAAACTTTCACAAATCTGAGAAAACCATCGAATAGAGATAACAATATTTCAAAATCGCAAGCCTTTTACTCTCAAAGTGACTTCACAAAAGGCAATTTTAGCTGCAAGAAGTGTAAGCAGAATTATCCCTTGAAATTCTGCAAACATTTTAAGTCATTATCGATAAACGATCGGATAAAATTTGTATACGCCAATAAATACTGTGCGAATTGTTTTTCAACTAGCCACTTTAAGTCTAAATGCCCAAGTGCAAGCAATTGCTCCCGATGCAATCAAAGACATCATACTATGCTACATTTGGATAGCAACGAAAAGGTGAATCTGGGTCCCACTCTGAAGACCACTCCACCATTTCTGCAAAATTATGAGAAACCATCCGGGTCCGGAACTCAAAATAATTTTTACCCAGCGCAATCTGCACCTATTAGTTCTACTGAAACATCCCAAGTTTATTCATCCCAGCGTAGGGGAACTACGATCTTACCAACCGCTTTAGTTCATTTGGAACATTTAGGAGAGAAATTTACAATCCGCACTTTGTTAGATGGCGGTTCAGAGTCCAGTTTTATTTCAAAACGTGTTCAACAAAGTCTTGCCTTACCTTTGGAGGCCTGTAGTTTAAAAACATCTGGACTTGGTGGGACTGTTGTAGGCAATTCAAAAGGTAGATGCAGTGTCTCGATCAGATCCCGAGAATCAAATTTCGCCATTAAAATAACACCGATTGTGGTTCCAAAATTGGCGCATTTCTTGCCCTCTAGGCCGATTAAAATTCACAATTTAGCAGAAATAAAAAACCTAACTCTTGCTGACCCCTACTTTTTTAAACCGGCTGCCATAGATATGGTTATTGGTAGCAACTATTTGCCATTTATAAACTTAGACGGGGTAAAGTCCAATATAGGGTCTTGCTTAGAAGCTAGAGAGTCTCATTTTGGCTGGTATTTGTCAGGACCAGAGCCAATAAATGAAATTACATCGTTTCACACGACTATTTCACCTACAGAAGATGTACTTCTTCGCGAAGAAATGAGGAAATTTTGGGAACTGGAAGAGGTTGAAAAAAGCAAGACTGAGTCTGAAGCTGATATTTATTGTGAGAACTTCTTTCAATGGACCACAATTCGTCAACCTGATGGCCGATACATGGTTCGGCTTCCTTTTAAAGAAAACTTTCCTCAAGAAATATTTTTGGGTCCATCCAGAAACATGGCTCTTGCACAATACCATAGGATGGAAAAGACCTTAGAAAAATCCCCTGATTTGAAGGCTCAATACAGGAACGTTCTCCAAGAATATATAGGTATGGATCACATGGAACCCATTGTACACTATGAGCCCAAAACCGAAAAACACGCATCATTTTTTCTCCCACATCATGCCGTTGTAAAGCCCGATAGCAAGACGACCAAGGTACGAGTAGTCTTCAATGCGTCGAAGAAGACGGGTAGCGGTTTCTCCTTGAATGATGTCTTACACCAAGGCCCAACTTTGCAAGCAGACTTAATGCAGACTGTATTACGTTGGCGAAATTATAAGTACGTGTTTACTGGGGACATTCAAAAAATGTACCGCCAGATTTTGATCCACGAAGAAGATCGTTCATATCAGAGAATTTTGTTTCGTGACAAAGCAGACGGGTATGTGAGTTCCTTTCAATTAAAAACCGTAACATTTGGTGTGAATTGCGCGCCATTCCTGGCGATTAGAACTCTTCTTGAGTTAAGCGAAGATTGTAGAAACTTACACCCCTTAGCATCCGCCATTTTGAAAAATGAAGTATACGTGGATGATATCCTGTCTGGTGGACATAGTCTTGAAGAAGTGAAACTCAAACAATACGAACTTTCAAATGTCCTAAAATCTGCAGGATTTCCATTAAAGAAAATGACCGCTAATGATCAGTCTCTACTTGAAAATTTGCCCCGGGAGGATCTTCTGGACGAAGACTTCTTGAAGTTTGACGATTCCAGTACTATAAAAACCTTAGGAATACGCTGGAACGCGTTGCTGGACTCATTTTACTATGCTGTTGAATCAGTTGAAATTACACCCTCCACCACAAAAAGAAAAATTTTTTCAGTAATAGCAAGATTGTTTGACCCCCTAGGCTGGCTCGGTCCAGTAGTCATTATTGTTAAAGTTCTAATGCAAGAGTTGTGGGAACAGAAATCAGATTGGGATGAAGGTATAAATCAACAAATACTTTTGAAATGGAATTCATTCTTGAAGAATTTGCCATTTATTTCGAAAATACAAATATCTAGATGGGTAGGTTTCTCACCACATTATCGCATCCAGATCCATGGCTTTAGTGATGCTTCTGAGAAGGCTTACTGTGGTTGCATCTACATGAGAGCAGAAAGCTCCGAAGGTAAAATAAGTTGTCATTTGCTGGTTGCAAAAACTAAGGTAGCCCCCATTAAACGGACTACAATACCGAAGCTCGAATTATGTGGAGCTTTATTGCTTGCGAAATTAATAAAAAGTCTTGTCGGGAACTGTCAATTCCCCTATGAATTATTCTTGTGGACAGATTCGTCGATCGTCTTAGGTTGGCTACAGAAACCAACAAACACTTTGAAAACGTTTGTCGCAAACAGAGTTGCACAAATAATCGATATTGTTAGTACTCAACATTGGAAACATATAAAAACTGAGGAAAATCCTGCTGACTTGGGTACACGTGGCTGTTCCCCCTAGGAGTTAGCGGAAAATCAACTATGGTGGCATGGGCCTACTTGGCTAAAACTCCCAGAATCACTTTGGCCAATACCACGCACTTTTGACCCAACAGACTTGGAAGTAAAAACAAGCACCAATTTTCACTTAGAAGTTTTAAATTGTGATTTGCTGGAAGAATTCTCATCCTTTGAACGAGCGTTACGAGTCCTCTGTTACCGACTTCGCTTTATAAATCGAATTCTAAAGAAACCATTTTCAACTGAAAAATTCATAACCTCAGAAGAAATAGACCACATGAAACGTAAACTCATATCTATCGCGCAAAAAATCTACTTTGGTCAAGAACACCATTGTCTAGAAAACAAGAAACCTTTAAGTCGAAAAAGCAGGTTGATAACTCTTAATCCTTTTATAGCTAAGGATGATCTTTTACGTGTTGGCGGCAGGCTCGGCAATTCAGCTTTAACTTATGAAGAGCGTCATCCTATTATTATACCCGAAAAATCGCAGTTTGCTAAACTTTTTGTTAATTTCACGCATCGCATCCTGCTCCACTCTGAGCATCACATCATGTTGCGAGCAATTAGGCAAGGATTTTATATTCCAAGATTAAAAAATCTCATCCGAAAATGCATAAGAGGGTGCAAAACTTGCACCGTTTATAAACACAAGTTCCAACTTCAAATAATGGCTGCACTCCCCCCAGAACGAGTGAACTTCTCCCTGCCATTTACCTACACTGGAGTTGACTTCGCTGGCCCCTTTAACATAAAATCGTCTAGCCTAAGAAATGCTAAAATTCTGAAAGGCTATGCAGCTGTATTCGTCTGTTTTTCTACGCGCGCTGTACATATGGAAATCTGTTCAGACCTCTCCACAGACGCCTTCCTTGCATGCTTTGACCGGTTTATAGGGCGACGAGGTCTTCCTAAGACAATGTATTCCGACAACGGTCGCAACTTTCTTGGTGCAAGCTATGCACTCCTCAAAAGTCATAATGAATTTCTCAAGTCTGCAGAAAAGGCTCTGGTAGAGAAATACTCCACCCGTGGATTTACTTGGTCATTCATACCACCATATGCACCTCACATGGGCGGCCTCTGGGAGGCGGCAGTGAAAAGCATGAAATCCCATCTAAAAAAGGTTGCTGCTAATCTATCGTTCACCTACGAGGAGTTCTCCACTCTACTTGTGCGGATCGAAGCAGTTTTAAACTCAAGACCACTGTCACCCATAACCGAAAACCTAAATGAACTTTTACCCCTTACGCCAGGTCATCTACTTCGTGGAGCTCCATTAATTGCTCTACCTGAAGCGCCAGCCGAACCTCCTATCGAAGATGTGCCCTATTTAAAAAGATGGGAACGCCTTAAGGCACTCCAGCATATTTTCGCACGAAGATGGAAATCAGAATACATTACTAACCTTCAACGCCGGTTTAAATGGAAAACAGAACGAGATAATTTAAAGCCAAATGATATTGTTATAGTCAAAGAAGACTTTCTACCACCTACTGAGTGGCTTTTAGGCCGGGTTACAAAAGTTATTTTCGGACGAGATAGCAAAATAAGAGTAGCTGAAGTACGAACTAAAAATGGTCCTATATTGCGTCCAGTAGTAAAATTGGTTTTACTGCCGCAAGGAAACCGTACTCAAAACGAGGTTAAGCTTACAGCCGCTTAATAACACAATTCCCCACAATATAAATTATAATTCTCAATTGCACTGAGTGTTCTTTAGTACTGTATATACTTTCTTTGTTTCTCTTTTCTTTTCCTACCTAATATAGACGACTGGCAAACCTAAATGTCATATGTGTGGCCTCAACCATCCGTTAAAATATTGCCGCAAATTTAAGGAATGGAGTCCCGAGATCAGACGACTTACCATCATCAACAAAGGGTACTGCCTAAACTGTTTGGCATTCGACCATGTGCGACACTGGTGTCCATCTCGCGGACGATGCGAATATGAATACGGGCCAAATAAGTTGTGTAATGCGAGACACCACACCATCCTGCATCGTGAAGAGCGAGATCCCCTCTCTTCTAGTTTTGAAGACACAGCACCATTCCCATTTGACG
This sequence comes from Gymnosoma rotundatum, assembly GCA_916610165.2. NCBI lineage: Eukaryota > Metazoa > Arthropoda > Insecta > Diptera > Tachinidae > Gymnosoma > Gymnosoma rotundatum. The sequence goes on along the minus strand of OU744338.1, from coordinate 82,607,796 downwards.
ATATAAACGACAACAGTACCCTTAGCGAGACTGATAGCCTTCTCCCTGAAGCAAAACCCAATATTCAACCAGAAGATAGTGACGACGACGAGGGTCATGTTGGCGGAATTCTTAGCCGTATCCCATGGGCTTTGTCAACCCCACTCAACTATGTGGAGGGTGAAGAGCTGATTATAGGCGGTATTTACAGCCTTCTCGGCGAAACACCACCACAGAGCACACGCCACCAACAGTGAGAAGTAAAAGCCTGCTATCTGCCCGCGGGAGTATGTTGAAGCGAGTTCAACAAGTTTTTTTATTATATTTTGCTTACTTTTTTTTCTGTTAGTGTACTAAAAACACTCATTCTTTTTATCCATTTATTAGTCATTCTCATTTGTTCTCTTACTCTTATTGTAAACCTTTTTACTTGAATTTTTGTCTACCTGAATTTTAATCTTCAACGGTATTTAGTTTTTTATGTTAGTCTTTAAGAACTTGTTAATAAATGCACATCAGCAAGAAGCTGTTAATAAACCTTTTAATTTACATTGAAATATTGGGTGCATTTGTTTTTTGTTGAAAGACACACATTTAGTTGGAAAAGGTAAGACTCCCAGTCCAACAGTTGGTTTTCTATAAATGTCAAAGTTTAAGGTATCAATTCCTCGTATTATTGATATGTCAAGATAATGTAAAGTTCTGTTTTGCTCTTTTTCCATTGTGTACGTGATTTTGTTGTGTATTATGTTTGAGTCTATAAGAATTTGTTCGGCGTTGTCTCTTTCTAGGATGCATATAATGTCGTCTACGTATCTGTAGTAATGGGTTATTTTATGTTTTTCCATCAGTTTTTTGATGTGTAGTTGTTCTAAGTGTTGCATGAAAATCTCTGTGAAGATTGCGGATGTTGGGTTTCCCATGCCGAGTCCATCAGGTAGTTTATAGAAGTTATTGTTGCAACATACATTATTTCGTTGATATATTGATTGTCGTATATGTTGGAAACTGTGTTACGTAGGATAGTCAAAGTTTCGTATGTGGGTATTGATGTATATAGATCTGTATGATTTATAGATAACTAAGATGAGTTTTTAATTAACGAGAGCGACAATTGCACAAGGGCCAGATGAAAAGAACAAGAAATTTGTTTTCGACAAAACGTTATAAAAAGAACTGCGAACATTTATTTGTTATTTGCTTTTTTATACTTTACAAGAGTTCTAAAACTGTAACTATATAATAAATCTGGAAACAAATATAGAGTATATTGGAAATTTAAAATACAGAGTGAATCGAAAAGATATGAAATTAAGTCAAATTTAATTTAAACCAAGTAATATCTGAAATCTTTAAATTGAAATTAATAAATTCTAAAATATGACGCAAATGAAGGCCCCAACACTCCGGCGGCGTTGGAAGGTATTCTTTCAAGGGTTGACTAAAGCAGCTAGCTTCTGTATTGATCTTCGAAAAACGCCTTTTGTAGTTTTAACATCTGCCACTCTTATTTTTCCGTCTCTGCCAGGATACGTAGCTACGATTCGACCAAGTACCCACTTCATGGGGGGTGTATTGTCTTCATGTATGAGAACAAGTGTATTTAATTTGATATTTGTACTTGCATTACACCAACGACTTTTTTGGATCATCTCGTTTAAGTAATCGCTCGACCACAGTCTCCAAAATTGTTGCTTAGCTGCCGTTATTCTTTTCCACCTCTGAAGATTACTTATTTCATGGCATTCTATATGTTGTTCAGGCAAGGAATTCAGGGGAGCACCAATTAAAAAATGCCCTGGGGTTAATGCCTCCAAGTCATTGGGATCACTCGATTGAAAGGAAATTGGACGAGAGTTCATGATGGCTTCAATTTCTATTAGAGTGGTTGAAAGTTCCTCATAGTTCATCTTTGCATTAGCTAACGTACGATAGAGATGACCTTTGGCAGACTTTACCGCTGCCTCCCAAATACCCCCAAAGTGTGGTGCTCTGGGGGGAATAAAATTAAACTTAATAAAATTTTTACAACAAAAATTATTGATATCATTTTTGAACGACTTATCCATGAAACGACTTTTGAGTTTTTGTAGTTGTGCATTAGCACCAACGAAATTTGTGGCGTTGTCACAGTAGATATTTGATGGTAAGCCACGTCGACCAATTAAACGCTTCAAGGCAGCAATGAAGGCTTCTGACGATAAATCGGATACGGCCTCTATATGTACTGCCTTCGTGACAAAACACACAAAAATTGCCACATAACACTTATACGGCTGTTTCCCTCTTATTTTTAGGTAGGTGTATATAGGGCCACAAAAATCTACACCACATCTTTCGAATGGTCTTGCTGGAGTAACACGTTCGGTTGGCAATTCACCCATTACCTGCTGTAATAGTTTTGGTTTGTAGCGTATACAGCTGATACACGAACGTACAGTCTTTCGAACGAGATTTCGCGCGCCGACTATCCAAAAATGTTGTCGCACAAAAGCCAAAAGTGCCTTTGGGCCTGCATGGTAATTTTTTATATGAATGTCTCGTACTATAACGTTAACCAAATTGCAATCTTTTGAAAGCAAAAAGGGGTGTTTACGATTTTCGGGAATTTCTGCATTCTGCAATCGACCTCCAACCATAATCAATGAAAATCCATTCACGTTTTGCAAAAATAAACCGAGCGACTTAAGAGAACTTTTTATTTGTTGATTTTTATTCAATATATGAAGTTCTTCGTAAAAATAATGTTGTTGTGTGACGTAAACAGCACAGAGTAATGCTCGATGAAGTTCCTCGGGACTCAGTTCACTGGATTTGTTTTTGTAGCGTAATCTAAATGACCAGCATATGACACGTAATATCCTAGTGTATGAACTCATACGATTTATAAAGTTTAATATCAAGTTATCTTCAGTTTGGCATTTCAAAACAGTTTTATGAATTGCAGAGTTTGCAACATCGTCATATAACGGCAATAAAGTTTTTGGCCAGTTTTCAGGAGTTTCTTGAAGAAATCGTGGACCGGTATACCAAATTGATGACGATAACTCGGAAACGGAGCAGCCGCGTGACAAAATATCAGCCGGATTGCTGGATGTGGGAACATGCCGCCAGGTGCAAATTGAAGTTTCCTCCTGAATATCAGATATTCGATTTCCGACGAACGTCACTAAAGTGGATGAATGCTTTTTAATCCACAAAAGCACAACATTAGAGTCTGACCACAAAAATGTTTTAGGGTTGAACTTTTCGAAAACTGGTGACACTTTTGCATACAATTTTGACAGTAGATGTGCGGCACATAATTCCAGTTGAGGCATCGTTCTCTTTTTAGTTGGTGCGACACGACATTTTGATGTTATTAAATAAACAGATACTTCACCTTTTTCATTTACAAAACGAGCATATAAACAGCATCGGTAGGCACGCGTTGACACGTCGCAGAAGCCATGTAGCTGCAGTGAGCCTTGACCAGATTGTAGTATGTATCGTGGTACTTTCAATATATGTAAAGTCTTGAGATCTTCTATAAAATTTAAAAACGACTCTTTGGCCTTTGCGTTTACTTCAGTATCCCAATCGATCTTTGTTACCCATAAATCTTGCAATAAAACTCTTGGTTGAATCACAATAGGTAAAACTAATCCCATTGGATCAAATATAGATGAAACCAAAGACAGAATAGCACGTTTTGTTACAACACCATATTGCTTTTTGGGTTGAAAAGAAAATAGAAAATTGTCTTGGATTCCATGTAATCCCAAGTGCACTTGTAATTGCTTGTTCATTTATATTCATATTTTTTGCTTGATTTTCTTCCAAGTGTAGCAAAAGATTATTAGACTTAAATTTTGTCAATTCAATAATAATGTTGTCTCATCTTTGATTTTGCTAAGAGAATCTAAATCATCAGCTCCAGTTAATAGGTCATCAACGTAAAACTGTGTTTTTACTACTTCAGAGCCAACTTTATATACATTTTGATATTTTTCGGCAAGAAGTTGCAAACTACGAATTGCAAGATATGGCGAAGAAGACATTCCGTATGTTACTGTATTTAATTGACGTTTTTGACGTTTGTTTTAATTTATTATCTTTTGCTACGCAATAAATCGACGGTGTGGTTTTTTCTATTAAATAGTGAAAATAATTATTATAAAAGTAAAAATAATTTGAAGCCTACGGAATATAAAAAAATAATATATAAAGTGTACAAAATTCTATAAGCATTAAAAATAAATATCAAGTGCATGAAATAGTGGTGTGTTTTTTGTAAGTATTATTAGAGATTACATACATATACACACGTACATTAACATTACATCGATGCTTCTTCTTGAATTTAAAAATTGCACCCTACTGTCAGTCGGTTTGACTATCATTTATTTTGTTTTAAATTGATAATATTGTTTTATGTTTAATTATTAATTATATTTAAATTAAAAATATTTCTTTTTAAATTAAATATAATTTGATTGAAATTAAAGGATAATTATTGATTTTTTTCAGTAAGTGTTGAAGTTAAATTTTTTGTTTTGATTTGCCGAAAATTAAGAAATAATGTCTATTACAGCACTTGATAGATTTATTAGACCTTCGGATGCTCTTATAGAATTTGAAGCTTTATTTAATGATATAAAAGATGAAGAACATACAGTCGATACATTAGAGCTTCATGGAGAAGAGTTGACTTTTGTGGGATAAAGTTAAGTTGACACAGGAGTGTTTAGATTTTTTAAAAAGTTGTAAGGATACAAAATTGGATCAGGGTGACGCTATAACGGCAAAGTATCGCGCTACATATACGGCCTATTTTACGTGTTTAGGAAAAGTAAATAGAAAGAAGCGTAAGATTGAATCGGAAATTATATGTAATAGTTCCCAGATGGCACATCCGTGCAGTGCTGATGTTTCAGGTCACACTTTGTCGTTACCACCTTGCAACGTTGACACGTTTGAAGGGGATTACCTTTCTTGGCCTACCTTTAGGGATTTATTTACTGCGTTATATGTGAATAGGGCGCGCCTTAGTAATATTGAGCGGCTATGCCATTTGCGGCAAAAAACCAGTGGCGAGGCGAAAGAGATTGTCTCTAAATGCCCACTTTCGAATGAGGGTTTTTATATAGCGTGGAAAAATCTCAAGGAGGCTTATGAAAATCCTCGTATGTTGGTTAACAACCAACTTAAAGTTCTTTTCAACCTTCAAGTTTTAGATAAGGAGACTTGTGTGAATCATAAGTCTTTACAAAGGGGCATAAATAGCTGCCTGTCTGCCTTGTCCATTTATAATGTGTCGACCGAGAATTGGGATCCAATTATTGTTTTTGTTTGTGTTCAGAGACTTCCAGATATTACTGTTACTTTATGTGAACAAAGTATTAAGGACAAATTTGCTTTGTCTAAATGGAAGGATTTAGATGCCTTTCTGACAGTAAGGATTCATACATTAGAATGTCTACGCGATACCAGGGACTCATCACATGAAAAGAAGAAAGTTGTACAGAAGGTAAAGGCACAATATGCGAGTTCATCAACGTAAAATAATTGTGTTCTTTGTAAAAATCAAAGCCATTTTTTGCAAGATTGCAAACGATTTAAAAATCTTTCGATTTCGGAAAGATTTTTGACAGTTAAAAAATTTCATTGTTGCGTTAATTGTTCATCGCGCGCACATGAAGTTAAAGATTGTAAGAGTATTTATAACTGTTCAAGTTGCAATAGGAGACATCATACCCTGTTACACAGGAATGCGTCTCCTTCGGAGGATTTTGTTAGGAATTCTTCTAATTCGGCTGCGAGTTCAGGCGTTCATTTTATCTACCTCTCGCGGTATAGTATCTTCGGCTTCTGTAAATCGTCAAGTATATCATATTTCTCAGAGTCGGACTGTATTATTAGGTACGGCAATGGGAATATATATCTACCCAGCTCACGCCCTGATTGATCCCGCTTCAGAAACATCATTTATTTCTGAGCGATTGCAGAACTGTTTAAAAATTCCTGCGCATTCTACGACTGCCAAAATTTCGGGTGTAAACCAAACAGTCTCTGCCACTATTCGAAAACTCTGTTCTATTGAAATAGGTTCTCTTTTGGATTCTTCGATTTGCTTGACAACTACGGCACTTGTTTTACAAAAATCTCCGGTAATCTACCATCCTTTATAGTAAAGGATGAACTTCGCAGGAGCTTGCCAAATTTACTTTTCGCAGATCCTAAATTCTTTGATTGTAGGCCTGTCGATCTATTACTAGGTGCGGATTTGTATCCTTTGGTTATCACAGGTGAAATTCAGCGGGACATTTTAGGGTCATTAATAGCTCAGAACACGGTGTTTGGGTGGCTTATTATGGGGCCTCTACGTCAATCTTCGTTCAAGTTTATTCAACTAGAGTAGAATTTTCTGAGGAAGATAATTTAAACAGAAATTTACTTAGATTTGGGGAATTAGAGGAACCACCAAAAAAGAGAATAATGTCGCCTGAAGATATGATTTGTGAGAAAAATTTTAAGAGTGCCACTCGTAGGGATCCAGACGGTCATTATGTTGTAACACTTCCATTCAGAGCGGAGTTTCCTGAAAAAATTTCTTTAGGTTCATCTAAAGGGAATTTTATGTCACAGTTTTTAAGAAACGAGTCTTCTCTGTTACGAAAACCTCTAGTAAAGAAAATGTATGACGACGTTGTAAGCGAATACTTATCTTTAGGTCATATGAAACCTGTAACATTGTTACTAACCGCATCATCCGGTGATAAAATTAGATCGCAAAACAACGAAATTAAGGGTATTGTTTAATGCATCTAATAAAACTTCTAGCGGCAATAGCCTAAACGACTGCCTTTATGTGGGACCCACATTACAAGCGGATCTAGTCTTGCTTATACTACGTTGGCGACTTTTTAGGTTTATTTTTTAACTGTGACATAACTTAAATATATCGGCAAATTAGATTGGATGGGGCACATACTCCATTTCAGCGTATTTTTTTCGAAATTGTTCTTCGGAGAAAATAAAGGAGTATGAATTGCAGACAGTGACCTTTGGGGTCACTTTTGCACCGTATCTTGCCATTCGTAAATTACTGCAGTTGTCTGAAGACATTGAAAATGAGTACCCGCTGGCAGCACATATTCTGCGAAAATGTATGTACGTTGACGATATACTAACTGGGGCTCATGATGTATCCACTTCGTTGATCGCTCGTGATCAACTCATATTAGTATAAAATTAATTGGGTTGATTCCGCCAGTATATAATAAACTGTTGTTATAATTTTCGGTAATAACCGTCGTCACTGGCTGTGTACCTTGGATGTTCGGCGAGCGCTTTCGATGTGATAACATCATTTTCAAGCCGCGTGTTTATTAAAACTGAAGAGATAGTGTTAAGAATAAAAGGTGGTGGGTTTAGGTAATTTTTGTCCGTTTAAATAGTATTATGCAGGTAGATTCCCTGATATCTGTCTTGTTTATTGGGGTAAATAGTTAATATTTGGGTCTTTTATTATTGGATAGGTAAGTGTAACCGTCTGTGGGTGTTTTTCGTTTGTAAGAGTGTTTTAGTAATTTTAGTGGTGTAAAAATCGTGTCAGAGGTTGTGTTTACCTGTTCGTTAATAATGTCTCTGTTAAACGTTCGTGTTTTGTAACCGTTATTTTTAGCTATAGTGTAAATTGTATCGAGTTCTTTGTTGTATTTATCTGGAGCGAGTGGGACTATTTTAAGTCTGTGAATCATGTGTCTAAAAGCTGCGAGTTTATGTTGAGTAGGATGGTTTGAGGAGCTGTGGATAGTTGTGTCTGTCATGGTTGGTGTTGAAGCGAGTTCAACAAGTTTTTTTTATTATATTTTGCTTACTTTTTTTTCTGTTAGTGTACTAAAAACACTCATTCTTTTTATCCATTTATTAGTCATTCTCATTTGTTTTCTTACTCTTATTGTAAACCTTTTTACTTGAATTTTTGTCTACCTGAATTTTAATCTTCAACGGTATTTAGTTTTTTATGTTAGTCTTTAAGAACTTGTTAATAAATGCACATCAGCAAGAAGCTGTTAATAAACCTTTTAATTTACATTGAAATATTGGGTGCATTTGTTTTTTGTTGAAAGACACACATTTAGTTGGAAAAGGTAAGACTTCCAGTCCAACATTTTGGTCCTTCGAGAAGTCCTAGAGGAGCTAGGGCTGGATTAAACCAGTGGAATTTGTCCATATTTTGGCAGCAAAGTTGTTATACCAGAACAACAGAAGCATCAAACTCAACAACAGGCAAGAGGTCTGTTAAAACAAGAACTTCAGTCAGCATCCCTTTCTACTGAAGAAGGCGTATCCCGTATACAGCAGGTGCATCTTAGCACAAGAAGGAAGAATCAACAAGGCAGTGAATCCACCAGGAAAGTCTCTCCTTGATAATTATATTGATGATATTAGGTCATCATAAAAAGGAAATAATTGGGTATGTACAGTATTTTAATTACATTTAGTGCAATTGTGTAAAAATTCTGTGCAAAATAAGGTAAAAGGAGTCGAAATCTTCGAAAGAAAACTCTTAAAATCACATTCCATTATCAAATTAACATAACCTCAACTTCAATAAAAAATCCCCCTTTGTACCATCACTATCCATAAGTGCCATCACTGATAAATAAAGAACACACACACACATCTACATATTCAACAAGTAACATGTCACACTACTCCCACTTACCATATTCTTACTAGCGCCATTAATTGTGTTTCATTTGCGATCGTTCCCATAACTATAATTACAAAAGACAAAACAAGACAACAAGAACATAGTTATGCAGCATAACTAGCCACCACATTAAAAAAGAACATTTAAGAACAAAAACCAGTGAAGTGTGTGTAAAAACAATATAAATATAAAATTTTCAATTAAAAGTGATCAAACAAACATTTAAATAAACAGTTTAGTGAAAATAAAATGGTAAGTGGCAGAATTGTTCATTAAAAATTTAATTTTTATACAAAATTTGTTAGACAATAAAGTGGCCTGAAAAAAGCAACTCGTTTTATTGGAAGTAGGTACATACATACATTCACATACGTACACATATACATATGTATGTATGGCTGAGACATGCATTTTTTTAAACAGCTGAAAAATAAAAATGATTAAGGTCGCTCCAATAAATCAAAAGTAAAAAAACGGGTTGTAAAAAAAATCATTCAATATAAAAACAAACAAAAGTGAACAAAAATTGAATATTTTTATAACGATTAACAAAAACAAAACATTTTTAGTTACAAAGAGAGAAAATTACTGGAGTAAAATTCTCCTCGAACACCAAAATTTTTTTTTGTGTTTCTTTGTTTGGCAGAAAAAAAAGGGAAAAGTTTCTACAACAACATTTAAAAAATTTTTCGTGTCATTTAGTACTGGCTTTCTTCTCGAGCTTTCAAAATGAGTTCTAAAAGAAAGTGTAAATACGATATTCAGCAACTAGCAACATTCTGCAAGAATTTCGAAAAAACTCCAATAGAATCATTTACACTGTCATTGTTGGAAGTCAAGAAATCGGAACTAGACAGAAGGTGGTCGAAAATGGTAGATGCCTTTGAGGAATATGTTTTGGGGTGCGAAGAGGTAAAGGACGAAGACGAGACTAAGGACGAAATTTTTCTTTAATATGAAGAGGTTAGTGAACAGTCCCAAATACTAAAGGCAAAAATATTGGAGATGTTAAGAGCTACAGCTCCTGAAAATAGTGATAAAAAGAACAGTTCGTCATTCAACGCTTAAACTGCCACCAATTGAAATCCAACAATTTGAAGGAGGTTATGTAAAATGGCCAGCGTTGAGGGACATGTTTATGGCAGTGGTAGGTAATGAGCCTTCCGTAGCTCCAGCTCATAAATTGTATTACCTACATTCAAAGACGAGGGGGGAGGCCTACCAACTCATTAAGGACTATGAGTTGGTAGATGTTAATTTTGATCTAGCCTGGAAGGCTTTGAAAAATCGGTATGAGAATAAGCGAATTTTAATCAATAATCAAATCAAGAAGATTTACGGTATCCAGTCTCCACCGACAGAAACTTTGAAATTTTTGCGTTTGCTTAAGAATACAGTCAGCGATGCTTTGTCTATTATAGAATCATATGAGGTCGAAGTAGCGAACAATGACCCTTTCCTTATGCACATTTGTACTTCCAAACTTCCTGAAGAAACCTCTCGTGCCTGGGAAGACTCTTTGACCAATCATAAGGAGCTGCCCACTTGGCAACAGCTTAATGATTTTTTATCCAAAAGAACTGAGACTCTAGAAACTTTCACAAATCTGAGAAAACCATCGAATAGAGATAACAATATTTCAAAATCGCAAGCCTTTTACTCTCAAAGTGACTTCACAAAAGGCAATTTTAGCTGCAAGAAGTGTAAGCAGAATCATCCCTTGAAATTCTGCAAACATTTTAAGTCATTATCGATAAACGATCGGATAAAATTTGTATACGCCAATAAATACTGTGCGAATTGTTTTTCAACTAGCCACTTTAAGTCTAAATGCCCAAGTGCAAGCAATTGCTCCCGATGCAATCAAAGACATCATACTATGCTACATTTGGATAGCAACGAAAAGGTGAATCTGGGTCCCACTCTGAAGACCACTCCACCATTTCTGCAAAATTATGAGAAACCATCCGGGTCCGGAACTCAAAATAATTTTTACCCAGCGCAATCTGCACCTATTAGTTCTACTGAAACATCCCAAGTTTATTCATCCCAGCGTAGGGGAACTACGATCTTACCAACCGCTTTAGTTCATTTGGAACATTTAGGAGAGAAATTTACAATCCGCACTTTGTTAGATGGCGGTTCAGAGTCCAGTTTTATTTCAAAACGTGTTCAACAAAGTCTTGCCTTACCTTTGGAGGCCTGTAGTTTAAAAATATCTGGACTTGGTGGGACTGTTGTAGGCAATTCAAAAGGTAGATGCAGTGTCTCGATCAGATCCCGAGAATCAAATTTCGCCATTAAAATAACAGCGATTGTGGTTCCAAAATTGGCGCATTTCTTGCCCTCTAGGCCGATTAAAATTCACAATTTAGCAGAAATAAAAAACCTAACTCTTGCTGACCCCTACTTTTTTAAACCGGCTGCCATAGATATGGTTATTGGTAGCGACTATTTGCCATTTATAAACTTAGACGGGGTAAAGTCCAATATAGGGTCTTGCTTAGAAGCTAGAGAGTCTCATTTTGGCTGGTATTTGTCAGGACCAGAGCCAATAAATGAAATTACATCGTTTCACACGACTATTTCACCTACAGAAGATGTACTTCTTCGCGAAGAAATGAGGAAATTTTGGGAACTGGAAGAGGTTGAAAAAAGCAAGACTGAGTCTGAAGCTGATATTTATTGTGAGAACTTCTTTCAATGGACCACAATTCGTCAACCTGATGGCCGATACATGGTTCGGCTTCCTTTTAAAGAAAACTTTCCTCAAGAAATATTTTTGGGTCCATCCAGAAACATGGGTCTTGCACAATACCATAGGATGGAAAAGACCTTAGAAAAATCCCCTGATTTGAAGGCTCAATACAGGAACGTTCTCCAAGAATATATAGATATGGATCACATGGAACCCATTGTACACTATGAGCCCAAAACCGAAAAACACGCATCATTTTGTCTCCCACATCATGCCGTTGTAAAGCCCGATAGCAAGACGACCAAGGTACGAGTAGTCTTCAATGCGTCGAAGAAGACGGGTAGCGGTTTCTCCTTGAATGATGTCTTACACCAAGGCCCAACTTTGCAAGCAGACTTAATGCAGACTGTATTACGTTGGCGAAATTATAAGTACGTGTTTACTGGGGACATTCAAAAAATGTACCGCCAGATTTTGATCCACGAAGAAGATCGTTCATATCAGAGAATTTTGTTTCGTGACAAAGCAGACGGGTATGTGAGTTCCTTTCAATTAAAAACCGTAACATTTGGTGTGAATTGCGCGCCATTCCTGGCGATTAGAACTCTTCTTGAGTTAAGCGAAGATTGTAGAAACTTACACCCCTTAGCATCCGCCATTTTGAAAAATGAAGTATACGTGGATGATATCCTGTCTGGTGGACATAGTCTTGAAGAAGTGAAACTCAAACAATACGAACTTTCAAATGTCCTAAAATCTGCAGGATTTCCATTAAAGAAAATGACCGCTAATGATCAGTCTCTACTTGAAAATTTGCCCCGGGAGGATCTTCTGGACGAAGACTTCTTGAAGTTTGACGATTCCAGTACTATAAAAACCTTAGGAATACGCTGGAACGCGTTGCTGGACTCATTTTACTATGCTGTTGAATCAGTTGAAATTACACCCTCCACCACAAAAAGAAAAATTTTGTCAGTAATAGCAAGATTGTTTGACCCCCTAGGCTGGCTCGGTCCAGTAGTCATTATTGTTAAAGTTCTAATGCAAGAGTTGTGGGAACAGAAATCAGATTGGGATGAAGGTATAAATCAACAAATACTTTTGAAATGGAATTCATTCTTGAAGAATTTGCCATTTATTTCGAAAATACAAATATCTAGATGGGTAGGTTTCTCACCACATTATCGCATCCAGATCCATGGCTTTAGTGATGCCTCTGAGAAGGCTTACTGTGGTTGCATCTACATGAGAGCAGAAAGCTCCGAAGGTAAAATAAGTTGTCATTTGCTGGTTGCAAAAACTAAGGTAGCCCCCATTAAACGGACTACAATACCGAAGCTCGAATTATGTGGAGCTTTATTGCTTGCGAAATTAATAAAAAGTCTTGTCGGGAACTGTCAATTCCCCTATGAATTATTCTTGTGGACAGATTCGTCGATCGTCTTAGGTTGGCTACAGAAACCAACAAACACTTTGAAAACGTTTGTCGCAAACAGAGTTGCACAAATAATCGATATTGTTAGTACTCAACATTGGAAACATATAAAAACTGAGGAAAATCCTGCTGACTTGGGTACACGTGGCTGTTCCCCCTAGGAGTTAGCGGAAAATCAACTATGGTGGCATGGGCCTACTTGGCTAAAACTCCCAGAATCACTTTGGCCAATACCACGCACTTTTGACCCAACAGACTTGGAAGTAAAAACAAGCACCAATTTTCACTTAGAAGTTTTAAATTGTGATTTGCTGGAAGAATTCTCATCCTTTGAACGAAAAATTCATAACCTCAGAAGAAATAGACCACATGAAACGTAAACTCATATCTATCGCGCAAAAAATCTACTTTGGTCAAGAACGCCATTGTCTAGAAAACAAGAAACCTTTAAGTCGAAAAAGCAGGTTGATAACTCTTAATCCTTTTATAGCTAAGGATGATCTTTTACGTGTTGGCGGCAGGCTCGGCAATTCAGCTTTAACTTATGAAGAGCGTCATCCTATTATTATACCCGAAAAATCGCAGTTTGCTAAACTTTTTGTTAATTTCACGCATCGCATCCTGCTCCACTCTGAGCATCACATCATGTTGCGAGCAATTAGGCAAGGATTTTATATTCCAAGATTAAAAAATCTCATCCGAAAATGCATAAGAGGGTGCAAAACTTGCACCGTTTATAAACACAAGTTCCAACTTCAAATAATGGCTGCACTCCCCCCAGAACGAGTGAACTTCTCCCTGCCATTTACCTACACTGGAGTTGACTTCGCTGGCCCCTTTAACATAAAATCGTCTAGCCTAAGAAATGCTAAAATTCTGAAAGGCTATGCAGCTGTATTCGTCTGTTTTTCTACGCGCGCTGTACATTTGGAAATCTGTTCAGACCTCTCCACAGACGCCTTCCTTGCATGCTTTGACCGGTTTATAGGGCGACGAGGTCTTCCTAAGACAATGTATTCCGACAACGGTCGCAACTTTCTTGGTGCAAGCTATGCACTCCTCAAAAGTCATAATGAATTTCTCAAGTCTGCAGAAAAGGCTCTGGTAGAGAAATACTCCACCCGTGGATTTACTTGGTCATTCATACCACCATATGCACCTCACATGGGCGGCCTCTGGGAGGCGGCAGTGAAAAGCATGAAATCCCATCTAAAAAAGGTTGCTGCTAATCTATCGTTCACCTACGAGGAGTTCTCCACTCTACTTGTGCGGATCGAAGCAGTTTTAAACTCAAGACCACTGTCACCCATAACCGAAAACCTAAATGAACTTTTACCCCTTACGCCAGGTCATCTACTTCGTGGAGCTCCATTAATTGCTCTACCTGAAGCGCCAGCCGAACCTCCTATCGAAGATGTGCCCTATTTAAAAAGATGGGAACGCCTTAAGGCACTCCAGCATATTTTCGCACGAAGATGGAAATCAGAATACATTACTAACCTTCAACGCCGGTTTAAATGGAAAACAGAACGAGATAATTTAAAGCCAAATGATATTGTTATAGTCAAAGAAGACTTTCTACCACCTACTGAGTGGCTTTTAGGCCGGGTTACAAAAGTTATTTTCGGACGAGATAGCAAAATAAGAGTAGCTGAAGTACGAACTAAAAATGGTCCTATATTGCGTCCAGTAGTAAAATTGGTTTTACTGCCGCAAGGAAACCGTACTCAAAACGAGGTTAAGCTTACAGCCGCTTAATAACACAATTCCCCACAATATAAATTATAATTCTCAATTGCACTGAGTGTTCTTTAGTACTGTATATACTTTCTTTGTTTCTCTTTTCTTTTCCTACCTAATATAGACGACTGGCAAACCTAAATGTCATATGTGTGGCCTCAACCATCCGTTAAAATATTGCCGCAAATTTAAGGAATGGAGTCCCGAGATCAGACGACTTACCATCATCAACAAAGGGTACTGCCTAAACTGTTTGGCATTCGACCATGTGCGACACTGGTGTCCATCTCGCGGACGATGCGAATATGAATACGGGCCAAATAAGTTGTGTAATGCGAGACACCACACCATCCTGCATCGTGAAGAGCGAGATCCCCTCTCTTCTAGTTTTGAAGACACAGCACCATTCCCATTTGACGATATAAACGACAACAGTACCCTTAGCGAGACTGATAGCCTTCTCCCTGAAGCAAAACCCAATATTCAACCAGAAGATAGTGACGACGACGAGGGTCATGTTGGCGGAATTCTTAGCCGTATCCCATGGGCTTTGTCAACCCCACTCAACTATGTGGAGGGTGAAGAGCTGATTATAGGCGGTATTTACAGCCTTCTCGGCGAAACACCACCACAGAGCACACGCCACCAACAGTGAGAAGTAAAAGCCTGCTATCTGCCCGCGGGAGTATGTTGAAGCGAGTTCAACAAGTTTTTTTATTATATTTTGCTTACTTTTTTTTCTGTTAGTGTACTAAAAACACTCATTCTTTTTATCCATTTATTAGTCATTCTCATTTGTTTTCTTACTCTTATTGTAAACCTTTTTACTTGAATTTTTGTCTACCTGAATTTTAATCTTCAACGGTATTTAGTTTTTTATGTTAGTCTTTAAGAACTTGTTAATAAATGCACATCAGCAAGAAGCTGTTAATAAACCTTTTAATTTACATTGAAATATTGGGTGCATTTGTTTTTTGTTGAAAGACACACATTTAGTTGGAAAAGGTAAGACTCCCAGTCCAACAGTTGGTTTTCTATAAATGTCAAAGTTTAAGGTATCAATTCCTCGTATTATTGATATGTCAAGATAATGTAAAGTTCTGTTTTGCTCTTTTTCCATTGTGTACGTGATTTTGTTGTGTATTATGTTTGAGTCTATAAGAATTTGTTCGGCGTTGTCTCTTTCTAGGATGCATATAATGTCGTCTACGTATCTGTAGTAATGGGTTATTTTATGTTTTTCCATCAGTTTTTTGATGTGTAGTTGTTCTAAGTGTTGCATGAAAATCTCTGTGAAGATTGCGGATGTTGGGTTTCCCATGCCGAGTCCATCAGGTAGTTTATAGAAGTTATTGTTGCAACATACATTATTTCGTTGATATATTGATTGTCGTATATGTTGGAAACTGTGTTACGTAGGATAGTCAAAGTTTCGTATGTGGGTATTGATGTATATAGATCTGTATGATTTATAGATAACTAAGATGAGTTTTTAATTAACGAGAGCGACAATTGCACAAGGGCCAGATGAAAAGAACAAGAAATTTGTTTTCGACAAAACGTTATAAAAAGAACTGCGAACATTTATTTGTTATTTGCTTTTTTATACTTTACAAGAGTTCTAAAACTGTAACTATATAATAAATCTGGAAACAAATATAGAGTATATTGGAAATTTAAAATACAGAGTGAATCGAAAAGATATGAAATTAAGTCAAATTTAATTTAAACCAAGTAATATCTGAAATCTTTAAATTGAAATTAATAAATTCTAAAATATGACGCAAATGAAGGCCCCAACACTCCGGCGGCGTTGGAAGGTATTCTTTCAAGGGTTGACTAAAGCAGCTAGCTTCTGTATTGATCTTCGAAAAACGCCTTTTGTAGTTTTAACATCTGCCACTCTTATTTTTCCGTCTCTGCCAGGATACGTAGCTACGATTCGACCAAGTACCCACTTCATGGGGGGTGTATTGTCTTCATGTATGAGAACAAGTGTATTTAATTTGATATTTGTACTTGCATTACACCAACGACTTTTTTGGATCATCTCGTTTAAGTAATCGCTCGACCACAGTCTCCAAAATTGTTGCTTAGCTGCCGTTATTCTTTTCCACCTCTGAAGATTACTTATTTCATGGCATTCTATATGTTGTTCAGGCAAGGAATTCAGGGGAGCACCAATTAAAAAATGCCCTGGGGTTAATGCCTCCAAGTCATTGGGATCACTCGATTGAAAGGAAATTGGACGAGAGTTCATGATGGCTTCAATTTCTATTAGAGTGGTTGAAAGTTCCTCATAGTTCATCTTTGCATTAGCTAACGTACGATAGAGATGACCTTTGGCAGACTTTACCGCTGCCTCCCAAATACCCCCAAAGTGTGGTGCTCTGGGGGGAATAAAATTAAACTTAATAAAATTTTTACAACAAAAATTATTGATATCATTTTTGAACGACTTATCCATGAAACGACTTTTGAGTTTTTGTAGTTGTGCATTAGCACCAACGAAATTTGTGGCGTTGTCACAGTAGATATTTGATGGTAAGCCACGTCGACCAATTAAACGCTTCAAGGCAGCAATGAAGGCTTCTGACGATAAATCGGATACGGCCTCTATATGTACTGCCTTCGTGACAAAACACACAAAAATTGCCACATAACACTTATACGGCTGTTTCCCTCTTATTTTTAGGTAGGTGTATATAGGGCCACAAAAATCTACACCACATCTTTCGAATGGTCTTGCTGGAGTAACACGTTCGGTTGGCAATTCACCCATTACCTGCTGTAATAGTTTTGGTTTGTAGCGTATACAGCTGATACACGAACGTACAGTCTTTCGAACGAGATTTCGCGCGCCGACTATCCAAAAATGTTGTCGCACAAAAGCCAAAAGTGCCTTTGGGCCTGCATGGTAATTTTTTATATGAATGTCTCGTACTATAACGTTAACCAAATTGCAATCTTTTGAAAGCAAAAAGGGGTGTTTACGATTTTCGGGAATTTCTGCATTCTGCAATCGACCTCCAACTCTAATCAATGAAAATCCATTCACGTTTTGCAAAAATAAACCGAGCGACTTAAGAGAACTTTTTATTTGTTGATTTTTATTCAATATATGAAGTTCTTCGTAAAAATAATGTTGTTGTGTGACGTAAACAGCACAGAGTAATGCTCGATGAAGTTCCTCGGGACTCAGTTCACTGGATTTGTTTTTGTAGCGTAATCTAAATGACCAGCATATGACACGTAATATCCTAGTGTATGAACTCATACGATTTATAAAGTTTAATATCAAGTTATCTTCAGTTTGGCATTTCAAAACAGTTTTATGAATTGCAGAGTTTGCAACATCGTCATATAACGGCAATAAAGTTTTTGGCCAGTTTTCAGGAGTTTCTTGAAGAAATCGTGGACCGGTATACCAAATTGATGACGATAACTCGGAAACGGAGCAGCCGCGTGACAAAATATCAGCCGGATTGCTGGATGTGGGAACATGCCGCCAGGTGCAAATTGAAGTTTCCTCCTGAATATCAGATATTCGATTTCCGACGAACGTCACTAAAGTGGATGAATGCTTTTTAATCCACAAAAGCACAACATTAGAGTCTGACCACAAAAATGTTTTAGGGTTGAACTTTTCGAAAACTGGTGACACTTTTGCATACAATTTTGACAGTAGATGTGCGGCACATAATTCCAGTTGAGGCATCGTTCTCTTTTTAGTTGGTGCGACACGACATTTTGATGTTATTAAATAAACAGATACTTCACCTTTTTCATTTACAAAACGAGCATATAAACAGCATCGGTAGGCACGCGTTGACACGTCGCAGAAGCCATGTAGCTGCAGTGAGCCTTGACCAGATTGTAGTATGTATCGTGGTACTTTCAATATATGTAAAGTCTTGAGATCTTCTATAAAATTTAAAAACGACTCTTTGGCCTTTGCGTTTACTTCAGTATCCCAATCGATCTTTGTTACCCATAAATCTTGCAATAAAACTCTTGGTTGAATCACAATAGGTAAAACTAATCCCATTGGATCAAATATAGATGAAACCAAAGACAGAATAGCACGTTTTGTTACAACACCATATTGCTTTTTGGGTTGAAAAGAAAATAGAAAATTGTCTTGGATTCCATGTAATCCCAAGTGCACTTGTAATTGCTTGTTCATTTATATTCATATTTTTTGCTTGATTTTCTTCCAAGTGTAGCAAAAGATTATTAGACTTAAATTTTGTCAATTCAAACCCACCTTGTTTTAATAATAATGTTGTCTCATCTTTGATTTTGCTAAGAGAATCTAAATCATCAGCTCCAGTTAATAGGTCATCAACGTAAAACTGTGTTTTTACTACTTCAGAGCCAACTTTATATACATTTTGATATTTTTCGGCAAGAAGTTGCAAACTACGAATTGCAAGATATGGCGAAGAAGACATTCCGTATGTTACTGTATTTAATTGACGTTTTTGACGTTTGTTTTAATTTATTATCTTTTGCTACGCAATAAATCGACGGTGTGGTTTTTTCTATTAAATAGTGAAAATAATTATTATAAAAGTAAAAATAATTTGAAGCCTACGGAATATAAAAAAATAATATATAAAGTGTACAAAATTCTATAAGCATTAAAAATAAATATCAAGTGCATGAAATAGTGGTGTGTTTTTTGTAAGTAATATTAGAGATTACATACATATACACACGTACATTAACATTACATCGATGCTTCTTCTTGAATTTAAAAATTGCACCCTACTGTCAGTCGGTTTGACTATCATTTATTTTGTTTTAAATTGATAATATTGTTTTATGTTTAATTATTAATTATATTTAAATTAAAAATATTTCTTTTTAAATTAAATATAATTTGATTGAAATTAAAGGATAATTATTGATTTTTTTCAGTAAGTGTTGAAGTTAAATTTTTTGTTTTGATTTGCCGAAAATTAAGAAATAATGTCTATTACAGCACTTGATAGATTTATTAGACCTTCGGATGCTCTTATAGAATTTGAAGCTTTATTTAATGATATAAAAGATGAAGAACATACAGTCGATACATTAGAGCTTCATGGAGAAGAGTTGACTTTTGTGGGATAAAGTTAAGTTGACACAGGAGTGTTTAGATTTTTTAAAAAGTTGTAAGGATACAAAATTGGATCAGGGTGACGCTATAACGGCAAAGTATCGCGCTACATATACGGCCTATTTTACGTGTTTAGGAAAAGTAAATAGAAAGAAGCGTAAGATTGAATCGGAAATTATATGTAATAGTTCCCAGATGGCACATCCGTGCAGTGCTGATGTTTCAGGTCACACTTTGTCGTTACCACCTTGCAACGTTGACACGTTTGAAGGGGATTACCTTTCTTGGCCTACCTTTAGGAATTTATTTACTGCGTTATATGTGAATAGGGCGCGCCTTAGTAATATTGAGCGGCTATGCCATTTGCGGCAAAAAACCAGTGGCGAGGCGAAAGAGATTGTCTCTAAATGCCCACTTTCGAATGAGGGTTTTTATATAGCGTGGAAAAATCTCAAGGAGGCTTATGAAAATCCTCGTATGTTGGTTAACAACCAACTTAAAGTTCTTTTCAACCTTCAAGTTTTAGATAAGGAGACTTGTGTGAATCATAAGTATTTACAAAGGGGCATAAATAGCTGCCTGTCTGCCTTGTCCATTTATAATGTGTCGACCGAGAATTGGGATCCAATTATTGTTTTACTGTTACTTTATGTGAACAAAGTATTAAGGACAAATTTGCTTTGTCTAAATGGAAGGATTTAGATGCCTTTCTGACAGTAAGGATTCATACATTAGAATGTCTACGCGATACCAGGGACTCATCACATGAAAAGAAGAAAGTTGTACAGAAGGTAAAGGCACAATATGCGAGTTCATCAACGTAAAATAATTGTGTTCTTTGTAAAAATCAAAGCCATTTTTTGCAAGATTGCAAACGATTTAAAAATCTTTCGATTTCGGAAAGATTTTTGACAGTTAAAAAATTTCATTGTTGCGTTAATTGTTCATCGCGCGCACATGAAGTTAAAGATTGTAAGAGTATTTATAACTGTTCAAGTTGCAATAGGAGACATCATACCCTGTTACACAGGAATACGTCTCCTTCGGAGGATTTTGTTAGGAATTCTTCTAATTCGGCTGCGAGTTCAGGCGTTCATTTTATCTACCTCTCGCGGTATAGTATCTTCGGCTTCTGTAAATCGTCAAGTATATCATATTTCTCAGAGTCGGACTGTATTATTAGGTACGGCAATGGGAATATATATCTACCCAGCTCACGCCCTGATTGATCCCGCTTCAGAAACATCATTTATTTCTGAGCGATTGCAGAACTGTTTAAAAATTCCTGCGCATTCTACGACTGCCAAAATTTCGGGTGTAAACCAAACAGTCTCTGCCACTATTCGAAAACTCTGTTCTATTGAAATAGGTTCTCTTTTGGATTCTTCGATTTGCTTGACAACTACGGCACTTGTTTTACAAAAATCTCCGGTAATCTACCATCCTTTATAGTAAAGGATGAACTTCGCAGGAGCTTGCCAAATTTACTTTTCGCAGATCCTAAATTCTTTGATTGTAGGCCTGTCGATCTATTACTAGGTGCGGATTTGTATCCTTTGGTTATCACAGGTGAAATTCAGCGGGACATTTTAGGGTCATTAATAGCTCAGAACACGGTGTTTGGGTGGCTTATTATGGGACCTCTACGTCAATCTTCGTTCAAGTTTATTCAACTAGAGTAGAATTTTCTGAGGAAGATAATTTAAACAGAAATTTAATTAGATTTGGGGAATTAGAGGAACCACCAAAAAAGAGAATAATGTCGCCTGAAGATATGATTTGTGAGAAAAATTTTAAGAGTGCCACTCGTAGGGATCCAGACGGTCATTATGTTGTAACACTTCCATTCAGAGCGGAGTTTCCTGAAAAAATTTCTTTAGGTTCATCTAAAGGGAATTTTATGTCACAGTTTTTAAGAAACGAGTCTTCTCTGTTACGAAAACCTGTAGTAAAGAAAATGTATGACGACGTTGTAAGCGAATACTTATCTTTAGGTCATATGAAACCTGTAACAAATAATTACCCTGATATGGTTTGTTACTAACCGCATCATCCGGTGATAAAATTAGATCGCAAAACTACGAAATTAAGGGTATTGTTTAATGCATCTAATAAAACTTCTAGCGGCAATAGCCTAAACGACTGCCTTTATGTGGGACCCACATTACAAGCGGATGTAGTCTTGCTTATACTACGTTGGCGACTTTTTAGGTTTATTTTTTAACTGTGACATAACTCAAATATATCGGCAAATTAGATTGGATGGGGCACATACTCCATTTCAGCGTATTTTTTTCGAAATTGTTCTTCGCAGAAAATAAAGGAGTATGAATTGCAGACAGTGACCTTTGGGGTCACTTTTGCACCGTATCTTGCCATTCGTAAATTACTGCAGTTGTCTGAAGACATTGAAAATGAGTACCCGCTGGCAGCACATATTCTGCGAAAATGTATGTACGTTGACGATATACTAACTGGGGCTCATGATGTATCCACTTCGTTGATCGCTCGTGATCAACTCATATTAGTATTAAATTAATTGGGTTGATTTCGCCAGTATATAATAAGCTGTTGTTATAATTTTCGGTAATAACCGTCGTCACTGGTTGTGTACTTTGGATGTTCGGCGAGCGCTTTCGATGTGATAACATCATTTTCAAGCCGCGTGTTTATTAAAACTGAAGAGATAGTGTTAAGAATAAAAGGTGGTGGGTTTAGGTAATTTTTGTCCGTTTAAATAGTATTATGCAGGTAGATTCCCTGATATCTGTCTTGTTTATTGGGGTAAATAGTTAATATTTGGGTCTTTTATTATTGGATAGGTAAGTGTAACCGTCTGTAGGTGTTTTTCGTTTGTAAGAGTGTTTTAGTAATTTTAGTGGTGTAAAAATCGTGTCAGAGGTTGTGTTTACCTGTTCGTTAATAATGTCTCTGTTAAACGTTCGTGTTTTGTAAATTTCCATGTTTTCAAGAATGTCTAGTCTTCGTCCTTTTTTACTTGGGTGTAATACTGTCATACATTCATCTATTTCCTTTGGTTCGTGTCCATGTGTGTAAAGGTGTTTTGCGAAATTGGAGTCTTCCCTTTTCCTTTTGTATGATCGTATGTGTTCTGTAAACCTTTTTTTAATGTTCGTCCAGTTTGTCCGATGTATGTATGGTTGCAAGTACAAGTAAGTCTGTATACTCCGCTGGTGCTAAATTTATCCGTTGTTTCTATTGATGTCTTGAGATTGTTACGTAGAGTGTTGCTCGTTTTTAATGTTGTGTGTAAACCTTCTTTTCGGAAAAGGTTGGTTAATCTATATATTTCTGGTCCTGTGTAAGTAAAGATGTGTCGTCGTATTGTGTCGATTGTTTCCTTGTCTTCTTTCTTCTTGTTTTTGTTGTTGTATTGTCTGAGTATTTTGTCGATGGTTGTGTGGTTGTAACCGTTATTTTTAGCTATAGTGTAAATTGTATCGAGTTCTTTGTTGTATTTATCTGGAGCGAGTGGGACTATTTTAAGTCTGTGAATCATGTGTCTAAACGCAGCGAGTTTATGTTGAGTAGGATGGTTTGAGGAGCTGTGGATAGTTGTGTCTGTCATGGTTGGTTTTCTATAAATGTCAAAGTTTAAGGTATCAATTCCTCGTATTATTGATATGTCAAGATAATGTAAAGTTCTGTTTTGCTCTTTTTCCATTGTGTACGTGATTTTGTTGTGTATTATGTTTAAGTCTATAAGAATTTGTTCGGCGTTGTCTCTTTCTAGGATGCATATAATGTCGTTTACGTATCTGTAGTAATGGGTTATTTTATGTTTTTCCATCAGTTTTTTGATGTGTAGTTGTTCTAAGTGTTGCATGAAAATCTCTGTGAAGATTGCGGATGTTGGGTTTCCCATGCCGAGTCCATCAGGTAGTTTATAGAAGTTATTGTTGAATCTAAAGTAGTTTTGTTTTAATATCGTCTTTGCAATATACATTATTTCGTTGATATATTGATTATCGTATATGTTGGAAAGTGTGTTACGTAGGATAGTCAAAGTTTCGTATGTGGGTATTAATGTATATAGATCCTTTATGTCGAAGGAAACAAGTCTCGTATTATCAGTGATTTTGATGTCCTTAATTTTGTTTATGAGGTCTTGTGTATTTCGTAACATGTATGTGTTCTACAAATTTATTTTCTCTTTTAAGAATGTGGCAATGTGTTTGGCCAAGTTATATGCAGGCGCAGGTTTGTAATTTACGACAGGTCTGATTGGAATATTTTCTTTATGAATTTTGGGTTGTGCTCTGAGTGTAGGGGGTCCTGGGTTCATGTTCATGAATATGTATAACTTTCCGCCAGTATACGTTTTGCAGCGTTTTAGTAGGCTTCGTATTTCCTTTTGGAATGAATCGGTTGGGTCATTCTTGAATTTTGTGCATTTTGCTTGTTGAATGAATTGTTGTGTTTTCTCTATATAGTCTTTCTTGTGCATTATTACAGTTGTGTCCCCCTTGTCTGATTTAGTAAGTAATAGATTATTATTCCGAAGTTTTGCTTTTATCTGTCTAGTAGTTTTTTGTTCATCAGGATTAGTTTTAGATGAAGTGTGTTCTCTTATTGTTTTTTCAAGTACATCGGCTATCTTGTGTCTCATGTGTTCTTGTCGGTCAGTTGGTAAGTGTGTAATAGTAGCTTCGGCGTCTACGAGTTGGGTTTCAATTGTTTTTTCTATTTTGTCAAAAGGTAGATTATATTTTAGTCCCTTCTCTATTAGTTTTGTTTCATTGTCGCTGAATTCTATGTTTGTCAGTTTTTTCACTCGTGGGTAAAATTCTGAGTTTGTACGTTTTTCAGTCTGTTTTGTGAGTTTTGTGAATTTTCTTTCCCTCCGCTTGTATTTGTCAGTCATTTGATTTTGTATCCTTTCATGTAAGTTGTGTAAAATGTGGGAAATAAATGGTAAAGATTATGTCTTGTTAATAAGTCTGTTACTTTTAAGTTACCCCAATAGACAAGACAGATATCAGGGAATCTACCTGGATAATACTATTTAAACGGACAAAAATTACCTAAACCCACCACCTTTTATTCTTAACACTATCTATTTTAACACTATCTCTTCAGTTTTAATAAACACGCGGCTTGAAAATGATGTTTTCACATCGAAAGCGCTCGCCGAACATCCAAAGTACACAGCCAGTGACGACGGTTATTACCGAAAATTATAACAACAACTCATAGCAGCTTTATTATCAGCGGGATTTGAACTTAGAAAACGGACATCTAATGAAAAGGCCATCTTGGAGGAACTTCCTGCTGATCATTTGGTTGATGACAAACTATTGACTTTTATTGAGTAAAGTAGTTCGAAAACTGTTGGTCTTCAGTGGAATGCTCATTTGGACGCAATTTACTTTAAAGTGGATCCTATTACGTTGCGATCTGAATATACCAAAAGAGAAGTTTTGTCCATTATTGCTTAGCTATTTGATCCCGTGGGATGGTTAGGACCGGAAATTGGGGTTGCGAAAATGATATTGCAAAGATTTTGGCAGGATAATATAGAGTGGGATGACTTACTAAGGTCAACGACAAAGGCGGAATGGGGAAGATTTGTTGCTTCATACCATGAAGTTAATTATATACAAATTCCAAGATGGGTTCATTATGAACCTGGGTCTGCCGTTGAGCTTCATATTTTTTCTGATGCCTCAGAGTAGGCATATGCGGGGGTGATATATATACGTATTGAAAAACCTAACGGCGATATAATTATTCATTTGTTAACCTGTAAGACTAAGGTTGCTCCCATTAAATCAATTTCTTTACCTCGTTTGGAACTTTCTGCTGCAGTTTTAGCATCTGATCTTTTAAAAACTGTATTAGGCGAGATTGACGTGCCACTTCGTCAGATTTATTGTTGGACTGATTCTACGATCGTTCTTTACTGGCTTAGAAAAGACGCTTGTTCTTGGACAACTTTTGTTGCCAACAGAGTTTGTAAAATTCAGGAAATTGTTGGCGGTCATAATTGGCACCATGTAAAATCAGAGGATAATCCTGCTGATTTAGGGAGTCGAGGCAAATCGCCCTCAGACTTAGCACATTGTGATCTTTGGTGGTATGGGCCACATTGGCTTCAGAAAAATAAATCTGAATGGAATCTGAGATACTTGACTATAATGGACACTGATGTGGAGGCACGTGCTGTAAAATCTCATGCTTCATTTTTTGATGATTATGATGATATTTTGGAGAGATTTTATTCTTTGGATCGTGCCCTACGAGTAATTGCATACGTATTTAGGTTTCTTAATAATTTGGCGCATAAAGGTCGCTGTTCATATGGGTCAGTTAGCATCTCTGGCGTAGAAATAAAACGGGTGAAAATTCGTTTAGCCTTTATTGCCCAAAAAGTACATTTTTCTGATGAATATAAGTGTCTCTTGGAGGGAAACCTCTTTCTTCAAAGAGTTCTCTTTTAACTCTAAATCCATTTCTGGATAAAGAAAGAGTTATGCGACTTAATGGACGATTAGCAAAATCTCCATCTTTAGTATATACGGAACGACATCCGATTTTGTTGCCATATTCTTGTCGTTTTACATTTCTTTTGACTCAGTTAGTTCATTTAATTTCAATTCATGGAGGGAATCAGTTAATGCTAATGATTTTACGAATCGAATATTGGATTCCAAGATTGAAAACATTGGTCCACACAGTTGTCAACCGCTGAAGCGCTGCATTATTGATCGTAAGCGCTCATATAGACAGATAATGGCTGCCTTGCCACCAGAGAGGACGGTTTTGGATCGGCCATTCACGACTAGTGGTGTGGACTTTGCAGGTCCATTTGATATGAAAAGTTCGAGCGTTAGATCAAGTCAGGTTTTAAAGGCATACATATGTATTTTTGTATGTTTTTCTACGAAGGCAATACATTTGGTAGCAGTATCAGATTTGACCACGGATAGGTTTTTTGCTGCTTTTAATCGCTTTATATCCAGAAGAGGTTGTCCGAAACCAATATTTTCCGATAATGGTACAAATTTTGTTGGCGCTTCACGAGAATTAGAAACGGATTTTAGGACGTTTTTATTAGAGAGTCAAGCAAGAATGTGTTCTACGTTCAATGTTAATGGTTTGTCATGGCGGTTTATTCCCGCTGGTGCTCCCCTTATTGGAGGTTTGTGGGAAGCAGGAGTCAAAAGTTTTAAACTCCACTTTTGCAAAGAAGCTCAAGGGGTCAAATATACGTTTGAGGAACTTTCAACGGTTCTGGCTAGAATAGAAGCTTGTCTTAATTCTCGGCCGCTTTGCCCAATGAGTGATAACCCTAATGAGTGGCTCTTACACCGGGTCATTTTTTGATAGGTTCACCAATTTCAGCTCCTCCTGAACCGTCAATTTACGAAACGCCTATTAGTCTCGTTAATTGCTACAGGAAAGTTAAAGCATTTACTCATCACTTCTGCCTTCGGTGGAAGGATGAATATGTGTCAAGTTTACATAAACGTACAAGTGGAAGTTTCCCGAAAGGGACGTATCTGTAGGTGACTTAGCCGCTGTTCACCATGAACAGCTTTCTCCAACGTCTTGGAAGTTAGGTCGTGTTGTTAAGACATATCGTGGAAGTAATGATCACATTCGCGTGGCGGACATACGGACGGAAAATATGATTGTAAGACGACCTATCACCAAACTGGTCAATTTGACAAACTAAAATTTATTATTTATAATATGGATGCCTTACTGACATTTTACCATTCTGGTCAGGTGGCTTTAGTTCTCGGTCCTGAGGTTTGCTCCCAAGTGCTCACAGGAAGAAGTTTTTCGAGCCTGGGTTGTCTACTGGCGCAGTACACCAAATTCGGCTGGGTAATATCCGGCTTGCTTTTAAATTGCCTCTAACGGTGTTAGTGCAAGGTGGCCGGCAATGTTTAATGTAAAATGTCTTCAATTTGTGACTTTATTAATTCGTCTTTTTATTACTCTGTTAGGATCTAAATTATTATATTTTATCAACTTTGTATTTTCGGAGTGTTAATTTGGATTCTAACGAGTAAAACCGCTAACGGTTTAATTAAACTTCTGTCGCCATCTTCCTATTTCTAAAAAATATTCATTCGTTTAGAGCAATTCGAACGAGAATAAACCCAATTGTTGAAAAAAGGTAATATTTAAACAAATAAAACAATTTAATACAAAGTTCTTAAACCTTGTTTTTTATTTATCTTTTTAATTCTTTACACACAAACAGTTTCCTTTGCCTTGAACTCCTTCTGATCCACTTTTCATGGCCCTCCACAGTTGAACAAAAACAATAAATTGACTGCTGCTACTGTTACACTATCAGTCTTGTCAACCTCTTTTATGGCATTAATCATAGAATGCTTTGCGTGTAGTATGCCTTTCTGCCATCCCTAAATTAGCGCGTAAAGCGCAAGATAACTGTCAAAATTTCTCATGTACATACAAAATGTTTGAAGCATCCCTAAATAGCTTGGCGTCAACGCTTAGCAATTGGAAAATCCAATTTTGACAGTGCGTTAGGAAGTGAAGTTTGCTGTTTGTTGGTTTGTTTTGTTTTGTTATGGTTGAAAAGTAGTGACAATTTAGTAATTTTCAAGGCAATCTAGCGGTTTTATCTCTTCTTTATTCTTATACAGCGGGTTTTATGAAATACAATGAGTTAACATTACTTTTAACGACACGAAGTTAACGCTGTTATTTAGGGATAACATTTCAGCGCAAAAGCTATGAATTACATTGCTTTGCGTCTTACGCGCTAATTTAGGGATGGCAGTTTGTTTACATTGGCTGCTTCAAAACTTCGATGAATCGTTCCAAATTTTCATCACGCCCGTCTAATAATTTAAGCTGCAATTTTTTGTCATGAACTCCAACAATTATTTTATCACGCAGCATACGTATTTCATACAGTTTTCCACAAGAGCATTTAAAATCACAAAAAGAATCTGCGTCCGGAGTTCGGTTTCAAATTCCGCAAACGACTGTCGTTCTTTTTGCGAAATCATGTTAAATTTGAATGATTCCAAAGCCACATTTCGTTGAGGTAGACAATGTCGGTCAAATTTTTCTAATACCTCACTAAGTGAACGTTGTACCACAGTATCTCCTTCCTTATTAGTACCAAGCAATGACTATTCTGTACCATTGGGAAACAATGTGTTATATATGTTGGCACCACTTCTGCCGATTAACCACAGAAAATTTGCAATTTTCGTTGATTTTCGTTCTTTAGCTTTGCCACTTGCGATCATATAGACCATAAAGCTTATCTTCCAGTTTGGCCATTCATTTGACAAATTTAAAGAATTTAATTCTATCGGCAACCGATCACTTGCCGCCAATTTAAAATAAAGATACCTTAGACGCGTGACGAGCGAGTATATAAGCTTTCTATTAATTTAAAGAAGTCAGTGGTATCCCACACCTGACACCATTTAACGATGGTCGTTAGCGATATTAAATAAAAGACTTCTTTACTATTTAATTTATTAATAATAAATTAATGGTTTATTACTATTGATCTTATTGAAAATTTCAGAGCCCCGTAATTTGGAAAATATGGACGTGCACCAATTTTTTCACTTGATGATTTTTCTTAATTTTTTAATTCGCTATCGCGCCATATATCTATTTTTTTGATGGGAGCTACCTTATTGTTTCAAGTGACATGATAAAATCTGAGGTAGCCGTGGTGTTTTGCCGGCTGCTTTGAATGACATGGACCGATCATGATTATTTCCAATAGCACCCATTTCGACACTATGTCTGACCGATTGACATATTTATTATTATTTTTTTTTGTGAAATCAAGTTTGCCACATTGACACGTACGGACATGGATCTCTAAGCATAAGAAGTCACTCTATGTTGTCGGAAATGGATATTGTAGAAATTACACACGGAATGACAAACTTAGTTATACCCTTTTTCCACTTTTTGTGGCGAAGGGTATAAAAAGAGGATGTCTGTCAATATTTGAAACAACTGGATTAAAGCCAGGAAATAATCGAAACAATTTTTAATCAGCTTAATAATTTAATGCTATAAAATGGAATAATCTAATAAAAAAAAGTGCGGCTGGAAATAAAATTTTCAAAGAGCTAGCTAAGTTTGCCATGCGATTATTATGCATGCCACGATCTAATGCAGAAGTGGAACCTGTAAATGCCATTTTAACCGTTAAGTATGTCAATTCCTTGATTTTTTTATTTGCCTCTTTATAATAACTTTGTTACTTTAGGTATAGTCTTCGTCGGCACAACAAATGCTACTTCGATTACAAAGTTCGGAAAAAATTTCTAAATTTAATTGGAATTTCTAATATTTATTGCAGTTCTCAAAACGACAGTAATATATAGACATAAGTAAAATTTTAAATATTTGCTATAAAATAATATAAGTTTATTTTTTTAATAGGGCAGTTAGTGTAACGATTTATTAATAATTTATTAATAATAAAATATTAGCTTATTATTTACTTATTATTATTTAAGCTTTTTTCAACTTGACTGCTCTGTACAAGGAAGATGTATTTCATATATTATTACCAATGTTGACAACTTAAACCTCTATTTCAATGTCGCTAACTTAGCGCATTATTAGTCAATATTACATTAGTAGCTTAACATTAACTGCGTCATAACAATAAAATAATAGACATATTATTACAGATAGTATTAAAAATCAGTATTAAAAAATAAATTGTTTATAAAATTTTTTAGCGGCTTATGTCAGCGTTTTTTTCGACTAGTTAGCGGTTTCTAGCGTTTTTTAAAGTAATATCTAGCGGGTTCAATAGTTTTTAATACTTGTCTGCGACATTTTGGAATGATACGGAATTATGAAACACAATACATTGTTCAAATACAAAGCAACTGACGTTTTGGACACTAAGCATGTTTTGGAAGCCAGCCAAATGTATGGAGCGATAGAGAATTAAAAAACATCAAGTGAGAAAATTGGAGCTCGCCTATATTTTCCAAGTTACGCGGCTCTGAAATTTTCATATTTTTTAAAATATCAATATGGGTATCATTTAAAGCTTTTAAAGAGATCCTTAAGGAAATACTAAAATTAAAATAAATGCTTAACCCATTAGAAGCCGATGCTATTTTCATGTAAAATTATTGTATGCAGTACCAACTTTTTTTTATTTTTTTAATTCTCCGGTATAACAAGCAGTTTCTTTGAAAGCCGAATTCCTCTCCATTTTAACAAATAGAAATTGTCAGGTACAAAATAAAAATATTAGGTGCGCTTAGTTTCCAGTAGAAATAGCAACGAGATAGTAAAATGGAAAAAATAAAGAAGCAAGATCGGTCCATGAAACATATGATTTGGAACAATTTAGAAAAAACATCAAGTGAAAAATTTGGTGCTCGCCCATATATTCTGAGTTACGGGCCTTTGAACTTTTAAAATATCATAGATCATTAAGAAAATACTAAAATTTTTTAAAAATGCTTAACATATTAAGATGCGATGACATTTTTTCGTAAAATTATCAGGCATATCACAGAACTCAATTCCGGTCGAAAGTGGTTTCAATTCCGTAAATTGGTTCTACAGAAAACGAACAACGAAAAATTTTTCCGGAATGAAACCACTTTGAATTTTAAAGTGGAATTAAGTTTCCTTGAATTTTGTTATTTGCGGTTTTCAAATTTACTTTTATTATGTGTCCTTATTTACATTTGCTTTTATTTTGTCACATTTAAATAAATAAGGCGAAGATTAAGCATTTTTTTTTTTTAACAAAATCTATCGGAATCTGAAGAAGGTAAAACAAAATCGATCGAAATTTGTGAAATACCTGTATATATACGTAGTTCCTAATTTTCTTTTTAATTCTGTCACCCCAATATTTGCGTTTTTGATTGGATTTACTTCACTAAACTGGATGTACATATATGGTTTTATTTGAAATATACAGACATGTCACAAATTCCGATCGGAATGGTTTTGATTCCGTAATTACAAATCCGATCGATTTAGTTTTACCTTCTTCAGATTCCGATGGATTTTGCTTATTTCTAAAAAATCATTAATCTCCACCTTTTTATTTAAATGTGGCAATATTGCGCATACCAAAATAAACAATAAGGCTAATCTAAATAAGGACACATAATAAAAGTAAATTTGCAAATCGCAAATAACGAAATTTTAGAGAAACTAAATTCCACTTTGAAATTTAAAAGTGGTTTCATTCCGAAGAAATATGTCGATTTTCGTTTTCTGAAGAAGCAATTTGCGGAATTAAAACCACTTTCGATCGGAATTGAGTTTTGTGACATGCCTAATAGAACTCTTCCAGTCAGTGAGGGCAAAATCTGACTACAACTAGCTTTGCATCCCCATAAAATTTTTAAATATTTTTAATTTAATATTTTATTTTAATTTTTATGACATTTAGTATTTGTAATTGCATAAAACTTTCTCTCACTGAATGGCGCAATTAAGCACGAATTGCTCAATTTATGAATTGATTTCTAATAGTGTGAATAGAGTTCAATCAGAGCCTTAAATGGGCAAATAAAGCACATGTATGAACAAGGTTTTACAGTAGTATAACATCGTACAGCAATATCTAGCATCACCATGGTGAAGGGTTTACAAGTAAAAGCACGGCCAAACACAACATATTTATTAATTTGCAAATGTCAAAAGTACTTCTTTTTTGTAAACTTTATTGAACGTAAGAAAACATTACAGAATAAAATCATTTCACTGCCTGTTGTGCTCCTTTCTTTGAATTAACTAACTCGACAAGTTCCTTGACTCTCCGAAGGCAATCTTTTTTTGATCTATTGGGTATACATTCTGCAATACGATCCCAGCGACCTGGTGTAGATATTGGATATGTCTTAATTGCTTGTTCCAGTAAAGCCTGTTCTTCCTTCGACCAAGTTTTCGCGGGTGAAGCAGTGGTTAACTTTAAAGGTTTTGATACGTTTGAAGATGTCTTGGAACTGTAACTTACATTACCATTTGTTTGATTTTCTTTGGTGTCACTCTTGTTTTCTGAAATTGTAGCTTCAGAACTAACTGTTATATCTGAAGACACTACAACCTCCTTTTTTGATTTTTCAAAACTTTCATATGCCCTTGCATTGGCTTGTGTTTTTAATGAACTTTTTGAAAAATCACTATTTTGTAAAGCTTTTGCTTTATTAAGTACATCACGAGCTGATACAATGTTATTGTCTGACGAGTGTTGATTTACATAGGAAGCTATAACATCCCAACGTTGGGATGTACCAGCTGGAAACAAATTAACAGCTTTAATCAAGTGTGGAATTTTTTCGGTGCACCACAAATCGTCCTTCTTGACTTCCTTTATCACTGTTTCTGGTTTTATTCCTTCTGTTCTGTTTCTATTTGGTAATTGGTTTACTTCATCTAAATCTGATTTAATTTTCTGTTCGGCTGTTTTAATAGAAGCAAAAAATATATCTCTTGCACCTTTTTCTAACATTTTTTTGTTTATTTCTTGCATCTCGTTAAGGCTAAAAGTTTCACAAATTTTTTCAACGCCCTCCATATTTGTTAGAATTTCCCTATCATTGTTACCAAAATATTTATTTTGTTTGGATTTATCCCTAAAAATTTTCCGTTCTTTCTTTAAAGCTTTTTTAATTTGTTCCTTTTCCATACGTATTAGTTCTATTCGCTTTTGTTCTGCCTTTTCAAATCGTTCTTTTTCCATTTGTGCTTCGCGGACTGCCCTTTCGGTTTCTGCCTTTTGTGCCTGAACTGCATCCATTTTTGCTCTTTTAGCAGCCAACTTCCGTTCTTTTTCTTCGTTTTTAAATTTTTGTATACGTTTGTCATTGTTATAAGCTAAATCAACAAGAGCCCGAATGCGCATCATTTCTTCCTTTTTCCTTTTTATCCTTGCCGCCTTGTTTTCTTTCTCAATCCACCTTCTCTCGTCACGATCTTGTCCCTTTTCTTTGTCTTCCTCGTCCAAATAACTGAACTCACGCCAAGACTTGAAATCGTACCAAAAGTTATAAAAACGTTCAACGTCTTCTCGGGCAGAATTTTCGTCACCAAATAATGGTACCTCCTTTTTCTCGCTCCATCTTGCATTTAGGTCAAAATATTTTTTAAAGGATTCATAAAAATTATTTTCGATATCCAACTGCGTCGGGAAGGAATCGTCAAATTCTGGGTCAACCGAGTCAAATGATCGTCTTGTTTTTGGAGTTCCTGTAAAGAAGTTCATACGTATATCGAATAGCATTAATGAACATTTTTATACCTAGAGTTTCATATGCTTTAGTTATGCAAGTAAAGTAATCATCATCACTTTTAACAAATTCTCCTTTTGCTTTACGTTTGTCAGGATGGTGTTGTAAAACCATTCTCCGGTAGGCACGCCTTATATCCTCTTCTGTAGCTTCAAACCTTAGTATAAAAAATGAACACAAATATCTTTTTTATATAATTATGTCTTAATATGAAATACCTTAACTTATTTAAACCTAATACTGCATAATGGTCTTGATCTTTCCATTCTTTCGGATTTAAAGACTTTAAATATTTTATGTCTACCACAAAATCATGAGCCAGTAAATTCTCAGATTCGCTGTCTTCTATGCGAACAGAAAAATGTTTCTTTTTTGAATTTAAATAGGCATTACCCACTTTTTGAACTCTTCTTTGTACCGTTAAAAAATCACAATTAACTCCGAAAAATTCAGCCATTTTTTAGAATTATGTTAAGTTTTAGTCACTTAAATTTTAGAAATAAAATTAACTAGCACATGTCAACAGGGTTGTCAGACTTTTTCAAGTATCAATTTAAAAAATCGTCAAAACTACCAAAATGACTTTTTGTTGTCTTTATTTTACGCATGAGAAGAATACAAACCAAGGATAATTTATTACCAAGTGGCAGCGTAGGCGAATTCATTAATTTTTGCCGTGTACACTACTGTCAAACTCCATATATAAAAAATCTGTTTACCATTTTTTCTATATAAAGTTTGACATTCGTTTCTACCAGAAAAAATAATAAATTCTCTAACGCTGCCACATGATAATTGATTCGCCTTAATACAAACTCTAAAACACTGATAATTAAATCTGTGCTCTAAAACATGGCAGATTTATTTACTAGATAGTAGCGGTAATACAACAAATACATGGGCTGCTCTATATATTTCTGGCCTATTAGTGAAAATATGAATATTTATAATCAAAAATGGTTTTATTGTTTTTCAAAGTATTCTCCAGCATGATTTATACACTTTTGCATGCGCTCAAACCAGTTGTCGAAGCACTTTTTCCACTCCGATTGAGACACCTCTAAAACATGGTTTTTGAACACTTCAACAGCTTCTTCTGGCGACGAAAATCGTTGACCACGCATTTTTTTCTTGATGTGCGGAAACAAGAAGAAGTCATTAGGTGCCAAGTCATGGCTGTATGGCGGATGACCCATTAAATCGACGTTTTGGCCGGTCAAAAACGCTCTGGTTTGAGCCGATGTGTGAGAGCTCGCATTGTCATGGTGAACAATGATTCGTCTTCTCTTGTTGGTTTTTCGAATTTCTCCGATGACTTCAGGCAAACAAATTGTAGTGTACCATTCAGAAGTGACCGTCCTACTTGCTCAAGCGGAACAGTCGCCACATGACCAGTTTTACCAAAGAAACAGGCGACCATTTGCTTCCAAGTGCTTCTTCCACGAACAACTTTCGTTGGATTTTGCTCGTATTTGAAGACCCACACGGTCGATTGTTGTTTCGTTTCGGAATCATACGCATAGATGATTCGTCACCTGTGACGATCTTATAAACGTCTTTTGAAGCACCGCAATCGTATTTTTGCAACATTTCTTTTCACCAATCGACACGAGCCTTTTTTTGAGCGACTTTCAAATTGTGCGGGATCCAACGAGAACAAACCTTTTTTACGGCCAGGTGTTCATACAGTTTCGAATATATGCTGGTGGAAGAAATGTCCAAGGATGTCTCTATCTCTCGGTATGTCGCATGTCGATCTTGCATTATGAGTTGACGCACGGCATCAATGTTCTCTGGCACAACAGCCGTTTTTGGACGACCTTCACGGAATTCGTCTTTGAGGAGCTTCGGCCACGATTAAATTCATTATACCAATTTTTCACAGTGCTATAGGATGGTGCTTTATCGCCATACAAAGATTTAAGTTCATCAATGCACTCTTGTCGTGATAATCCACGTCGAAAGTTGTGAAAAATGATGGCACGAAAATGTTCACGAGTTAATTACATTTTTTTCTATATTAATTTTTTCAAGTCACTGTAAACAACACAAATAATGGTCGTACGTCAAAACGTTTTGAGTACAATTATGCTTAAAAATGACAAACTTTCCAATGGAAATGTCAGATTGCACTTGGCAGCACTCAGCGTTGCCAGGCCAGATATATATATAGCAGCCCTCGTACAAAATTTACAAAAACAACATACCTTTTTATTGTTGTTTTGTGCGTTAGAAACGTCAAAAACACAAAGAGAAATAAAAGATAATTGCTCTCCACACACATGCTTGCTTTGT
This sequence comes from Gymnosoma rotundatum, assembly GCA_916610165.2. Lineage (NCBI taxonomy): Eukaryota > Metazoa > Arthropoda > Insecta > Diptera > Tachinidae > Gymnosoma > Gymnosoma rotundatum. The sequence goes on along the minus strand of OU744338.1, from coordinate 82,571,583 downwards.
CTCGCAAACGCTTGTTATTAGTGTTTTTTGAAATTAGTAAACAAACAAAGGAAAATACAAAAACTTTTGACACTTCCAACTACAAACCAGCTGGCCGGACGACACTACTTAGTAAAATAAATCTGCCTTGCTCTAAAACAACTTAAGGCCAGGATTCACTATCATACACAATCGTACGATTTAATCACACAAAAATCTGACAGAATTCTGTCCTACTTTAAAAATCGTTCCAAAATGGCGTCGCATGTGCTACACTATTATACAAAAAAGATGCAAAAACATATGGTTTTAATATTTTGTTTTGTTTTTTCTCCTCATCATCTTAAAAAAATCAACCCTGATCGGATAGAGAAGAATATTTTATGAATTATTTCAAAAGATTATAAAATCGTACAGATCTGTCAAAAACTCTGTCACACACATACAATTTTAATACACACTATCATACTTTTTGAGCACACATGAAATTTTTGACAGATCGTACGACTGAGTATGATAGTGAATCCTGGCCTTTCCCATTTCAACAGAGTTACCAAAAACGGAGTATTTTTGTTGTTCATAACAAAAATGTAAACAAAATTTGACAAAAAATAAGCGTAATTAAATGCGGTCACAATTCGTCAAATTTTAACGCATTGTAAAAAAAAAATTTAATTAAGAAGCTTCAAGTTCTCCATCTGATTTTCGGGGTGCCACTTTCGCCATTTTAGAAATAAATGAGCTACACCTTGTTACGTATCTCATTTATTCGTTGTAGCTTTTGGTTCCGGTCAGCTCATACGCACTGTCAGGGCGGGTTCCAACCCTGAGCTACACATTGAGACACCACAATAAAAAAAAATAACAAATTTACAATGGACAAAAAAAAAGAACAAAAAAATACTGTTTACTTTGTTTGAAACACCACCTTTATTTTACAGGAGAACTAGATCTTATTGTTCTCCTTTATACCCTCCCTACCTGGGACATTTTTTTGTACCAATAAAAAAATTCAATAATGTCCCCCAAAAAACCACACATACACACTTACTTATACCATCCTCTCGTTCATCCTAGGCCCAAAACAAAAGACTTAGAACACAAACATTTTAATTGTTCACAATTAAAACTAAATTACATCTTTATTAGGATTAAAAAAAATATTATTAAATTAACTGTAAATTAAAGTTTATAATCTACTAACATAACTTCCTTTAAATTCATTATTTCACTCATTTAAAAAAAAAACCTTAACCTACCAATTTAAACAAACAAAACACAAAAACATAATAGGTTTATTAACTACGGGTGCCTTAATACAAATCTAAAAACTAAAGATTAACAAAACGATTTAATTTCTTTGTTACATAATATGTAACCTAATACAACACTATTTCTATCCTTATTCTCAACTAAAATACCGAATATAGATTTATTATTAACTAAAAAAAATTATTCACTAGTATTATCCTTCCTAAATGAGCTCGCTTAGGGGGGTCTCTATTTTTCTTTTTTCTTTTATAAAAAACATTTCCAAAAAAAACGAAATTGGTTTATTATATCTATATTCCTGATTTTATGTTTTTTTAAGGACTTAGAAATTTCACAAATTTAACACAAAAAAAAATTATATTTAGGCACTACTAATTAAAAAAAGAAAATTTACATATATATATCAAAAAAAAGTTTAAACATACACTATATTAATCAATAAAATATTTTCTTTTTTTCTTTTCAGTTAGCGCCACACACACACAAAATTTTTGGACGAAATAATCCCGAATTTGAAAAACCGATTCAACTTCGTTATAACAAATAAAAACCAAATAATGGCCGCCTTTTACTTTAGGCTGACACAGAGTTACCTGGTAAGTTCTTGCTATATACATATATCCTTTTTTTCTATTTTCAGGTTCCGCTTCGAAAGATGAACTCTATTTTGCACCTCCACTATGGATCACCACCGGATGGTACCGCTCTGTCTTCTTTGTCAACTCCCTTTTTTTATTTTTAACAAATTTTTTTTTTGTTTTATTTAGAATTCTCTCTTCAATCTTGAATCCTTAAAAAGGATAATGAAATTCCAAAAAATCTCAAAAATCAAACACTCTGATTTGAATCCTTAAAAAGGATAATCAAATTCCAAAAATCGTCCTATTCCGTTAATTACTTTTTCTTTTTTCTTTTTTTTATAAAAAAAATCCTTCGACTTGAACAGGATATAAGTCCTTTTTCTAAATTATTAATAATTTTTTTCTTTATCCTTTTTAAATTTACAACACTTATTTAAAAAAACAAACACCCGAAACTTAAGACTTTTCTTCTTCACTCTTTTTTTCTGATAATGGCTCTTTTTTCATTTTTATACTAAAATTGTACCTACAAAATTTTCCATTTTTCAATACTACATTCCAGCTACAAAATAGAAATTCCCCATTTGACATAGTATGCTCAGACATCTTGATGTATTATATTATTCCCCCCGTTATATAAAATAATATCATGCCAGAATCTAACACAGTAGGCATTTCCCATGACAAAGTTATTTGATGTTACGCCATTACTAAATAGTATATTGGAAATATTTCTGTTTCCGAACACTTTCTAACAGAATAAGTGTTAACCATTCCCTTTGCATTACAAAAACTCATGGAGAAGAAGAAAACAATAATATAAAAGCATACATAATCAGGGAACGAAGCCGATCGGCTCATAGTCGACTAATAGCCGCCGCTGACATATAATTCAATTATTGAGCCGCCGCCGAAGTAGACGGCTAACATCGGCTAAAAATGTTAGCCGACTGTGTCAGCTAAGCCCCCAAATAAAGAACAAATCCTCATTAAAATTGTTTGAAACTACTTCCTTTTTTACTTTTTTGTCTAAAAAATCATGGGTAATGTTAAACTTTTAGCTGTTTTAAGTTTTGTTGTTCGTTAACACTGATGGGTTTACCTTCTGTATGCTTTTTCAAGTATTTAAATAGCAGTACGTTTTGAAAACACTAAATTTCATATAAATCGAAAATTTGGCGTTCTGGCTACACAGCTTTTAAGAAAAATTTTTGCTATTTATTACTTTATTATTAAAATAAAGCAAAGTTCTACCAGATTAAATTCAACAGTTGTTAATATTTTTAAAATTTTGTTTAATTTAACATGATTTTTTAATGAAAGGTTTAACGTACTGTGCTTGATTTTTAAAAAAGAAAATAAATAAATATTTCTTGATATTCTCATAAAATATTTTTATAATTAACAAAAAAAAAATATTTATAATCAACAAAAAATTTTAAATGTATTAGTGCAGTTAAACCATGTCCATAAGGTCTTTTCGCTACTGCCTATATTGAATCCATTGATTAACTACATATATAGTCAGCAGCGAAATTGCCATATGTATATGATTTCATCGCACTAATACAATTAAAATTTTTGGTTGATTATAAATATTTTTCATGAAAATATTTATTTATTTATTTTAAAAAGCCGTAAAAATCAAAAAAAAAATTATTATTTTTTAATTTATATTTTTTTTCTAAAATAAATTGAATGAAAATATATATATATTTTGAATTTTATTGATAACCGTCACCGGCTTAGTCGTCTTTGAGTCGCCGCTGAATTAATATTTACTTAGCCGCCGCCGCCGAAAATATGTCGACTTCAGTCGACTTTGAGCCGCCGCCGTAAATTTTTTGCTTAGCCGCCGCCGATAGCAATTTGACATCGGCTTCGTTCCCTGTACATAATTTCTAAGCGAATACCATAAAACTATGTTAAAACAATACTTAAGACTAAACTAAACCTACAAACTCTAAAACAACTAATATATGTAACTTAAATCTACAACAGGAAATAGCAGACAAGATAAGTATTTAATAACCACGACCAAAATAATCTACTAATTAAGCTATGTCTTTTTCTCTTTCAGGTCCATAATTTGTCACTCCCCAAAAAAAATACAGCATGCGCAACAAAACTCCGGGACAACCAAGTGTACGCCAGTTGTACCGGTGTGCGGCATACTCCTGACGGTGTTAGACAACAGCAAAAAACGAACGTGGGGAACTCCCACACCCTGTTTAGTCTCAAGCCGGGCTAAAACAAATTTAAGTTGATGGTAATGATGTTTTATTTTAAGATTGTGTGTTTTTTTGTTATGGTTAAAGTAATAATTTACCTAATGTCATATTAGCAACTTTCAATTAATTGTGATGTGATAAAGTTACACAGGACACGTTCTATGAATTCTGCTGCTGATTTACATTTTAAGGTCTTTAGCATGAAATATTCCAATCGGTTTACCCTGTAATGACTCCAATTGGTACAAATTGTTGCCGACTGGTTTCAAAATTCTACATTTTATATACTTAGGGCAAAATTTGGAGTTAATATTTTTTTTAAATTCAGACAATACAAAATTTTTTCGGTATATTTCCTGTCCGGGATGATATTTAGTAAGTCGTGACCTTTTATTATATCTGCTAGCACTTTTCTGATAAGCTTCGCTCAGATTATGTTTAATCTTTTCTCTTATTATTGCCAGTCGATCATTTTTCTCCAAATTAACTATATAAGGGTCGGATAAAGATTGTAGTTTCCTAGCCAATTTATAGTCTGATCCATTTGAAAAAATATTATATCCAAAAAGTGCAAAGAAAGGTGTGAATCCAGTTGCTGCATGAATCGACGTACGAAGGGCGCACTCTATTTCGGGCAAATATAAGTCCCAGTCTCTATGGTCATTTTCCATGTATGTACGAATGGCTGTAATGACAGATTGATTAACCCGTTCAGCGGCGTTGGACTGAGGTGAATAAAAGGCCGTTTTCATATGTGTTATTTTATACGTATTAATCATTTCATTAAATAAACTTGACGTAAATTGTTGACCATTGTCGCTGTGTAATACTTCAGGAACTCCAAATTTTTGGAACACTTCATGAACCAAAAATTGTATTACATTTTTAGCTGTGGCCTCCCTCATAGCTTTTAAAAAGACAATCTTTGAAAAATGGTCAACCACTATAAATATATATGAATTACCATTTTTTGAACGGGGGTATTTACCTAAAAAATCTATATAAATTTTCTGAAATGGCCTCTCAGTTTTAACCTCACATCCTATGTCTGGCATTGTAGGATGGTTGACTGGCTTACTCTCCTTACATTTTTGGCAATTATTTACATATTGCTGTACCTGTACGGCCATTCTGGGCCAGTAATACAATCTTTTTAGGCGTTCTAGCGTTTTTCTTACTCCACCATGGGCAGTTGTTACTGTATCATGAGCCTTTTCGATCAGTATATGTGTAATGTCTTGAGGTAGCATTTTTTTATTTTCTTCGATGTGGTTTATCAACTGCAAATACTCTTCAGCTTCAAACGCATTTGTCTCGAAATCGAAAAATTCTTCAAAATTTACTTCACAAACTTCCACCGGCATCCGTGACAACATGTCTGCTACTACATTTTCTGATCCCTTGCGGTGTTCGATTGAAAAATCATACGCCTGGAGTTGTAGTGACCATCTTGCGTCCACTCAGATCTTTTAGGGACATTAACCATTTCAGGCTAGCGTGGTCGGTGATGACAGTAAATTTCATCATTTCCACATATGGACGAAAGCGCTTTATTGCTAAAACCGCTGCCAGACACTCTTTTTCTGTAACTGAGTAATTTCTTTGGCAGGCATTTAGCTTCTGCGAATAAAATGCTATTGGATTTTCTTCTCCCTGGCCATTTTTCTGAAAAAGTACTGCTCCTATCCCAGACTCTGATGCATCGCACTGAATAAAAAACTGTTTAGAAAAATCTGGGTGACGTAGTACCGGTGCAGTAGTTAGCGATGTTTTCAAGATCTCAAATGCTTCAATCGCCTGAGGGGTCAACGAAAATTTTTTTCCCTTTTTAAGCGTATCTGTTAGTGGTGCTGAAATGGTGGCAAAGTCCTTTATGAAGCGCCTGTACCATCCAGCAGTACCTAAAAAGCTCCTGACTTCCCTCGGTGATTTCGGCAAAGAAATTTTTTGTATGGCTTTCACCTTTTCAGGGTCAGTTCTAAGAATTCCACCTCCTATTATAAAACCTAAATACTTAAGCTCTTTGAAACAAAACATTGATTTCTTGAATCCTATGGTCAAATTTGCTGCAGTTAAACATGCAGCCACCTGCTCCAAAATCTTCAAATGTGTGGAAAATTCATCGGATATAATAAGTAAGTCATCAAGATACACAAAAACATTAGATTTTAACCTTGCAGGAATCACCTTGTCCATTAGACGGCATAAACGCTGAGCCGCGTTACATAGACCAAATGGCATCACACGGAATTGATATAGCGGCCGACCAGGCACTGTAAAGACAGTGTAAGGTTTCGTCTCTTCCTCCAGTTCTATTTGCCAAAAGGCATACTTTAGGTCAACGCTGCTGATGTAGTGTGTTTGGTCTATACGACTCAATATACCGTCTATACTTTGCAAGGGATATGCATCTTTTACAGTGACTGCGTTTAATTTTCGTGCATCAAGACAAAACCTATTCTTACCAGGTTTTCTGACAACTGTTGTCCTGTTTGACCATGGGCTGTTGCTTTCTTCGATTACATTTAATCTTAACATATTGTCCAGCTCCTCATAAACTATAGCTTGTACGGCTGGTGAAATTGGGAACTGCTTATCTTTTACCGGATTCGTCCCTTTAATGAGTTTTATTGCATGCTTTTCTAGCTTCGTACTTCCTAAACCTTTTTCTTCGAAAACAGGAAATTTCTTAATAACAGCATTCAATTGTTTTTGTTGTTCAGAACTCAGTACATGCTTATTTATATTATTCTCGTCTTTCATTTTTTCTATAATTTCGATATCGATTTCGGCTGTCGGCAATAGCATAGGCGCTATTTCAAATGCTTGCCAAAAGTCTATACCTAAATATACTTGTTGTTCTAGTTCGGGGCACAAATAGAACATTATTTGATTTCTTTTCCCATTATATTCAACCTGTAGCTCGCATTTACCTAGTACACGATGTTGTTGGCCTGTGGCTGTACTCACGTTGCAATAAATTGGTTGTATGTGTATATCTAAATCTTCTACTATCTCGCGACAATTTTTTCCCAGTAGACATACCGAAGCACCAGAGTCTAAAAGACCTATAAACTTGCTTCCGTTAATCAATACTTCGGCATATGGCCTAGTATCTTTTCCTGAAAGACCGCGATATATTGCTTCGGCTATAACCCTTCGATGTCTTTTTCTAGCGATAAAGTCTTTCCTAAGTTTTAGTATATATTCGTGTTTTTTGGGTTTGTTCTAAAAACTTTGATTATTGAAGATCAGGTGTTATAATCTTGCTTTTTTATTGGCTTTTGTCCATATTTTTGCTTTGCTGGTAATTCCGTAGGACTTATGTTTTTATTGCTGTCATTTTCTTCAAAGATGCGTTTCTTAACTTCATTATAATTCCTTTCGCGTACATCAAAAGGTAACCTATGTCGTATCTGTGAAAACTCAGAGGGCTTATCATTTTTATCTAAAATTGGTTCGGGGAAACTTTGTTGGAACGTGGCTTCCCCATTAATTCCGCGCTCCTCTTGGAGTTTTCCAAGGCTTGAAGGCATTTTTGACAGTTTGGTGTAATTGTATTCGATTTTCCGCATTTGTAGCAGAAAAGAGACCTCTGCTGTGAAAGGCAGTCTCTAAATCCATGTCCTTTCTGTTGGCAATTCCAACATATTACTTCTTTGACAATGGCTGCGACTTCGCCTAACATTTGTTTCTCATCTGGTTCTGCACTTACTACTACTTCACTCACATACTTTTGATTTCTTACAGGTTGCGGTAAAAACTCACGAGTTTCTTTTTTGGAAAAAATCCTTTCAGCTTCCACGCATTCCATACGCAATTGCTCTACAGAATTCAGAGCCATTGGGTACACAATGCGCGCTACACTTTCCTTTAAATTCCGTTTTGCTATTTTTATCATTTCCTTCTCTGACACCGGTATTTCCAGTATTGCCCTAAGCAGATTCAGACTATGAAAATAATCGTCTCTCCAGGCATCTGTTTCCTCTCAACCATTTCCTGCATTAATTCCCAATTTGAGCGGCAAGTCTTATATCTATTTAGTTAGGCGTTTTTTAGGGTGTTCCAGTCATTTATTACATTTGTTTGCAACAAAGCCCAATACCACTGCTGAACAGAACCTGATATCAGAAGATGAAAATCCCTTAAAATCTCATCCCAAGGTATACGGTATTGCTGTTGCATGTGTTCCAGTCTAAATATGAACTCTTCAACCGAGAGTTGATCACGTCCACCATGGTTACCCTTAAACTCCAGGCCAAATTTATCTATTCTTATTTTCCATCCATCATAATGTGTGTTCAGAGTTGGTGACGACAAGTTAAATCCTGAATTCTGTGGAAAACGGACATTTCTATTTGTTTCCAGTGATGGCAAAACATTCTCTGTTTTATTTGTCGCGGTGTTACCCCTTACAGCCAACAGACGAACTGCCTCGGACAATTGAGATATGCTGTCGTGAACCTTCATCATTTCCCTACTAACTTTATCACTCACCATATCACTTAATGATTGCCCTTCGCAAGCTTGACCTTCATTTATTAAAATTGACTTGCTACCTAATGACAAATCTTCATGGCTCGAACTTTTACAACCGACCTTAATCTTAGGTATTGCACCTCGGTTTACTGACGGAGCAATTATCGTCGCCGACCTATCGTCAAATTGAGGGGACCTTGTTGCCATTCTGTTTAAATTATTAATTTTCGAATATTTTTCCTTCACCTGTGGTGAAGAACGATTTAAATCAAAATTTGAAATCCTATCTCTGCTTCTTTTTAATTTTTCAGTCCTTCTCAAATACTCCCTTTCGCTATCTTCTATTGATTCGGCAATAAAAATCAATTAGAAATATCTTAATTGATCATCTTATAAAAAAAAACGAATAAAATTTTTCTCTATATTAAAAACTAATTCCTACTAATTAAACTACTAACTGTTATAAAAACTCTTAAAAAAAACAAAATTCAAAAAAAATCTCTAAAATCGTCTATTAAAACAAAGTTTCCTAAAAAAATTAATAACTAAAATACATATAAAGCTAACCGACAAACTATTAATATAAAGAGTAATTACCCACTACAACAAAATTAAGCGATTATTTGAATAATTAAGCTCCCTGGAATTCACTTTAAAAAAATTATATATGCACAAAATTACACAAACAAAAAAATCGTTGATTAAAAATTAATGATAATAATAGATAAATGAATAAATGAAGCAATTAAAAAATAATAATAATAACTAAAAATTTAACTTTATCTTTTTACTAGAAAAAAAAACAATATAGAGGTTTTGAGCCAGGTTGAAACACTATGAGGACAGTACTAGGTGTGTGGCTTAAAATATTGCAGATGCTGTATTCCCTATTAAGGATTCTTTACAACAACAACAAAAAAAATTAATGTTTCTCACAAAGCAAACACATAACAAAGAAAAAACAAAACTAAAGGTAAGAAAATATTAAATGTCAGCTTTAACAAGAGTAATGAGTTATTTTGCACCACCTCTCTAATAGGAATCCCAGTTCAAGACGGTTGATGCAAAAAATCCATCCACTCTGGTCTGACACCAATCACCATACCCGGTATATACTGCACAACAGGCTTCTAAAATAAAATTTAGAACGGCTGCCGCATAACAACGGTACTTAAACAAGAGTTTGCTAGATCCATGATTTTAGAATACATCAGACCTCCTTTTAGTAGTCACAGGAGCGGCTATTCTAAGTCCACTTCACCAACAACCTCCAACAGAAAAAAACAAAATTAAAACTAAAATCAAATGAACATAAACTACCCGCAATCTACCAAATGGTAAGTTTTCTTCCTCAAACAACCTCCACGCTACAGTCTAGATAGTCATGTTTGCATTATTCCAAACAAAGATCTGTACTCAGATAATAACATGCACCGCAGTTCGCACAGTAATCCCTAAAACTGGGTATTACGGCCTATTTGTTATTACATATAAGGTAACGAACTACTATGATATATCACTATCCAAATCAAATCTCCATTGTCTTGTTTAGTATACTTCGATGAAATGTATACATGCATAACTTAATTTTTGCTTGGGCGCCATATTGTTACGTATCTCATTTATTCGTTGTAGCTTTTGGTTCCGGTCAGCTCATAGGCACTGTCAGGGCGGGTTCCAACCCTGAGCTACACATTGAGACAGCACAATAAAAAAAAAAATAATAAATTTACAATGGACAAAAAAAAAAGAACAAAAAAATACTATTTACTTTGTTTGAAACACCACCTTTATTTTACAGGAGAACTAGATCTTATTGTTCTCCTTTATACCCTCCCTACCTGGGACATTTTTTTGTACCAATAAAAAAATTCAATAATGTCCCCCAAAAAACCACACATACACACTTACTTATACCATCCTCTCGTTCAACCTAGGCCCAAAACAAAAGACTTAGAACACAAACATTTTAATTGTTCACAATTAAAACTAAATTACATCTTTATTAGGATTAAAAAAAATATTATTAAATTAACCGTAAATTAAAGTTTATAATCTACTAACATAACTTCCTTTAAATTCATTATTTCACTCATTTAAAAAAAAAACCTTAACCTACCAATTTAAACAAACAAAACACAAAAACATAATAGGTTTATTAACTATGGGTGCCTTAATACAAATCTAAAAACTAAAGATTAACAAAACTACAACACTATTTCTATCCTTATTCTCAACTAAAATACCGAATATAGATTTATTATTAACTAAAAAAAATTATTCACTAATATTATCCTTCCTAAATGAGCTCGCTTAGGGGGGTCTTTATTTTTCCCTTTTCTTTTATAAAAAACATTTCCAAAAAAAAACGAAATTGGTTTATTATATCTATATTCCTGATTTTATGTTTTTTTAAGGACTTAGAAATTTCACAAATTTAACACAAAAAAATTTATATTTAGGCACTAACAGAATTTATAACTCCTAGTCATTTCAATACTTATTAAAAAAAGAAAATTTACATATATATATCAAAAAAAAGTTTAAAACATACACTATATTAATCAATAAAATATTTTCTTTTTTTCTTTTCAGTTAACGCCACACACACACACAAAATTTTTGGACGAAATAATCCCGAATTTGAAAAACCGATTCAACTTCGTTATAACAAATAAAAACCAAATAATGGCCGCCTTTTACTTTAGGCTGACACAGAGTTACCTGGTAAGTTCTTGCTATATACATATATCCTTTTTTTCTATTTTCAGGTTCCGCTTCGAAAGATGAACTCTATTTTGCACCTCCACTATGGATCACCACCGGATGGTACCGCTCTGTCTTCTTTGTCAACTCCCTTTTTTTATTTTTAACAAATTTTTTTTGTTTTATTTAGAATTCTCTCTTCAATCTTGAATCCTTAAAAAGGATAATGAAATTCCAAAAAATCTCAAAAATCAAACACTCTGATTTGAATTCTTAAAAAGGATAATCAAATTCCAAAAATCTCAAAAATCGTCCTATTCCGTTAATCACTTTTTCTTTTTTCTTTTTTTTTTATAAAAACAATCCTTCGACATGAACAGGATATAAGTCCTTTTTCTAAATTATTAATAATTTTTTTCTTTATCCTTTTTAAATTTACAACACTTATTTAAAAAAACAAACACCCGAAACTTAAGACTTTTCTTCTTCACTCTTTTTTTCTGATAATGGCTCTTTTTTCATTTTTATACTAAAATTGTACCTACAAAATTTTCCATTTTTCAATACTACATTCCAGCTACAAAATAGAAATTTCCCATTTGACATAGTATGCTCAGACATCTTGATGTATTATATTATTCCCCCCGTTATATAAAATAATATCATGTCAGAATCTAACACAGTAGGCATTTCCCATGACAAACTTATTTGATATTACGCCATTACTAAATAGTATATTGGAAATATTTCTGTTTCCGAACACTTTCTAACAGAATAAGTGTTAACCATTCCCTTTGCATTACAAAAACTCATGGAGAAGAAGAAAACAATAATATAAAAGCATACATAATTTCTAAGCGAATACCATAAAACTATGTTAAAACAATATTTAAGACTAAACTAAACCTACAAACTCTAAAACAACTAATATATGTAACTTAAATCTACAACAGGAAATAGCAGACAAGATAAGTATTGAATAACCACGACCAAAATAATCTACTAATTAAACTATGTCTTTTTCTCTTGCAGGTCCATAATTTGTCACTCCCCCAAAAAAAATACAGCATGCGCAACAACCTAAGACAGTTACAGCGTTATGCATAATAAAAAGTTGGTAACTGTTTATAAACTGCGGTCAACTAGCTGCTAAATAGAATATAGATTTGACTTAGCAGCTTCTTGGCAAAATGTTCATTCATAAACAAATTGCAAACGTCTGCAAACTTTAAAAAAATCAACTCTGAAAATGAATATTGCTACTACTACATTTTTTATTTTTGTTTATATCATCGCTGATTTTTACATTTAAAACGTATGTTTGTTTTCCCTCCATAATAAAATAAAATATTGAAAAGCATAACTAAAAAGATTTTATAGTTTAAAATGGAAGTGCCGGTGTTAAACAAAATAAAATAGAAAAAACGAAAAGATCGGTGAATTGGCAGCAGGATGAAAAGGTAAGTTTTTATAGTAAATCATTATAATGACGGATTAAAACAACAGCTTATTTGAGGATTTACTTTCGCAGCTTGTGCTGGACAAACTGCATATAATTGAAGATGCAAGAATTGACACGAACACCAATAAAAAAAGGATGCCTGGAGTGCAATTCACAACCTTTTCAACAAAGTGTCCGCAAACAACAGGACGTTAGAACAAATCCAAAACTAGTGGCGCAAAACAAAGTCTCTTGCCAAAACAAAAAATTCGGAATTTATTAGACAAACGAAGCAGACGGGTGATGGTCCTGCTCCTAAACCTTTAGATAGCGTAGAAGAACAACTGGTTTCAAGACTACCAAAACATTTTGAAATTGATTTTAATGCCTACGATAGCAATTCACAAGCAAGCCAACAAAATGAGACAGTAAAAACGGATGACGAAATACTATATATTATGGAAGATGACTCTTTCATAAAAGAAGTAAAAAATCCAGTAACATTTAAAAGAAAAAGAAACCCAAAATCAGAAGCTGAAAACGAGAATGAAAAAAAATTAGGTTGTTAGACTTAAGCATTAAAAAAGAGTTAGAAATAACATATTTGTAAGAAAATCATTTAATACAAAAAAGGAGGAGCGAAAAAAATTGAAAAAATTAAAATAGAAATTGAAAATTTAAAGAAAAACGGGGTTTTTCAATTAAAATAGTTTTAAATTTAATTGATATGATTTTACATTGTGATTATAACTTATTATTATACCGAGACTACTATACCAACTTAAATGTTAATTTATAAACAATTTAGAAAACGTGTTTTGTAGTTTTATTGAAACGTTTTAACCAGGCTTCAGATTGGCTCGCTCCTCTGCTCTTTGCGTACTCTTTTTATGCTCGCTCCTTTTTAAGCTATGCGCAAAAGAGCAGAGCAGAAAAAAAAGAGCCAATCGTTTATGCGCATAGCGTTTGCTCCTTCTTTTCATGCTCTGCTATTTGAGCCATGCGCATTCAATTTTATTTTTGGCGCTTTTGCTCTGCGCATTGAGCCAAAAGAGCAGTTCTTTTGCTCGTGCTCCTTTTGGTAGTAACAGTGGTTCGTTCGGCTTTTATTAAGTTTTACAAAAAAAATTCGTAACAATATTGTGTTTAATATTACTGTGTATGTTTATATAAGGAAGGATTAATTTATTTGGATTTATTTTATTTATTTGAAGATTTGTTTATTGTGGGATTTAAAGTTGATACTTATATTAAAAGTATGAATTCAACATGATTTCATAATCGATTTAAGGAAATGTGGATGATATACGGTTGAATTTTTGGTAACGTAGTTTCAACTAAAAACATCGGCATCCTACAAGCGTTTCGTTAGTTTTGTTTCACTTTACATATTTAATCAGAGGAAATATATGTAGGGTAAATGTACCAGTCGTCGACAGTTTAACATTTTTTTTTGTGTTTGAACTGATGTTGTTATGACTGTAAACCATGTATTGGTGTATCAACTATTTATTACTGTCCAAAAATTACTTGGTTTTATGCTCAATTAACAGTTTTTAAATATATTTGTATTAAGTTTGAGTAATTTAAGTGTTTTGTCAAATATAACATTTGTGCATATAGTCGGCATACATTTTCCTAAATCCGGCATTTGCTGTCCCTATTGTCGGCAATGTATTTTTTATAAGAGAAAGAAAATAAATCGTTTAAAAATTGTACTTTTTATTTATAATAAGAGCTGTTTAAATTCCTCCGTGTAAAAAATCAACAAAAAGATTTAAAGAAGTAATTTTTAATTTAATTGATGAGACAATAGTCGTTTGGTTTAGATCTACATGAGTAGGTACATAGCTGGTATGGAACTTGAGCAAATTGAAGGCTTAAAGGATATTTCAATGCTAATATTTTTTTAATCCAGAAATGTCATTAAGAATATTCGTTGCTACATCTCATTTTCATTTAAACACAACTTCCTGCCGATTTCAGAACACTTTATTTCATAGTCGGCAGGTCCTAAAATACTCAATTAAACGTGTGCCGATTACTGGTAAACTCATTTTAAACTTATTTTCTTTATAACTAATGCCAAGAGAGGTGAGCAACAAATAATATTGTAGAATTTGAGTTTAATATGAGAAAACACTTTTTTCGATACCCCCATGCCGACTATAGAAAAACAAAGCAGGTTTTGTTCCTAATGTCGGCAGCCAATAAAATGACCACAAAAAGAATTTTTTTAAATAGCACTTTACAATCAAAGTTTAAATATATTTCTTCCACTAAAAACTGCCATGGTAAAAAAATTTTCACTGAAAGAGGTCAACAATAGATAGAAATACTCATTTCAGTCTAATTTAAATATTAAATAGAGGAAACTGAGTGTATTTTTTATTAAAGCTAAATCATATTTATGCATTAAATTGCCGGGTTTTTTAATTATTTAGATTTTAAATAAAAACATGCCGACCACTGATGCATGCCGACCTTAGGGACGTTTACCCTGTAGCCTTTCTTTACTGCGTTCGCTCTTACTAATTGTTAAGTAAAACCTTTTTTTGTTGTCAAGCGTTATTTTTTGTTGTAAACAAATGTACGTTAAAGGGTAAATTTGTTTTGCTTATGTTTTATGTATTTGATGTTTACTTGTGAATTTTATTATCAATTAAGAAGATGGTAAAGCACCAAATTATCGGTACTAAATAAAGCAAATTTTCATTACCTATTAAATACAAATGAAAACAATTGTTTTATTTAGTTTAAAAAAGTTATTTATATTTATACCTACAATAAATTATTTATTTTATATTTTATATTGCGGTTCTGGTATATTATACATTTACATTGATTTTACATACTTATGTATGTATGAGGAAAAGGTAGAAACAATCGATTTTTTTTGCATTAATTTTATTAAGAAAATTTTATTTTTACCGACAAAACCACGAATTCTATAGTTTTGGTTTTAGTACTAATAATTTGGTGTTTTACCATAAATTAAGTAATAATAAAACAATAGCAAATGCACCAGTAAACATCCCCTACCTAAAGCATAAGCAAAGCACATCTACCGTTTAACAACAAAAAATTAAAACAGGCTGTAATGAAGACAGTAATAAAACAATAACAAATTTACAAGTAATCATCACATACCTAAAACATAAGCAAAACAAATTTACCGTTTAACGTAACTAAATAATAAGCAAAGCACATCTACTGTTTTGAAAAACCACAACAACAAATAACACATGCAAATTTAAAGCAGGAAAACAATTGGACAAACAAGCAAAAAACCCAAATGAAAATAATTACTTTATGATACCAGTAAACATCAAAAATTCCTTAATTATGTATAATTGCAATAATGTTAAGGATAAGCAAATTATTACCCTTAATCCTTACTTTTTTTAACATCACTTATTGCACATTTTTATTAATGAGCCATTCATACCACCCTCGCTTGAATTTACAAGGAACTCCACTACTTACCAATAATCAAAAACAAAGTACAATGGTAGACCACAAAAATACATAACACTATTATTCGTAAATATACATACAGACATACATATGTACATATATACATACATACATTTATGTATGCGTACAAATATAAATAAAATAAATATACATACATAAGTATGTATATATTTCTCCACCCTTCATTTGAATATTAGCTACATTTGAAAAACGATAAACAATCTTTTAAACTGTCCCAAATACTTTCCCAAACACATAAATCAAATAATTTATTTATTAAATTGATTTTTACATTATAATCTTGACGTTAAAAAAATATGTTTTGTACCACAGTAAAAGAGCCGCATTTTTGGCTCTTTTGGCGCATTGCGCACAAAAAAGGAGCAGCGCAAAAAAAAGCCAAGCATATTGATCTTTTTAAAACGCTGCTCCTTCATGGCGCAGAGCAAACATATTGGCGCCGAGCAATGCGCAATAACAAGTTGGCTCTGCTCTTTGCGCAAAAGAGCTGCTCGGCGCTGAGTATTTACTTACTCTGGTTTTAACTATCCGACGATTGTTGGTGTTCATGAATATCAAAATTTTTTTCTATTTTATTTTAATTTATATTTTTTTTTAATGCTTTATAATAACTAAAAGGACTGAAAATGAACTGTGATTTAGTTTTATTTTTATTAAATAAACGTTGAATTAAAAAAAAAAAAAACAATTCGATTTTTTTATAATTTAAGACATTAAACTGCAGCAAATTTAAAATAAGGAAAAGTTAGGCTCAATATAAATACTGCGAGCAATATTTTCATCTCTTATACTATTTTGCGAAGTTTCCACAGGCGAAGTATGGCTATAGTATCGTCCGGATCTAAACAATAATATCCCAATATTTAATTTAAATCGATTTCGGTTTTTATATAAAACTAACTTACCAAAATCTTGCTCGTTATATATAATTGATAAATTATAAAGCACAGTAAGAGCCACAATCAAAACTTTTCCATTCTTTCTGGAAATTCGCATTTTATCCAAAAGAATACGGAACCTGCTCTTCCAAACGCCGGAGAGCCTTTCAGCCAAATTTCTCGTTGATATATGGGATTTGTTGTAAAGTATTTCTTTTTTAATTTTTCCCTGACCAGGATTCGAACCATCGATTTTATAAACTAATGAAATTTTACTTTATTTTCGGCTTTTTGGTTCTTTTTAATTAATTTTCTAAACATTTTTAGAAAGAAAAATTATTTACAAATGTATGCGGACGTTTTCCAAAGAAAACAAGAAAAACTAGACGTTAGCAGAATGAAATGCAGCATTTTCTGGACCGCCACATCCTTCATCAGCATTCTTTGCATCTATCTACCTTATGTTATGTACGTCGTAAACATCATGTATGCGGACGTTTTCCAAAGAAAACAAGAAAAATTAGACGCTAGCAAAATGAAATGCAGCATTTTCTGGATCGCCACATCTTTCATCAGCATTCTTTGCTTCTATCTACCTTATGTTATGTACATCGTAAACATCATCTATTTAACCAACTAATCTTAATGTTAATTTGGTGAGACGAAGTTCACACACAACTTAAAGCTTTTTTCTTTGCGTTTTCTTTGTAACTCGTCTTGTACATTTTTTGTTGCTTTTTTTGTGCTAGCAATTTGATAGCCACAAATGCAACTTTTTATTTTTAATTATTCATACTTGTTTGCTCACAACATTATAGACACTGTTTCAGTATCATATTGACTTTTATGAGTTAAGTATGAATGTAAATACGCGGTGCCTAGCGTTTGTTTTAATTTTTAATTTTTCCCTGACCAGGATTCGAACCATCGATTTTATAAATTAATGAAATTTTACTTTATTTTCGGCTTTTTGGTTCTTTTTAATTAATTTTCTAAACATTTTTAGAAAGAAAAATTATTAACAAATGTATGCGGACGTTTTCCAAAGAAAACAAGAAAAATTAGACGCTAGCAGAATGAAATGCAGCATTTTCTGGACCGCCACATCCTTCATCAGCATTCTTTGCATCTATCTACCTTATGTTATGTACAACGTAAACATCATCTATTTAACCAACTAATCTTAATGTTAATTTGGTGAGACGAAGTTCACACACAACTTAAAGCTTTTTTCTTTGTCGTTCTCTTTTTAACTCGTCTTGTACATTTGTTGTTGCTTTTTTTGTGCTAGCAATTTGATAGCCACAAATGCAACTTTTTATTTTTAATTATTCATACTTGTTTGCTCACAACATTATAGACACTGTTTCAGTATCATATTGACTTTTATGAGTTAAGTATGAATGTAAATACGCGGTGCCTAGCGTTTGTTTTAATTTTTAATTTTCCCTGACCAGGATTCGAACCATCGATTTTATAAATTAATGAAATTTTACTTTATTTTCGGCTTTTTGGTTCTTTTTAATTAATTTTCTAAACATATGTAGAAAGAAAAGTTATTTACAAATGTATGCGGACGTTTTCCAAAGAAAACAAGAAAAATTACAAGACGAGTTACAAAGAGAACGACAAAGAAAAAAGCTTTAAGTTGTGTGTGAACTTCGTCTCACCAAATTAACATTAAGATTAGTTGGTTAAATAGATGATGTTTACGATGTACATAACATAAGGTAGATAGATGCAAAGAATGCTGATGAAGGATGTGGCGGTCTTGAAAATGCTGCATTTCATTCTGCTGGCGTCTAATTTTTCTTGTTTTCTTTGGATAAACGTCCGCATAGATTTGTAAATAAAAATGTTTAGAAAATTAATTAAAAAGAACCAAAAAGCCGAAAATAAAGTAAAATTTCGTAAAGTATTTCTTTAATATTTGTTGGATTCTGCACAGGCATAAATATATATTTTGTGCATTTGTAACCTCCGTCACCTAATAATCGGCCCATAAACTCTTCTTTATCACGTTCTTTTTACTTTCTTCAGATATATTAGAATCGTGCGTGTTTCCTCTCCAGCAGGCAACAATGTCGGTTATTTTTAAAGAAGCGTCTCAAACAACCTAGGTATTTTTAAAAATTACTGTTAAATTGTAAATTTTCTATAATTAAGTATAAACACCTGTACATTTAGGGAGAAGTATCCCTTGCGATTGACATATAATTTTGCGTCATCTCCTCCTACAGCTTTCATACGCATATGTAATCAATTACTCCTAAACATTTTTAAATCCAGCAACTTCTTTAAACTTCTCCATTAAAATAATTTGTTCGTCCACTGCTGTCGGCATTTTTATAAAATCTTTGGCTTTTTTCGCAAACGCCTTAGCAACCTTAATGCAAATTCGGCTCATTGTAGACTGGGAAAAACCATGGTACTCTGCACAGTCATCTTGAACATTATCGCGTCTCCAACATCTCAATGCCGATAGAATTTGTATATATGGAGGAATGCTACCACCTTTTTTTACCTTTCCATTTAAGGTCGGCTTGCACCAGTTTTATTAATTTTTCGGAGTTTTCTTTGGAAAATCTATATTTCAGACGAAACTCTTCATTGTTATACTCCGCAAATGGGTTTCTCCTTTTTTTGTAAATTTTTTTGAGCGTTTTTAGGACCTTAAATATCCCAAATTGTCTAAAACATCCAAAGTTTCCATTTTTTTATTTTCGTGCACAATTTTATTTTATTTACTTTTATTTTTTTTACAAAAAATTTACGCTAAAGAGCTGTTCATCAAAAGATGGTCAGTATTTAGCAGCTCGCTAACAAGTGTTTAGCAGTTTGTTAACCGTAGTTTCTTTACACATTATAGTTAAACTCTGTGCTAACTACATTCAATTTTTAATTACACATAACGCTTTTAGTCATTAAGTGGAATGGATTTTTAGTTATATAATCCAAACTAAGAACCGTAACTCAAAACGACTAATGCCAACTAACGCGGTCCAAATTTTTTTCTAAAAAACTTTCTGGAAAAAGTTATAAGGAAACAAAGTTTGGAAAATTAGAAGAAAAAACTGTAAATTATATAAAATTAGATTTTCATTCATAACTCGAAAACTATTTCGCGCGCACATATCGCACTACCCACAGTCAATAAAGGGCAAGAATACGAATCAAACGTGATCTTAGTTGTTGTCTAAAAAACTTTCTGGAAAAAGTTATAGGGTAGCAAATTTTAGAAAATTAAGAAAACGTTAAAATATATTAAATTTTAATATCGCGCTACCCGCATTTGATAGAGGACAAAACTACAAATTAAACGTGGTCTTAGTTGTTTTATAAAAAACTTTCTGGAAAAAGGTTTAGTGTAGCAAACTTCGGAAAATAAAAAAACAAAAAGTTAAAATATATTAAATTAGTAATGAGCAAACATTACTCCAAAACGAATTCGCGCACACATAGGACCTTAAATATTCCAAATTGTCTAAAACATCCAAAGTTTCCATTTTTTTATTTTCGTGCACAATTTTATTTTATTTACTTTTATTTTTTTTACAAAAAATTTACGCTAAAGAGCTGTTCATCAAAAGATGGTCAGTATTTAGCAGCTCGCTAACAAGTGTTTAGCAGTTTGTTAACCGTAGTTTCTTTACACATTATAGTTAAACTCTATGCTAACTACATTCAATTTTTGATTATACATAACGCTTTTAGTCATTAAGTGGAATGGATTTTTAGTTATATAATCCAAACTAAGAACCGTAACTCAAAACGACTAATGCCAACTAACGCGGTCCAAATTTTTTTCTAAAAAACTTTCTGGAAAAAGTATAAACACCTGTACATTTAGGGAGAAGTATCCCTTGCGATTGACATATAATTTTGCGTCATCTCCTCCTACAGCTTTCATACGCATATGTAATCAATTACTCCTAAACATTTTTAAATCCAGCAACTTCTTTAAACTTCTCCATTAAAATAATTTGTTCGTCCACTGCTGTCGGCATTTTTATAAAATCTTTGGCTTTTTTCGCAAACGCCTTAGCAACCTTAATGCAAATTCGGCTCATTGTAGACTGGGAAAAACCATGGTACTCTGCACAGTCATCTTGAACATTATCGCGTCTCCAACATCTCAATGCCGATAGAATTTGTATATATGGAGGAATGCTACCACCTTTTTTTACCTTTCCATTTAAGGTCGGCTTGCACCAGTTTTATTAATTTTTCGGAGTTTTCTTTGGAAAATCTATATTTCAGACGAAACTCTTCATTGTTATACTCCGCAAATGGGTTTCTCCTTTTTTTGTAAATTTTTTTGAGCGTTTTTAGGACCTTAAATATCCCAAATTGTCTAAAACATCCAAAGTTTCCATTTTTTTATTTTCGTGCACAATTTTATTTTATTTACTTTTATTTTTTTTACAAAAAATTTACGCTAAAGAGCTGTTCATCAAAAGATGGTCAGTATTTAGCAGCTCGCTAACAAGTGTTTAGCAGTTTGTTAACCGTAGTTTCTTTACACATTATAGTTAAACTCTGTGCTAACTACATTCAATTTTTAATTACACATAACGCTTTTAGTCATTAAGTGGAATGGATTTTTAGTTATATAATCCAAACTAAGAACCGTAACTCAAAACGACTAATGCCAACTAACGCGGTCCAAATTTTTTTCTAAAAAACTTTCTGGAAAAAGTTATAAGGAAACAAAGTTTGGAAAATTAGAAGAAAAAACTGTAAATTATATAAAATTAGATTTTCATTCATAACTCGAAAACTATTTCGCGCGCACATATCGCACTACCCACAGTCAATAAAGGGCAAGAATACGAATCAAACGTGATCTTAGTTGTTGTCTAAAAAACTTTCTGGAAAAAGTTATAGGGTAGCAAATTTTAGAAAATTAAGAAAACGTTAAAATATATTAAATTTTAATATCGCGCTACCCGCATTTGATAGAGGACAAAACTACAAATTAAACGTGGTCTTAGTTGTTTTATAAAAAACTTTCTGGAAAAAGGTTTAGTGTAGCAAACTTCGGAAAATAAAAAAACAAAAAGTTAAAATATATTAAATTAGTAATGAGCAAACATTACTCCAAAACGAATTCGCGCACACATAGGACCTTAAATATTCCAAATTGTCTAAAACATCCAAAGTTTCCATTTTTTTATTTTCGTGCACAATTTTATTTTATTTACTTTTATTTTTTTTACAAAAAATTTACGCTAAAGAGCTGTTCATCAAAAGATGGTCAGTATTTAGCAGCTCGCTAACAAGTGTTTAGCAGTTTGTTAACCGTAGTTTCTTTACACATTATAGTTAAACTCTATGCTAACTACATTCAATTTTTGATTATACATAACGCTTTTAGTCATTAAGTGGAATGGATTTTTAGTTATATAATCCAAACTAAGAACCGTAACTCAAAACGACTAATGCCAACTAACGCGGTCCAAATTTTTTTCTAAAAAACTTTCTGGAAAAAGTTATAAGGAAACAAAGTTTGGAAAATTAGAAGAAAAAACTGTAAATTATATAAAATTAGATTTTCATTCATAACTCGAAAACCATTTCGCGCGCACATATCGCACTACCCACAGTCAATAAAGGGCAAGAATACGAATCAAACGTGATCTTAGTTGTTGTCTAAAAAACTTTCTGGAAAAAGTTATAGGGTAGCAAATTTTAGAAAATTAAGAAAACGTTAAAATATATTAAATTTTAATATCGCGCTACCCGCATTTGATAGAGGACAAAAATACAAATTAAACGTGGTCTTAGTTGTTTTATAAAAAACTTTCTGGAAAAAGGTTTAGTGTAGCAAACTTCGGAAAATTAAAAAAAAAGTTAAAATATATTAAATTAGTAATGAGCAAACATTACTCCAAAACGAATTCGCGCACACATATCGCGCCATCTACAATCGATATAGGACACAAATACGAATCAAAGGTGTTCTTAGCTGACTTCCAAAAAACTTTCTGGAAAAAGGTGTTGTTTATGTGCGAAATACCCTTTTTTTCATTTTCCACTTGCTCTGAAATTTTTCTTTTTAATCTTGCTTCTCTTTTTTTTTTTTCTTTGGCGCCTATGCTTTATATTTGTGTGAAATCTCTTTTTACCTTTTTTCTTTTACTTTTGTTCTACCCACCAACCCGAACGTAAGTTTTACAAAATAATAAATCGAAAATACCCCAAATTATGTTAAAAATAATGAAATTTACACGGGTAGCCGACTATTGTGTTTTGTAAAAATGTACTTGCGTTTTTCAATATGGTTGAACATTTGTTTTTTTTTTTTAATATTTTTGGAGAAAATATTTCACACAAACATTTTTGGTCCAATCGACCAGGATTTACCAAACCCCGGTAAAATATTTTTCTTTTAAAATATTTGTTATTTCCAGAACTACAAACCCGAAGGAAGACAACAATTCTTGTTGCCTGTGCACAAAATATTTGAACTTTTCAAACCCATACCTATTTTGTACGGAAGAAAGGTAAGTCTTTTGTTTTAGATTAACAAGTGATTTATTTACAAAAAAGAGTGGCAAAAGAAGTGGAAAAAATAAATAAATTGTGCATTTAAGAAAAAAATGTACTATTTTTACTATTTTCCTTTTAAATTGAATAGATATTGAAATTACCTTTCCAATGATAACCATATTGTCTTATTCCACCAAAAAATACTCGGTATATTCCATATTGTACATACAAACTTGGTTTCCCGTAACTCGGAAACCAAGGGTCAGCCCCAAATTTGTCACTTTACATTTTTTTTGGCTTAAAATTAAATTTTACACCCCGTAGGCAACTTTTTTTTTAATTTTTAAACTGCGTCCGTAAACTAGATTTGTTCCCAAATAAAAATTTTCTGAGTGTTCGCTTGTATGTTTATGCATGCATAATTCTTTCTCTCTCTCGGTTGATGTTTGTTTGTTATTTATTTTTTTGCTTGCTTTTATATTGTAACACACATTACATTAGTGTTGCAAAAGTTCAGAGTGAACGAGTAATACGAGAAATCGGTTGTTTTATAATATTTATATTATTTTTTAGCTAATAAAACTTAAAATTCTAATAAAATACTGCGCAGTACATGCTAATTAATAATTTTACCCATATTTATTTGGAATTTTTTGATTTAAAGCCGTTTTTTGGTAAATAAATATAATTTTTGTATCCGAAACAAGTACTCATCGTTTATTTGTGCAACACTTTTGTTGTTTTAAATTTTATACATTTTTATTTAAAAAAGTGCTTTTACACTGTCAGAAAAGTATATTCATTATTGAATATATTTTTTAGTCATTTTTAATCATTTGTTATTAAAATATAAAAAAGGTTTCAGAAGGAAAAATATACTCCATTTTTATCAAATTCAGTTTATTTTTTTTATTGTGTGCTTTTATCCCTAAGTTTTATGTTTTACCCGTTATTATTTATTGCTTAATTGATTAGACTTTTTGGTTATTACGTTAATTAGCTGATAATATTAGCAATTTTTTAAGCACAAACCAATTTTTAAGATGGCGACAGTAAGTGATTTGATTAGGAATTACGATCGTTAAGCTGATTTTGAGGCCTACGTCAGTATTGTTCCATCCGCAGAATATAGCATTGGTTCTTTAAGTATCCTTGAGAGAGAATTGCATCGTCCTAGGTCCTACGATGCTTTATTAGTTTTAGCCGAAAAATATCCGAAGATTCAGATTATTGAGGTGAAGCAAAAGTACATGAGTTCGTACGGTACGTATGTACGTGGCGCCTCTCTCATAACGGATCAGTTAGATCGTTTAAAGGAATCCTCGAAAACCGAGAAGCCTCAGGAGCCTATTTTTATTCCATCTGCTCATTTACCCCCGAGCGGAGATTATTTGAAGTGGGCTTCATTCCGCGAATCATTTAAATGTATGGTAGCGGATAACCCCAGAATTGTCCCCGCTTCGAAAATGTTTTACCTTTTGCAATACACTAAAGGGGAGCCACATAAAATGATCCGTACCTGCCCATTGACTAAAGATGGTTTTCCCATTGCATGGAAAAGTCTCATGGACAGATATGAGAACAAAAGCGTTCTTATTAACGCCCAGTTGAAAATTCTTTTTAATATCAACCCCATTACTCGAGAAACTGGGCCTAATATTAAAGAACTGCAGAGAACCTTTAATAATTGTATTACTAATCTGTCGCTGCTAAATGTAGAAACTGATAGCTGGGACGTTATTTTTGTCTACATTGCTTCTACAAAACTCCCCGATACCACATTCAGTCTGTGGGAACAGTCGGAGAAGCGTGATGCGTCATTCATCGTTAGCAGGCTACTCATCAGATGATGGCTGCTTTACCCCCTGAAAGAACGTCTACTGGGAAGCCCTTTGATTATACAGGCGTCGACTTTGCAGGACCATTTGACATTAAATCCTACAGTGGTAGAAGTTGTCGATTGTCCAAAGGTTATGTCGTAGTGTTTGTTTGCTTTAGTACAAAAGCAATACATTTAGAAATTACCGAGGATATGAGCTCAGAAGCTTTTCTAGCAGCATTAACTCGTTTTATATCCCGTCGTTCGGCACCACGACATATGTATTCTGATAATGGCACAGCTTTCGTTGGTGCTGCAAAGTTACTGAATATTGATCGAAGGAAGTTTTTGCAAGAATTAGGATCTAAAGTTCAGGTCCTTAGTCTCGATGATCCATTAAAATGGAATTTGCCTTTAGGTGGAAAGAGGAATATTTAAATGAGCTCCACAAACGCAAAAAGTGGAAGTTTCCTAATAGTGACTTTGTAGTTGGCGATTTGGTTGTGGTCCGTCAAGATAATTTGCCCCCAAATTGTTGGAGATTAGGTAGCTTAGAGAAGGTCTATTCTGGTCAGGATTCTAAAGTTAGAGTCGCTGATGTGAGAACAGCTTCTGGCATTATTACGCGGCCAATTGAGAAGCTTGTTCTCCTTTCTAATTCAAATCCCTCTTATTTTGTTTTTCTCTTCTCTTATTTTTAATCGCCCTAGATGTCTGAAACTTCAGCTCGGTTTGAGGTTCATAGCCCAGTTAAGGTGGAAGGTAGTTGCGAAATATCGCTACTGTTTTAATTGCTTGGCTTATTCTCATATGAGAAAACTACGTACTGATCGCCCTGAAGAGGGTCGGGCAAAGAACGAGAAAAGATAATTAAGAAAAAGAACATCAACAAAGCGAAACGTAACAAGGACGACAAGAACTCCAAACAGTTGCAACAAGAAATCGAACAATTAAAACAACAACTAGCGCAATGAAAACAGCAATCGCAACAAATCCAGCCGCATGCCCAGCCACTACATTCTAATTATGCCAAGGACACTGCAACGATTGTCATCAATGTTCAGAATGGGCGTAT
The DNA here is from genome assembly GCA_916610165.2 of Gymnosoma rotundatum. NCBI lineage: Eukaryota > Metazoa > Arthropoda > Insecta > Diptera > Tachinidae > Gymnosoma > Gymnosoma rotundatum. The sequence continues at coordinate 82,545,132 of OU744338.1, read as the reverse complement.
ATCTTAGAGGATTTTTATTCATTATATTATTTTTTATATCTTTTTCTATTATTTTTTTTATCATTGAATTGTATTTTTTGAATTTTTATCGATATAAGTAAATTTTTTGTAAATTATTTTTATATAATAATTTTTAAATAACGTAATTCCTTACCCTTCTTTGTTGCGGGATGTTTATGTCCGATATACCCTTTTTTTATCTTCCACTTTCTCTGACATTTCTCCTTTTAATCTTCCCTCTCTTTTTTCTTCGGCGCCTATGCTTTAAATTTGTATAAAATCTCTTTTTACCTTTTTTCTTTCACTTTTGTTCTACCCACCAACCCCAACGTAAGTTTTACAAAATAATTTATCAAAAATACCCCAACCAAAAACAAGTTGGTTTTTTTTAATTAGTATTTTTGGAGAAAATATTTCACACAAACAGGTTTAGTGTATCAAACTTTGGAAAATTGTAAAAAAAACGTTAATATATATTAAATTAGCATTTTGTTCATTATACCAAACGTAATTCGCGCGCATACATCGCGCTACCTACAAAAAAAAACTCCTGGAATAAGTAATAGGGTAGCAAACTTTGGAATATTATAAAAAAACGTTAAAATATATTAAATTAGTATTTTGTTCAAACGTGGTCTTAGTTGTTTTCTAAAAAATTTTCTGGAAAAAGTTGTAGTCAAAGTATATTGAATTAGTTTTTCATAAGTTTTACACATTCAAACGAAAATTTTACCAAACCGCTTGTTGTTTAAATATGCTTAGTAAAAAAATTAATGCAGTGAAAGTAAAAAATACAAGTAAATAAGAATTATGGCTTTCCGTAGCCGAATACCGAAAGGTATTCTTAATTTTAAATATAATAATTGCCTTAAATCATTTATTGTTTGTTTGATGTAATCATTTAATACAAGAAATTTAATATGTTATTATAATTATTTGTTTTTTTTTCAGTAAATGGTGAGTTCAATAGTTTAATTCCATTCATTAAAATTTTGGTCAGGCAACGCAAATGTATTTCATTTTTTAGAGCACAGATGAATAATCAGATAACTCACTAGTGACTTTTAAAAAAGTGTGTTATCATATTTTCTACCAGCTTTCGTTAAATGAATAAAACAAAAATTGAAAAACGCTGAAAGCAATGAGTTGGAAGAAATCGTTGCACATATCTATTGCGAACATATGAGGTCTCTCTGGGTACTTTTCCAGACGCTAATACTCACTAATTTATTTTTTTTTTGGAGAGTAAGACCAATTTTACTCTGTCGGATGAAAATATATCAAAAAGTACGCAGACAGTATCCAGTAAAATCTTTCAAGAAAACAGCTGATGGGTGTGTAAACAATTAACTTAACAAAGCAAAAGAATTGCGCAAAAGTGAATTTTCGCGGTAAGTTAAAAAATTATTGAAAAAAGTGGTGTAAATAAAAAAACTTGTTTATTACACTGTTATTAATTTGGTAAGTTTAATTTCTTCTTAGTTTTTAGTTTTATTTGTCGGATTTTTTATAAAAACTCCTTTTACTTACATTGCCAAACATAGTGCCAGCTTAACAATGGAAAAAAAATATGAAATGCCCAATGCAGTGCCCTCCAACAGCTTGACGACGGAGAAAAATAATTTGGAAGTGAAGTGCTCGCAAGGAACGTTTAAACGTTGCGCTGATGGTAAGTATAATGAAATTACAACTTAAGTATTTGAAAATATTGGTACGTTTATTTAAATTATAAACGTTTTATTTATGAGTTCTTTATTTGCAAAATAATTAAACACACAACTTTTAGAGTTTTAATTAAATAACACTTTATTTAATCAATTATTTGACGATTTAACTATTCGCGAATAATAATACGCGCTGGCAACTTTAATTGTTGTACCACAAGATCTTAAGTAGATGACGCTTTCAAAACGAATGAATCAGCACGTATTGGCGTTGCTTTTATATACCCTTTTTTTAGGCGTTCTTGAATATTCGAGAATTTCTACCGCCATCTACTGCGTAGTTGAAAATGCTGCGTTGCCACTTTTATCTCAGACACATTAGTGAGCATTGTTATTTACTTCTTACCTTCAATCATTATTTAAAAATACATGTTGTGTATTTTTATTTAGTTGTTATACAATACAGGTGTGTGTATGTTTGTGTATTGTGTTTGTTTAGTCATCGCTTTGTGTTAGTTGTTTTTGTTTTGCAATAAAGATGTTTTATAGAAACTTCTAGCTTTGAAAACAAACACAATAGGCCTTTTCGTTTCACTTTCTGGACCTCAATTATTTTTAACATCTTTTTATGATTTCAATAAAGCATCTGTATAACAATATATTTTATGCTTTGTGACGGTGGAAGTCCCGATGGTCGTTTCTACCTACACATCGTAAAATAGTTTACTCTTATAAAATGAATTCTGTATTATTTGATTGTTAAGTTTTTATTTTAATTTTATAAGCGAAAGGCATTCCTTTCTTTGTTAAACAACGACCTACTCATGCTGGGTTGCTGTTGTGACGATCAAAAGCAAGTATTGCTGCTTTATTGTTTGTTTTTATTTTTACAACAACACCCACGACAACAACCAAGCATGCGTTGGTTGATGGTCAACCATTTAGCTTACGTAGTGTAAGCAAATGTATTTTTAGAATTACAAGCAGACACTACCACAATCACAGCCTGCCTGTATGTGTGGCCAGCCGACGGGTATAAAAGGCGAGCAATTTGCCTGTATCGAGACAGTTGATTGCCGGCTGGCCTTTAGGTAAGACCGGTGGCTTAGTAGTGCATACACGCTAGACTGTTGATCCTACACAGGCAGTAAAAGGAAGTGGTAGTGACTGCTTGCGTTCAGTACCAACTAATCCGAGAGCGATCACTTGTCGTAGTTAGTCGACGGTCATATTGGGGTTTACATCGGTTGCGGTGCACGCGACTGTATATTTCCCAAGTGGTACGAGTAGTGGTTCACACGCTCGTATCCGCTAACCGACAACGGCTGCCGACGGTAAGTGACGCCCACACGCTTGAGCCTAGGTCACTTGCAATTGATTAAGTAGTAGTTTTGTTAAAACGTGTAATAAAATAAAAAAACACGCTGTCGTATTTAAAAGAACACCGTGTTTTACTCACGACGACCCTGGACGCCGCTGAGTTCTGCCCCAGCAACCAGCGGAAACGCGTCGTTACAGCTTACAGACGAAGAATATAGACAAGTTCTGGCAGCCCAAATGGCGGGCATGCATGAGAAAAATGAAATAATATTTTCACCAAACTATGACAGTGAGATGGACGCTCAAAAAACAATTTGGCTGGATGCATCCACCAAATTGTTAATTAGTTTGGTAAAGGAGCTGCGTTACTGCACCTAAAAACAAACGGCAAATGTGAGTGGCCATTGCTGCAAAGCTTTGTGCTAATGGACACAATTTCAACGCCTCCCAGGTGGAGGGGAGATATTTTACGTTGGAGCGCCAATATAAAAGGGCGCAGGTTAACAACAAGAAAACTGGAAGAAGTAGACAAGCGCGGCCTTTCCAAAGGAAAATAAAGATTAGTAAATATTTGATGATTATTTAAGTTATTTAATGTTTTTTTTTTAATTTAATTGAAAAGCGTTGTCATTAATGGTTTAAAATATATATGCTTTATTAGTTCACTACTGTCTTAATACTAATCTTAACATTATTCTAACTTAAGCTTATATTTGACTGGGAGACGCAATGCATAAATGAGTCATGTACATAAACGTCTAGCATTAACAGAATGCTACACATGTAGGTCATTCTGAAATTAATCCTCCGCTACCAATTGGTAGCTTACTAGCAATTCATAGGAAAGGAATGCAAACAATTTGAAAGACGAGAATACTAGAACTCATTTAATAGAGTATTTTGATTAAATAGATTGCTCGTCATGTGGGGCAATGCACTTTAAGCATTTATTGACATATGATATATTAAGGCAAAAGAATAGCGTGGTATGTGTATATACTCATGCATACATAACACCTCCCCTTTGCAGAAGAATGATCTTGCTATTATGCAGACAACTGCTGAATGCTCCGTTGTGTTCTTTTTTTTTCTTAGTTTAATTATAATAACGTTGAATTTTGTTTTGTTAATTTAAAGTGTATTGACATACATTTATTTGTTTTGTGTTACTTGATATTTTTGTTTTAATAATAAGAAGTACATTGACACACATTTGTTTATACTACATTTTTTTTCATATACAGATATATGGTTATATTTTACTTATTTATTTATTTTTTTGTTACTATAGGTCAGTTATATGAATTATAAATACTTTTAATACATTCTTTTGTAATAAATTTTAATTTTTATAATAATTAACTAAAAGTAAAATTTTAGGGGATCCGCCTAATTTTATACTGGAATATTAATATTTAATTTTTGTGAAATACTTTTATTCTGTTCTTATGAATAGTGGAAGTTTTGTTATTCTTTAATCTTATTACTACATTTTTATCTTTTATTTCTACGACCTGAAAAGGCCCTATGTATAAGTGATCTAATTTGTGGCCAGGTGAGTTCTCCACCAAAACCATGTCATTTATTTGTATGTCTTGTGGGTGTGCCGTTTTGTCATATCTTTCCTTTTGTCTATTCTTAGTTTTCTCAATTAATAGTCTGGCTCTTTCATGTGCCAATTGTAGTCTATATTTAACCTCTCTATCATAAGCTTCAATGTTGTATATTGGGTCCACCACCCCCTTTAAAAGAAAGTTGAGCGGTGTGGGTGGTTTAGCAAACACCAGTTCAAATGGACAGTAACCATGTACTGATGACGGGGTTGTGTTGTAAGCGAATTCAAAGAAAGCTACCCATTCGTCCCAATCTGTTCTGTCTGATGATAAGTAAGTTCTCAGGTACTCGTTTAGCGTTCTATGAGATCGCTCAGCTGCACCTAAGGTTTCGTGGTGATATGCCGTAGAGTGTAGTTGCTCTATTCTAATCAATTTGCAAAGTTCGGCAAGTACTTGATTTTTATATTACGTGCCCATATCTGTAAGCAGAGTTTTCATGGGCCCGAATTTTAATATACAATTCAGAAACATAGCCTTTGCTATGGTTTTTGCAGATTTATCGGGTATAGGAACGGCTATTAGATATTTTGATAGGTCACATAGTATGGTTATGGCAGATTCATTACCCGTATTAGATTTTATAAATGGGCCTATCGTGTCTACAATGACTATATCGAAAGGTTTGGCTGAGGTTGGTGTTATAGCCATATTCTCCCTATATTTAGGACGTATTTTGTTTAATTGACAGTGTACGCAATTTTTAACGTATTTTGTTACCTGTGTGGTCATATTCTTTCAGTAATAGTTTCTTCTTAGTTTTTTTAATAATCTAGTGATCCCTGGGTGGCCACCAAGCAGTGGATCATCATGGTTTACCTTTATTATTTCCTGTTTTTCTGCTTCATTTGTTATTACACTTACTCTTGGGGTTAGCGCTATCTCTAATTTTTGTAGTTTATTGTTCGCAATCTCTTTGAATTCATTTACTCGAGTATTTTTAAATATTATATCTCCTAGCGATAGTTGCAACTTTTGAATGTCCTCATTATTAGCTATCTTTTCGAGCCTTGGCAGAAATTGATCTAAATCAATCCTTCCATTAATAATAAGGTCATCCATCGCGATTTTTGTTAAAAAACGTTTACCTTTTATTAGTGAACACCTAAATGCATCTAATTTTGTTATCAACTTTAAACGAACTAATTTTCTCACGTCATTTTGGTTAATAGTTTCATATACACGTGGTTTAGGGATTGTTTGAGTAGTGTTATTAGTATCCGTATCATTTATATTAGTATTATTATTAGTTTTGTTTTTATTTTATAGTCGTGTAGTGACTTTTAATATATTAATGTGTTCACCCATATTTTTAATGTCACTGAAGTTCATACGTGATAGAGCATCTGCTCCGCAGTTTTGTTTTCCCTGTATATATTCTATAGAGAAATCATATTCCTCGAGGTCTAATCTCATTCGCGTGAGTTTAGATGAGGGATTTTTCATTGAAAATAAGTATACCAATGGTCTATGGTCACTTCTTACTAGGAATTTTCTTCCGTAGACATAAGGCCTAAAGAAATTTATGGCCCAGTGTATAGCTGTCAGTTCCTGTTCAATCACTGATTTGTTAGATTCACCTTTCGTAAAAGCTCTGGAGGCGAATGCCACGGGCAATTGAATACCATTGTAGTCCTGGCTAAGGATGGCTCCACAGGCGTTTTTGCTTGCATCCGTTGTTATGCAAAATTGCTTTTGATAGTTTGGATATTGCAGTATTTGTGGCGATAGTAGAGAATTCTTGAGATATTGAAATGCATTTTCACATTCTTCTGACCGGGTCACCTGGTCGAAAACCACGCCGACGGTTATCCGCTTGCTGCCGCCTACCACAGCACCCGGGGAGAGGGAAGGTAGTGTGACGGTGGAAGTCCCGATGGTCGTTTCTACCTACACATCGTAAAATAGTTTAGTCTAGCATAAGTATTAGCTTTAAGATCTTATAAAATGAATTCTGTATTATTTGATTGTTAAGTTTTTATTTTAATTTTATAAGCGAAAGGCATTCCTTTCTATGTTAAACAACGATCTACTCATGCTGGGTTGCTGTTGTGACGATCAAAAGCAAGTATTGCTGCTTTATTGTTTGTTTTTATTTTTACAACAACACCCACGACAACAACCAAGCATGCGTTGGTTGATGGTCAACCATTTAGCTTACGTAGTGTAAGCAAATGTATTTTTAGAATTACAAGCAGACACTACAACAATCACAGCCTGCCTGTATGTGTGGCCAGCCGACGGGTATAAAAGGCGAGCAATTTGCCTGTATCGAGACAGTTGATTGCCGGCTTGCCTTTAGGTAAGACCGGTGGCTTAGTAGTGGACACAGGCGTTTTTGCTTGCATCCGTTGTTATGCAAAATTGCTTTTGATAGTTTGGATATTGCAGTATTTGTGGCGATAGTAGAGAATTCTTGAGATATTGAAATGCATTTTCACATTCTTCTGACCGGGTCACCTGGTCGAAAACCACGCCGACGGTTATCCGCTTGCTGCCGCCTACCACAGCACCCGGGGAGAGGGAAGGTAGTGTGACGGTGGAAGTCCCGATGGTCGTTTCTACCTACACATCGTAAAATAGTTTAGTCTAGCATAAGTATTAGCTTTAAGATCTTATAAAATGAATTCTGTATTATTTGATTGTTAAGTTTTTATTTTAATTTTATAAGCGAAAGGCATTCCTTTCTATGTTAAACAACGATCTACTCATGCTGGGTTGCTGTTGTGACGATCAAAAGCAAGTATTGCTGCTTTATTGTTTGTTTTTATTTTTACAACAACACCCACGACAACAACCAAGCATGCGTTGGTTGATGGTCAACCATTTAGCTTACGTAGTGTAAGCAAATGTATTTTTAGAATTACAAGCAGACACTACCACAATCACAGCCTGCCTGTATGTGTGGCCAGCCGACGGGTATAAAAGGCGAGCAATTTGCCTGTATCGAGACAGTTGATTGCCGGCTTGCCTTTAGGTAAGACCGGTGGCTTAGTAGTGGATACACGCTAGACTGTTGATCCTACACAGGCAGTAAAAGGAAGTGGTAGTGACTGCTTGCGTTCAGTACCAACTCCTCCGAGAGCGATCACTTGTCGTAGTTAGTCGACGGTCATATTGGGGTTTACATCGATTGCGGTGCACGCGCCTGTGTATTTCCCAAGTGGTACGAGTAGTGGTTCACACGCTCGTATCCGCTAACCGACAACGGCTGCCGACGGTAAGTGACGCCCACACGCTTGAGCCTAGGTCACTTGCAATTGATTAAGAAGTAGTTATGTTAAAACGTGTAGTAAAATAAAAAAACACGCTATCGTATTTAAAAGAACACCGTGTTTTACTTACGACGGCGACGACCCTGGACGCCGCTGAGTTCTGCCCCAGCAACCAGCGGAAACGCGTCGTTACAGCTTACAGACGAAGAATATAGACAAGTTCTGGCAGCCCAAATGGCGGGCATGCATGAGAAAAATGAAATAATATTTTCACCAAACGATGACAGTGAGATGGACGCTCAAAAAACAATTTGGCTGGATGCATCCACCAAATTGTTAATTAGTTTGGTAAAGGAGCTGCGACACTGCACCTAAAAAACAAACGGCAAATGTGAGTGGCCATTGCTGCAAAGCTTTGTGCTAATGGACACAATTTCAACGCCTCCCAGGTGGAGGGGAGATATTTTACGTTGGAGCGCCAACATAAAAGGGCGCAGGTTAACAACAAGAAAACTGGAAGAAGTAGACAAGCGCGGCTTTTCCAAAGGGAAATAAAGATTAGTAAATATTTGATGATTATTTAAGTTATTTAATGTTTTTATTTTTAATTTAATTGAAAAGCGTTGTCATTAATGGTTTAAAATATATATGCTTTATTAGTTCACTACTGTCTTAATACTAATCTTAACATTATTCTAACTTAAGCTTATATTTGACTGGGAGACGTAATGCATACAGAATGCCACACATGTAGGTCATTCTGAAATTAATCCTCCGCTACCAATTGCTAGCTTACTAGCAATTTATAGGAAAGGAATGCAAACAATTTGAAAGACGAGAATACTAGAACTCATTTAATAGAGTATTTTGATTAAATAGATTGCTCGTCATGTGGGGCAATGCACTTTAAGCATTTATTGACATATGATACATTAAGGCAAAAGAATAGCGTGGTATGTGTATACACTCATGCATACATAACACCTCCCCTTTGCAGAAGAATGATCTTGCTATTATGCAGACAACTGCAAGATCATTCCTAACAATTTCCAACGAAATAATTGAATGCTCCGTTGTGTTCTTTTTTTTCTTAGTTTAATTATAATAACGTTGAATTTTGTTTTGTTAATTTAAAATGTATTGACATACATTTATTTGTTTTGTGTTACTTGATATTTTTGTTTTAATAATAAGAAGTACATTGACACACATTTGTTTACACTACATTTTTTTTTTCATATACAGATATATGGTTATATTTTATTTATTTATTTTTTTTTGTTACTATAGGTCAGTTATATGAATTATAAATACTTTTAATATATTCTTTTGTAATAAATTTTAATTTTTATAATAATTAACTAAAAGTAAAATTTTAGGGGATCCGCCTAATTTTTTCTTCCGTAGACATAAGGCCTAAAGAAATTTATGGCCCAGTGTATAGCTGTCAGTTCCTGTTCAATCACTGATTTGTTAGATTCACCTTTCGTAAAAGCTCTGGAGGCGAATGCCACGGGCAATTGAATACCATTGTAGTCCTGGCTAAGGATGGCTCCACAGGCGTTTTTGCTTGCATCCGTTGTTATGCAAAATTGCTTTTGATAGTTTGGATATTGCAGTATTTGTGGCGATAGTAGAGAATTATTGAGATATTGAAATGCATTTTCACATTCTTCTGACCAAATAAATTGTGTATTTTTCCTTGTTAATCTTGTGAGATGAATTGAGTGTTCCGCAAAGTTTTGTATGAATCTTCGGTAATAGTTACAGAAGGCAATAAATCTTCTTGCATCATCGGCGTTTCTGGGTGTAGGGTAATTTTTTATTGTTTCAAATTTTCCATCGTCCGGGCAAATGCCCTTGTCAGTACACTTGTGACCCAAAAAGGTCACCTGATGTTTGAAAAATATACACTTGTCAGGATGTAGCTTCAAATTGAATTTTCTGCATATATCAAAAATATCTTTAAGGTTCTTAAGCATATGATTTTCTGAGCATCCAAGGACAACCAGGTCGTCCATATATAGAAATGCTTGAGATGGTTTTAGCCCAGCAAAGGCCAATGACATCATACGTTGAAAAGAATTAGGTGCAATTTTAAGTCCGTATGGTAATCTCTTAAATCTGAAGGAACCAGTGTTGGTTGAGAAAAATGTAATATCTCTAGAGTTATCTTCTAGCCCTTACCCGACATTAGGTCAAGACAAGAAAAATACTTGGCCCTTCCTAGTTGATCTAAAATATCGTCAATTCTGGGAAGACGGAATTTGTCAGCTATCAGCTTTTTGTTAACCTGCCTGTAATCAATTACGAGTCGCCATCTTTTTTCGGTACTATTTGGAAGAGTTTTTTCGGAACGAGCAATATCGGACTGTTAAATTCCGACATGGAGGGTTCTACTATATCATCATTGATAAGTTTTTGCACCTGGCTATTTATCTCCGATTTTTGGATTTCCGGGATTCTATAGTTCTTTATGTATACTGGTGTATCATCCTTTAACCTAAGTTTCTGTTCATAAAAATTATTGCATGATATTTTTTCAGACTCCAGACCGAAAACATCTGTGTATTCTGAACATAGATTGGTTAAATTGTCATGTGCGAAAGTAGGGAAGTTTGCTTGTAATTTTTCCAAAACTCTCCTTTTTCTTGTTTCACTGTTCATATTTCGGTTTACCGGGTTGTGCACTATATGGTAATTCTTCAAATTTTCTGTTGTGATTTTTGTGTTAGAAATGAATGCATTCCTATCTGTAGTGTTAATAACACGTGCATAAGGTGATTTATTGGAGGTAATAGTGTTAGCAATAAATATTCCGGGAGCGATTTCCTGGTTGGGGATAAACACATAATTATCCTTTGACCCTACAGTCAATCTTCTAATTACCTCACTTCGTGCCGGTATTGATAAGAGATACTCCGAAGAAGGTTGATTCCTCAAGTCGAAGATTATTTCATTTGGATGGTCATTCGGTCTTAGGACCAGCAATTGTCTACTCGCACAAAAATCAAGGATGCAATTAAATTTTGTAATAAAGTCAAGTCCCAGGATTGCATCCGTGGGTATTGGGAAGTTGTCATCAACGATATGAAAATCATGTTTGATGAGAGCATCTTCTTTAATCAAATGGCCTATAATTTTTCCTTTTGTATAGACTGGGTTATCGCCTATGCCCGTAAGCTTGCTTTTATATGAAGGATCTATATTTTCTTGTGTTCTGATGCAACTATATTTTACCACCGATACGCTTGCACCAGTGTCTATTAAAAATGTATTGATATCATTGCTTAGTGTGTTTCTAATTGAGCAATAGCTTGATAGGTTTAGGTGATAAATTTTACCATTATTTAGAACTGCGGATCTAATGCTATCGTTTCTACTACTATTGTAATTTAGTTCTCCCCCAGATGGGTGCTGCTGGGGTCGTTGTCGTTTCCCTGTTCGTCACTATTAATTATGCGAACATTTCTGTTAGAAATAGGAGGTCTGTTGTTATTGCGTGTAATGTAGTTATGAGCGTAATTACGGCTATTTATTGTAATTGTTATTGCCGCGGAAATAGTTATTATTGTTGCGTGTGCGATTATTATTGGAACGGTTATTTGCATAGTGCCGGTAATTATGACTACCTCGATTGTAATGATATTTGTTGCCTCCATATCGGTTTGGGAATCGGTTGCGATATCCCTGGCTTTGGTTTGGCGTAAAGTGCAATAAATTTGCTGGATTTTGTTCAGGCTGTGAGCTAAGTAATTTGGTTACTACCTGCTCTACATTCGTAAATGTACCCGCTTCTATGATAAGTTTAGTTCTGTCTGAATTTACATTTTTAACTACTGATTTAACTGCAGCTTGCAACGCATATTTGCTCGCGGTTTCTTCGGACAGACCGTCAGCAATATAAGCCGTGTTTAGGGATTTACATAAGTTTTCAATTTCTTGGGCGTAAACCATGGTGCTCTTACCCAATTGGCGTGTAGCCATTAATTTGGAAGTAATAATTTCAGGTGAATCACCCTTTATATTTGCCTTAAGTTTATTTATGATCTCAACAATAGTGTTGAGGCCATTTATTTGCGTCCGCGTATTTCCACTAATTTTAGTGTGTATTAGTTGCACCGTTAATTGTTCGTGAATCTCCTTTACGCTATTTAGTAGTATCAGTGCATCCAAACATTTCTGAAGATTTTCAAATCTTCCATCGAATTCTGGCAAAATTTTTGACGTTAAGTCAATGAATTTGGTAACATCCATTTTTGCTCCTATTTGGATTTCTCTGTTTGTCGCATGCAAGTTGTTTTTTCCTTGCTCTATTTCTGTCTCACTATCTATTTCTTCCTGATCACTATCTTCCGCTTCTGTTATATCTTTGTTGACTTCGCTACTCAGATTTAGAGGCACTTTAATGCCTATGTTGTATTTATGAAATATTTTTATTAATTTATCCCTTAATTTTAGGAATGTTTCGTCAGCTTTTTCTCTGTGGGATGTCGTGTATATATTGTAGTGCCTATGTAGCTGAGCCCTAATAGTGTTAAATGTGTCTATTAAAATGTTAACATGTTTGTTTAATGTCTCTTCCTTTATTGTCCTTTTTTGAGTTATACATTTAAAAGATTTGTTAAATTCCTCTTCCAGTGGTTTTATATTTTCCAATATCTTTTCCCATTGCATTATTAATTATATTTGTCATCTATTGAAGATTGTATATATTAGTCTGGCAACAAAACCAACCATCAGCAAAACTAACAACACTATCATCATTACCTCAAAATTATCGAATTTGTCATCTCTGGCTTCATTTGGTAATTTGTGCGTATATGAATTTATAGTCTCTACGAGTTCCCTATTATTCTGTTCATTGTCACCGTTACTTTTTCCTACTTCGTAACCTGCTATGGCTATAGGAATTGTTCTTAAAATATTTTTCCACCAAGTCATATTGTCTCTTTTTTTTCTTTTTTTTTACAAATCGATATGTTTTATACTAAAGTAGAAGCTAGAGGGTCCCTTAGGAATCGTAGCTCTTTCTAGAAGAAATTTGTAATATATATATATTTTTTTTATAATTTTGTAATATTTTTATTATTTTATTTTTATTTAAAATTTTTCGTTTGTAGATATTTTTTAAAATGAGAGAGAAATAGTTACTTTATGTAAATTAATAATGATTCTATTATAAATAATGTAATGTAGATAATTATTAACATATATATCTCTTATGTATTCACGCTGTGTACCTTAAATGCTGCTCCTAGGTGTCCTCATATGGTATGCTGCTCTTAGGTGTCCTCATGTTGTTTAAGATTGTTTCTTCGCTTTTTATAATTATGTTGAAATTAGTTCAATTTTCATTTTGTTTTAAATTTAATTGGTTCTGTTCACATTTGTTTTGTTTGGCTTTGCTGTTTTTATTTTTATCTTCTTTTTTTTACTGTTTCTTCATTCCTTGTTTTTTTTTTTTAATTTTATGAAGTTGTTCTTTTAACGTATATGTATGTTTGTTATTTTTTCTTTCATAACAAGTTTAATATTTTAGTAATGTTTTAAGTTACACCATACACATCACTATAAATCTTCGTCCTCAATCTAAAATTTTCATTTATATTTTTATAATAACACAAGACTGTATTAAAGTTTTACTTATATACTTTTTTTTTTGAGAGTTATTAAATAAATAACTGAATTCGTATAATATTTATTCATGTGGATTGTAACCACTAACACTTTAATGAAATTAATTCGTCCAAAGTTAGATTTTTAATTTTAAATTTTTAATTTTAAGTTTTAAAACCGCTTAACACTGTCACGGTCGCCATGTAATGTTTTTATTTTTAATTTAATTGAAAAGCGTTGTCATTAATGGTTTAAAATATATATGCTTTATTAGTTCACTACTGTCTTAATACTAATCTTAACATTATTCTAACTTAAGCTTATATTTGATTGGGAGACGTAATGCATACATGAGTCATGTACATAAACGTCTAGCATTAACAGAATGCCACACATGTAGGTCATTCTGAAATTAATCCTCCGCTACCAATTGCTAGCTTACTAGCAATTCATAGGAAAGGAATGCAAACAATTTGAAAGACGAGAATACTAGAACTCATTTAATAGAGTATTTTGATTAAATAGATTGCTCGTCATGTGGGGCAATGCACTTTAAGCATTTATTGACATATGATATATTAAGGCAAAAGAATAGCGTGGTATGTGTATATACTCATGCATACATAACAGTTTGCATTTTTGCAGCGAATTGGATGACCTGCTTCGGGAGAAAAGATCGGTGAATCCTGAATACGTTTTGGATAGTGAAACGGAGGTCAACTCAAATAACTGCAGCGTATCTGAACCCCCGAATTCTTCTCAAGGTGGTTATTTATTATTTATTTTTTATTAACTTATTTACATGTGTATATTTTAAATTTGCGTTTAAAGAAAAACTGGATATGACGGCTTCATGTTCTAAGCGAAAGAAAACGTCTTTACAAGAGTACGTAGAAAATGCAGAGAGGCATGCGTAGAAGAAGGAAGCCATTTAAGAGAAACTCTACTAACTATTAGAAGCTAATATAGAGGAGCAGAGGAAGGCAAGGGAGAAAGGAAAGAAAGGGCAGAGAGAAAGGAAGCAAATGATGCCAGGAAAATAGCAAAAAACAAAAAAGTTTCGATAGCTCTCTTATTACTCCAAATGGATGAACAAGTCATTACTCCTCTATTGCTCGATTATGGATTAATCCATATATTTTTTACTGGGTTGGTTCTGCTTTTAAAAAAAGAGTGAGTACTTTTGTTGTTTCTGTTAAATGAATTTAAGTGAATTATTTTATTTGATTTTTTACTTTACAGTGACTAATAAAATCGGAATAAAAATATTATATAAATGGCACTAAAGCCGATTTCAAAATGTAGTAACCTAACAAACAAAATATGTACAAATGTATATTTATTTTAAATTTATTTTATAAAGTTTATATAAAATTTATAAAATATTATAAAATACAGAAAAAGGCGCGGGTTGCTAGACCATAAGCGCTCGTAAAAGTTATTAAGGAAAAAAATAAATTAATTAAATATAATACAAAAATTAATCAAATCTATTGTAATAAGATATAAAAAGTAATGAATTTAGTATCAAATGTCAAGTAAACACTGCCGTACTTTAAGCCAACTATGTATGTATATATTGAATTAAAAATTAAAAAAATTTTCTTTAAAAATAATGAAATTATTATTTGACAGAATTTGCATTGCTTGGCACATTTCATCTCGCACACTATTTCCACGAATAACTTGGTCATAATTTAGAAATTCTTCATCGACATCTGGAGAAATCTCGGATGTAAAGTTTAAGTCATCTTCATTTGCAAAATCGTGTAAAACATAACACGCTCTAATGAAGTGACATAATTTTTTTATTCCTCATAATTTGCAGTAGTATACTGCCTAAACCTCTGTTTTAAAACACTGAACGTATGTATGTTCGATACGGACACGACCACAGCTTAGTTTTATATTAAACTGTAGACATGTGCCCGGTCGTTCGTTTCAGGGACCGGTCTTTTTCGGTCAATTTTCACAGACTGATTCGTTCATTCAATCGGTCAATTTGAACGAAAGGAGCCTGTTAAATATCTGGCTCATTTCGTTCAATAAAGTCATCCGTTCAATTTAACCCCTTCACTATTGAACGAAAACATCGGATCATTCCGTTCACTTGATTGATTCGGTCAATTTAACCCGTTCGTTCGCGAACGACAGCGCTCTATTAAACTGTATCTGAGCTCCTGTCAGATGTCCGTTGTCTTTGTATGGAGTTATCAAATATTTATTGCACGGATAATCAGAATCCCCCACCAAATAATAATCTGATATCATAAAAAAGTTAAATTAGTAACAAAGCTTTTTAATCATTTACAATCAATATTACCTTTACAATACGATGGTAGCTTTTCATAGATGGGTGAGTTCTTCTACACCAAACCAAAGACAATAAATTTATAAAGATGTTGCACTTTGTACATATAAAAAATCAAAAATTATGAGCAGTTTCTTGGTAGCGGGGGTAAGAGATAAGAGGGAAAAAATTTCTGTGAGCGCAACCAAAACTCAAGAGAGCACAATATTAGTTTGTAAACAAGATGGATTCATACACACATGCGTTTAAAAATGTGTGTGGATGTTCATAAGAAATGTTTTGTTAAAGGAAAGTATTGAGAGACAAAAACACACATTTAACATATAGAAACGTACATACATACTTTCATATCTACATATAAAGAAGAATGTGCTTCATAAAATTTTATTTCTAAATTCTATTTTTCCTACTTATTTAAAAATTGTTTGTAAAATAAGCTTAAAAACGAAACTATATGACTGCTCTTGTTGTTGTAGGGTAACTATATATTTTTATTTGTGTATTTTTAAAAATATGCATAATCGCACCGAACTAATCAACCCTAAATTACGTAGTAATTTTTTTAGCATTTATTCTTGTGGATACCTAATATGTTTTTTAAGAAATTCAAACAAAGTAATAAAATAAGGCACTTATTTATGTATATTTATTATTAAATTTTTTGCTAAGTTTATTTAACCTGCATATAGGTATAATATATATATATATATAAACCTCACTATATAAGCCTCAATATGAATTTAATAGATAAATTTATAAATTAAAATTGCCAAACAAATATCTATTATTCTGCATTAATAGCAAGAAAATCGTTGAAATATCGCATTTTTCGCAATTACCCATGTTTTACACCAAGAATTAATTTTAATTTTTAAAATATTATTATTCCGAACAAATTATTAAAATCATTGATTTTGATTATTGAAGGTAAAAGCACTTCTTGATGGCCATTTCGCTACCGTTTACTTAGCTCTTCAGGAAACTTCTCACAAACATTCTAAATAAACTAAAATTTTTTGTTCAAACAATAAAGTAAATACAAAAATCAAAGTTTAAGCAAAAACAACAATTATCAACACTGGGGGCAAATTACGGCATTCGATATCGATCGAAATTTACATTTAAATTCTATTGAAATTTCGATCGATATCGAGTGTCGTAATTTGCCACCTGATTTTATTTTTATTTATATACTCTATAAGGCTGACTTTTTTTCGGCTCTTCTATCCATTTAAAAGATGATGAAAAAGAAAATTAAGACAACAAATGAAATATCACAACACACCACGATAATTTATTTATGCCTTTTATATGGGCACTTGCAAGTTAATAATTAAAATTAAATTACGTGAATTTTAAATTATATTTATTATCTTTAAAAAATATTGTGCTAATTATCCCGAACAAATTATTCAAATCACCAACTTCTTGATTTTTCAAATTTTCCGACTTTTCTGGAGGGATATTCAAAAATTTTCTTCCGTAAAAACCTTCTACTTGAAACTACGAACAACTGACAAAAAATGTTACAGAAATCGGCATTATTATACATTTTATGAATTACTATATAAAGTATATTCATATGGCCATTTCGCTACTGCTATTTTAGCTCATTAGTGGATTTTACCCAAATTTTGTATAGAAAACTTAAAAGTCTTATATCAAAAGCCAAATTGATTAAATAAGAACTCTATTGAATCAATAAAAGAAAAAGACAGGAACAAAAAGACAGTATACAAAAACACAGCAAACATTCAGTAACTAAAAAAGTAAAGTAAATTAAAATCGAAAATGTTCCGAATAATAAATTTTCATATTGATAATAAATGAATTTAATATTCGGTGTAAATCGATGTTATTTCTTTTATACAATAACAAAACACATATTATTACCATACAAATACACAATCGGTAACATTGGTTTACGTTGGATCTTTTATAATGTAAATATATACACATTCGTATGCACGTATATACAAATGAATTAATGTGAGATGAGAGTAACAAGTTTGCTGAGAATAATAATCTCTCTTTGTGATTTTACTCTTAAAGTGGCAGTAGACGTACGTCCATCGACAAACATCTTAGTATATTTATAGTCTTTGACCCAACTGTCGTGACACGACCAAAACGTACCCAACAAAAACGTTTATAAATTTTCTGTTTTCGTCACAGATTCCTTGCATGCAAATTGTTGTATTGCCTTTCCGGTTGATATAGTCATCTTTAGAAGTAGACGGAGGATCGATGACTATGTGCGTACCATCAATGCATCCTAAATGAAGATATTGTTTAGTATATTCATGTGGTTTTGTGTATATCAGTCATAACACCTATCAAAAGCCTTTGGAAATGAACCTTTCTCGGCGAAGAAATTACTTGACATTTCCTTTTTTTTCGCTTGGCCACCGTATGACTTCCGGACTAAGGGAACTTAGAAACATTGACACTCTCTCTATTATTGCACCTACTGCAAATAGACTCATGTCAAAGCGATCTGATACATCTCTAAAGCTGCATGCCTCGTGCCCAGCAAACCATAAGAATACCAACATGTGAGCACTTTCGGGTAGCCTTTTGCTACATTTTGCAAGATTTTGCAGAAAATGATGCAAAATATTTGTACGCAGACAGACCTATGTTTTTATTTAATCAACCAAAAAATGTATAACAAAATTGGGGTAAAATTAAGTTTATTCAGATAAATTAAAAAAGTGTAAATATTAATAAAAGGAATTAATAAAAATATCATAAAATATTGTTATAATATCATAGTGTGGACTAGACGTGTCCAGCCGTTACAGCGTAATGCGAATTGAGAAACCCTATGGTTGTTTGTGTGGAAAAGGCTGCTGTATTAAGTTTGTGTTTTAATATTGACAAATCTGGCATTTGGGCGACGACTTGGAATTTAGATATACGTTATTGGTATTCAATAAATGTATCTTAAACTCAAGCGGAGAATTGGATGCTCAATGGACAAGCCCTGGATGTAAACTTGCATGCATAAAAGGTTAACACTACAGTGAATTTAAAGACCTATTCACATAGTCCACTACTTTTAAATATTTTAGGTGGTGCTACAATTAAGAAATGTGTTGTTTTATATGACAAACGACACATTGTTACTACTGGAGATAATGTAGCTGAGAGTAGTTAAGAAAGAAGAATTGGGCAAAGTAGATTTCGAGGAAGGAAATAAAAAACGCAATAAGCAAGTGTACATTCCCAACTGATTTACGTAGTACTAAGAATAATAAATTAATATGTGAGGAAACAGTAGAACCTTTAAATCACTATAAATGTTGCATTTGCAATAAGATTTTTGGTCAAAAGCAAGTGAATAAAAGTGATAGTTTTTATCAATAATAATAATACTTACTTTTATATTTCAAAAATCTTATATAAATAAAAAAAAACATACAACTTTTGTTATAATATTTTATAACTTTAATGATAATTTTTACGGATTTTTTAAAAAAGAAACAATTTATAATAAGCAAAATTTTATGTTTTATTTCAGCAGTTTTTAAACAATTCTAGCAATTTAAAGATTTCCAACTCAGGGCAATTAGCAATACATCGCTACAATCTATGTTAAAATATAAAAAGGAAGATTTTAATATATCTTTCAACATTAGACATAATTTCATCGATCTACTTCCAGTTTTCAGTAATTAAAAACAAAAAATAAAAATCTTTGAAAACTGGGTGAGTTCGGTCTTATTTCTATTTTAGACTACTGAAATTCAGTAGTTGATTTTCAGTTTTCAACAAAATGTATACCTTCACTATTTTAATAAATCTTTTTTTAGTCATTTTGCATTTGTTTTTTTATTTGTTTAAAACGCTTATTAACACACGCACTTTTTTATTTTCAAATCCCTTAAATTTTTCTGATTGGGAGAAACACTTTCATATACTTTTTAAAAACTTGTATATGTTTGCTAAGATAAAATCTCATCAAACACACAATTCCAATTGTCTAGGAATATAAACTAAATTAAATAAGATTTTGTACATTGAAAAAGAACATAGTTCCTCTAATGTACAAAACCTGCCGCAAGCATGTCACTAAAGAAACTTAGGCTCCGATTATGGTTCACAACAGTCGTTATTTTGATGTTGTAAATTTTAAAATTGTGATTATGGTTTACAACACTTATCGGTAGTGTTGTAGTTTTAGTTGTCTATGTCAATTTACTGCGATTATTGTTCACAACATTTGGAAGTATGTGTTGTAAGAAGTGTCAAAAATTTACAACTGATTATTACTGGTTGTCTTGTTGCAAGTTGAAATTTAAAATGGAGGAAATTTTTTTATTTATTGATAATATCTATAACTACATATTTTGTAGAAAAATTAGGAACAAAAAGCAAATGTAAATGCTGATAGAGCTGAGCAAAATCCTGATATCGGACGTGGCAAGCTCTCAAAGACAAATGGGATCAGTTTACTACAAAATGAAATAGTTGGTTCCTATTCGAAATGCGAAAGAATGGCAGAGTTCGTAATTAATTAATTAGTTTTTTAGAATTTGTAATGTGTACATGTATTGATACCAGACTGTAAAACCTACTATTAAAAAGAAAAAGGGGCGACTAACCGAACATTGCTATCTTGCCGAATTTAAAGGGAAACTAACTTTTACGCTGAACCATTTGATGCCGTTACCATCCTACATCTTTACCTAATGTTGGCTGGTGTTATGCCAACTTGGACGTCCCTCCCACTTGAAGTCACTACGGACTTCACCTTGACAGTCGCGTGCCAAATTCTGCGAACTGTCCCTAAATTTACCACCATCAACCACCAAACTGCGGTTTTATTTTCTTAATCTTATATATTTTTATACATGTATATAACATCGCCAATTGTCTTATTCTATAAGAAGAATTCATTTCCTATGATACTTAACCCTTTCGGGACGGAGTTTTATTTTGAAAACCAAATTATATATGGTGAAATTTTTTTCATATTCTAAAAGGTATGATAAAAGTATTATGTTCTCCATACTTAAAAATTTTAAATTCGTCCTTTTTTCCTGGGACATATAATCCCAACAAGTATTTTCATGGGACATAAAACCCCAATCAGTGTTCTCGAAGAGCGATTCGAAATTAAAAAGATAACTAAAATATAAATATTATTAGATTAAGATAAAAGTTTACAATTATTTCTAACATTTTAGGAATGCAATTAGGTATTTATTTGTGGAATGGCCCAAAACACTTGTTACATAAGGCGTTGTTACAACCTGAGCATATCATCTTTGTTCGCTTTTCTATGCCAAGTGAAGAACAGCGGACACAGTGACAACGCTTCTCTTGCTCTACTGGCAAGTAGTCTCCAATATTGAGGCTATCCGTTTTTGGACGTTTAGGAGTTCTACCTCCCTGGCGATTGCATTGAAAATAAAGACAAAAAGACAGTTTGAAAATTGCTGGGACATATTATCCCAGTAGTCCCGAAAGGGTTAAATATAAATTAAATTACTATATACCGTAACTTATTATTCTATAAATTATTTTTTTATTCATCCATATATATATATGTCTATGTATAAAAAGGAGTAACTTTTATTGAAAGTGAATTGAAAATATAATTGTATGCCTATATTCTCATATATGTTTATCTATACATATATATGTATTACCCTCATCATCATCTAAAAAAATCGACACTTATCTCCATTATTTTAAAATAATTTTAAATATGTGCGTGTAATTGTTTTATTATTGACAGTTTTCCATATGAAGAGATGTAATTTTATGGATATTGTTTGCTGCAATAAAAAACAATCCTGTGACATACTCAACCTGAAGATGTTGTAAACCATAATCGAAACAAATATAAGTGCTGTGAACCATAATCGGGGCCTTATATACAAACTTATTTGGCTGGATTTTTCGGGAACTGGTGAAGCTTCTCTCCTGTGGAACAACCCATTATACAACGGCGACTCCTAAAAGAAACCAAATAATTTCATTAAAATCTAATTTACATTAAAAACAACTCTTTTCAACTCACATCTTTTCTGTTAGGTTTTTTGCTTATTTTATATAATTTTGAGAGCACACAAAAAAGAAACACATCAAATAAAATTAATCACTTTAATTATAGATTAATTATCAAACATTAGACATAATATTTGGCGCAAACGGAATTATATTTTAAAACTTCGCCTTCGCCAAATTTTCTTTACAAATTTTTGTAAATAAATAAAATGTCAAATTCCAGCTATAATGAGAAAGAGGTAGTAATATAAAAAATGCAAGAACTGTTACTACCCCTCTCTAACGAAAGATGGAATCTGGCCACACTGTGTTTTTCGTGTCTTATCTGGTTCTTCATCTGTGTTATAGAGAACGTCGTACATACACACTCTTAAAAAACGTACTCACACTTACACAGAAAAATTAAGAAAAAGCATAAAAACATGCTTGAATAGATGTAAACAACTTTTAACGAAAAAATAGTGTTTTTGAATACGATAAAAATTCGTTAATTTTAAACGGATTTTTTACAAAAAAAAAAGGCTATAAAATTTAATTTTCCGGTTGTAACTTTCGATATTTTTTTGAGCTACACCTTAGTTATTTACTCTCTACGTAAAATGGTTTCTGCCTAATCAATTCTAATCTAAAAATCCTAAAGCACAGCTATTAACACCAATCGATAGAGGGTGAAAAATACTTTATAAATAATAAAAATAATTTCCTTAATTACTTGCATTCATAAGTTAAACTGTTACGAATTTTATATTCTTACGATTTTTCGTAATTTTCGAAAGTTTGCTGTTTAATAACTTTTTTCAGAAAGTTTCTCAAAAAATAATTTATACTTCGTTGTATTCGTATTTTTGTCCTCTATTGACTCCGGGTAGCGGGATATGTGCGCGCGAAACAGTTATAGAGTAATGCTTTTTTTCTAATTTTTTAAAGTTTGCTGTTTAATAACTTTTTGAAGAAAGTTTTTCAGAAAATAATTTATACCATGTTTTATTTGTATTTTTGTCCTCCATTGATTCCGGGTACTGGGTATGTTTGCGCGAAACCGTTTTGGAGTAATAAACAAAATACTACTTTAATATATTCCGACGATTTTTCCTTTATTTTCGAAAGTTTGCTGTTTAATAACTTTTTTCAGAATTTTTTTTATACAATACGTTGTACCACGTTTGATTTGTAATTTTGTCCTCTAACGATTCTGGGTAGTGGAATATGTGCGCGCGAAACCGTTTTGGAGCAATGAGTTAAAAAGTGGTTAAAGCGTATGAAAAAATATTTCAGTTCGATGATACTCATGAGGATTTAAACTAGGATTCAATACTAATATTTCGGTAGTGGAAAAGTACAATAAAATGAGCTAAAGTAGGACTTTTTTCAACAAATCCATTAGAACTTTTTCTTTAATAGATTGAGCTTCAGTAGAATTTACAACTTTAATAGTTTAAAAAATACCATTTACATGTGTGTTACCTTTTATATTAAACAACTGCTATCTTCTTTACTTCACTCTTACTTGTTTTTAAAAAGAAACAACTTTTTTATTTAAAAAGCTTATTAACAAAACACTTTCATCTGTGTTTTATTACCTGTAAATTAAGTGTATATTTGAGCTTGTACATCTTTTAATCTCCTTGTATTCCACTAATAAACGATAAAAATGATTTCGAGATATAAGCCCATATGTAGTATAAGTGAAAGTTGAAAATTTCTTTTTTAATACTTGGTTCAAGAAAATATACTCAACGAATAACACATATATACCATATTAGAGGCAATACATGTGGCTTTAATTCACAGCTGGTCCCATCCAGGAAGAACTCTTAGATTTTGAGATTGAAAAACATATGGATTGAAAAACAATTTCTTAAATATTGCACTAAGTATGTCTAGACTGTAAATATAAACTCTAATTACTTTTAAGAACATTTTCTTATAAATATCGAACACTAGCTTGTAAGAATTTTACGAAGGTTACTGTTGTGGCCAGTTATCAAAAACAAAAATGACGACGCATCCAAGAAGAAAGTTGATGATGAAAAAGCGAAAGAGGTTCCCCGTACTCAAAATGGGGACGCCGGTAAAAAACTAAAAGGAAAAAGCATTGTAAGTAAGATAAGAATCCCAGTTATTACTACTTATAATGTTAATGTAAAAGAAATAACTAATATTATTGATAAGGCACTTGACCATACTAATTATAGTATTAAGATTATGGGCAAAAATGCCACTAATATAGGGGTTTGCACTCTGGCCGACTTTAAAAAAGTAAAAGTTTTGCTTAAAGACAACGGGGTTAAATTTTATACATACACGCCAAAAGGAATGAGACCGTTTTCGATTCTTATAGACGGTCTCTCGCGTACGTACACTGTTGAAGACGTCATGCAATATTTGACTGGACTTCAAATTGGAATTAATATACTAGGTCTTATTGAACTAGGAAATGATAGATGGCTTTTGAGGCTATCACGAGATTCCGATATTTCGGCCTTTTTTGAGGTACGGTATATTCTTCGCTGCCGTGTCAGCATGAAAAAATATAGAAAGAAGGGTGCTGTCACCCAGTGTTCCAACTGCCAGAGATTTGGGCATATATCTTCGAATTGCCAGATACCGTACCGATGTGTAAAATGTGGTGCATCCCATGAACCGGGAAAGTGCAGTATTCCCGCGAAGGAAAATAACACAACCGAATTGTTGCTTACCGATCCTGTAACTGGACAGGTTACTAGAAAGATGGGACTTCCGGTAAAATGTGTTAACTGTGGAGTTGAGGGGCACGTAGCCAGCTCTAAGCAATGCCCACAAAGGCTAAGGCTTTTAAAGAAAATAGAGGCAAAAAAGGCATCTCGTGGCCTTAACCCTGGAGTGTCATACGCATCTGCTGTGGCAAATAATCTTCCTAAAGGCGGTTCAACACCATATAATTCTTTTGGAACGGCACCGAGCAGCGCTGCGCCAACTCTTAAGAGCGCAATTGCTCAATTCGCGATGATTGACAGTGACTGTAAACAATTCTTTGGAGGAGGTCTGTTGAACTGCATTAATAAAATCGGTGGATTTGCACGTGAATATAATACAATTAAAGATGATGAGGGTAAATCTCGGGCTTTGCTTGGGATGCTAATAATTCTACAGAACAATGTCTAGGACACTTAAAGTAATTTTCATTAACGTGAATTCAGTTGTCTCTAAACTTAGGAGGCACTATTTAAAACTATTTTTGGATAGACTCAAACCCGACATTGCTATAATAGTTGAACATAAATTAAGTCCTCGACACAAGTTAGACATTGCTGGATATATAATATTAAGACAAAATCGTCAATCTGGACAAGGAGGAGGGACGGCCGTTCTAGTGAAGGATAGTATTTCATGTGAAAGGGTAATAGTTGACACTGGAACTTTAGAAAACACGATTGTGCGCATTCACAGAATAAATGGGTCCTCTATAACTGTAGTGTCGATGTATCGTAGACCAACAGCGACAATGTCAGCCTCTGATATTAGGCCTGTTTTTGACCTAGCCAATACTGGGGCAGTGGTAGTTGGAGCCGATTTAAATGCTAGGCATCCGTATTGGGAGGATTCCCTGGAAAACACATGTGGTCGGTTGCTACATGATTTACTCTTAGCGAATCCAAACCTAGAAATTCATCCCACTGATGGCCCAATAAGAACTACGGCCGTTTCCTCTTCATATATAGACATAATGATAACTTCTGTTGGCATGTCTCCCATAATCATGGGAAATGGGCTTAAAACCCTTGATTTTGAATCTGATCACAACGCTGTGGAAGCAGTTTTTGGCATTGCGGACTGTGTTGGGAGAATACGACCAACAAGGTTAGACTTTGACAAGATGGACAGGGCAAGATTTAATGCGATTCTATCCCGGGAACTTGCCGACTGTACGCTACCAGTAGATACGAACGTGCCCGAAGCGGAGATTGACGAGTGTATAGAGTCAATGACATATGCCTTTAAGAATGCTATGGAACTTACTACTCCTAAGGTTTTAGTTGGAAGTAAAGGGCTTTTGAAGCTACCACCTATCATTCTTCATTTTATTGATGAAAAAAAGAGATTACGCCGTATAGTTCAAAGATGTGAGGACCCAGGACGTCGTCTTACCCTTAAAGCAGAAGTAAAAAACCTGGATAGAATAATATAAGGTGCTATTGCAGTTTACGAGCGCGAAAACTGGACGAGAAAATTAAGCAACATTAGGCTGAATGATAGGACATATAGATCTTTAAAGTCTGCGGCTGGTTTAAGTAAAAATGTTGTCATCCACGATCTGATCACTGCGGATGGTTCAATAGTATCTGATGACTTAGGGAAGGCTAATCTACTGGCAGACCACTTCTACAGCGTGCACGAGTATGAAATAGCTTCCGATTCTTTTGCAGTAACCGTCGCAAGTAGAGTCACCACTTTACAGGATAGGACACCTATGATGGTTTTTGATAGGACTACTACCGCAGATGGTAGCGGCTCGAACAAAAGTCAGCTGATTAGAGCAGAAACCATTGGCGAAACTTTAAGGAGAAGACCAAACAAAAAATCGAGTGGTTGGGATGAAATTCCTGATCTAGTACTTAAGAGAACTCGTCGGGATACCTGGGGATTTCTGGCAATTCTAATGAACCACTGCATAAACTTGGGATACTTTCCGAGAGCATGGAAAAGGCCATTAATAGTTCCGATATTAAAACCCCAAACCAACCCAAGGCAGAGCAGCAACTATAGGCCGATTTCTCTCCTATCTCCCTTTGGCAAGTTATTAGAATTCTTTATTCATTCCAAGATCACGGACAAAATATCAGACTGCAATATTCTTCCAGATTGTCAGTTTGGATTTAAAAAATGACACTCAACCTCGCATGCATTGATGGTTTTTTCAGACTATGTTTCCAAAGGTCTGAACAAAAGATATCCTACAATTGCGGTTAGCTTGGATTTTGCCAAGGCTTTTGATACCGCTTGGCAGGATGGCATTGTTTTTAAAATGATGGACATGGGCTTCGATAGAAGTGTGTGTAAAATCGTCTCTAATTTTCTATCTGATAGAACTTTTGGCTTTAGAATAGGTAGAACTCGATCGATTGAAAAACCTGTCAGTGCTGGAGTACCACAGGGATCCTTGCTTGGGCCCGTACTTTATAATATATTTATGGTATTACACCTAAACCGGCTGACAGCGATCTTTTGTTAATGTATGCAGATGATATACTCATTGCAGCTTCTGGGCCCCTCGCTCGTAGTGTAAACGGAAGAGTTAACAACTACTTGACTCGACTGGAGCCCTACTTTGGTAAGTGGCAGCTTCACTTAAATACTCATATTTAAGTGAAGCCGCAGTGAAGAGGCAGTTATGATAAAGGGCAAGCGTAAATTTTTATATCCCAATAGCAGATCTTTCATACCAACTCTAGATATAGGCAGCGAATTGATCAGGGTTTCGGACAGGATAAAATACCTTGGTGTAATTTTCCATGAAAACATTGAGTGTTATCGCCACATAGACTTTGTCTTGGAGCGCTGCAGGCTTGCATATGCCGCATATCGATCTATTCTTAGATATAGGGGAGGACTCGATAGGAAAATTCGATTCCTTGTTTATCGCCAGATAATTCGACCTCTCATATCCTATGCCTTCCCAGTCTGGTCCAGAATTTCTTCTGCTCAGATGGAAAGGCTAAGGAAATGGGAGAGGAAAATTATGGTCACTTGCCTTGGCCTACGGTGAAAGCAGGGACCTGATGGCATCTACCGCAAGCCATCTTGCAAATCAATATACAAAGCAATAGGCTTTGATAGAATTGACTCTTATATGGTAGGGTCGGCTATAAAATTTCTTGAAAGGGCTCAATTCCTTGAAAACAGTCTTCTTGGACAGTGCTTTGAAAGCGCCAACAATCTGAGGACCATACGATTGTCTAATTACTTATCACCGATAGACCTTATGACATTGAACGGAGCTGGCCTCCTATATGAAAGTGCAAACCTCTTATATTACCATAGGAGAATAAATACCTTAGATATAGAAAATGTGGTGTATAACACCGCCCAATAGGCTATTCCTATTCTGTTGTATATAACTTTATTTTCTTTTGTATATATAACGCTATTTTTTTCTTCTTTCTTGCCTTACTATAAGGTTTAGTTTAATATTAGAACTAAGCACAAATGCCTCCCTATTTACCTTTTTTTGGGGAAATTTTAAAACAAATGTTGTACCTACGGTAAACTTAACTTTAATATTATTATAAGCGGCCATGCTGCAAATACTTTTATAAAATATCTTAGCAAGTCCTTGAAAAATACACTAGTATGTAAGGAATAAATAATTAATTAAAATTAGTTTTAAGAAAACATGTAAATCATTAAAATTTTGGGAAATAAATATACTATACTATACTATGTAAGAATTTTACTTTGTAATAAACCAGTGAAAGCCAAAGGTTGTGTTTTCTTTGTATGTGCAGTAAGTAGTGGTGTTAAAGAAAAAGCTCTAAAACAGGTTTTGAGCCCAGAGCACAAAGTGACAAAAGAAATAAAGATTGTGTTTTAAAGTGTAAATAAGAAAAAGGAAAAACAGACATTATGAGTTTATAAAAAATAGACAAGCTGGATGAGAAAAATTATGATTCCTGGTGCATCCACATGAAGAGTGTTTTGATCCATTCAGGCTTCTGTAACTTGGTGAATGGGTGTGAAACTAAAGAAAAAGCTGTAGATGGTGATAAATGGATTGCTCAAGATTAGAAGGCTTTAGCAACAATAACGCTGTGTATAAACGCGTCTCAACTAATCCATATTAAAAGTTGTATTACATCAGCAGAGGCTTGGAATACTTTTCAAAATGTATTTCGTCCAAGTGGCCCTGTTAAAAAAGTTTATCTTTATAAACAACTATTGAATGCGTGTATGTCTGAGGATGGAATATGTCGGAACCAATGCTACAAAACATAAAAGTAAAGCTACTTGAGGAATTTGATAGAAAAACACAAAAAGAAGGAGAAAGGACACTACAACTAGCATATTCTGCAAAAACAAAAATTCCAATTAATGATTAATACAAAAAACAGATACTTCAAAAAAGAAGTGAGACACAAAATAATAAAAGAAGTACAGCTTGTTTTATTTGTGGAAAACAAGGTCATTTTGCTGCTAACTGTTACTCAAACAAAAACATGAGAATAAAAGAGACACGGTGAATCACAGCTTACAGTTTTAGCGGCACCAGATTCAAACTAATTAAAATACAATTTTTGCTGTGTAGATAGCGGCGCCACCGCACATATGTCTGGTGATCTAAATTGTCTTACAACAATAATAGCCCATTCAGGCTGCCACGAAATTAAGTCATATAGGGATTTCGGCCAAAATCAACTTGAAAACACGTAATTTAGCGTACATTTTACCATTGTCAAAATGTATTTTACTTAATTTCAACGAAATTAACTTGAAATTACAAGAGACAACGCTGTTTTTGTGTAAAATACTACCCTATGAGCAACCATGAGCATATTTACAATACACATACATAGGTACATACATTAATATTTACAAACATATAAGTATGTATAATAACATTTCTGGTGGATTATAAAAATTATAGCCATCTATTGAATTTCAGGCGCTACAGTATTTATTTATTTTTGATATTTTAGTATTGATAGCTTCCTATTTGGTTAATAATAAGTTTTGTTTCTATGTTATACAAAATTTTTATGCGAAAGAATAAAATAATATTAATAAAAATAAACAGCTGTTTAATAAATTAACTCAATTGCCAAAAAGTCCAGTATAAACACCTTATATTTCGTAATTTTAACTTGAAATCACTTAATTTCGTGGCAGCCTGAACAAGCTATAAGAGAACATAGAGAACAAATAACCCATGCTGGCAACAACTACATTTACTCAAAGGGTATAGGCGACGTAAATATGTCTTGTATGTACCAAATTTAATTGGGAATTTTGTGTCTGCGTGCAAAGCGGTAAATAACGGTATTCGAGTAATATTCAACAAAGGAAAAACTGGATTCGTAGACAAAAATAACAAGATAATTTTGTGTGCAAGAAACAAAACACTTTGTTTGTGTTTACGAATAAAAAGAGCAACAAAATATTTCTAATGAAAAACCACTACGCTATTAAATGGCACAGCAGGTACGGACATTTAAATTATGAGAGTCTGCGCGAACTACAACAAAAGGAATAGGTTAATGGTATAGAAAGGGTATGTTTAAAGATATTTTGAGCTGCGTTACTTGCATGAAAGCGAAAATTCATATACAACCATTTAAGAAAAATACTGAAATAAAAACAAAAAATATTCTGGATTTAATTCACACTGATGTGTGTAGTCCATTTAACTCACAATCACTTGGCGTCAAACTGAAAGAAAATTTAAAATACTAAGAAGTACCAATGGAGGAGATTTTGTAAATAAAAGATTTGATCAACATTTAAATAGATGCGGAATTAAAAGGTAATTTACAGTGCCATACACACCCCAACAGAACGGCATTGTTGAGCGTGCCAATAGAACGCTTGTGGAAATGGCAAGAAGCATGTTGGCTCATTGCGGTATAAATGAAAACCTTGGGGCAGAAGCTATTTCAACTGCAACTTATATCAGAAATAGAGCACCAACAAAAGTAATAAAAAACAAAACTCCATTTGAAGTGTTTACAGGCCGTAAACCTTGCGTAAAGGCCTCATTAGTCTTTACTTTCTGTTGCTGTTCTGTTCCGTGCCGTTCTGCTTTTTAAATTATTGTGATTAGTTTTTCTGTAACAAAAATGCAGCTGTTTATAATAAACAAAGAAAACACAATACACAACACAACAAAAAAAACACTACAATGACAATAACAAAAATAGGTTTGTTTACATTTTGCACACACACTATCAAAGAACTTTTAAGTTACTTAACGTTGAATTCTATTTTCTACTGATTCGAACGGAACAGAACAGAACGTCAAAGTAATAACAAACCATAAATACACAATTTCTATTTAACAGAAACTGATCAGCTGATTCGTCACGGAACAGAAAGTAAAGACTAATTCTGCCTTTAGTCATCTTAGAGTTTTTAGTTTAACGGCGGTGGCTTTAGACAAAACACAAAGTAAAAGGTTTCAACCAAAAGGTAAAGTGTACAAGATGGTCGGTTATTCGCTTACATCCAAAGCATACCGTTTGTACGACTCCAATACAGACAACGTCGTAGAAAAGCGTGATGTGTATTTTCATGAAACAGAGGACAGTATCAGCGTGGTTAATATCAGCGAGCTTTTGGTCGATACATGTACAGAAAGCAAGTATACAGATGAAAACAGCAGCGAAGAGCAAAAAGAAGACACATCCTCGCATAGTAGCGAATATGAGATCGTTATTGAGGTACAAATTGAGAAGGAGCAATAACAAAAATGTGTGCCTGGAAGACCAAAAATAATGCGAACTGGTAATTCTGGTAGACCGAAGAAGATTTATAACAAACTAAATACATTGCAAGATTTAGCAAACATAGATGTCCCAAATTCAGTTGCAGAGGCTATGATAGTAAGTATAAAAGCAACTGGGGAAAGGCTATGAAAATTAAGTACTAGTAATTAATTTTTATTAAATTATTATTTGAACTGTGAATATTATAAATGAATAGAAATTATTTTGGCTTAAGTTCATTTATTTTTAATTTCTTAAAATTTTTTTTTAGAAAGAAAATTTATCTTACAAAAACGTCCGCATAGTTTTCCAAAGAAAACAAGAAAAATTAGATACTAGAAGAATGAAATGCTGCACTTTCTGGACAGCTACGACCTTCATCAGCATTCTTCGCATCTATCTACCATAGTTGTGTAATTTATAAACATTATCTATTTAAGCAACTAAATTTGTAAATAAGAATACGAGGTATATTCATATTAATATTAATTTGGTTAGGCGAAATTTACACAAAAACAAACGTACTTCTTTACTGTTCTCTCTGACTGAATCTTGTACATTTGTTTTTGCTTTTGTTTCAATCATCGGTTGAACACGAATTCAAATTTTGTTTTTAGTCATTCTTACTTGTTTACTCACAACATAATAGATGCTGTATCAGTATCATATTGATATCAGTATCATATTGATTGTTATGCCGTGCGTGCTTATAATTTAATTTTTATTAAATTATTATTTGAACTAAATTATAAATGAATAGACATTATTTTGGTTTAAGTTCATTTATTTTTAATTTCTAAAAATCTTTTTTTTAGCAAGAAAATTTATTTTACAAATGTATGCGGACGTTTTCCAAAGAAAACAAGAAAAATGAGACTAAAACACAGTTCAGAACTGGTATAAGTAATTTTCTGAAGCACATTCAAAAGTTATGACTTAAGAATCTTCATAAAATTGTACAAATAGTTTTTTAAATATTCAAACCAAACTAGAAACTGTGCCACATGGTGGCATACACCAGTTAACAGGGGACAAATATACAATTCAAAATTGGTATTTGATATTTTCTGACATACTTTAATTTAAAAGATATTGCGGAACAAACTTTTGAGTGCAGATAAGAATCGCGTAGATAATTTATGGTAATAGTAGTGAACTTTTGTCTGCAGTTTATGTTAAAAAAAATTGAAAACACTCTGCTCATATAGGAATTTCACCTTGTTGAACAAATATGGCAACCTATCTGTAAACTTGGCACATAAATGCATCAGGTGAGTGCAAATCGTGAAAAAAGGATTGCATGGAAAAAGTTCTTATGGCCAGTTTTTGACTTCATATTTAAATAAGCATTTAATTAAAATGCATTTAAATTTAAGTAGTATTTAAATACAGTTTTAGTTTTTCCGTCATTTTTTATCGTTCTTATTTAACTATGATAAAAAATATGGCAGCATTACGAAATATCAACATAAATCTCCATTGTTTATGAAAAACAGCTGCTAGCAAACACAATGAATTGCAAACTTTGAGAAAAATATTTTAAATATGTTAAAATATGTCAGCGATACTCATGTATTCACCACCTTAACTTGTTTTATTTATTAATTTAACTTTTAATTAATATTTTCATTAAGAAATGTGTGCAAAACATAAAATATTGTTTTATCAATGGCTAAAATGTTTGTTTACTTTTGTTTAGTTTTGCGAAAACACAACAAAAAATGCCATAACCATATGGTAAAACTGTATTATGTAAATGGACTTTAAATGCGCAAGATTGGTCATTTAAGTTTCATTTAAGTGTGTATTAAAAACTGAATTTTGTACTTAAATAGAACTTAAATATAAATGACATTTAAATATGAAGTCAAAAACTGGCCCTTATATGTACAGAAAAGAACAAATATTAAAAGCAGCAGATGACATAGCAAGAAGCGATAATTTGCAAAATGTTAAAAATCTACTTATGTTACGGAAATGCAAGACAGAAGGAAACTCTGATAAATGGCTTCATTCAGATCCGTTTTATGAAGTTTTTTAATGCAACGGACTACTTATAAAAATTATATGTGGCATCACCATTAACAATATATTGCTGGGAAAAAGCAAATTTTGTAACATTAGCAGTCAACCATTAAAGACGGTAACTACACAGTCCACTTCGATGCATCTGGACAAATTGTACGCCAAATCAAACGTGCAGAGAAAAAAAATTTTAATATATAAAATTGTAATAAGGGTTAAAAAGAGAAAATGTTAATCCCTACTGTAACTGCTATTCTTTCGCGCCATAGTTTTAATGACATATGTTCAGTACTGGATAGCTAAAACTTTACTGCACCGAAAATAAATATAAATGGCCTTTTTTCAAAGGGTGTGCACAGACGTGAGTTATAGCTTATTTGGAGCAAACGTATTTGTTTAATGGTGCATAGCCCACTAGATTCATAATATGTGCAAATACAAACAATAAAATTGGTAGAAATAATTTCCTTCACCG
The DNA here is from genome assembly GCA_916610165.2 of Gymnosoma rotundatum. Taxonomy (NCBI): domain Eukaryota; kingdom Metazoa; phylum Arthropoda; class Insecta; order Diptera; family Tachinidae; genus Gymnosoma; species Gymnosoma rotundatum. The sequence goes on along the minus strand of OU744338.1, from coordinate 82,511,417 downwards.
TTTCATTAAACATGTTTTCACCATGGCTTTTGATCTTGAAACGTTAGAAGATTGCAGATTTTGGTTCAAACACTTATTTATTGTACTCCTCTTTCCCAAACAAAATTACATATTTAAAGAAAGCCTTAACATTTTAAGAAAAAATATATTGCCCGATGACACAGAGTTAAAAAACATAAATATTGTTGATGATGATATAAGCAATTCAGAGTCTATTGCTTCCCGAAGTCCATTCAAAAAAGTTTTTTTGAATATATATGACGAAATAAGCAACAATATAAAAAATATTTCAATTAAAGGCGATGATAATACATAAAAATGAAGATGTATGTAACTTTATCGTTAAAAATATTGTCCATTTCACCCAATGTGGACAAATATAATGGGAATTTTTGTAGATGCTAGCGGAGATCATATTAGCAATCTCCGGTTGAATTTAGCTTTTTCTTGCAAAAACATATTATTTTTAAACAAAGATCTTTGAGACCCGGAGATTTGATATGGAGTGATCGTAAAGATAATATAAATTCACTAAAGGATTTCAGATATCGTTACAACATGTTCGAGGAAATACAAGTCGATGATGTAAAACTCACAAAATTATATTTGAACGATCCCGAAAAAACAAAAAATACTTTATTTGTTTATTTATTTCATTCATATGTTCCATACACAAGACCTAAGTCTTATATTAAGTATGGAACTGAGCATATGCCAAAATATAAAGTAATTATAAATATTAATTATAAAAATCAAATTTATTAACTAAATTGAAATATAAAATTGATGACATATATAGTAATATTCTAGAAATTTAAAAGTAATTAATTACTACTTCAGGGCATGCATCAAAGTGAGATCGAGATTATCACAAACATTAAAACAATAAGAACATAATAATAAAATAGTAACTATAATACATATATTTACAATAAAGCTTAATGAGAAAAAAGACACAATATTTTTTTTTTAAATTGACGTGGGTTACTAATGATTTGTAATCTAAATGGAATTGCGTTCCAGAGACTGATAGCATTAATAAAAAAATGACATTTAGAAATCAATGTGCGATGTCCAAAAGTAAGAAACCTTTTACCCCTATTAAGTGTCGAAAAGTGTAATCGATCATAAAGGTGTCTAGGTTGTTGTGTATATATAATCTTATGCAAGACCAGTAAGATACGAACCCTCAAGTAGTCATCAGAATTCATGCCAGAAAGCGAGGTGACATAGGGGGAAATATGATCAAACCTTCGCAGATCATGTACATATCTTACAATATTATTAAAAGCCACATTAAGTTTTCTCTTACTGTCACTATCATTACTGCCAAATAGTTCACAGCCATACAGCAAAATTGGTTATAAATACGATTTGGCGAGAAGTATTCTAATTATCATCGGAGTACAGTAATGAGTTCGCCAGAGATTCCTTAACATAGAAATCGTGCGACCACACGCTATATTAATATGGTTGGACCAAGTTAAAGTGTCATTAAGATATATACCAAGATTTTTGGCAGAGTGTACAATATCTATAGGCTGACCGTTCAAAATTAAAACAGGATCGTAATCCGGTCTCATTAATCTTTTCCTCATAATCAAACCCTTCGACTTTGCAGGATTAATTTGCAAGCCATTTGCAGTAGCCCACTCGTACACAACATGTAACTCCTCGTTTAAGGTCCTTACACAATCATGGACAGCAGTATTTCTGCAGCTCATGTAAAGCTGAATGTCATCAGCATATAATCTAATCTTACAGTGTTGGAGCTTGTTCTAAAGATCATTTACATATAAAGAAAAAAGTAGAGGACCTAAGATAGAGCCCTCGTTTCAATGGTAAACATCTAGACCTTGAGGTAGGAGCTTGAATGTATTGATATCTGTCAACTAGATATGAGTGTATAAGAGTCAAATTTCAAAAGAATATTGCTATTTAAAATTATCGAAGCAACAAATAACTAAATTATCAGAAGATCTACAGTCGGAAGAACTATGGAATAAAAAGGATCCAAAGAAACGAAAAGCAATTATTAAATTCAGTCGCGCAGAGTTATTCAAAGTAAACAGACGTATTGTGTGTATTTCTTTTGCGACTATTTCATTATCTGAAAAAAAAAACAAAAAACAAAATATTCCAAAAACAAAGGTGCATTCCTCAAAAAGAGGAAAAAAATAATGGTAAAACCAATTGTACATTGCATTCAACTGCATTACATTAAAATTAACGGTCAAGCAACACAACAAAATACATTATTGCTTCGGCAATGTCTACAGACAGTGATGATTGTAGCTCTAGTAAAGACAATTCACTTAACTGGCAATATGTTACAACAAAACGTAAAAAGACAATTAAAACAACAAATACTTCAAAAAAACAAAAAAATCATACTGATAAACCAAGCTGTTCAAATATTAATAAATTTGCTGAGCTTGCTAATACTATAGATGACAAAAATGATGATAATGGTGATGATAATAAAGCTGAAGCCACTGCAAAGCCGCCACCAATATTTGTTAATAATGTTACTAACATAACTAAAATGATAAAACGTGTAAGTAGTGTGATTGCCAATACGGATTTTAATTACAAAGCTTTAAACGACGGACAAGTAAAACTTAATATAAAAACAGTAGACTCTTATCGAAACTTAGTAAAATATTTAGATACTAACAACTTAAGTTATTATACTTACCAGCTAAAAAGTGAGCGTTCATACAGATTTGTAATCAAAGGATTGCATTATTCTACTAAGATAGAATATATAAAAGCAGATCTCTTATATAATGGTCATCTTGTTAGACATAATACCAACGTTAAAAGCAGATTTACAAAACAGCCTTTACTAATGTTTTACGTTGACGTTGACCCAAGTCCGAATAACAAAAAAGTTTCTGAAATACGTGAAATTAATCCTTGTGTAGTACAAATTGAAGCTCCTAAGAGTACAAACGACATTGTACAATGCCACCGCTGCCAACAATTTGGACACACAAAAACTTATTGCAAAAAACCATTTGTATGCGTAAAGTGCGGACTTGGCCATCCCACACCGAACTGTCCGAACGACATAGAAACCCCTCCTAAATGCGTCCATTGTTTAAAGCAACATACTGCTAGTTATAGAGGATGTGAAGTTTACCAAAATATATTAAAGAAAAAACTTTCGGATAGAAGACAAATTAACCATCAGCCATTCTTAATAAACAGAGATAATTTTCCCCCAATTATTCCCAATTCCAGTTCGAATACTGGGCTTAAAAATACATATTCAGGTGAATCATATGCTAATGTCGCAAGTCATAATATCAACAATAATATTATGAAAAACATAGAAAATTTATTAAATAAACAAATAGAATTAACTAATACTCTTATGAATATGATGTCACTTCTAATTAACAAATTATGCAAATAAATCTAAGAATAGCAGTATGGAATGTGAACGGATTAACAAACAAACTGAACGAAATAAATCATTTTATAAAAGAAAAGCATCTTGATATATTTCTTATTTCTGAAACTCATTTAACTGCAAAATCTTACATAAAAATCAGAGGCTTTGATTTTATACATACAGATCATCCTGACGGAAAAGCTCACGCTGGAGCTGGCTTATTTATAAAATCTAGCATTCGATATGAACTAGCGGAAGAATATAAAAAATCTTATTTACAAGTTGCCGGCGTTAAAGTAATTTGCAATAATTTACCAATCAACATATATTCTATATATTTCCCACCAAAACACACAGTAAAATGTGAAGATTACGATACATTTTTTAAAGCAGGTAGTCGTTTCATTGTTGCTGGTGATTATAACGCAAAACACCCTTGGTGGGGATCCCGACTCACTAATCCGAAGGGTATACAACTATATAAGTGCATTTTAAAAAATAACTATAGCGCATTATCAGGAGGTAGACCAACATATTGGCCTACTGATCCCTCAAAAATACCAGATCTCCTTGATTTTGTTATCTTTTCTGGCATCTCCAGACATTCTCTTGATATTTTAAATGATGATAGCTTAAGCTCGGATCACACGCCTTTTCTTGTTAATTATAATAAACATGTTAAATTAGTCCACAAAAGTACCAAACTTATTAAACGAAACACCAACTTAAGCATCTTTAGTGAATTTATCGAAAATAATCTGAATCTTAACACTGAAATTAAAAATGGAGAAAATTTAGATGATGCTGTTGAATCTTTTTCTTTATTGATACACGAAGCTTCGTTTTTATCCACACCACAAGTAGTTAATTCTCAGGATTTAGGTCGTAAAGTCCAAGCATCAGCAGCGGCAGGAGAAATGATTAGACAATCTAGAAGATTAAGAAGAGTTTGGCATCGTACAAGAAATCCAGGGGATAAGACCAATTGGAATTTGGCAATAAAATTATACTCAGAAATGTTGTCAAAAGAAAAAAATGAAAGCATAAATTTATATCTAAGAAAACTTAAACCTCATAACAAGTATAAAGAACATTAGCTATATAATGCAACCAAGTATCTAAAACGACCAGCAAACAGAAATGTCCCCATTAAAAGTTCAAATGACGTTTGGTGTAGAACAGATTTGGAAAAATCGAATGCTTTTGCAGACCATTTGGACGGAATTTTCAAACCATATCACTCCAGTAATAATATCGATGATATTTCGAATTTTTTAGATATATCGTGTCAAATGGAATTACCTATAAAGCATTTTTCTCCAAATGAAACAAAAACAGAAATAAAAATGTTAAATCTACAGGTTACGATAAAATAGATGCCATTACAATAAAGTCATTACCATCTGAAGGCGTTTTGTTTCTAACCTTGTTATATAACTCTATTTTACGACTGCAACACTTCCCTTCACAATGGAAATGTACAGAAATAATCATGATTCTAAAACCTAGTAAACCAGGAAATGCACTGTCCTCTTACAGACCCATTAGCTTGCTACCAATTTTCTCTAAAATATTTGAAAAACTACTTTTAAAGCGTTTAACACCTTATCTTAATAAAAATGAGATTATTCCTGACCATCAGTTTGGTTTCAGAAGAAATCACGGTACACCAGAACAGTGTCACCGCATTATTAAGGTGATATCCGATTCTTTTGAAAATAAAAAATACTGTTCAGCTGTGTTTTGGACATACAACAAGCGTTTGATAAAGTTTGGCATGAAGGTTTACTTTACAAATTAAAAAATATTCTTCCAGCTCCCTTTTATTTGTTTTTCTTATCGTACTTTAAAAACAGATGCTTCTACGTTAAAATTAATAATGACATCTCTAAAATTTGCCAAATAAATGCTGGTATTCCTCAGGGTAGTGTGTTTGGCCCAGTATTGTACACCATATGATATGCCAATAACGGATGATGTTACTGTTGCAACATATGCCGATGATACGGCATTTTTATGTTCAGATACTTCATCATCAGAAGCCTCTAGAAAACTTCAAATACAACTTGATAGTCTTTACCAATGGCTCTTAAAATGGAATATTGTAGTTAACACTCAAAAATCAAATCATATTACATTTGCAACAAGGAAAGAGAATTGTCCACCTGTATTTCTAAATGGATCCGTTATACCTAATAGTGATGTCGTTAAATATTTAGGTCTTAAACTGGACCGGCGACTTACATGGAAAGCCCACATAAACGCAAAACGGAAGCAGCTAGATAAAAAGTTTTGTCAAATGTATTGGTTACTTGGGCGTAAATCTCAACTATCACTTAAGAATAAAGTTTTATTGTATAAAACTATATTAAAACCTATTTGGACCTATGGGATAGAATTATGGGGAACTTCCAGTAATTCGAATATTGAAATCTTACAAAGATTTCAGTCAAAGGCATTACGGTCTATAACAAACGCTCCGTTTTACGTAACAAATAAGGCATTACATAATGACCTTAAAATTCCTTTTATAAAAACAGAAATAAGAAAATTTAGCAGCAATTACATAGAAAGACTCAGCAACCATACTAATTTATTGGCAATTACACTACTAGATGAGACTGATAAAGTTAGAAGACTTAAACGTAATCACATTTTAGATCTCCCTTTTGTTTAATCTCGACAATAAGTACATAATTAAATAATACTAAATTTAATTTTTAATATTAGTTTATTTATAATGAATATATATCTATATTGAAATTATCTGTATATATGAATGTTAATACATATATAAGTTATATTATTGTTTCTAATGGGAATCAATAAGTCATGTTATTTTTTTTTATAAGTTAAAAAATTCGCTTATTATTGTAAAATAGATTGCAAATAAAATATATAAAAAAAATTATTAAATTCAAAAAAACCAAAAAAGTTTTTAAAATAAACCGAAACTATTCAGGAAATTATAGAAATTGAACCGGAGGACTTAAAAAACACATCATTCATTGAACCGAGCTCTTCATTAAAAAGCAGAATAAATAAAAAATCCCATTAATATATTTTAAGATACAACGATTTAAACAACTAATTTTATCCGACAATTAAGCAAATTGAAACTGGATTCTACAATTTTTTGGATAGAGAAGATTGGGAGTCCTTAAGAGAAGGACTATGTTTGACAAACTGATTATGAAAAAGTAAATTAACTGCTCTTACATAAGCCTGGGGGTCGTTTCTGGTTCTGTGAAACTGTGAAATGAAAAGTTTTTTCATGTTTTCATAGAGTTTTTGATTCTTGTTTAGTGAAAAAATTATAAATAAATTCAAATGTTTTCATATGAAAAGAACAAATGGAATGAAACTAATTGTTTTCACAATTTCACAATAATATGATTCTTGTTCTATGTAACAGTGTAAATAAGTTTCAAAAATTTTTCATTTATAACGTATTTTTACACTTTAATTTTAACGGTGAAAAATGGAGAAACCCTTAAGAGGCAAGCGCGCAAAACCAAAAAGAATTTTTAATTAATTACTTAGAAGAAAATCTGGACATTGCCAACGACAAGTAATAATTTAAAAAATTAATAAAAATTTTCTTCTAAAAAATGCATATTTACAGATTTGTAACTGCGGATGGTGCTAGGCATAGAGGCGAAAAGTGGAAGAAACCAGCGGCGAGCCTTAACGCTCTTGGTGGAACCCAAAAAGACGGTCAAAAATGGAAGAAGTATTGCAGTGATTTGAAGTAAGTATATTTTTTGCACATTTTCGTTTAAATTAATGTAATTTTTAAATAAAATGCTATGCTTAACACTCGCGCTAAATACTCCGAAATAGAAAAAATAACAAAGAAGTGGAGTTAATGGTTTAATTCGTCTAAAAGCACTTTTGCCTTTAGAAGAGCGCCTAATAAAATCACCACTGTGGAAGCGGTAGATTTAGATGGAACACCGGTAGTTGGTTTTGGAAATTATTTTTGAAAAGCAATGATGACAGCTGTTGTAAAGAAGCTGCAATTATTTTCGCTGACGAAAATGTAGACGTCTTAAAGTAAACTTAGAGCCGCCTACAATATTTGTTTGTTTTATTATATAACAATATTTTAATATTTTAAACAACGGGGTTTTTTAAATAATTATATTAATTTTTAAATTTTAAAAAATTCTTTTTTTCATGCTATTATCCCGTTTATTATTTAAATCACCGATATTGATTATTGAGGGTCCAAGCACGTCTCGATGGCCATTTCGTTATCGCTTACTTAACTCTTCAGGAGACTTCTGACAAATATTTTAAATAAACTAAAGATTTTTGTCCCAACAATAAAGCAAAGACAAAAATCAAAGTTTAAGCAAAAACAACAATAACCAATTGTAATTCTATTTTTCTTTCTCGGCTGTATAAGGCAGAGTTTTTTTCTGCTCTTTTATACAGTTGAAAGAGGATGAAAAATAAAATATCACAAAACACTACGATAATTTATTTTATGCACAGGCACTTTGCAAATATTAAACATTTTAAACAACGGGATTTTTTTAAATAATTATATTAATTAATTTTTAAATTTTAAAAAATTCTTTTTTTCATGCTATTCTCCCGATTTATTATTTAAATCACCGATATTGATTATTGAGGGTCCAAGCACGTCTCGATGGCCATTTCGTTATCGTTATTTTTGTGTTAAACGGTAAATTTGTTTTGCTTATGTTTAAGGTAAGGGATGTTTACATGGGAATTTGTTATTGTTATCTTCATTACAGCTTGTGTATACTCTAAAATAAAAAGCTCTTATTATCTTTAATGCTTTCATAGTCAAGAATAAAGTATACTTTAAGTTTAGACGCCTTCCACTGGGTGCCAACTGTAATTTGATAAATGTTTTCATACAATTTCTACACAAACATTTGAAAAAAGTAACCTTGTTTTTATTTTGTTCACTTTGGTATAAAAATCAGATAAAGGGTATTGTGTTCTTAAACCATATAAAATAATTTTGTAATAATTCTTGCGAAAAAAAACCGACTTCAAAACAGATTTCATCTGTCTGCCTATAACAGTTCAAGTGTATGGTCTCATAAATTAGGTTACATTAACTATTGGGACACAATTATATCCCAAGCTTTATACTTTTTCAACTGTTCAATAGTTTGGCAATATACATCAAATTGCAGCACCTATAGGGTCACTCTTCAATTTCCAAATTCAAATTATATACTTGCTGTTGTAGTAGATTTAGCAATCAGTTTCTGTGTAAATTTCAACCGTCTGTCTGTAACGGTTCAACAGTTTGCCCATATACATCAGATTATATCAACTTTTTAATTTATAGTATAACATTTTTATACTTCTTATTATAACAAATAAAGTAGTGAACATTCTGTCTAAAATTATGGTGTTTGTCTACAACGGTTCAAAAATTACGGCCATGTAGTACACATTACATTAATCTTGGGAACACCCTTTAATTTCTAAATTCAAGTTATAAGCTTTTTGTTATAGCGGACTTAACAACACATGTCCTTTGTAAATTTCAGCTGTCTGTCTATAACGGTTCAAAAGTCCGTCCACATACACCATATTATATCAACTATTGGAACACCCGTTTATTTCCAAATCCAAATTTTATACTTTTTGTTATAGAGGAGTTAGTAATACATGTTCTTTGTAAATTTCAATCGCCTGTCTACAGCTGTTAAAAAGTATGGCCATATACCAAATTAAATGAACTATTGGTGCACCCTTTAACTTATAATTTTAAATATTATCAGCTGTCACTATAACGACCATAGCAATCGATATTGCTTTATATTTACAAGCGTTTGTCTATATCGGTTCAAAAGATAGGCCTATATATGGAAATCTACAGTAATTATAGGACACCCTTTAATTTCTAAATTCAAATTATTAACTCGTTAATATAGCGGACTCAGAAATACAGGTCCCTTTTAAGTTTCAGCGGTTCAAAAGTACGGCCACACACTTGAAATTACATCAACTATCGAAACACCCTTTAACTTTTAAATCCATATTTTATACTTGTTGTTATAGCGGACTTAGCAATACAGATTCGCTGTAAATTTCAAGCGTCTGTCTATAATTGTTAAAAAGTATGGCAATATACATCAAATTAAATGAACTCTTGGCGCACCCTTTAATTTATAATTTTCAATATTAAAACTTGTTACTACAATGGCCATACCAATCGACATTCTGTCCAATTTGCAAGTATTTGCATATAACGGTTCCAAAGATAGGCCCATATTAGTTAATCTACATTAATTATAGGACACCCTTTTATTTCTAAATTCAAATTATAAACTCGTTGATATAGCGGATTTTGCAATATAAGTCCCGTTTAGGTTTCAGCGTTCTGTCTATAACGGTTCAACAGTTTGGTCACATACACATAATTACATTAACTATTGGAACACCCTTTAACTCCAAATCCAAATTTTATACTTGTTGTTACAGCGGACTTAGCAATACAGGTTCGTTGAAAATTTCAAGCGTCTGTCTACAGCTGTTTAAAAGTATGGCCATAACATCAAATTAAATGAACTATTGGCGCACCCTTTAATTCATAATTTTATTATTAATACTTGTTACTATAATGGCCATAGCAATCGACATTCTGTCTAATTTGCAAGCATTTATCTGTAACAGTTCAAAAGATAGGCCCATATTAGTAAATTTACGCCAATTATGGGGCACCCTTTATATTTTAGATTTATTTTTGTATAAGTTTTTGTTATTGGGAGCCATAGTTATACGTAGTCATTTTAAATTTTACAGAAGCGCCCTTTACAGTTCATAATACCCGTAAAAAATATGTATGTTGTATGGGGACACCCTTTAATTTAATTTAATTAATCATATAACCCTTGTTTAAATTTACAAGGAACTCCACTACTTACCAATAATCAAAAACAAACTGCAATGGTAGACTTAAATTTTAAGTAAAAACCCAATAATAATAACAATAAAAAATGTTATTATATTTGGTCTATCGTAACATGTACTACTTTGCCGTCCGTACACGCAATTATTTTCATTATTCCACGAAGTTATTTTAATTTTTCAAACGAACCACTGTTACTATCAAAAGGAGCACCAGCAAAAGAGCTGCTCTTTTGGCTCAATGCGCAGAGCAAAAGAGCCAAAAATAAAATTGAATAAGCATTGCTCAAGCAAGCGCAATGCGCATAAACAATTGGCTCTTTTTTTTCTGCTCGCTCTTTTGCGCATAGCTTGAAAAACAGTGCGCAGAAGAGCTGAAAAGCAAAAAAGCGAGCCAATCTGAACCCTGAGTATAACTGCCTAAAGCTCTGTTTTAAAATACTGAACGTATGTTCGATACGGACACGACCAGAGCTTAGTTTTATATTAAACTGTATCTGAGGTCTTGTCAGATGTCCGTTGTCTTTGTATGGAGTTATAAAATATTTATTGCACGGATAAGCAGAATCCCCCAGCAAATAATAATCTAAAATCATAAAAAAGTTAAATTAATAACAACGCTTTTTAATCTATTACAATCAATATTACCTTTACAATACGATGGTAGCTTTTCATAGATAGGTGAGTTCTTCAACACCCAACTGTCGTGACACGACCCAGGGTATCCAACAAAAACGTTTATAAATTTTCTGTTTTCGTCACAGATTCCTTGCATGCAAATTGTTGTATTGCCTTTCCGGTCGATATAGTCATCTTTAGAAGTAGACGGAGGATCGATGACTATGTGCGTACCATCAATGCATCCTAAATGAAGATAATGTTTAGTATATTCATGTGGTTTTGTGTATATCAGTCATGACACCTACCAATAGCCTTTGGAAATGAACATTTCTCGGCGCAGAAATTACTTGACATTTTAATTTTTTGTTCGCTTGGCCACCGTATGACTTCCGGTCTAAGGGTACTTAGAAACATTGACACTCTATCTATTATTGCACCTACTGCAAATAGACTCATGTCGAAGCGATCTGATACTTCTCTAAAGCTGCATAAAAAAATCCCGTTGTTTAAAATGTTTAATATTTGCAAAGTAAATTATCGTAGTGTTTTGTGATATTTTATTTTTCATCCTCTTTCAACTGTATAAAAGAGCAGAAAAAAACTCTTCCTTATACAGCAGAGAAAGAAAAATAGAATTACAATTGGTTATTGTTGTTTTTGCTTAAACTTTGATTTTTGTCTTTGCTTTATTGTTTGGACAAAAATCTTTAGTTTATTTAAAATATTTGTCAGAAGTCTCCTGAAGAGTTAAGTAAGCGATAACGAAATGGCCATCGAGACGTGCTTGGACCCTCAATAATCAATATCGGTGATTTGAATAATAAATCGGGAGAATAGCATGAAAAAAAGAATTTTTTTAAATTTAAAAATATTTTAATAAATTATGCACTTATTCAAAAAAGAGCTTGACCCAAAGAATACTGTGCGACGAACTTTTTAGACATGACATAAAAACTTGAAATTAACCAATTAAATTTAAATAGTTATAGAAATCCCATGGTTTTTCAATCGTGAAGACGTGATTGTATTCAATGTGACGAGATTAAAATTCTTACTACATTTTAGCATTTTTTGTTGTAGCTTCTGTGAAATTTAAAGTGTCTAGAGGTATTGCAATACCTGGTGCCTTTGTCAGACGGATATGCATTGTAACAAAAACAATAGGCTTAAGCCAAGTGAGAAATGAACTCACAAATAAAGCGTTAGACGAAGGTACTATATATGATTCACCCTTTAATTTTATTTTTTAAACTTGTTATAGTGAACATAGAAATACATACTTTGGGTTAATTTAAAAAAGTCCCTGTGAAAATGACGTAAATATTGGAAGACCTTTTAATTTTTTAAAATTGTTTTTATTATATTTAGCGTCTGCCTATAACGGTTTGAAGGATTATTCGGCAATTTCACAGCCTTTTGGAAATACCCCTTAATTTCTAAATTTATTGCTTACAATTTATTTTTATAGTGAACATATTAGTTTAGTTCATAATCTGTGTCAATTCTAAATGTCTAGAGTGACTGAGTTTATAAAGTAGCAGTTTTGCGTAAGAACGTTCTTTTATATTTGGACACATATGTACAAACTTAAATTTGATTTTACTTTGTGCAGGAAAACATTAGTACTTTTGACCCTTTCATTCTTTCACAAGTCAAAGTGCCTTCATTGTTGTGTACATTTTTTTCTTGTACTTATTAGCAACAAACACTTTTTCCAAACTTCACTCTATGTGCATATATATGTTATAAGAATACAAAAAATTCTGCGTGCTTTTTTATTTTAACCTATAATCAATCAGTGATACTGCATTTTATATTTCTGGCCAAATTTAATTACTCTGCTTTGAAGGTAGAAATCAAAATACCTTTTCTATTCTATTTGCATAAATATTATTTAATATAAATACATACATATGTACCAGAGTTGTAAATGAATCACTCTTTTTTGATTTAAATTCATTACGAATTAGCTAAATTTTTAATTAATTTTTTCACCAAAAAAGAATTGAATGAAATCTGAATTAATTCAAAGAATTTGCAAAAATGAATTGCAATTCATTTCCAATTCAAATGAATTGAATTGACCTTGAATTAATTCAAATGTGTTAGAAACAATGAATTGCAATTCATTTCCAAGTAATTTAAATTGATTACGAAATCACTCATTTGTTGTTATTGCATATTGCACTTTGATGACTGAAATATGTACAAATAATAAAAACAGCAATTATATGTTGAAATTCAAAGTTACTAAAAACTTTAATTTTAATTTAATTTTTATTAATTCAAAATCAATTCAAATGAATTGGAAATGAATTGCAATGCATTTTACTAATTCATTTGAATTAAAAATGAAAACTACTTAATGAAAAATCAGAGACGCATAACTCCGAAAACGCCAATATTTTTACTTTACTTTTTTTCCTTATTTTTCAACTCTCTATCACACTAAACTCCATACTTCCAAACACAAATTTTTTGCTTTGCCACCAAAATAGAGATTAAAGAACAAAATGTTTTAGAACAACATTGAAGTAAAACATAACAGAACTAGAACAAAAATGATATATAATATCAAAACTGAAGTAGAACATTCAAAAGATGCTTGAAGTTTTTGATAGCAGAATTAGGCTAAAGAGAAACTAATATTATTTTCGTTTTTCTCAATATGAGGTATGGTCAACTTTATGATTTGAAAACGCATAAAAATGGAGAAATAACATTATAATATCGGTTTTATTTAAAATGTTAATTGAATTACTTTTTCAAAAATAATTTAATATTTTTATATTAAAAATATAATAGTAAAATTGTCTTTTACATTTCGGGGTTTTCAGAAAAACGAATAGTAATAAAACTTAACAAAAATAAAAAAAAATTGCCTGTATTCGATCGTATTAAATAATATATTTTTTTATAAGTTCTATACAAAAAATTTTAAAAAGGGTTCAGCAATTGATAGTAAGGAATTAAAATTAATAACACGTGGTTCAGTATCTATCCTTTTATAAAAATATTTTTTAAAAATTATTTTTTTATCCGAAGTTTCATATTAAAAATATAACAATAAAACAGCCTGTAATAAAAAAACACATTTGTATGTTTGCATATCATTTCTATATTGTACTAAATTATTTTCTTTCAACAGCCTTAAATCGCTTTATTTACCAACACTACTATATTTTCGTGAGCATGCTTTGTATGTGTTCTAGTGCACTCGATGTTTCTACTATGATTTACAGTTTTTTTACTTCATTGTCGCCTTTTGTTTTGATGTTCTACTCTGTTTTAAAACACAAGCACCAAGGCGAATTAAATACAAGGTGATAGCGGTGGCGAATTCAATTCTTTTACCATGTATTCTAACTGTCAAACTCCATATATAAAAAATTTATCTAACTGTTATACAGATTTTTTATATGTGGAGTTTGACAGTTAGAATACCAGGGAAAAGAATTGAAAAATTAACCGTGTGACTACACGGTTATCCACCAGTCAAACAAATCGTTTCGAATTGTGGGCAAGTTCATGTAAAAAGCACATTGTGTAAATAAAAAACGAATTCGCTTTCTTTTCAGCAAAACACCATTCTGAGTAAGGTTCTGCCGTTTTCCACCACCCAAACTAATAATTTCCAGTTGTAGGTAAATAAGTGGAACAGAAAAAACAAATTCTATTAATAAAAAATGATACAGACTTTATTTTAAGACAGGACTTACCAAATTGAATTCATGATTGCAATTTTCATAAAAACAAACAAAATGTTGGCTTTTGTTGGCAAATCCCTGTAGGTAAACAAAATGTTTGTGAAAATTCAAGTCACATTGTTTTCTGTCAACACTTAATGTGTGTGTATACGACGTGTACAACTCATAAAATATAACATATGTAATTTTCCTATGTGTTATAACATGTGTTAGTTTTTTATTTGGAGCACGTTTTATTTTGATATGTAAAACTATATATCAACATATCTTTTCATTGATACTAACTTCCACTTTTAAAATATACGCTCAAAATATTTTTTACGATAAAAGTTAGAATTCTGAAAATAAAATATATTTTGAACTTTTCTAGGAAACAAACATAAATTGATCGTAGGCTAAAAAATAAATTTTGGGCATTTCTATAAACATGTTTAATACAACAGAAAGCCTTGAACATTTTTTTAATATGTTTGTAAAAACTTATTATTAATACTTTTGTTTCCTGAAGATGCAACCCAACAGTGGGGCGAAATATTGAAAAAATAATAAATAAATAATATTTTTTTATTTAAAACTGACCTAGTGCTTAAAATATTAGAAAAGAATATTAAAATTTCGTATTTGGAAATTTTAACAACTTTTTTAAATTTTTTTTAATTATATTTAGCACCAATTATTGTATGGTAAAAAATTAACAGAAATTTGACTTATTGCCCTTAGTGGAAATATACTCCAAAAATCATGTCCATATTTATTTTTGTACGGTGAGTATTAGAAACCGAGTAAGTAAATGCGCAGCGCAGAGCAGCTCTTTTCTGCTCTTTTGCGCAAAGAGCAGAGCAAACATATTTCACATTGCTCTGCGCCAATATGTTTGCTCTGCGCAACGAAAGAGCAAAAAAAGAGCTCTTTTTTTGCGCTGCTCCTTTTTTGTGCGCAATGCGCAAAAGAGCCAAAAAGCGCATGGTTCTTTTACTGTGGTACAAAACATATTTTTTTTAACGTCAAGATCATAGTGTAAAAATCAATTCAATAAATAAATTATTAGATTTATGTGTTTGGGAAAGTGGTTAAGACAGTTTAGAAGAAAGTTGGAGGAACATATACATATGTATTTTTTTTATTTATATTATTGTCTATTTATGTATTAATATGCGTATAGATATGTTTGTACGCATACATAAATGTATGTATGTGTGTATGTATACGTACGAAAGAATAGTGTTATGTATTTTTGTGGTCTACCATTGTAGTTTGTTTTTGATTATTGGTAAGTAGTGGAGTTCCTTGTAATTCAAGCGAGGGTCATATGAATGGCACATTAATAAAAATGTGCAATAAGTGGTGTTATAAAAAGTAAGGATTAAGGGTAATAATTTGCTTATCTTTAATATTATTGCAATTATACCTGCAGAAGGAATTTTAGATGTTTATTTGTATCATAAAATAATTATGTTCATTTGGGTTTTTTGTTTGTCCAATTGTTTTCTTGCTTTAAATTTGCATGTGTTATTTGTTGTTGTGGTTTTTCGATACAGTAGATGTGCTTTGCTTATAATTAAGTGTCGGATTTTTAGTAGTGCATTTGTTATTGTTTTATTACTATCTTCATTATAGCTTGCCTTATTTTTTGTTGTTAAATAGTAAACTTGTTTTGCTTATGTTTTAGGTATGGGATGTTTACTCGTAAATTTGTTATTGTTATCTTCATTACAGCCTGTGTTATTTTTGTTGTTAAACGGTAGATGTTATTGTTTTATTACTTTTTAATTGAATTGATGATAAAACACCAAATTATTGGTAATAATAACAAAACTACAGATTTCGTGTTATTATTGGTAAAATTAAATTTTCTTGATAACATTAATGCAAAAAAATTCGAGCGTTTCTACCTTTTCCTCATACATACATATGTATGTAAAATTAATGCAAATGTTTAATATACCAGAACCGCAATATAAAATATAAGATAAATAAATTATGGTAGGTATAAATATAAATAAATTTTTTAAACTAAATAAAACAATTATTTTCATTTGCATTTAATAGGTCATGAAGATTTGCTTTATTTAGTACCAATAATTTCGTGCTTTACCATCAATTAAGAAGTAATAAAACAATAACAAATTCACTACTAAAAATCCCATACCTAAATTATAAGCAAAGCACATCTACTGTATTGAAAAACCACAACAACAAATAACACATTCAAACTTAAAGCAAGAAAACAATTGGACAAACAAAAAACCAATAAACATCTAAAATTCCTTCTGTATGTACAATTGCAATAATGTTAAAGATAAGCAAATTATTACCCTTAATCCTTAATTTTTATAACACCACTTATTGCACATTTTTATTAATGAGCCATTCATATGACCCTCGCTTGAATTTACAAGGAACTCCACTACTTACCAATAATCAAAAACAAACTGCAATGGTAGACTTAAGTTTTGACTAAAAAAACAATAATAATAACAACAAAAAATTTTATTATCGTAACAACACTATTTTGCCGTCCGTACACGCAATTATTATCATTTTTCCATGTACTTTTTTTCCAACCACGAAGTTATTTTAATTTTTCAAATAAACCACTATTACTATCATAAGAAGCACGAGCTGCTCTTTTGGCTCAATGCGCAGAGCAAAAGAATGGCTCAAAGAGCAGAGCTTGAAAAGAAGGAGCAAGCGCAATGCGCATAAACGATTGGCTTTTTTTCTGCTCTGCTCTTTTGCGCATAGCTTGAAAAAGAGTGCGCAAACAGCAGAGGAGCAAAGAGCGAGTCAATCTGAACCCTGATTAGATAATTAGTTTAAGTTTTCATATGTATATACGTAAAAGAAAAAAAATAACAATGGTGAAAGTTCTAATGTAGAAATTCATAACAAATAGCATTTTTGTAAAAATAATTCGTTTTCATGAGTTTAAATTTTTCCAGCGTGCTAGGGTTTTGTTTAAGATAAAGGTGTGTGTATCCCTTACAAGTAGCAAAAAGTTAAAAAATACGGCAAAAACAAACTGCTTACACCAATTTTTTATTTAATGTACATTTTTTGCATACATATTATTATTTATCGTGTACAATAGCAAGACTTGTATGTTAATTGTTTTATTAGGTCAACTTACAACTTCAAATGTAAAAATAAACAAAAAAATTTGCCAAATACCTTTATTTTAAGTTTTTAACGTGTACTTCATGCGAATAACGAACATAGCCTTAATGGCGAAGTGCAAATTTAATATTTAGCAATTTTGATATAAATAATAAGGCAGCATTGTGCTTGTCGTTTTTCTTTTTAAATAGTTATTGCTATAAAACGAATACTTGACATCACTGCTTTAAGCATTTCAGTGTTCTTTTAAACAACTAGAGCAAGGCGAATCAATTACCAGGTGGCAGCGTAGGCGAATTCATTAATTTTCGCCGTGTACACTACTGTCAAACTCCATATATAAAAAATCTGTTTACAATTTTTTTTATATGAAGTTTGACATTCGTTTCTACCAGCAAAAAATAATAAATTCTCTAACGCTGCCACCTGATAATTGATTCGCCTTGAACTAGAGGTTATGTCATATGTACGTAAAATATGCAAGTTTGAATATGATAATTATTAACCGTATGTTAAACACAGAATTTGACATACACAACAAATTACATAAGGATAGCAATTTTAACATTCCATTTGACTTGTATACGCCGTCTAAACACAGCTTTACGAATTTGTGCCCAGTAGTGCAATTCACTAACTTTAAACAACACGACAATAGTTATTTATGACAACATTTAATGTTGTTTGCAATAACGATGAAGCGATTCACTATCTTCCGCTAAACTATAATAGACACAAGTTGCATTTGAGTGGCATCTCCGTCAACAACTAAACGAAAAACACAAAAGAGAATAATAAAAACATGTGAATTCAAGCGAGGCACATGCATGTGTTTATTTCTTAGATGTCAATTTATACACATAAATACGTATTTTGTTATATGCGTGTATGGAGTTTGACAATAGGAAAAGCATAATAATAGTTTTGGTTGTAGAGTTGCGGTTACCACTTCTTAAATACGGTCGAAACATATGTTTATGTGCAATCTTTTTTAATAAGAAATTTATTTTTTAAATAATTTTTACATATGCGTAAATGTGCTAAGTTTAAAAAAAAATGTTTAATATACTTAAACTGAAAACAAACTGTGTTTTTATTTTTCGTTTAAAAAAATGTATATGTTCTGTGTATAGGCTTATATGTATGTATGAATGTTCATAAACACAAGTTGTACGTTGTTTATTTTGTAGACAAATTTAACAACGCAAAAATTATGGTCGCTTTCTTAACAATATAGAAAATTGTTAAAAGTGTTACTGAATAGCAAAATCGACATTTTGTTGTTAAGTTAATTTAACAAGCCGAAAATCGTTAAAAAAGAGTAGTGAATCGCACTACAGTTCTATAAATTTTCTTGCAAACATACAAAATATAAGCGGAGGTAAGTTCCTGTAAAAAAGGAAATGCTTTTAATTAATATTATCTAATGCACATTTTATTTTCAACGAAAACTTATCAATTTGTGTTCACTTCTGCCAATTTTCCACCAACTCAAAAATAATATCCAGTTTTAGGTAACTGCTTCTAAAAAAAAAATATTATTATATTTTCAGGCAATTTACAGCCAAATCTGCTAGTCTGCCTTCAGCCAATACTTACAAAATTGCCTTAAACTAATTAAATTCAATTTTCTTACAGATTAAATTATTTAAAATGTTTTATCTTACATTTTTAAATAAAATTTTGCAATTTCTTTCAAATTTACCAACAATGTTTTTATCTATAGTTTAGCTGTCATTAGTTTTAACCGCAGATGATAACTTAATTTTTAAACGTCTGATTTAAGGAATCTGGTTATATCTGTGGTTTATACCACAGATTACTATGTTGAGGGTGGTGTAGAATTCCATGGTGGGGTGGATGAACCGACTGTGGATTGAAGATTTAGTAAAAAAGAAAAAAAAATACATTTTATAGAGAACAATATTTACCAAGTGTTTAGTTGTACCTTTTTTTTTTGTTCGTCCTATTATTTAAATGTGTTTTGGTTAGGTTATTTAATAATTGGTAGGCACTTTTAATTATTTAAAACAAATTTTGCCGTTTGTGTTCATCTTGTTTGTTTTGTAAGCATTCTGTTAACAAAAAGAACAAAAAGCTTTAGTTGACAGAGTTGCATGTAATGGTACTTTTGATGATAACATAGAGGTGACCATATTGTGTGCATCATTTTAGTAAGAGAAATAAAATTCAATTTTTGTTCTCTGAAGGAAAAAAAACGAAAAAGGTGGACAAGATTAGTTCAAGGATTAGTTAAGCACCTGTGTGCTTAAATCATAGTGTGGACTTGTGCGTTTTAGTTTTGTGGTCTGTTACTTGCGGTAAAAATTTTTGTGAACTAGTTTTGTTCGTTTTATTGTTTAATAGAATTAAAATAGCTTGTCGTTTGCCCTCACGAAAAAGTTAGTTAAGACCATTGTGAAAGTGTCTGGTGTATGAAGAAGTTAATTGTGAAAAAGGTAAAATAAAAACTTTTAATTAAAAAAAGGAAGAATTATATCCTTAAAAAAAAGATTTTGTGGTAAAACTTAATAAACATTTTTTTTGAATTTGTTATATTAAAAGTATCTAAAAAAAGTAAGTTGAAAAAATAAGAACTTTCATTTACTGCAATATTTATTTGAGTGGAAAGTGTAATTAGTTAAATTATATAAAAAATTGTGTTTTAGAATCGGTAAACACTTTCTTAAATGAGAAGTCACCAGGAAATAGAGGCTGAGAAGAGATCTTTTGTAGAAGAAATAAAAAAACAACCTAAAATGAAATAGAAGCGCTAATCTGGACCACGTAAGGATTTTGGAATTGTAATAAAGTGTAAATGTTAAATTTTATTTTGAATGTAGAAGTCTGAACGAAAGAACTTCAGCGAAGGAAGCCGATTACAGTTTGTCAAGTCCTTTTAGGAAAAGCTTCATTTAATGTTAAATGTTATTGTGTACACCTTAAGTTAGTTGATTTAAAAAAAAAAAAAAGCCTGAAATTACTTGGTTGGTCACAAACCCTAGTTTTGAACCAATTCTTTCGCAATTTAAAGAAGAAAAAAACTATAACAGTTTTAAAAATGTATTAGGGCGCAACTTATTTAAATTAAATATATTGTAAGGATATAAAAAGAATTTTAATTTATTTACATAAGTCAGGTTAAAATTTTTGTGTTTTTTTATAAGTGTTAGTAATAAGGAATCGCACTAAGAGATTTTGTCCGCGGTATATATGATAAAATTTAATTTTTTGATAGATATCCTCAGAGAGCTCTTTTAGGGTAGGTTTTTTTTATTTCTGTTGCCTTTTAGTTTTGAAAGTGAAAGTTTTAATTAGTACGGGCCTTTCATTTTGCGGTAATTTATGTTTTTTTATCTATAGGATTAAGTTATCATTATTTTACGTAAGTTTTTTTTTTGTTTTGTTACAATATAATTTTTGTTTTTTCTTATTTTTTATCGCTAATTTTTAGTATTTTTTTATTTGTGTTCATTGTTTAGGTTTAAGAAGATGTTTTAAATAAAATTATTAATCATTTTAAACAACGCGATTTTTTATATACAGTTTGTAAAAAAAGTGTTTTCAAAACTAAAGAAAATTAAAAACTTTAAGATAAACCCAAGGCACATTAAATACTAGGTAATGTTAGTAGATCAGCCGGTTTTTTGTTTATGTTTTCAGGTGTCAAATTTTGTTTACACTTATTCAAAAAACTAAAAAAAAAATTCATAGCGTTTGTGTGTTTTATTAAGAAAACAATTTTCAATTACCAAAAAAGTGAGTAAAAAATAATAGTGACAAAAATGCAGAAGTGTGCAAGTTGCAAAAAATCAGAAACTTATGGCAAACAAACATTTTTCAAAGCTCCAAAAGACGAATTTAGGAGAAAAAAGTGGAGCGAAATTTGCCGCATAAATTTGTCCATAAACTCATTTATTTGTTCAGCTCACTTTTCGTCAGAACAAATAATAGAGATGAAGCATAAATCCATTATATTGCCAAGTGCCCTTCCTCAACTTGAGCAATTAGATGAAGGCAACAATGACATGTTTTAAATAAAACATATAAGACAAAATCAGTGAGTAATAAAAACTTACATATACTTTATTCTCAAAAATAGAATTCCATTACCAAAACCGGAACAGCAAATATATGCAATAAATTTAAGCAACGTTTTATTAAACAACATTTAGCTTCCTATGATGGAAGAACCATGTGCTGTTGAGGTAGAAATGTTTGGGCAATTTCCTATTTTGCAGGAACCATATGTTTTGGAGAATAAAACAGCAAAGCCGTACTGTAAGGACCAAGAGACGCAAACGGAGTAAATAAATAATATTTTTTACGATGTTACGAAAGCTAACAAGAGGCGAGAAAATGCTATAAAGTCAAAATACAAGTAAATTTTTATTGATGTGTAAGTTTATTATTACCTTATTAAAACGTAATATAATATGTATTTTATTATTTTTAGGAAGATTTCATCACAACTCATTTTTTAAAGGGTCCTTTTCAGGACCACCAAAGGTTTAGAAAAGAGATGATATTTTTTCGACTATAATAAATGGTCCTTTTCAGGATCGTCAAAAGTTTAACAAAAGAGATGATATTTTTTATATTCAAAAATTTTTTTACTTTTCAGGATCCTTAAAAGTTTAAACAAAGAGACGATATTTTTTATTATAAAAAAAGATCGCCAAAAGTCTGAAAAGATATATTTCTTCCTACTTTTAAAAATGGTTTTAATATGTTTGATTTTAATAAGTTTGATTCCTTACAAAAATTATGTTTACATATATTTATTTATTCAAACTGTTTTACAAAAGCAAAATACGTATTACATATTTAGTACTATTTAAATTATATTAAAAAATCAAAATTAATAATTAATTAATTAATTAATAAATCATAGCAGGGAACAGCAAAACTTCCTAAAAAGAAACTAGTTATTATGTTTCTAGGATAATTAAAACATAAAACTGACCTTAATATTATTAGCAACTGTTTGGACCATGGTTAACCTGTCAGTACCCATACCCCAACCACAAGTGGGTGGTAAACCATAATTCAAGGCTGTGTAAAAGTATTCATCCACCAATTGAGCTTCGTCATCACCAACTGCTTTGTCACTGGCTTGTTGTTCAAATCGTTCTCTCTGAACCATAGGGTCATTTAATTCAGTATATGCATTACAAACTTCCTTTTTCATCACAAACAATTCGCACCGCTCTGTTAGACCAGGTTCACTGCGATGATATTTAGCCAGTGAGGACAGGACTTAGGGATGATCACATATAAAAGTAGGATTAATACAAGTTTCCTCAATAAATAGGTCCATATTTAATTCGTTGTGATGTGTAACAAAAGGTTTTGCTGTAGCACCTCCTGCAATCATATTCATCATCGGAGTTTCTATTTCAAGGAAACCCATTCGATCCAAAAACTGATGAACGTCCTTTAAAACGTTCACAATTGATGAAATATTGATGGAAATTAGCTTTAAAGCTGGTGCAGTCATCATATTCATCTTTGTACACAGAACATGGTCTTAAATAAATAAATAATTAATTAAATAAATAATTAAACATTAATCAGCATACCCTGCAAATCGGCTGCACTTAAAAGGTTGAACGGATTGCCTGTGTTGGTATTGGCACCCATGGCCGCTGAAGTGGCTGTGGTGGTGGTGGCCGTAGTAAACTGCTGTAACTTGAAAACAGTACTAGGCCGCTTGCTTACACGCAATGATGATGAACATGATGTTGCTGCTGTGGTTACAGCTGATGTTGTTGATGTTATGGTGGTTTCTACAGTCCATCCATTGCTTTTGTTGGTATTTGGTACCAGAATTGTTTGGGGCGACATATTTCTGCTTGAAGTTGAAATTGTATTATTGCTACATATTTAAAGCTAATTTTTGCTGTTTTAATTGCTGGTCCTCACTAAGACCCAATGAGGAGGACTGTAGGGTGAATTAGGCTCAGGCATCTTCGCTAGAAGCAGTACTGGATTCGGTGTATGTATGTCTGTCTATTTTCAATTAAATTCATCATCACTTATTTATTTTTTTGATACATTTCTCATTTACTTTAAATTCTATATATTATTATTTATACAAACTTTTAAATTTATTGTTTTATTATTATTGCAATTATTTCCTAGTCGCTTGTTTTGTACTTAAATTTGTTACAAATTTTATTTGTTTTTCTTTCTTTAGTTTTTTTTTCTTTACAGCAGTCAGTTGATTTTGACATCTGAAAACATATTTTACACAAACAAAATACATATTGTTTTCTTTTTGTTGTAGTTGTTTTAAAACTGCTTTTACCTGTTAAATTGATGTGCCTTGGATAAACCTTTGTTTTTAGGTAAAATATATAACATTTATTATTAGTTTTTTTTTTATTTACATTGTTTTAGATGTTTCTAAACACATTTCACAAGAAAAAACTAAATTTATTTCAATAACAAAAAAAAAATTGTAACTAAAAAAATACTTCACTTTGCACGCTGTAAAATAAATGTTTTTAAAATTATATCTTAAATAAAAAAATTTTTTCTATATGCCTAAAAAAAAGATTTTTTGCTGCTAATACTTTGTATGTCCTCCTTTAGCATCAATTACAGCTCCTAATCGTTTACACATTGAATGGATCAGTTTTGGTATGTCGTAATCATCGGGTATTTTTTCCCACTCTTCTTTTATAAATCTTATTAATTCTGCTTTGTTTTTCGGGGACCTTTTTCCGACTTTTTTCTTTAGGTGGACCCACAAATTTTCTATTGGGTTTAGGTCGGGGCTTTGTGCCGGGGTATCAATTACTTTCCTGCAATTATATAGCAACCAGGATCTGCAAACGTACGATTTATGTTTTGGGTCATTATCTTGGTAAAATTTATATTTTAATTTCGCGGGATTTTCTGGATCAACAAAGCCGAATTTTTGAGCACTGGCAGTCAACTCGTTTCTTAAAATGTCCAGATAAACTTCCTTCGTCATCACATCTTCTAAAATCTTTAGTTCGCCAACACCCTTGGATGAAATGCAACCCCACACCATTACAGATAATTTACCAAATTTTACCGTGGGTATTATATTTTTGTTTTCTAAAGCCGCCAGGGGTTTGCGCCAAACTTTTTGAGGTCCATCATGATAGTAAAGCATCATTTTAGTCTCGTCGCAAAAAATTACATCATCCCAGTACTCCGGAGGAAAAGAAATATGCTCAATGGCAAATTTATATCGTTTTTCAATATTTAGCGCGGAGAGCAGAGGTTTTTTCCTGGCGACTCTTGAAGAGTATTTATGGCTCTGCAGAACGTTTCGAACCGTCTGATGGGATATACTTATATCACATTCACGATTGATCTGAAGTGCAATTCCCCTAGTGCTGGAATGTGGATTGTCGTCAATAATTTTCAAAATTTTTCGTTCAATGCGCCGATCTACTTTTCTTGGTCTGCCTGGTATTGGTTGTGGTTCAAGTCTTCCTTCTTTTTCTGCACGGTTTATAACATTATATACTGTCCTTAGATTAAGGGAGAACATTTCCACAATTTCTTTGTGAGTCTTTCCTTTATAGTAATTGAAATACACTAGCTGTGTAATATCTTTGCTCAGTCGTTTTCCTGGCATTGTGTATTTTTAACTGTGTGATTACTTGTTGCTTGTACAGGAGAAATTTCAAGAATAAATGCTACCCACAATACTTACCATGCTTAAAAGGAACTTACATTCAATAAATGTGCAAAAAAATAACAGATCTTCTTTGCTTTTGGTTTTTTGAAAACATTTTTTTTACACCATTCAAAGAAAGTAAAGTTATTTTTAGCATTGTTGTTGTTATGTTTATTATTATTAATTCAAAGTGTCGGCGCCTTTTTGTCGCCAGCGTACAGGAAAACAGTTACATAGAAAAAAAAATTCAAAGAAAATGATTTTGTTGTTGTTGTTCATTATTTAAATAGAAATTCCTAAAATTTTCTAGCTTTGAAAACATTTTTTTTACAAACTGTATTTATATTAATTAATTTTTAAATTTTTAAAAATTCCTTTTTTCATGCTATTTTCCCGATTTATTATTTAAATCACCGATATTGATTATTGAGGGTCAAAGCACGTCTCGATGGGCATTTCGTTATCGCTTACATAACTCTTCAGGAAACTTCTGACAAATATTTTAAATAAACTAAAGATTTTTGTCCAAACAATAAAGCAAAGACAAAAATCAAAGTTTAAGCAAAAAACAACAATAACCAACAGTAATTCTATTTTTCTTTCTCTGCTGTATAAGGCAGAGTTTTTTTAATTTTTTTTAGTTTATTTTTGTTTTTTTTTTTTTGTAAATTCTTATATTGTTTAATTATATTTTTGTTTCTCTTACCGTTTTATTTTCTCAATATTATAAAGCATTTGGTAATTTTGTTTCAAATTTGTAATTTCTTTATTTAAGCCAAGTTTGTGCGGTTGATATTAATTTTATTTAATTTAATACTTTTGAGGAGAATTTATAAACATGTCGGCAGCTCATTTAAACAAAAAACTATCTAGTCAGAGATCTGAGGGAAGAGAAAATGATTTTATAGATATGTCAAATACGATAATAGAACCAAATTCTCACACACCGCAGATTGTTAGAATACAAGATTTTCCTCTATCCTGGACGGGCTACTGGTACAGTTCCTTGTAATATTAGTCAACCACAGCCGGATTATCGATTTCCTCTGCCAATAATTCCGAAGAACAAGGGTCATCCAGCGGAAAACAATACTAAAGAGTGCGCCAACTTAATTGAGAACGTGATTAGGGAATACAATGAAGAGTACCGTGAAAGCGTGGTAAAGAATATAGAAACAAAAATACAGAAAAGTTTAAAAAGTGGTTTTGCTGAAATGGGAAAAGAAATGCAGAAAATTACAATATTTAATAAATCATCCGAAGCTACTGCCTCAGGAAACAATTCTAAAGAAAATAAATCGAATGGGGAAGAAAATAGTTTATTCGATAGGGACAGAATAGAAATGCAACAAATGTTACCTAGAAGATTAGATTTTCCAAATATTCCATTAAATAGTGATTCGCCTTTAAATAATCTCAGGAGTTTTGAAACCGTTCAATCATCGTTAAGGATTGATAAATGGGATGTTGCGTTTGATGGCAATACCGACTATTTGAATATAGAGAATTTTATTTTTCGAGCTGAATACTTACAAAGACGTCATGGGTGTTTATGGGCCGAAATAATGACAGATTTCCATAGATTGTTGAAAGGGGAAGCCAAAGAATTGTACTCGTCGATTATAAGAGAAAAAGAAATAAGGAAATGGCCAGATTTAAAAGAAGCTTTAATACAACAATATGGGTCAAATCGGAGTGAATATGAATTCATGCGGGATTTGGAAGAGCGTCGTCAACGACCTGGTGAATCAATAGACTCATATTTTTCAGCAATGAGAAAGTTGAGAGCTCGACTAAGAACACCCCTGCCCGACCATGAAGTTATTCGTATCATGAAAAGAAATCTTAGGCCTAATTTATCTCAGATTTTATACTCAATGAAAATTTATACGGTAGAACAACTAAGTGACGAATGTAAGATAGAAAAAAATTATTGTAAAAGAGATAATTACGCGTCAACTCGACCTACATATCTCAAAAAGCCAGTAGAGGAAATGTTTGATATACCACAGGAAAAATATCATGAGCATATTGAAGAAATGGGTTTAAATAAAAGCAACAAACAACAAAAGCATTCGGTGGTATTGATTTGCTTGAATTGCAATGTGCAAGGTCACTCATTTGTAGATTGTCCATTAGCGCAAAGAAACCTTTTTTGCTACAGATGTGGGATGGCTTGATTTGTCACACCATAATGTCCTAAATGTACGGAAAACTCTACGAGTATGATCAGTGTGTCAATGTAAGTAACGTACAGGTACAAGTGAATGGTAAAGATTTTAATGATCAGGCTGCAATAGAAAATAAAATTTTTGTATTGAAAAGAGAAAGCCAAAAAACGTTTAACTTGAATAAAAGTAATGACGTTTGTAAGGAAAACAGAAAATTCAACAACTCATACGAAAAAAGATTGAAGAATTATAACATCGTTTGAAAAAATTTAGTTGATGGAGATAATAATATTTTGAAACTTAAAAAAAACTGCAATATTAGAAATAGGTTTAGGGCTAAGAAAGATATGTATAATAGAATTAAATGATTCGTTAGGTTGTACTCTGCGGTAGTTAAAATATGGGAAAATATCCAAGACCTTGTGCTGATTTTAAAATTGGAAATGAAATACTTAGGGGCTTGCTGGATTCTGGCGCTTCTGTTAGTATTATGGGAAGAAATTGTCAGGATATAGTTTATGAATTAGACTTAAAAATAGAGCCAGTTTTTGTGAACATTAAAACTGCAGGGGGTAGAAAACATAATGTGTTAGGCAAAGTAAGAGAATAAACAAAATAGATTTTTATTTTTGTCCAGATTTAATTCAAGAGGCTTATTTAGGAGCTGATTTTTGGACAGAGTTTTAATTAGCACCACGAGTATTTAAAATTAATGAACTTGATGTTGAAAAGTTAGTTAAAGATTTCCCATTAGATGTCGATAACGTGGAGCAACATAAATTAACCGGAAAACAACTATAACAACTAGAAGAAGTTGTAACGAAGAAATTCGTTCTCTTTCTACGTTCATACTTATGTAATTAATTATACACTATTCTTTCTTGTGTTATTTACTTTTATAAATGTTTTAACTTACTTGAATGTGATGCTACGTTGTTTGTTGGGCTAGTATTATTATTAAGCAATACAATGCACAAGATGTAAATTCATTTCATAAATTTAAGTGGTTGTTGTAACAAGTTGTGTGTGAATATCAACCAACATGCATACACCGGCCATCAACAGTAAAATAGTAGCATCACACGTAGTATACCTTATAATTCTAATTTGTTTTATTTATAAATAAGTATAAGTCAGCAAGATTTTCAAACATTAAGAAAGAGACATTGCGATCCCTATGGGATTTGCACTCGCAAGTTTCCTGTAAGACTTGAAGATTATATTTATATAATCGGAAAGCCAACTGGGGTTACTCTGATAGATCCAGTTGATACTTTTCTGACTATTTGTCAGAAATTACCATAAATTTTCACAGCGGCTTCGGCTGACTGTTCTCACAGCGACTTTGGTTGACTGTTCTCACAGCGGCTTCGGCTGACTGTTCTGACAGCGGTTTCGACTGACTGTTCTCACAGCGACTTTGGTTGACTGTTCTCACAGCGACATTTTTTAAGTGTTCTCACAGCGGTTTCGGCTGACTGTTCGAGCAACTATTGTATTATTGTGGAGCATAGTTTTTAAGTAACATTGTACGTATTTATCTGAACCTGTTATCATCCGCACCTGCGCATCGACCCAGTTTACCTGAACCTGTTATCATACGAACCTGCGTATCGATCCAGCTCACCTGAACCCGTTATTATCCGAAGCTGCGCATGGATCCAGCAGATCCGAACCCGTTATTATCCGAAGCTGCACATCGATCCAGCAGATCCGAACCCGTTATTATCCGAAGCTGCGCATTGATCCAGCAGATCCAAACTTCCGAATCAGTTTCAGCCGAACGTGTTATTACCCGAACGTATAATCAACCGAACCCGTGGAACCCGAATCAGCATTAACCGAAAATGTTGTCATCCGAACGTATTATCATCCGAACTTGTGTGCAATCCAAAGCCGAACTGCTCCAATCTTTAGTTAGTCGATTATAGTAGTGATTTTCGTATTTAGTTTATTATATTTAAGAAGAACTTAATAAAAGTAAGAATATCTATTTAACCCAAAGAAGGGAAAATATCTGTGTAATCACTTAAGGTTTGTGGATCCGTAAGTAGAACCCTGGACACGACTGAGCCACCTCAGCCGACGAAGAAAACCAAGTTACAAAGTTAAGGAGAAATTTAAATCACTTGAAAAACAAGGCCTTGGAAAAACGAATTTGGAATGCCACCAAATAGAATTAGTAGAGGTCGATACCTGTTAAAGAAAGATATTATCCTGTATCACCTGCAGTCCAAGATTTAATATATGTTGAAATAGACGAGATGTTGAAGTTAGGAGTTGTGGAAGAAAGTGAAAGTCCCTGGAACAATAGGTGTAATTTAGTGTGAAAACCAGGTAAAAACAGACTTTGCTGGATGCCAGGAAACTTAATAAATTTACAGTTAACGATGCTTCTCCTATTCAGAATATTTAAGCAATAATAAGTAGGCTAGATGAAACATTTTATATAAGTAGTGTGGACTTAAAATTTGCTTTTTGGCAAAATCCCCTAGAAAAGAAGTCCAGAGCCTACACAGCCTTTACAGTACCCGGTCGACCGTTGTACCAATACACGGTTATGCCTTTCGGCTTATGCAACGCCGCGCAAAGACTGTGTAGACTCATGGACAAGGTAATTCCGCAAGAACTAAAATCAAATGTTTTGATCTACTTAGACGACCTTTTAGTCATATTTGCTGATTTTGAAAATCACTTGAGATTGTTGGAAAAAGTAGCTGAATGTCTATCGAGGGCAAATTTAACAAATAGAAGCTAACAGACAGATACCAATACCTAAGTCCGTTAGGGAAATACGAAGTTTTCTTGGAACAGCAGGTTGGTACAGGCGGTTTATCCGAACTTTTTCTTGCATCACTGCACCGCTGACCGATTTAATTAAGAAAGGAGTTAAATTTAAAATGACAGATGAGGCAATAAACTGTTTTGTAGAACTGAAGAGGGCATTGACATCTGCACCAGTGCTGGCCCACCCAGATTTGAAAAAGAGATTTTATGTCCAATGCGACGCATTAAACGGGGGTTAGGAGCTGTACTTTTTTAAAAGGATAGTGAAAACAACGAGAGAACAATAGCTTTTTTTTCTATGAAACTTAACAGCGCACAAATGAATTACAGCGTAACTGAAAAGGAATGCTTGGCAGCAGCGTTAGCCATAAAAAAGTTTCGCCCGTACATTGAGTTGACGTTCACTGTTATAACTGACCACGCCAGTTTAAAATGGCTAATGTCGTTGAGAGATCTTAATGGCAGATTAGTCAGATAGGCACTGCAGCTTTAAAGCTACGATTTTAGTATTGAGCATCGAAAAGGTTCAGAAAATGTAGTAGCGGATACCTTGTCTCGAGCTGTAGAAGAAGTTAATTTATCACCAGAAGACATACTTGGTTTTGAAACTACAGAGTTTGAATGTGATGAATACAGAGAGTTAATAAAAACGATTCACAATAATCAGGAAAAACTCCCAGACTTGAAAGTGGAAAACGGCTTTGTATATAAGAAACAAGTATCTGATATCGATGTCTTAGAAGAATTTAGATGGAAATTTTGGGTTCCCAGTACGTTGACGCACGAACTAATTAAAAAAGCCCATGAACCTGAAGATAAATCCCACGGAGGAATAAGAAAAACGATGCTTAGCCTGAGATCGAAATATTATTGGCCAAACATGGTTATCCACGATAAGAACTTTAGTAATAATTGTATAAAATGTAAAGAAAGGTAACCTTACGACCATTCCAAAAGTTATATATTGATTTTCATGGGAAGTATCCACGCTCAAAATCTGGTAATGCATATATATTTATCGTGTTAGATCACTTTACAAAATTTGTTTTTATTAAGGCTATGAAGGAGTCTACTGCTGAAAACGCAATTAAGTTTTCGGTGGAACAAGTTTTTCACAATTTTGGAGTACCGGGAACAATCCACTCTGATAATGGTCAGCAATTTGTGTCAAAAGAATTCAGTAAGATGATAAGCGATAATAAAATTCATCATATGCGAACGGCTATTCATTCGCCACAATCAAACGCTGCAGAAGTGATTTTGCCAAAAATATAAATGCGAAATTTTGTAAAAAATTTGTAAAATGTAGGATGTTAAGAGTTTTAGGAAATAATTTATATGAATTGGAGACCTTACAAGGTTCACCGTTAGGAATCTATCACGCAAAGGACATTAAACAATAATGGCTAAAAGATCAGTGCAATTAAGGTGTGGAATTGGGGAATAAGCAATATTGACATGGGATATAGTTTAGTTTTAGTAACCAGTGCAATTTTTACAACTAGTTGATAAACGTATTCTGTGTCCGTCTAAATGTGTATGTTGATTATATATATTTTTTTTTCTTTATACCCTAAGTCTTATTCTGTTCTTTGCTGCGATAAATTTTTTTATTACCAGAATATAGGGGACAATCATTTAATACTTGCTGATGTTAGGATCCTTGAGATAAATGCATTGCCGTTACAAAGTTTTTGCCCGACTAACTCTTAAGAAGTGGAAATTAACGTGGATGTAGCCTACGTTGAGCGCGGTGTTTTTACGCTGGATGATGTTTTTTGTTTTGTTCTGTGTGCTAAAACCACCCGTCACACTGTTGTTTCTGCATTAAATTGGAAACCACAGAGTTTTGATGAGGGTGGTGTAGCATTCCATGGTGGGGTGGATGAACTGACTGTGGATTGAAGATTTAGTAAAAAAGAAAAAAATACGTTTTATAGAGAACAATATTTAGCAAGTGTTTAATTGTACCTTTTCTTCTGTTCGTCCTATTATTTAACTGTGTATTGGTAAGGTTATTTAATAATTGGTAGGCACTTTTAATTATTTAAAAACAAATTTTTATTAATTGTATGTTGTTGTGTCTGCCCTGTATGTTCATCTTGTTTGTTTTGATTTTTAGTTTTGTAAGCATTCTGTTAACAAAAAGAACAAAAGCTTTTGTTGACAGAGTTGCATGTAATGGTACTTTTGATGATAACATAGAGGTGACCATATTTAAAATGTTGTGCAACATTTTAGTAAGAGAAATAAAATTCAATTTTTGTTCTCTGAAGGAAAAAAACGAAAAAGGTGGACAAGATTAGTTCAAGGACAGAAAGAACATTGACCTGTGTGCTTAAATCATAGTGTGGACTTGTGTGTTTTAGTTTCGCGGTCTGTTACTTGCGCTAAGTATTTTTTGTAAATTGGTTTTGTTCGTTTCATTGTTTAATAGAATTAAAATAGCTAGTCGTTTGCCCTCACGAAAATGTTAGTTAAGACCATTGTGAAAGTGTCTGGTGTATGAAGAAGTTGTTTGTGAGGAAGATAAAATTAAATAATGCAATATTTATTTAAGTGGAAAGTGTAATTTGTTAAATTACATAAAAAAATTGTGTTTTAGAATTGGTAAACACTTTCTTAAATGAGAAGTCAACAGGAAATAGAGGCTGAGAATAGATCTTTTGTAGAAGAAATAAAAAAACAACCCAAAAGGAAATAGAAGCGCTAATCAGGACCACGTAAGGATTTTGGAATCGTAATAAAGGGTAAATATTGAATTTTATTTTGAATGTAGAAGTCTGAACGAAAGAACTTCAGCGCAGGAAGCCGGTTACAGTTTGGCAAGTTCTTTTAGGAAAACCTTCATTTAATGTTAAATGTTATTGTTAATGAGTGAAATGAATTGTTGGTAAGCGGTTTTAATGTTGTATGGGGCTGTTACAAACAACTCGTTTAATGGCATAGGTCAGGATGGGCAACATGTCTGAACGATCTCATCTTATTCAGGATTATGTAAAATCTTCGGGATTATGATCAAACATTGGCCTACGCCAAAAATCGTGAGCAAGTGGCCAGTGCTGGTTGGATAAAGCCATCTCTCTTTTGGGATGTTAATACATAAATAGCTTTAACTGCCAGTAGTAACACACTCACCAGTAAGAATTTTTTGTAAAAAGTTTACAAGGCCCCTATACTAATTCCCTTTTTTTACTAGCCTCTAGTCTTAATGGTTCAAAAGATTCCATTTATAGTTCAGCAATGAATCCAGCCGGCACAGTTATTGTAAGTGGCTTAACAGAGAACATTTTAAGAGTATGGGACCCCCGTACCTGCTCTCGAAACATAAAACTTCGGGGTTAAACGGAAAATGTACTGGCTTTAGTAGTATCACCGGATGGAAATCAGGTAGTTCAGATGGGACTATGAAAATATTGAATCTAGGGCAACAACGATCTGTGCAAATAATTTACGTCCATAAAAAAGGCGGAAGAAGTAAATTAAAAACGCAATACGCAAGTGTATATTCCCAACTGGTTTACGTAATATTATTAATAATAATAATAATAAGATTATTGACAAACCGCAGTAGTTAATATTTTGCTTAACAATTTTCAAGTTAAACTATGGCATATGAAAGTTTCATATTCCATATGTTGGCCAAATGGTAAGAAATTAATAAAATGCAAAACATGTAAGGAAACAGTAGAATCATAGTAGAGGATAGAGAGAATGATAGTAGAGGATAGTTCTGTAGAGAAATAAATTTTTTTAAAGTACATAACGAAAGTTGTATTATATTTTTATTTGATCTTAATAGTAAAGGGTGTTTTTTATAGACGTATAGAACTTTAAGTTGGCATCACTTTTTTAACTGGCGGCCATTTTGTCAGCTGTCAAGTGATTAATATTTAGTTTGGTTTGCCATTTCATCATGAATAGGTTGACAAAAGAACAACGCTTGCAAATCGTGCAAATTTATTTCGAAAATAATGGTTCAGTTCGCGAAGTTTACCGCAAGCTCCGTCAATTTTATGGTCGACATAATCGGCCATCAGAGCAATTAATTCGGTTAACCATGGATCGTTTTCGCACTACGTTTACTCTATGTGATAATACGCATCCGCAGAGACGTCGAACAGTGCGCACCGAAGAAACAATTGCCGCTGTAGAGCAAAGTGTTGAAGAGGACCCGAATGAATCGATTCGCCACCGTGCACAGCAATTAGAGCTTTGTCCATCAATTTTATGGAAGATTTTGCGCAAAGATCTTGGCTTGCGACCTTACAAGATCCAGCTTGTGCAAGAATTAAAGCCGCGAGACCATGCAATGCGTCGTGATTTTGGTGTATGGGCCGAAAATGAGATTGATCTCGATGCTGATTTTCATAGCAAAATTTTGTTCAGTGATGAGGCTCATTTTTGGTTGAATGGCTACGTCAACAAGCAAAATTGCCGCATTTGGAGTGAAGGGAATCCACATGAGACCCTTGAAACGCCATTACATGCACAAAAACTGACTGTTTGGTGTGCTCTATGGGCTGGTGGAGTCATTGGGCCATACTTCTTCCGAAATAATGCTGGAGAGTCAGTTACCGTTAATGGAGACCGGTATAGAGCCATGATAACCGACTATTTTGTTCCCCAATTGGATGGCATGAATGTGCATGAGTTGTGGTTCCAACAAGACGGCGCTACATGCCACACAGCGCACGTTACAATCGATTTATTGAAGGAAACATTCGATGAGCGCATAATTTCGCGGAATGGACCTGTCAATTGGCCACCAAGATCGTGCGATTTGACACCATTGGATTATTTTCTTTGGGGATATGTGAAGTCGCTCGTCTACGCCAACAAACCAGAAACGTTAGGGGACTTGGAAGCCAACATTCGTGGCGTTATTGCCAACATACGGCCCCACATGCTCAAAAAAGTGGTTGAAAATTGGACCTGTAGAATTGACTTTATTCGAGCCAGCCGCGGCGGCCACATGCCCGTAATCATATTTAAACATTAATGGCATAAAATTATCCTTCCAATAAAGCCAAATTGATGGACATTAAAACGATTTTCTTGTGTTTTATTTCAATTCGAAGTTCTATACGTCTATAAAAAACACCCTGTAGTTACAATTGATAACTTTCTTATTCTTACGAAGAATACTGATGAAGATTGTAGCGATCCAGAAGTGCATTCGATTCTCCTAGTATCTAAGTCTTACAGTTGTTTTAAGAATTAATCACAATTAATAACGAACTTAGGCCCGAATTAAAAAAAAAATAAAACTAATAATCCATTTAAAAACTAACTGCCGTATTCATAACGTATTGAAATAGATTTTAAACGTATGGAAGATATGTCATAAAACTATTAATTAAATTAATAAAAAAAATAAACAAAAAACGGTCAATCTACAGAAATATATTCGTCGACATAAAAAATAGAAATAAACATTTCGCAGAGTTCGTTACGCACGACTAATTTCGTCGACGTATTGATTGGGCGCATTTTCATATACACAGATGTATTTAAATTTTTTCGACGAATATTCGCAACGAAAAATTCGTCGTTTGTTCCAAATGTGTTTTCAGCATTAAAAATAAAATATTCAATTAAAGTGAACATTTTTATTAATAATAATAATAATACTTACTTTCAAATTTCAGCTATCTTCTATTAATAAAAAAAAAGCATACAATTAAGTGTAATAAAATTTTTTAACTTTAATGATTATTATTGTACAACTATCACAGCTTTTGTTCTTAAATCATGCAATAAATATAAAGAAAAATTATTATTTAAAATATGCCCATTGGGCCAAATGTGCTACACTCCACTTCAAGGCAATTGCCAATGTATGGTTACAATGTGTGTTAAAATATAAAAAGAAAGATTTTAATACATCTTCAAAAATTTTAATATATATTTCAGCATTATAATTTCATCGATCTACTTCCAGTTTCCAGTAATTAAAAAAAAATACAAATACTTTTTTAGATAGTTAATTGGATTAATTCTGCCAGTAAATATTAAACTGTTGTTATAATTTTTGGTAAAAACCGTCGTCTCTGGCTGTGTACTTCGTACGTTTGGCGTGCGCTTTCAATGAGATAACATCGTTTTGCAAGCCTCGTGTTTGTTAATTATTGGGGCTCGCCAAACGTACGAAGTACACAGACAGAGACATCGGTTTTTACCGAAAATTATTACAATTTTTTTAGATAGCTTTGAAAACTGAAGAAGGTCGTTCTTATTTAATTTTTAACCACTGAATTCCAGTAGTTGATTTTTTTCGACCTTATGTGGTCTAGATCCGTCATATTTTGTTAAAAACAGCATCAACTAATGAAGGATGTGATTCTTTTCAACCCTTATTTTTTTGGCACTGATTACTTCTCCAATCACACACAAATGCACTCCACCGATTTTATACACACAATCGATTTTCTATTTAATCATTTATATTCAAATAAATAATTTGGCGAAAAAATATTTTTTATTTTATAGTATCTGCACCCAATATTCTATACAAATTTTTGTAAATAAATAAAAGGTCAAACTCCAGCTATAATCAGAAAGAGGTAGTAATACAAAAAACGCAAGTTCTATTACTTTCCCTCTCTAACGACAGCTGGAATCTGGGCACACTACATTTTTCGTGTCTTATCTGGTTAGTTATCTGTGATCTGGCCACACTGTGTTTTTCGTATCTTATCTGGTTATTCATCTGTGCTCATGTGTTCTGTTCAGCATTTTGATAGGCGGTTCTGAGCAGTCAACCATATATTTTTTACTAGCTAATAGCTGCCAGTGTAGGCAGATAAGAGGATTTTTCCCCGAGTTGGCTATTTTAACATAAGTTTGTGACAGAAATTCGTGGGAATGGATTTGGGGACTTTTTATTCTTAGCTTTTTAATTATTATCACTTGCATTTATTGGAATTGAATTTTATATTACGAATGTTTCTTCTACATATACTACTGTCTTGCCGAATTAACATATTAAAAGCATATAGTGTTTTAAATATTTTTCTAAGTTCTACGTGTTTAATTCTTAATAATTTAACTACCATTGGTACAGACAGTGCAAGCAATACGTGTGATGCAAAAAGGTCTCTTTGTGTTTTGCTTAAGAAGGAAAATAGCTCTGTTCGGTAGCAGCAAAATCAATCCCCAACTCTGTCGAGTTTCTTGTGAAGGAACTGTATAACTACTTCTCGTACTCTACATTGTAAACAATAAAGTATAAACAAGTACATATTCGATTAAATAAATTTAGGTGTAGTTTCAAATAAATTTTTTAAACTTGTGCAAATATCAAATACCAGATGGCTGTGAAAAGAGTCTGGCGAAACTGGATTGAGTAACAACTTAATTTTCAAATAATAGGTTAAAATACCAATGATGAAATGATACAACATTTGTCGGCTGAGCTTAATTTTAATTCTAATAAGTTGTATTTAATTTTTTAAGAACAATTCTAAATGAAGTATATGCGGTCAACTTATCATTTCAAGGCGATGATATTGATCTACATACATTCTGGATATGAGCGCTTAATGTTACTTTTTATGTCAATTTGTTTAACATTTATAATTAATAAAACATTTTAATTAGTCATAAAAAGGTTTATTTGGATATCATCTGGGGTATTGCGCTTGTTACCACTTTCGGACCAAATTGATTTTAAAGAAATTTGTTTACAATTCTTAACCGCACTAGCAAAAAAACGCTTAAAAGATTCCTCGAAAATATAAAAAACTTCAAAAATTTACAGTTTAAGAATATAAAAAACAGGAATGAATTTAATTCAGTGTTTAAAATTTTTAATATATCCGTGGACACTAAAGTTGCATTAAGAAAAAAAATGTTCCATGCACAAAGACATTTTTAGATTTTAGGCAATAGTTTACAAATACAAGGATAATGTTGAAAATTATTTCTTTCGTAAAATGTCTGCACCTGTGTTCAATCTATTAATTATGTCAATTTGTAGAAAGTATATTTTTGTGAATGAACACTACGAAAAGCAAACTGAGGAGTATGAAATGTTGGAATCACTGATAAGAACGAAATCCCATTTAACTAATTATAAAATCTGCTGTTATAAGTCTGAAGTTCCTGAAGCAACAATAAAAAGTTTTGAATCGAAAAATATGTACGAAAATAGTTGAACAATGTCACGACAATTTTTTTTAACCCTTCGTAGATAAGTTATGTCTATCAGACGTATGCCTTTTTAATTTTGTTCTCTATCTCTGTGGTTTGTACTGAGAGAAAATTTATATGATCAGTATTCTCAGTTGATCTTATTTACCAAATTTTTTGTTAGCAAAGAGAAAATTCAATAAATAAATGATCTCAATAAACACTTTACCAATATTTAATTTTTTTAAGTCTGTAAAAGGATGTTAAAAACCATACGTCTTTAAGACGTAACGTTATCTTTACCGTACGAAAAAATAACGCTATCTTTCTAGGGTTAATAAAGATGCGTATTTTTGGGACAAAATTGGTAATTTAAGTTTAGAAATGAGGATTTTTTGGGATATCATTCGTCAAATTGGGGACAACAGCTCAATTTAGTCTGGCAACACTGGTAGCTACTGCCTACGAATTCTGACGGCGCAGCAAAATATATTGCCAATTCAGTGAGGATAGTCGTATCGGCGCGAATGGCGGCTATCTGCGCCGCTGGGTAAATTTCATAAGTCGCACCGCCGCCATATTTGTCGGCGACTCAAATATCAGCCGTTTAATTTGATTTTTTTAAGACTTTTGTTTTAAATTCCTATTATTATAAAAATCACTTTTTATTTGAATAATTCCAGTAAACTTTTATATACTTTAATAAATTCTTTAAAAATTCGAATTAAATAATGTTTTTTTTGTTATTTCAAAAAGAAATATACTATTTTATTTAATTCTCAAATTTCAAAAAAATTCTTTTTTTCATGCTATTCTCCCGATTTATTATTTAAATCACCGATATTGATTATTGAAGGTCAAAGCACGTCTCGATGGCCATTTCGTTATCGCTTACTTAACTCGTCAGGAGACTTCTGACAAATATTTTAAATAAACTAAAGATTTTTGTCAAAACAATAAAGCAAAGACAAAAATCAAAGTTTAAGCAAAAACAACAATAACCAAATGTAATTCTATTTTGCTTTCTCTGCTGTATAAGGCAGAGTTTTTTTCTGCTCTTTTATACAGTTGAAAGAGGATGAAAAATAAAATATCACAAAACACTACGATAATTTATTTTATGCACAGGCACTTTGCAAATATTAAACATTTTAAACAACGGGATTTTTTATAATAATATTAATTAATTCTCAAATTTCAAAAAAATTCTTTTTTTCATGCTATTCTCCCGATTTATTATTTAAATCACCGATATTGATTATTGAAGGTCAAAGCACGTCTCGATGGCCATTTCGTTATCGCTTACTTAACTCGTCAGGAGACTTCTGACAAATATTTTAAATAAACTAAAGATTTTTGTCAAAACAATAAAGCAAAGACAAAAATCAAAGTTTAAGCAAAAACAACAATAACCAAATGTAATTCTATTTTGCTTTCTCTGCTGTATAAGGCAGAGTTTTTTTCTGCTCTTTTATACAGTTGAAAGAGGATGAAAAATAAAATATCAGAAAACACTACGATAATTTATTTTATGCACAGGCACTTTGCAAATATTAAACATTTTAAACAACGGGATTTTTTATAATAATATTAATTAATTCTCAAATTTCAAAAAAATTCTTTTTTTCATGCTATTCTCCCGATTTATTATTTAAATCACCGATATTGATTATTGAAGGTCAAAGCACGTCTCGATGGCCATTTCGTTATCGCTTACTTAACTCGTCAGGAGACTTCTGACAAATATTTTAAATAAACTAAAGATTTTTGTCAAAACAATAAAGCAAAGACAAAAATCAAAGTTTAAGCAAAAACAACAATAACCAAATGTAATTCTATTTTGCTTTCTCTGCTGTATAAGGCAGAGTTTTTTTCTGCTCTTTTATACAGTTGAAAGAGGATGAAAAATAAAATATCACAAAACACTACGATAATTTATTTTATGCACAGGCACTTTGCAAATATTAAACATTTTAAACAACGGGATTTTTTATAATAATATTAATTAATTCTCAAATTTCAAAAAAATTCTTTTTTTCATGCTATTCTCCCGATTTATTATTTAAATCACCGATATTGATTATTGAAGGTCAAAGCACGTCTCGATGGCCATTTCGTTATCGCTTACTTAATTCTATTTTGCTTTCTCTGCTGTATAAGGCAGAGTTTTTTTCTGCTCTTTTATACAGTTGAAAGAGGATGAAAAATAAAATATCACAAAACACTACGATAATTTATTTTATGCACAGGCACTTTGCAAATATTAAACATTTTAAACAACGGGATTTTTTATAATAATATTAATTAATTCTCAAATTTCAAAAAAATTCTTTTTTTCATGCTATTCTCCCGATTTATTATTTAAATCACCGATATTGATTATTGAAGGTCAAAGCACGTCTCGATGGCCATTTCGTTATCGCTTACTTAACTCGTCAGGAGACTTCTGACAAATATTTTAAATAAACTAAAGATTTTTGTCCCAACAATAAAGCAAAGACAAAAATCAAAGTTTAAGCAAAAACAACAATAACCAATTGTAATTCTATTTTGCTTTCTCTGCTGTATAAGGCAGAGTTTTTTTCTGCTCTTTTATACAGTTGAAAGAGGATGAAAAATAAAATATCACAAAACACTACGATAATTTATTTTATGCACAGGCACTTTGCAAATATTAAACATTTTAAACAACGGGATTTTTTATAATAATATTAATTAATTCTCAAATTTCAAAAAAATTCTTTTTTTCATGCTATTCTCCCGAGACTTCTGACAAATATTTTAAATAAACTAAAGATTTTTGCTTTATTGTTTTGACAAAAATCTTTAGTTTATTTAAAATATTTGTCAGAAGTCTCCTGACGAGTTAAGTAAGCGAGAACGAAATGGCCATCGAGACGTGCTTTGACCTTCAATAATCAATATCGGTGATTTAAATAATAAATCGGGAGAATAGCATGAAAAAAAGAATTTTTTTGAAATTTGAGAATTAATTAATATTATTATAAAAAATCCCGTTGTTTAAAATGTTTAATATTTGCAAAGTGCCTGTGCATAAAATAAATTATCGTAGTGTTTTGTGATATTTTATTTTTCATCCTCTTTCAACTGTATAAAAGAGCAGAAAAAAACTCTGCCTTATACAGCAGAGAAAGCAAAATAGAATTACATTTGGTTATTGTTGTTTTTGCTTAAACTTTGATTTTTGTCTTTGCTTTATTGTTTTGACAAAAATCTTTAGTTTATTTAAAATATTTGTCAGAAGTCTCCTGACGAGTTAAGTAAGCGATAACGAAATGGCCATCGACACGTGCTTTGACCTTCAATAATCAATATCGGTGATTTAAATAATAAATCGGGAGAATAGCATGAAAAAAAGAATTTTTTTGAAATTTGAGAATTAATTAATATTATTATAAAAAATCCCGTTGTTTAAAATGTTTAATATTTGCAAAGTGCCTGTGCATAAAATAAATTATCGTAGTGTTTTGTGATATTTTATTTTTCATCCTCTTTCAACTGTATAAAAGAGCAGAAAAAAACTCTGCCTTATACAGCAGAGAAAGCAAAATAGAATTACATTTGGTTATTGTTGTTTTTGCTTAAACTTTGATTTTTGTCTTTGCTTTATTGTTTTGACAAAAATCTTTAGTTTATTTAAAATATTTGTCAGAAGTCTCCTGACGAGTTAAGTAAGCGATAACGAAATGGCCATCGAGACGTGCTTTGACCTTCAATAATCAATATCGGTGATTTAAATAATAAATCGGGAGAATAGCATGAAAAAAAGAATTTTTTTGAAATTTGAGAATTAATTAATATTATTATAAAAAATCCCGTTGTTTAAAATGTTTAATATTTGCAAAGTGCCTGTGCATAAAATAAATTATCGTAGTGTTTTGTGATATTTTATTTTTCATCCTCTTTCAACTGTATAAAAGAGCAGAAAAAAACTCTGCCTTATACAGCAGAGAAAGCAAAATAGAATTACATTTGGTTATTGTTGTTTTTGCTTAAACTTTGATTTTTGTTTTTGCTTTATTGTTTTGACAAAAATCTTTAGTTTATTTAAAATATTTGTCAGAAGTCTCCTGACGAGTTAAGTAAGCGATAACGAAATGGCCATCGAGACGTGCTTTGACCTTCAATAATCAATATCGGTGATTTAAATAATTTTTTTGAAATTTGAGAATTAATTAATATTATTATAAAAAATCCCGTTGTTTAAAATGTTTAATATTTGCAAAGTGCCTGTGCATAAAATAAATTATCGTAGTGTTTTGTGATATTTTATTTTTCATCCTCTTTCAACTGTATAAAAGAGCAGAAAAAACTCTGCCTTATACAGCAGAGAAAGCAAAATAGAATTACATTTGGTTATTGTTGTTTTTGCTTAAACTTTGATTTTTGTCTTTGCTTTATTGTTTTGACAAAAATCTTTAGTTTATTTAAAATATTTGTCAGAAGTCTCCTGACGAGTTAAGTAAGCGATAACGAAATGGCCATCGAGACGTGCTTTGACCTTCAATAATCAATATCGGTGATTTAAATAATAAATCGGGAGAATAGCATGAAAAAAAGAATTTTTTTGAAATTTGAGAATTAATTAATATTATTATAAAAAATCCCGTTGTTTAAAATGTTTAATATTTGCAAAGTGCCTGTGCATAAAATAAATTATCGTAGTGTTTTGTGATATTTTATTTTTCATCCTCTTTCAACTGTATAAAAGAGCAGAAAAAAACTCTGCCTTATACAGCAGAGAAAGCAAAATAGAATTACATTTGGTTATTGTTGTTTTTGCTTAAACTTTGATTTTTGTCTTTGCTTTATTGTTTTGACAAAAATCTTTAGTTTATTTAAAATATTTGTCAGAAGTCTCCTGACGAGTTAAGTAAGCGATAACGAAATGGCCATCGAGACGTGCTTTGACCTTCAATAATCAATATCGGTGATTTAAATAATTTTTTTGAAATTTGAGAATTAATTAATATTATTATAAAAAATCCCGTTGTTTAAAATGTTTAATATTTGCAAAGTGCCTGTGCATAAAATAAATTATCGTAGTGTTTTGTGATATTTTATTTTTCATCCTCTTTCAACTGTATAAAAGAGCAGAAAAAAACTCTGCCTTATACAGCAGAGAAAGCAAAATAGAATTACATTTGGTTATTGTTGTTTTTGCTTAAACTTTGATTTTTGTCTTTGCTTTATTGTTTTGACAAAAATCTTTAGTTTATTTAAAATATTTGTCAGAAGTCTCCTGACGAGTTAAGTAAGCGATAACGAAATGGCCATCGAGACGTGCTTTGACCTTCAATAATCAATATCGGTGATTTAAATAATAAATCGGGAGAATAGCATGAAAAAAAGAATTTTTTTTAAATTTGAGAATTAATTAATATTATTATAAAAAATCCCGTTGTTTAAAATGTTTTATACTATTTTATTGTTTATTTGTTTTATTTAAGATTTTATTATGATATTAACAGAAGAAGATAAAAATGAATTTACAAATTAAGTTATGTTTACTTATATTCAAACTTACATTATCATAAAAAATTCAATAACTTATTGTATTGCATTATAAAACTATGAGTGCAATATCATTTATTTAAAATAATGCAAGTTTTAATAAGAATTTCAGTGTAATATAATTTACCTATTACTTCTAATAATTTGTCAATACATATTATCTTTATTTAACTCATGCGCTCTAGCCAAGCCATCTTTACTGTTCGCCGACAAAAACTGTGTTTGACAAACACGCTATTAAACGAGTATAATGGCCTGACGGCAAACAAAATATATAAAATATTTTTGATTTTCATCCAGCGCGGCTGACAAACACGAAATTTACCCTATTACACGGGTTTGATGGCTTGTCATCAGGCCGTGCTCACAGGCGAAGTTTGATCGTCTAATAGGTGCTTTAATATTTGTTCAGTTGTGTCAACATTCCATTTTATGTATATTTATTTTTAAAAATCATATTTATTTTATTATTTCTAAAAGTCAACAATATAAAACTAGTATAAGTT
Source organism: Gymnosoma rotundatum (assembly GCA_916610165.2). Taxonomy (NCBI): domain Eukaryota; kingdom Metazoa; phylum Arthropoda; class Insecta; order Diptera; family Tachinidae; genus Gymnosoma; species Gymnosoma rotundatum. The sequence continues at coordinate 82,466,877 of OU744338.1, read as the reverse complement.
TTTTGTCAAGAATAAAAATATGCATATTTGAAAAATTTTGATGATAGAAAAACTACTTTATATCAAGTTTAATGTTTAATAGTAATTTTATTTTTATTAAGAGTTTCATTTTTTATATTTATGTGAAAGATATTGGAAAGAAGACAAGATGTGGTCATTTTAAGTAGTTATTTCTTCTGATACATATTTTTTTATACCCTTCAACAAAAAAGTGGAAAAATATCTATTTCCGACGCCATAAAGTATATATATATTCTGACTTCTTCTACATAGCGAATTCGATTGAGCGATGTCCGTCAATCATTCTGTCCGTCTGATTTCACAAAAAAAAAAACAAAAATAAATAAATATGTCAATCGATTGGATATAGTGCTATTTAAAATCATCATGATCAGTCTATGTCCTCCGAGGCAGCAGGCAAAACACCACGCCTACTACTAATTTTTTCATGGCATTTGGAACAATAAAGTAACTCCAATCAAAAAAATAAATATATGGGGCGATAGAGAATTCAAAAATAAAAGTGAAGAAATTGGCCCTCGACTATATTTTGGGGTTACGGGGATCTTAAATTTTAAAATTTTTTTAAATTTGAATATGGGTATAATTTTAAGGCTTTTGAAGAGATCTTTAAGAAAATACTAAAATTTTTTAAAAATGCTTAACCCATTAAGAGCCGATGTAATGTTTATGTAAAATAATATATATGTAGTACTAAATTTTTTTTTTTTTTTCATTCTCTGTCACCCTAATATTTGCTTTTTTGATTGGAGCTACTTCACTAAACTAGATTTGCATAGATGATGATACCCTTCATAAGATTCGCACAAATAAAGAAAAAAACTTACATTCAAAGTATACATATACTACTAGCGCCGACGACTTAGTCTGCGTGTCATTTATAATTTTCTTAAAATTCTTATTTAGAAAAATGCGGTTTTAACTGTTGATTCCATAGTTTTGCAGACAGTGTTAAAAAATTTCCATTTACAAAAATGAAATGTGCTTTTAAATGTTCTAGTACTACTATACCGTGAAAATTTGGTGCTTTCACATTTGTATATTTAGTTTCTCTACGAATTTAAATATTTTTAAGATAGAAAACTAAACACTGAATACAGAAATACAAAGAGATAGACGGACACACAGATAAAAATTCCAAAACTATTTCTTTTGAATTCCATAACTATCATATCTGTAACATCTTAATTTTCAAAACTTATTTCATGTATAGAAATGACACCATTACATATTTATTATATGCAAAGATTACCTTATATTACTATTAAAAGAAGTTTTGTAAAATTCGTAATCATTAATGAAAACAATGAAAAAAATTTTTATTCCAGTTTTAATTACTTAAAAAAAAAAACATTTAACTGACAAAATTAGATAATTATATATCTATATGAAACTGTAACGGTGGTAAGCTAAACAAAATATTTTGTTATTAAATATATTTCAAATTGTATTCCTACATTTTTAGATATGTAACAACAAAACATATATAACATATGTTGATGCCAGACACCCTGGGGCCAAACGTACGAATTTGTATGGGAACAAGTCTAGTTGACCAAAAACTACGAAATGCGTATGAAAATGGTCAAAGAAATACATATATTCTTGGTAAGATGTTTGCATAGTTTTTGTAGACTGGTGATTGAATCTTTTTTATAAATATAATTTGCTAACGTTTATCTAGGCGATGCTAGTTATAAACTAAAACCATATCTAATGACGCCATTCAGAAATCGAAACAGTACTAAAAAAAGAAAGTACAACAGAAAACATGCTAGTGCATGTAACGTTGTTGAGTGTTGCTTTGGAGTATTAAAAAACAGATTCCGCTCTATTATAGGTTTCAGAGGACTCATTACTCTCCAAACAAGACAACCCAAATAATCAATGCATGTTATGCTCTGCATAATATATGCATAGCTTACAAGTGCCCATTGCCCACAATAGAAGTGGATGAGAAAACGAGTAGTGAAGTGCTAGATGTGTTGGAAGGAGAGGAAATAAGCGCAAGTGTCATAAGAATAAATACTGCCATAAATTTGTAAAAATTTAAGCGTGGTAAAACATTAAAAATTAAAGAAAATCAATTTATATTTGATATATCTTTTTTGTCTAACAATTTATTAAAATTTTTCAAAAGTTAATTTAAAAACCCATTTTGTACATGTACTTAAAAATTATAAAGTAATAAAAAGCTATTTTTGGTTAAAAAAAATCAAAATTAATTTTAAAAATTAATGCATATTGCATAATCACATATGTAATTACAAAAAAAAAAAATTTCGGCGCCGAAATATTCGATTCGGCTTGCTGCTTTGTGTAGATATAAATTTTTGAGCAAGGCACATTAATTTTACAGGTAATAGCAGTTCTAAAAAAACTACAGCAATAATTAAAAAACATGTGTTTTGTTTTTGTAAAATATATTTTCGGACATCAAATCAAAGATTTCTAAAATTTAATCAGATCTTAAAAATATCTTCAAAAATTGGTTTAAATATGCAGGAAGAAAATTGGCTTGCAATTTTTTTGTTTTGTTAATTTTGGCCAATCTTAACTAAGTGTTTCTGGCAAAGTACGCTTATGAATTATCGGATTATTACTTTAAGACATTTGATATATTCTTAAAATAAACAAGTTTAAAGTTTTGTTTTGATAGCGCTTTTCGTTAAAAAGTTACAAGCCTCTGAATTGAGAAAATATCGTTTAAGGTTTTTCCGCAAAAAGGTGGTATTCTTTTTTTGCTTATTTAATTCAAATTTACATCAGTACTAGCAAATTTGTTTAAACAATTTTAAAGAAAAACTATAGCAAATGCGAATAAAAGAAAAAACAATGATAACGGTTCCCCCTCCAGCCCTTTCCAACATTGCCAATTTTGGAACAAAATTTAAAAATTATTGTAAAATTTCTCCGAGTGCAAAGCACCGATTAAAATAAGGTTAACGGCAATTCTCCAAATTTTTGGCTACTCCAAAAAGGATTTGACAGCCCCGTGATTAATTAAGGCCTCTTTTGTAAAAAAACAATTTTTTATGAAATTTTTCCTCTTTCCGGGAATTTATATGTTAAAACAAAAAAATTTATATGTAAAAACCAAAAATGTGTATAAACACATTTTGTACCAAACTTCTTAGTTTTAACATATAAAATGAGCAAGCAAACTTTTTTGTTTTATAAAAATTTAAAATATATTTCCACAACACCGCTGTATGAAACAAATTTTTGTAGAAAAAAAATAATAAATGTAAACAAAATTTGACATCTGAAAACATAAACAAGAAAGTCAGCTGATCTACTTCCACTACCTAGTATATTAATCTGCCTTGTTTTTGAGAGCTTGTATCAGAGAAACAAGTCGATCGGATCACAGCCGATGGCGCGTCGACGCCGACAGTTTTTCCAATACTTTCGCCGCCGCCGTTTTGATCGGCTTGCTTTGGTTTAGAAACAGCCGCAGTTTTCATCGGCGTGCTTCGGTTTAGAAACAGCCGCCGTTTTTGGCGGCTTTTATAAATTTAACCTCCAAAAATTTTAGTGGTCATCAGCGGTGAAAATTTTAGTGTAATTTATTAATTAATTTACAAGCATTCATACAAACACCGCTCAAATAAATCTTTTACTTTAACATTATGTTTTTAAATTTGTTGTTATTTATTTGATTTTAAATGCAGTTTTAGGTTAAATACATCTAGATTTAAATATTTTTTTTATTTTTATATATTTTTAAAAAACTCCTTTTGATTATTTCAACTGATTTCTGAGTGGTTATTTATTTATTTTTTATATAAATTGGAAAACTATATTGTATTATAGATAAAATATTTAGTTTCCAATATTTTCCATATGAACTGTGATATTGCGAAAATTTCAGTAAAATCCTAAAACTAAAAGGTGTCCAAATAGAAGCAGAATTTCAATATTTTTATCTGTATAGCTTTGTCGCCTTCGACTAGCGATAGAAAACATCCTTTTAACTGGTGCTGAAAATGTTAAGGGAGTATTCGAAGCGTTTCAAAAGTTTATTTTCAGAATTTTTAGTTACACTTCATATAATTGAATTTTGTTTAATTACAAGTAATGACTATTGCTTTTTATTTGTTAATAAAAATTTCCAATTACAAGTATGTAATTTTAATTGAAAAAATCTTAATTACAACTGCTTGCATATATATACGTGTATAAATGAATTAAAATTGACTTGTTTTCTGCTTTGGTTCATTTTGTAATTTAATTTCTAAGCATTTGTTAGAAAAAATTATTTACAAATATGTGGACGTTTTCCAAAGAAAACAAAAAATTAGACGCTAGCACAATGAAATGCAGCATTTATATAAGTAAAGTTTTAGAATTCTACTAAAATTTCGATTTTTAATATATTTTCGGTTTTCACTTATATTTTCTAATATCAATGAAATTTTCGATTTATAAATTTCTAAAATTTCACAAGAAAAAAATTCAAGACGAAAATTTAGCCGCCGCCGTTTACTTTTGATAAAAGCCGCCGCTGCCGGTTAAAAACTACCTTGCCGCCGCCGCCGAAAATGTTGGCACGGCTTGTTTCACTGGCTTGTATATTTTTTATCAAATGAATTTTTATTTCAATCAATTTTCTGATTCTGCGCTTCAGTCTTTATCTTTACAAATTCAAAATTTGTTGCAATTTGTTAGAAAAATTGGAAGAGATTTTTCGGAACCTGCTAATCCGTGGAAAAGCTTAGTCCAATTTACAGCACTTCAGTGGTCGCTTTTCAAACTTCTTTTTATCCTCCTACTTTTTACTTCCTTCTTAATTATTTACTCTTGGAACGTTTATGGTAAAGTAATTACGGACAAATTCGTTCGGCCAAGTACGTGTTGAAAAGTGTACTAATATGTATGTATATGTTTAAGTATATCGTTACCCAGCCATCAAAGTTGTGCGTTATCATTAAGAAGGAACGGAACAAATCTAGTTTACTGGCACCGCTCCAAAATAAAAAAGCTGCCTACGTGGTGCAAAATGCAAGGAACAAATCTAGTTTACGGGCCCCGCAAAATGCAATTTTAAGCAAAAAATATTAAGTGAAAAAATTGGCGGCAACCCTTAGTTTTGGAGTTACGGACCTCCGAAATTTTTTGTATCTAATAAGGCATATATCGAGTATTCGATGGTAGAATGGGACAATATGGGTATCATTGGAAAGGGAATTTAAGGGCCTATTCAATTAAGTAGAAAAAAAAGTAAAAATAAAATAAAAAAAAAATCAAAACTATTTTTTCCATATAAACATAACTTTACTCAAAAACGAAAGAATTTTCTCCTCTATGGTATAACCAACAGCGGCTTTGCTTTCTAAAGGTTTTCTGAGTAGCCGGCCTTCGGCTGGACGAAGGATTTTCTCCTCTATGATATAACCAACATCGGCTTCGCTTTCTAAAGGTTTCCTGCGTAGCCGGCCTTCGGCCGGACGACAGGATTTTCTCCTCTATGGTATAACCAATAGCGGCTTCGCTTTCTAAAGGTTTCCGAATAACTTAATTTATTTTGTGAAAAAATGTTTTTCCTCACCAGATTTTTTTATTAATTTATTTTTTCAATTTTTTCCTGCTTCAATAAATAGCCTCTAATATTCCCTTTCCAATGATACTCATATTGTCCCATTCCGACATCAACTACTCGATAAATGCCATATTATATATAAAAACTTTGGAGGGCCGTAACTCCGAAACTAAGGGTTGCCGCCAAATTCAAATCACTTAACATTTTTTGCTTAAAATTGCATTTTGCACCCTATAGGCAATTTTTTTTTTATTTTGGAGCGGTGCCTGTAAACTAGATTTAAGCCAAATGCAATTTTAAGCAAGAGGGTATATAAAATATATATATATAATATCGCATATATCGAGTATTCGATGGCGTAATAGGTCAATATGGGTATCATTGGTAAGGTTATTAAAGGGCCTATTCAATTAAAAAGGAAAAAAAAAACATTGTTTGTGCGCTAACACACTAAGTATAAAAAAATTTAAAAAAAAACTTGTTCATGGAACCTAGCCTTAAGTCGGCTGAACAGACTCCCCTAAATGCATCGTATGTTGAAATAAATTTAAAACAATTTCTGTTAATTTTTCACAGCTTTTAGCTCCAGTCTGTCTATAAATTGTAATTTTCTAACGGTAGAGGAGCGGACCTGGGAGGATTTAATTACATTTCAATTACAATTACACGTAATGTGTAATTGAATATTTTCAATTACAAATAATTACATGTAGTCGTAATTGTAAATTCTTAATTACAAATTAAAAGTAATTGCAATTAATTAATTAATTGATTTTGTTCAATTATTACTTGTAATTGAACAAAATCAATTATTTTCTTAAAAATATTAAGTGTAACCAAAAATTCTGAAAATGAACTTCTAAAACGCTTGCAATAATTTCAACTATATTAAAATTTTTATTGGTGTTAAAAAGAATATTAAACATTCTATTTAAGGTGTAATTTTCAAAAGATATTCAGGTATGTCATGGAAATCGATCGATTTGAAAACGACTCGTTTTGAGATATTTTTTAAACAATAATGAAGAAGTTACCCGAAAGTAATTATAGAGATTGAATGGAGAGTTATTAAAAACTATATTGAAGGTATTTAAAAAACGCAACCATTTTTGGTTTTAAATCGTTTCGTTTTCGAAATCGATGTTTATTACATACCTGTATATTTCAGAACTGCTTTTTGTACACTACACAATGATTCTATACAATATATATTGTATATTATATGTACATATGTATTCGTGAAATACTTTTATTTATAATAATATGTACAATTAATTGAAATGAATTTAAAAAAACTAACAACTTCAGCACCAATTAAAAGGTTTTTTCAGTCGCTAGTATTATTTTAGCACCTAGGCGACAGAGCCTAACAGATGAAAATGAAAAAATATTTTAGTTAAAGCAAATAAAAAATTTGTTTAAATTCGCACTTATGTGAGTAATAATGTATATACATATCTACATGTCTGATATCTTTCGTTGAATTATTTTTTCACTGTTTTTGTTTTTAAATATAACATCTAAGTTATATGTTTATTATGTGCATGTAATTTTTGCAATTAAATATTTTTTGACTAAAAATAATTAAAAAATATTCATTACACAATTTAGTTTAATTAAGTAAATGAATTTTTCAATTACATGTAAATTGTAATTGGATTTTTCAATTACAAATTACAAGTAAAAAACTCGATCTCAATTACAAATATGAAATGTAATTGTAATTGAAAAATTCAATTACAATTACATGTATTTAAATAATTGCATGTGTAATTAATTACAAAATATAATTGACAACCCCAGGTCTGTAGAGAGGCAAGCTTGTAGAAGATTATATGCTGCTTTAATGCTATTGATCTGCTGATGATGAGATTTCCAGTAGATCCACCTGTAAGGGTTAACGAATTTAAGCAATTATTACATTTTGCCCCATTTTCTCCAACCGAATTTCGTTTCGTTTTCTCTGCGCCATTTGTATTTAGTTTATTTAAAATCACTTTTTTTAAAGATTTAAATATCACAACTTTTACATTAAAGAGAAAGACTATACAAAAAAAAAACTAAATTTTTTGAAATAAGACTTTAATTTAGTGATTAAAAATTCTTGACTATTTTCAATGCATATGCTGTGGAAAAATGTGCAGCAAAAACCAAATGTAAAAAAGGTAGGAACGCATTTGCTTTAGCTGACTATATGGTACTTTCTGCAGCAAAGCAATTAATTTGAAAACGTTTGCTGTAGCTTGAGCAATCAGTTTTTCTTTATTTTGCTTGTGCTTAAGTCTTTACAATGAAGTTGTGGCTGACTACGATTGCTGTTTCTTGCTGTAACTCGCAAGATACCCATATTGTCTCATTCCCAAATACTCGATTTATGCCATATTATACATACAAACTTTGGAAGTCCATAACTTCAAATTATTCACTTTACAACTTTTTAAAATTTTTTTAGCTGTATCCGTAAACTAGATTTAGGCTGATTAAAATTGGCTTCGGGTAATTTTTTTTTATTGATTTTATCAGGCATGTTCTAAAAATCACTTTTTGTGAAAGTGATTTAAAATCACAAGAAAGCTGTTCTGCATACAAAACTTTTAAAATTTTTGTGATTTTAAAGCAGTCAGCTAAATGCCTGCCGATTTAGTATCACTTGGTTATTTTTTCAACCACTTTATTTTGAACTTCGCAGTAAATTAATAATATGAATACCTTAAAATGTTTTTTATTGATTTCTATAGCAAAATTAGCAATTGGCACCAAAGAATTTATAAAATTATGAAAAAATTAAAGACACTTTCTATTGCAAGAAATATTGTTATTTGCTTTGTGATTTTGCATTTCCTTTTTTGTTATCAGTTTTTTTTATTTTTTTTATAAAAACAATACTTTTAATTTATTTTCACTTTATATTTTAAGAATAACACTAATAATTTTAAATACATAAAAAATTTCGTCAAACTAAAACAAAATACCAGCTGTTTTCTTGTGTTTTCGAAGAGGTGAAATCACAACGAAAAGTTAATACGTTTGTGGTTTTCAGAACACCATCAAACCACAATTGTGATTTTAAAATCACAAGTGATTTGAAATCTTGTGATTTTCAGAACATGCCTGTATATATTAAAAACGTATGAATGTATGTATTAAAGATTAAGCTTAACTATTGTTCATATTTCTTATTATTAAAATATCTCTTAAAAAGGTCATCTACAGGGGAGCTTATAGTGCTTGGAATATTCCCATCGAAAGACCTAATAAAATAAGTTTTATTATTATCACTATTGCTTAAATGTAACATTAGTGACAAATTTTTGCAAAGCAAAATCATGTTTAATTATTTTTTAAAGCCTTATAAATTATTATTATTATTTGTTTATTTATTAGTATTTAAAATACTTTAAATAACAGATTTCTTATTTAATAATGATTTACAAATTAAATTTTACAAAATTAATTATGTTAGTTCCAGTTTTAATGCCTTTGTTTTATGTTAAGCCATTTAAGAGTTTCCAGCATGAAGTTTATTGAGATGTATCTATTAAATTTCAATATTATTCGCTTTGCTTTGTTTTGCAACTTTTGAACTCTATAAATTTGATGTGCCGTGCCGCATTAGTATAAAATAGTTGATCCGAATTCAAAGTCAGGTTTAATTATAGTATTATAAATTTTAATCGCAGTTATAGTAGATATTTGTTTTCTATTCGTTTGAAAAAGCTAACTTTTTTACCGATATTTTTTTTTTATATAAAACTGGTGTAAAAAATCTATAGTAATTCATAAAATGAGAACGGCTAGGCCGATTTCTGTAAAATTTTTTGTCAAATGTTCGTATATTCGAGGAGAAGGTCTTTACGGCAGAATATTTTGGAAAATTCCTCCGGGAAAGTTGGATAATTGGAAAATTCGAAAATTCAGTTTTTGTATGAAATTTTGCGTGAAATTATTCCAAATCAGAAAATAGAAAGTTCTTAGCGCAAATTGCGGAAAATGCGAAATGTAGAAAATTGGAAAAAACAAATAAAATTGGGGCGGGACAAAGTTCGCCGGGTCCTCTAGTTTATTCTAAATGTTTCATTGCTGAGAGCGTTAATTTCCAATATTTTCGTTTTACTTTCAGTTAATTTAAGTATTTTCATATTCAGCCAGCTGTTTATTTTTTCCATATCTTGTGTTAAGTTTTGATAACATTGAATCTGCTTCTGTGCATATAAGAGTATCATCTGCGTACAAAATGATTTTGATTTATCCACCACATTTGGCATATGATTAATGTATATGATAAATAATAGAGCCCTTGTGGTACAGCGTAATCGTTGTTAACTACTTCAGATTTTGTTTTATTCACATTCGTTGTTTGCTTTCTGTTTGTTAGATATGACTCAAACCATCTTAATTCAGTGTTCCTGATACCTACCCCTGTCAATCGTTTCAAAAGCTCTTTTAAAATCTAGAAAGATTGCTAAAAATTTTTTTTTTGTTTGTTTCCATTTTTTTCCACCTGTTTATTAAAAATAATTAATTGCAGTTTCGCACGAATATGTTTCGAAAACCGGACTGATACTTAGTCAACAGTTAATTTTTCTCCAAATATTCTTCGAGCTGTTCCTTTACCACTTTCTCTTAAATCTTTACGTTTTCAAAGTGTTAATTGGACGAAACTCCCCACATTTTCTTGTTTTGGCAATCTTTTCTATTGGTTTTACCATTGCTGTTTTCCAATTCTCAGAAAATATTCCCTTCTTTAGCGATTCATTTATTATATTAAGTAATGTTTTTCCAGTTATATTCCAACTATTAGGTAAAATTTTACTGGAAATTTTGTTGTAGTCAGCTTTGTTTTTTACATTACTACATATCGATCCTTTATTGCAATATAGTCATCTCAAAAAATCTTGAACTTGGCGAAATGCGATTTAAGTTTTCAAGAAATAATTCCTATGATCTAATTGCCGCAAACACATTTAAGTTGAGATAATTATCTTATAAAAAGTCTTTTCTAATAGTAAATAACATTAATTTAAAAAAGATAACGTTTTTTAATGTTTTTGATGATATAAAATAAAAATGGTTTTGCGATGTGACAGTAAACCAACAAATAACTCAAATGTTATTTGTTGTAAGTCAAAATATGTCGTTGTGACAAATTAAAAAAATTGTTTATTTCATTTTAATAATTCACTTAAAACATTGCTATTAAATATAACTTTGAACAAAAATTAAATAAAACAATTGCCGTATTCACAAGCTCTGCTAAGGTGTAGGTAGTATTGCATACTACCTTTTGTTTACTTCTTTGTGAACAACCATTGTATCAGTGTGCCATTGTACATTGTACTTCATACGTCAAAAAGTAAATGAGAAGAAGAGAAGTGCTATTCATCATTTGTTATTTATAAGCCAAATGGGGGAGAAAACAGAAAAAAGTAAATTAATAAATTTTTTGTGTGAGGATGAAATTCAAGACATTTTTGGGATGAACCTAATGTACTTGCTCTCCAGTCTCAGAAGTATACATTTAGGGCTACCAAAATCATCATTATGGCATAATCGGGTTTTAAGATATTTTGATGAAAACAGATTTCTTCATATGATACGACTACGGCCAGAGGAATTTGCCTATATATTCAACCTTATAAAAAATGACGATGTTTTTCACACAATTGGCGAAAGGCTCCAACTACGCATTGACTTGCAGCTTAAAATTGTACTTTACTGCTTGGGATCTTCAGGAAATGGTGCTTGTGTTCGTAAGGTAGCATCTCTTTTTGATATAGGTGATGGCGGTACCATACAAAATATTAGAAATCGAGTCATTAAAGCAATATTAAATCTTAAAGAACAGTTTTTATATTGGCAACTTTCAACTTCAGGTTTTTAATAAATCAGTCAAATCAATAAATTAAATAAATAAAACTAATAAAAACATCTTTTAATTCAATTTAATTTAATATAATTCACACATGAACACAAAAATAATAATTCATTTAAACATAAAACATTTAAACAAATACAACGTTTGAAAAACATATGAGAAAAGTACTAAGTGTTGTAGCGCATGTTTGCATGAAAATTACCAACAACACAGCCAGCACCGTTGTATTTTGTTAGCACTTAGCACGTACTAGGGGGCTTGTGAATAGGGCAAATATATAATATTTGTAACACAACTGCCTACAGTTGTTCAAAAAATGGTTTATAAAATGATGGTATCAAATTTTTATCGAGTAAATCCATAAGTTTAGCCTTCTTTTTTTTTGCGAAATTCCCAACTTTGATGGATATGAGTGCTCTAGTTAAAAGCTATCAAGAAAATTTCTTTTATTCATTATTTTGGCCTCTTGAAAGATATTTTAAAGATATTTTCTGGATAAGACATATTGTAAAAAACAGATTTTGGTTCGTCTGCTGTAACTTTTAAGATCTTAACATCGGAAAGTTTGAACTGTTTAAAGGTTGTAAGCTGGTAAACGGATGCAATAGATTTTATTTTCAAAAAATTTTCATAGCATAATTCAATCACATAATATGGATCACCTTTCTTCTTTGCTGATCTAACAATTGAGACAAAGCTTTCTGGAGTATATATGGGGCCACTTTACTTTACTTTACTTCTCTTTCAATGTGTACAAACGCCTTCATTTTGAGTGTGGCCTTTAAAAAGATATTTATAAGTGATCGAATTAAGTCCATAATACTGGATAGCATAGATATACAAAGCAAGCATATATATTTTTTTGTTGTTGTTCAGATAACCTTTTAGGTATCGAAGTATGCATGTTACCAATTCTTTAACACCTCGATTACCATTAGACTCGTCCCAGATGAAACAAGTACATTTATTGGTTTTCAAATCATATATAGTGAAATTGTAGACATTTAATTTAGTAGTATTACCTTTTGGTAATGGTATAACTACCTGTAGATCGTATATATTAACGTAACCTTCAAAATTAATCTTATCGTTTTGCTTTTCTTTTCTGCTCATCTCTTTTTCTTTTTGATGCTGGTCAAAACGCGTCTTAACTTGTTCATCTTAGGCGAAAAAAATTAAATATTGTAATCTTCTGTGAAAATTTTGTAGAAGCTGTGATAAGAAGCAAATGGTTCATTTTTCTCTTTACAAGACAGCGTAATCTTTTTATATGCTTGAAATAGTAGCACCTCCTTCAATATATCGCTTGGTAGATTTTGCTAGCGTGTAATGGCTCTCCACTTGAGGTATATTATCAATAAATGATTTTATAGTTTGCTTTATTGCCGAACTCAATGATGAATGGTTACAGTGTTTCTACGTTTATCAGGTGGCATTATAGCACCGGCTGATCTATCACATTTTTCAAACTACTGTGCGAACCACTCGATCGTTGATACCTAAAGTATTAACGAAAAATACTTTACAAACACGAATATCGTCATTATTTTTATTGAAATAAAAGGCGTTATTAAGTTTTATTGATGGTCTGGTACCACCAAATCGAAGGTAACGATATTTTGGTTCAACAGCTAAAATTGCATGCGAAATAAATTCCCTCTGTTTTTCTAGACTCGCCAACTCCCAATATGAAGAAAACAGTTGCTTTCTTTCTGCCTCGGAAAAATTTTGAGTACACTTTAGCTTACAAGTTTCTTTGCATGTTGGTTTCATTTCTCTTTTTGGACGTATTCTTCCTGTACGAGTACGATATTCTTGACCACTATTTCTTGCTCTTTTCATTCTCTCACGGTTCCAGTTGTTAACATTTCTTTTACGTTTTAGTATTCGCTTGGGACTTTCTAAAAGTTCAGCTGGAAAGGTGTTATTCGTGTCAATATTTTGTGGAAGTGATGTTATTTTTGTCGTAATTGTTACGCTAACACTTCAAAAAATCAAGTTTTTATTAGTAAAAGCTTTAAATTTTTTAAAAAAAATTTTGTATTCAATACCTTTTCCAAAAAAAAAAAAAACAAAAACAACAAAAAAAAATGGTCATATTACGCTTATCAAAAGAAAATACAACAGATAAAATATTTGTCTAAGCGATTTAAATCAAAATAAAACGTACGAATTTGCTCTTCGACTAAAATGTTTGTAATAACAATGTCACAATCTTATTTGGTACACATATTAAAGAAGGGATCTGTTTTTTAAACTTCTACAAAGCCTCAAGTAAAGAAAAAACAAAGAGAGAACGATATTACAGTTTTACACAGTCATATTTATAATAACAATACAAAACAAAAACAGTATTTCTGTATCACAAGCATTGTGACCACATTTGAAAAATTCAAGGAGGTAAGTCGTCTTCAGAAAAGAGCTAAAATATTTGGTAAGGGGCTAAAGAATAGAGCTAAACTTAAAAATTACATTATTAGAAAAACAAAAGAATTTATTTAACAAAAAGTTCTTAAGAACATTAAAACTACATAAAAACAAAAATAAAGGAAAACATTTCCGAGTGTACAATGTACATACGTATGTAGTATATATCCGTCACTATTTCATAAGGCATAAACATTCCTAAAAAATATATTTATATATCACTATATAAATCATCTAAATTGTTATTTTATAACTTATTACAAGTTTAAATCACATTTTAAATTCAGTTATATCTTCAGGTAAATATTCATCCTCCTCTAAGGATTCCAAAAACATATGACTTTCGCTTCGTTATTTATAAATATTTCTATCATATATTTTAATGAGATCATTTGTTATTTCAAAAATGTGGCAACTTTTATTTAATATTTGTAAACCATATCTAATATAAAGAAACGAGTATATTCTTTTCGGAATTCTTGCCTCATTAAACCAAATTTTTTCGTAATTTCTAGAACATAATAATTTAGTTAAAGCATATTTGAGCTACTCATCATTAGCAAATTTGAAGAGGAATTGTTAGCGATAGGACTTTCCTTCAATACCATATTTCCATTGTGCATATAACTTCTTACCTCTTGCTGCCATTAGGAAAAGTATTTTCTTAATCACTGCTATATACTTCATCAGTCGCTTTCTCAACCCTTTTCATATATCTAAATATATGTAGAAATTTTATATTTTTATAAATGCACATATCTTGTACTAACCTTTCCATTTTAATGTTGAAATAATTCATTGATTATTTTAATTTTCTTATTTGTTTTTTAAATTACCAATGCTGCTTCCATTTATTATACAAATGGACACTAAATCTTAAACAAAACTTTAAAAAGTTATGCAAATTTGTATGAAGCTAATAACTTTTCAACACAGTATAGGTCTTTACACTGCATACATTTTCTATATATGTACCGTTTTAATAATACTTCTTCATAATCACTATTTGAATTGACTTTATTATCTAAAAAAAAAAAAAATAATACAAAATTAAATAACATAAAAAAGAGCTAAAGTGGGCTAAATATTTTTCGAAAAGGAGCTAGGTGCTAGATGCAAATTTCTGGAGCTAATACAAAGAAAAAAGAGCTTAATTTAGCTCCAAAAGATCTAAAATGGTCACAAGCGACAGAAGAGCAATTGATGCTTTTAAGAGAGAAAAAATTGTGGTTTTTGTTGCTTTTTCTTTTTGCAAAGACAACGTCTGTAAACAATATGATGCACCGTTACCTTAAAGCAGTAATGTTTTTATAAAAAGCTTAATGACACACAATAACTTATGACTTTATGACAATTAAATAACGTCTTATATACGAAAGGCCATATCGACACTTTTTGCTATAACTTCGGTTCAGCTTGAAATATAAAACTGATCTTTTTTTTCAACATGTACAGAAGGTCTAAAAGAGCAGTTTTGCTTAAGTAACTACAAATTTTTAATTTTTTGATATATGACTGTGTTGCAATAAAGGTGCGATATAATTTTTAATCCCTCCAATATGATTGCATGAAATACAAATTGAGAATCTCTCACAGATATATTATTGACATATTGCACATTGTTTATTTTCTGCCTTATAGATACAATTCTATTGACAAAATAATTATTAAACTTATTGGCTATTTCCGAGTTTTCCTTATATTCTACTTGGTTAAATATCACAGATTCAATTGCACATTGTCTTTTCTTTAAAATATGATTTTTTATTTGTCTCCACATTTCTTTCTGATCTTTGGCTTCGTTTATTTTTCATTCTTCGCGCGCTTCATTTTCACTTTATAAGCGTTCCGAACTATCTTAAAGTTTGTTTACGATTCCTCAGTGTTCAATTCTAGCTATTTGATATTGTAATCTTTTGTCTTTTTAACCGTCTTATTTCAGCATTAAACCATAAGTATTTAAGGTTGCTCTTAATTATCTTTTTTGTTGTTATCTTTTTTACCGCGTTTTCTAGATATTCATCAAACATATATACACAACAGTTTATGTCATATATATATATTATTATATATTTTATATTAATTATTTCTCTATTATATACCCTGCAATTATATTTAAATATATCAACTTCCTTGTCCGTGATTCTGTTGGAATTGCTTTTAAGCTTACGAGGGCTGCTATATATATTTCTGACCTGGCAACACTGAGTGCTGCCAAGTGCAATCTGACATTTCCATTGGAAAGTTTGTCATTTTTAAGCATAATCGTACTCAAAACGTTTTGACGTACGACCATTATTTGTGTTGTTAACAGTGACTTGAAAAAATTAATATAGAAAAAATGGAATTAACTCGTAAACATTTTCGTGCCATAATTTTTCACAACTTTCAAGTGAATTATCACGACAAGAGTGCATTGATGAACTTAAATCTTTGTATGGCGATGAAGCACCATCTTATAGCACTGTGAAAAATTGGTATAATGAATTTAATGGTGGCCGAAGCTCGCTCAAAGACGAATTCCGTGAAGGTCGTCCAAAAACGGCTGTTGTGCCAGAGAACATTGATGCCGTGCGTGAACTCATAATGCAAGATCGACATGCGACATACCGAGAGATAGAGACATCCTTGCACATTTCTTCCACCAGCATACATTCGATACTGCATAAACACCTGGCCGCAAAAAAGGTTTGTTGTCGTTGGATCCCGCACAATTTGAAAGTCGTTGCTCGTGTCGATTGGTGCAAAGAAATGTTGCAAAAATATGATTGTGGTGCTTCAAAAGACATTTATAAGATCGTCACAGGTGACAAATCATGGATCTATGCGTATGAGCCCGAAACGAAACAACAATCGACCGTGTGGGTCTTCAAAGACAAGCAAAATCCAACGAAAGATGTTCGTGGAAGAAGCTCTTCGAAGCAAATGGTCGCCTGTTTCTTCGGCAAAACTGGTCATGTGGCGACTGTTCCGCTTGAGCAACGTAGGACGGTCACTTCTGAGTGGTACACTACAATTTGTTTGCCTGAAGTCATCGGAGAAATTCGAAAAACCAACAAGAGACGACGAATCATTGTTCACCATGACAATGAGAGCTCTCACACATCGGCTCAAACCAGAGCGTTTTTGACCGGCCAAAACGTCAAATTAATGGGTCATCCGCCGTACAGCCCTGACTTGGCACCTAATGACTTCTTTTTGTTTCCGCACATCAAGAAAAAAATACGTGGTCAACGATTTTCGTTGCCAGAAGAAGCTGTTGAAGTGTTCAAAAACCATGTTTTAGAGGTGTCTCAATCGGAGTGGAAAAAGTGCTTCGACAACTGGTTTAAGCACATGCAAAAGTGTATAAATCATGCTGGAGAATACTTTAAAAAACAATAAAACCATTTTTGATTATAAATATTCGCATTTTCACTATTAGGCCAGAAATATATAGAGCAGCCCTCGTATGTATTACTTTATCAATTGCTTCATGATTCGAAATTTTGTTTTCAATATTTACGTTTTGATTATATTTTCTGTTGTTGTTTTGGAGTTCTTTTTTACTCTCGTGATTCAGTAATAATTTGTTTAAGACCATTGTTATTAAATAAACAATTAATTTTATTTTTATAAAAACTATCTATGTACCAGTTAATATTAAAATCGCCAGCTATGATTATGTCACAGTTGTGTTTATTTAATTCCTCTTAATATTTCTTCAAATGCTTCGATAAACTCTTTCTCAGCGCTTCTCGGTGATCTATATACAGCTGTTATTAATTACTTATTATTTGCCTGTTTAGCCGTGTAAGATAATATGCAATACTTCAAATCTTTATTATTTTCGGCGAATTTTTTCACATGCCAGCTGTTTTTAAAATAGATAATAACTCCTGTTCTCGTTGAATTTGATAAAGTTGAGTATTGTTTGTACCCTTTTAGTAGTATTTCTTCTTTATTTACATCGCTAGTTAAATGTGTTTCGGAGAAAACAAAAAATTCAGGTCCCGTTGTTTCGCAAATTATTTCAACTTGGTTGTAGTTCTTTAAAAGTCCTTGTATGTTCGTGTAAATTCCTCTTATTTGCCGTGATTGTTATTCCTTCAGACCAATTCTTTTTTTTGGCATTTAGTTTATTCTGAAATACCGGACATTCCCTGTTTATAGTGACATAATTCTCATTTAGACCAAAGTTAAGCTTCCTGTTGATATTTACGCAGTTTATGCATTTATTCGTTGCTTCTTTATTACACTCCTGCGGTTTATGGCTTCCGTGGCATTTGTAGCATATCTCCAGGTTTTTGCACTCTGCAGCTTTATGGTTATATCCATTATACTTGAAGCATTATATAATATCAGTACCGTCGAAGACGGTAAACTTTCTGACAACGTACAATGTCCTAATCGTTTGGCAACTCACTTTGATGGGTATCAGAAGTCAAAATCACGCATCATTTTTATTTTGTATGCAAACGTTTGAGCTGCAATGGCTAAGTATTTTCTTGTTTATTTTTAAAATGAAATGTGAATAAAAAATGTCATCATCCATTAATTCAATGAATTCTTAAAAAAATATTTATTTTTGTCTTTTTGTCTCTTTTTTTTCTTTTCAATAGGTTTTTATAGCAAATCAATATTTTTTGGAAGATTTGATCCGAGATAATTCCTTAGCACTTGTCAACAAAATTGATAAATAATTATGTGTAACCTCTATTTTTCTAAAAAAATTTATTCAATTTTATACCATGTTTTTGACATTTGTTTTATGTATGAGTTGCATAGCGACGTTCCTAAATGCCGATAAAATGCAAAAAATTTCTCTGCAACGCAAGTTTGCACTTAAAACATGTTTAGCATTGCATACGCATTTTTTTAAATTATGCATTGCAACAGGCGTTTAGGAAGTCGGCCTTTCACTTTCCGTTAATTTAAATGACATTCCTATTATTTTAATTTTCATTTCTATTAAAATTGTCACTTTTATTTCACGTTTCACTCATATTGTTTTGAATTGCCTCTTTAATTATTCCTCTCTCTTCAATGCTTTCACTTTGGATAATTACTGATCCATTTCTTTTCTGATCTACATCAACTATTTTAAAATTCGTAGGGTTAATTTTCTTATTTAGACCTTTAGTTTTCAAAATATTTTGCTTTTCTTTAGGCTTAACAATCAGCGGATTTTGTTGATTTACATCTGGCATTACTGTATTATTTCTAAAGGTATCTGAATATGATACTTTATTTGATGTGACATTTGCTTTAACATCTATGTTTCCTTTTGTGTTTGTCCAGGAAAAGTATACCCACATCATTATTTTTTGAAACCACCTTCAAATTCCTCCAAATAATTTGTCCTGCGGCTGTTTGAATATTTTGGCATCACCAATATCAGCTTTGTTTAAGTTGCATTGTTTATTTATATCTTTAGAGTGGTTGTAAGTCAATTTTATAGAATGCATTCTCTTTTCATTCTTTTTACTATATTAGGATTAAATATACTCCCTTTGTAAATTTTGGGAGTATTCTCAGAATAACGAGTAAAACCGCTAACGGTACAACTTAAGCATTGTTTTTTCGCCGTCTTTAGTTTATAAAAAGAACAAGATTTTGTTTGTGTAAATAATTTTACTATATCTCCTTGAGAAAGTCAACAAATAATTGACGAAACGTCAGGAAAAAATAAATTGGTTTTATTTACATTTGGAAACACAGGTCATACTAGCTTATTCACGGAACTTAAAAACAAAATAACATTGCCCAAACAACCCAATAAAGAACAAGATTTACATTCGTTGAAGAATATTTGAAGCGAGAACACTATACTTTGAAAGGTAATATTTAATAAAGTTGAGAATCCTTTCTCCAATTGTATATAAATAAAATTGTGTTTTATTTTCTTTATTTTAAACTTTTGCACGCAAACATTTGGTCTTTTCGAGCCGGATATTGTGGAGAAAAATACATCCAAGTGAAATTATTTATTCATTAAAATTTTATTTCTGCCTTATATTCAGAACACCATATATTTCAACCACCGAGTTCCACAACATCATCATTTATTCAAAACAGAGAATTTATAAAAGGTAAAAATTTGATTTATTTTGTGCAAATAAATGGAAAAAGTGTAAAAGTGAATAAAATATGGAAAATATATGTATGTTCACCATTTATACATACATTCACAAAAGTATTTGCAGGAATATTTCCTATTGTGATTGATCGTGTAACAACCCTTGTGTTTTGTAAAGATTAAATCAACCGCAGACAATAAACAATTATAATAAAATATTTTCGCAATTTTTTATATTAAAATAGAATATTTAGTGGGTGAACATTGAATTAATACAATAGATAAATAATAAGTTAATAAAATAATTACTAATGGCGTTTTCTTTTCTGAAAATAAATGTTTGCATGATGCCTAAACCCCGAAAAATTTCTACACATTTTATAGCCACAATAGAATTTTTCTAACTACCTTTACGTGTCAGTAATGTTTAATTAGCGTTTCAAACATAAAGTAATACAACACCGCCGATGAAACGAATGAGATAGTGTCGAAGTGTCCGTTGGGTAATGAAGGGCTTGACGTGGCCAATTAAAATTGTTGTTTAACCTTCCTTCAGTGGATAAGGAATCTAGTACCGGGCTTAAAACTCTTCAAAATGGAATTAATAATTGTCTTTCTTCGCTCTCAGTATATCAGGTGGCAACGGATAATTGGGATTAAATTTTAATTTCTATGTACATCCAGCGTCTGCCTACGTCTACTGTTAGTCTCTGGGAACAAGGTGTTCATAATAGATCGGTCTTTTCTACTTGGAAAGAGTTTGATGCTTTTCTGACGGAAAGAATTCAGACTCTAGAGTGTGTTCGTGATCTTAAGGATTCACAGCCATCTGTAAAATCTTCTGGACAGAAGTTCAGGGTTCATGTTGTGAATTCAGCTTCATCTTCCTGCGTTTTATGTCGTTCTTCAGGTCATTTTTGGAGGACTTGTAAACGTTTTAAAAATCTTTCGATTAGGGAAAGATTTTCAACTGCGAAAAAATTTCACTGTTGTGTGAATTGCTTGTCGCGGGAACACGAGGTTAAGAATTGTAAAAGTGCCTTTAATTGTACGACGTGTAATAAAAGGCATCATTCGTTACAGCATCGTAATTAAACCAGCTTAGAGGTTTCGGCTAGGTATAATTCGGCACCGGCTTCGGGTAACATCGCATAGGGTGCTAATGTTAACTCTTTCTAACCTTCTACATCGAGTGGAATATTTCATGATGCCAACTTTAATCGACAGGTTTTTCATGTCTCTTAGAATAGAAAGATGCTTCTGGGAACCGCTATGGTGAATCTTATTTATCAGGGTATGACATAACCCGCTCGCGCTCTTATTGACCCTGCTTCAGAATCTTCTTTTATCTCTGAACATTTACGGAATCGGTTGAAACTGTGAAGATAGTTTCATTCGACGAATGTCAAAGTTTTTGGTATTATCAAACGATTTCTGCTGCAAGAAAAGTTTGCGCTTTGAAAATTGGTTCTCCTTTAGATAAATCTATTTTATTGGAAACAATGACCCTGATATTACCCAATATATCAGGCAATTTGCCCTCTTTCTTACTGGGATCGAGTCTTCGGGATAATTTTTCGGATCTGAAACTAGCTGACCCCCGTTTTTATCAATCCAGACCAGTTGAATTACTTCCAGGGGCGGATTTATGTCCTCAGCTAATTTTGGGCGGAATTCGTCGTGATGTTTTAGGGACATTGCTGGCTCAGAATACCGTATTTGGATGGATCGTTACGGGATCTATTCGAGAATCACGTGTGCAAGTGTATGCGACTACTCTAGGGATTTCTGCAGGGGACGATTTGAATAAAAATCTGCTTCGCTTTTGGGAACTTGAGGAAACCCCTAAAACGAAAATATTATCACCAGCTGATGAATTTTGTTGGGACTTCTAGCAGACAATAATATTGTTGGATATCTTACAATTGTATAAACGCTTTTTTTTTGCATTGTCAGAAGATTGTCAGGCATTGTCAGTATAAAATAAATTGTAATATGTTGGAAATTTTAAACATCAGACAACGATGTCATTGTCAGATAAAAGTTAATGACAAAAGTGAAAAAGTGCTTTAAACAAAACTTAAATAA
This sequence comes from Gymnosoma rotundatum, assembly GCA_916610165.2. Taxonomy (NCBI): domain Eukaryota; kingdom Metazoa; phylum Arthropoda; class Insecta; order Diptera; family Tachinidae; genus Gymnosoma; species Gymnosoma rotundatum. Next base: position 82,444,866 of record OU744338.1, on the reverse strand, counting down.
AAATTAAAATAAAATTAAAGCAGAAAAAAGAAAGTTAAAAAAATGGACAGCGGTAGTATTTCGCGGGATGATTTTGATGGTGGGAAAAAACTTGCTCTTTTCAAGCACTTTGAAAATGGCATATAGTTCTTTAGGAACAAAGCTCGAATAGTTGAAAGTGGAATACGGAACAAGTATTGTAGTAACCGACATTTTTCATGTAAATTGACTTACATGATCCTATCTTTTGAACCGTTATAAACAAATGAAAATTTCACAGAATGTAGATAACTATGACTGTTGTAATAACAAGTATAAATATTCAATATAGAGATTATTTAATTTTATGTACATATATGATGGTTTTAAAAAGACGATTGATATTTACAAGTACCTGTATTGCTAAGAAATATAAATAGTTAAAACTAAAAATTAGGGGCGTCCCAATAGTTGAGTATGTGGCCAAACTTTTGAATCTTTTTAGACATATAGCTAAAATCTGTTTTGAAGTCGGTTTTTTGTCAAGAATTATTCCTTTTGATCCTCGCTAAAAACGTTAAATGTTAGAATCGTTGCAGTTTCTTCGTTTTCATTAATATCTATTTGTTTTGATAAAAATTTATAATATTAATTTGTACCTTTTAATTCTTACTACAACACAACTACCAATTTGTTGTCTGACAATGTTGTCAGATAAATTCATTATCAGATAATTGTCTTACAATGGAATTGTCAGTTTTCTGACAAATGCCTTGCAATCGTGTAAACTGATAATCAAAATTGTGTTTACAATTTTTTTTTTGTTGTTGTCAGTACATTGTTAGGTCTGATAATATTGTAAGACCTGACGACCGTCTGTACAGAGCTTAACTTTGATTTGAAAATCCTTATACAAAACGTTCAAGCATGCCGTAAATCGATTTTCCCAAATACGTGTGATAGATATCCGTATGAAATATCATTAGTATAATCAGAAATTCGCCGCACATGTAGGTCATTCTGATATTAATCCTCCGCTACTCATTGCTTGCTTACTAGCAATTCATAGGAAAGGAATGCAAACAATTTGAAAGACTTAAATACTGGAACTTATTTAATAGTGTATTTTGATTAAATAGATTGCTCGTCGTGTGGGGCAATGCACTTTAAGCATTTATATATATATATATGAAATATTGTGACAAAATATAACGTGGTACGTGTATATACTCATGCATACATAACACCTCCCTTTTGCAGAAGAATGATCTTGCTATTATGCAGACAACTGCAAGATCATTCCTAACAATTTCCAACGAAATAATTGAATGCGTTTTTTTTCTTATTTTAATTATAATAACGTTGAATTTTGTTTTGTTAATTTAAAGTGTATTGACATACATTTATTTGTTTTGAGTTACTTGATATTTTTGTTTTAATAATAAGAAGTACATACATTTGTTTATATTACCTCGTTTTTTTTTTTTTTTCATATACAGATTATGTTTTTTTTATTATTTTTTTTTTTGTTACTATAGGTCAGTTAAATTATAATAAATACTTTTAATACATTATTTTGTAATAAATTTTAATTTTCATAATAATTCACTAAAAGTAAAATTTTAGGGGATCCGCCTTATTTTATATCGGAATATTAATATTTAATTTTTGTGAAATATTTTTATTCTGTTCTTATGAATAGTGGAAGTTTTGTTATTCTTTAATCTTATTTCTACAACCTGAAAAGGTCCTATGTATAACTGATCTAATTTGTGGCCAGGGGGCTTATTCTGAATTGCGATGCGAAAATCAATGCGATGAGCAAATGAAATGCGATGCGAAAGAAATTTGGTATTCTGTTAGACTTTCGCCATTGCATTCGCAATTTATTTCAAATCGTTGGCAACGCAGCTCAAATAAACATCAGTATCAACAAACGTCAAATTAAAAATAAATAAATTTTTTGTGCTTCGCTGTGAAAATTGTTTCTAAAATTTATTTAATAGGTCCAAACCTATTAAAATTTAAGTCAAATATTTTTTAACTTCTCTAATAGGTGGTCTATTGATATTTAGTTCTTCAGTTAACGTTTGCCACAAAGTATTTGCAGACTAACGTGCATTTGGTGTTTTTAAATGGCCTCTTGCCAAATGGCTGTGCTTATTCATAAATTCTATTTTTATTTAAAGTTGACACGGTTTGTTGGTTTGTTTTTCCCTGAATTAAATAATAAATATATGATGAATACATAAATAAAATATTGTTTTTTACTTACATGTTTGTACTTTGCGAATGCTACTTTGTTGTCGAATAAATTTTGCGAATTTGACATGTGTTTTCGCAATTTAGAATACCGATTTACCACCTTTTCGCATTTGAAATGCGATTAAAATAGAACTTTGCGAATATCGCAATACAGAATAGCAATTATTCGCATTTATGTATTTTCGCATCGCATTGACTTTCGCATCGCAATTCAGAATAAGCCTCCAGGTGAATTCTCAACCAAAAGCATTTCGTTTATTTGTATGTCTTGTGGGTGTGCCGTTTTGTCATATCTTTCCTTTTGTCTATTCTTAGTTTTCTCAATTAATAGTCTGGCTCGTTCGTGTGCCAATTGTAGTCTATATTTAATCTCCCTATCATAAGCTTCAATATTGTATATTGGGTCCACCACCCCCTTTAAAAGAAAGTTGAGCGGTGTGGGTGGTTTACCAAACACCAGATCAAATAGACAGTAACCATGTACTGATGACGGGGTTGTGTTGTAAGCGAATTCAAAGAAAGGTACCCATTCGTCCCAATCTGTTCTGTCTGGTGATAAGTAAGTTCTCAGGTACTCGTTTAGCTATGAGACCGCTCAACCGCACCTAAGGTTTCGTGGTGATATGCCGTAGAGTGTAGTTGCTCTAATCCAATTAATTTGCAAAGTTCGGCAAGTACTTGATTTTTATATTCGTGCCCATATCTGTAAGCAGACTTCTTATGGGCCCGAATTTTAATATACAATTCATAAATATCGCCTTTGCTATGATTTTTGCAGATTTATCGTGTGTAGGGACAGCTATTAGATATTTTGATAGGTCACATAGTATGGTTATGGCATATTCTTTACCCGTATTAGATTTCATAAATGGCCCTATCGTGTCTACAATGACTATATCGAGCCATATAGCCATATTCTCCCTATATTTAGGACGTATTTTGTTTAATTGACAGTGCACGCAATTTTTAACGTATTTTGTTACCTGTGTGGTCATATTCTTCCAGTAATAGTTTTTTCTTAGTTTTTTTAATAATCTAGTGATCCCTGGGTGGCCACCAAGCAGTGGATCATTATGGTTTACCTTTACTATTTCCTGTTTTTCTGCTTCATTTGTTATTACACTTACTCTTGGGGTTAGCGCTATCTCTATTGTTCGCAATCTTCTTGAATTTATTTACTCGAGAATTTTTAAATATTATATCTCGTAGCGAAAGTTGCAACTTTTGAATGCCTTCATTATTAGCTATCTTTTCGAGCGTTGGCAGAAATTGATCTAAATCAATCCTTCCATTAACAATAAGGTCATCCATCGCGATTTTTGTTAGAACACGTTTACCTTTTATTAGTGAACACCCAAATGCATCTAATTTTGTTGTAAACTTTAAACGAACTAGTTTTCTCACGTCATTTTGGTTAATAGTTTTATATGCACGTGGTTTAGTGGTTATTTGAGTAGTATTATTTGTATCCGTATCATTCATATTAGTAATATTATTAGTTTTGTTTTTATTTTGTAATCGTGTAGTGACTTTTAATATATTAATGTTTTCACCCATATTTTTAATGTCACTGAAGTTCATACGTTATAGAGCATCTGCTCCGCAGTTTTGTTTTCTCTGTATATATTCTATAGAGAAATCATATTCCTCGAGGTCTAATCTCATTCGCGTGAGTTTAGATGAGGGATTTTTCATTGAAAATAAGTATACCAATGGTCTAATATTACTTCTTACTAGGATTTTTTTCCGTAGACATAAGGCCTAAAGAAATTTATGGCCCAGTGTATAGCTGTCAGTTCCTGTTCAATCACTGATTTGTTAGATTCACTTTTCGTTAAAGCTCTGGAGGCGAAGGCCACGGGCTAAAGATAGCTCCGCAGGCGTTTTTGCTTGTATCAGTTGTTATGCAAAATTGCTTTTGATAGTTTGGATATTGCAGTATTTGTGGCGATAGTAGAGAATTCTTGAGATATTGAAATGCATTTTCACATTCTTCTGACCAAATAAATTGCGTATTTTTCCTTGTTAATCTTGTGAGATGAATTGGGTGTTCCGCAAAGTTTTGTATGAATCTTCAATAATAGTTATAGAAGGCAATATATCTTCTTGCATCATCGGCGTTTCTGGGTGTAAGGTAATTTTTTATTGTTTCAAATTTTCCATCATCCGGGCAAATGCCCTTGCCAGTACACTTGTGACCCAAAAAGGTCACCTGACGTTTGAAAAATATACACTTGTCAGAATGTAGCTTGTACTTCTGGCCTTATAGTGAAAATGCGAATATTTATAATCAAAAATGGTTTTATTGTTTTTCAAAGTATTCTCTAGCATGATTTATACACTTTTGCATGCGCTCAAACCAGTTGTCGAAGCACTTTTTCCACTCCGATTGAGACACCTCTAAAACATGGTTTTTGAACACTTCAACAGCTTCTTCTGGCGACGAAAATCGTTGACCACGCATTTTTTTCTTGATGTGTGGAAACAAGAAGAAGTCATTAGGTGCCAAGTCAGGGCTGTACGGCGGATGACCCATTAATTCGACGTTTTGGCCGGTCAAAAACGCTCTGGTTTGAGCCGATGTCATGGTGAACAATGATTCGTCTTCTCTTGTTGGTTTTTCGAATTTCTCCGATCACTTCAGGCAAACAAATTGTAGTGTACCACTCACAAGTGACCGTCCTACGTTGCTCAAGCGGAACAGTCGCCACATGACCAGTTTTGCCGAAGAAACAGGCGACCATTTGCTTCGAAGTGCTTTTTCCACGAACAACTTTCGTTGGATGTTGCTCGTCTTTGAAGACCCACACGGTCGATTGTTGTTTCGTTTCGGGCTCATACGCATAGATCCATGATTCGTCACCTGTGACGATCTGATAAACGTCTTTTGAAGCACCGCAATCGTATCTTTGCAACATTTCTTTGCACCAATCGACACGAGCGTTTTTTTGAGCGACTTTCAAATTGTGCGGGATCCAACGAGAACAAACCTTTTTTACGGCCAGGTATTCATGCAGTATCGAATGTATGCTGGTGGAAGAAATGTCCAAGGATGTCTCTATCTCTCGGTATGTCGCATGTCGATCTTGCATTATGAGTTCACGCACGGCATCAATGTTCTCTAGCACAACAGCTGTTTTTAGACGACCTTCACGGAATTCGTCTTTGAATTGATGAAAACCCGACATTAGGTCAAGACAAGAAAAATACTTGGCCCTTCCCAGTTGATCTAAAATATCGTCAATTCTGGGAAGAGGGAATTTGTCAGCTATAAGTTTTTTGTTAACCTGCCTGTAATCAATGACGAGTCGCCATCTTTTTTCGGTACTATTTGGAAGAGTTTTTTTTGGAACAAGCAATATCGGACTGTTAAATTCCGACATGGAGGGTTCTACTATATCATTGATAAGTTTTTGCAGTTGGCTACTTGTCACCGACTTTTGGGTTTCCGGGATTCTATAGTTCTTTATGTATACTGGTGTATCATCCTTTAACCTAAGTTTCTTTAAATAAAAAATATAGCGTGATATTTTTTCAGATTCCAGACCGAAAACATCTGTGTTATCAGAACACAGATTGGTTAGATTCTCATATGCGAAAGTAGGGAAGTTTGCTTGTAATTTTTCCAAAACTCTCCTTTTTCTTGTTTCACTGTTCATATTTCGGTTTACCGCGTTTTGCACTATCAGGTAATTTTTAAAATTTTCTGATTTATTGGGGGTAATAGTTGCCGCAATAAATATTCCAGGAGCGATTTCCTGGTTGGGGATAAACACATAATTATCCTTTGCCCCCACATTCAATCTGCTAATCACCTCACTTCGTGCCGGTATTGATAAGAGATACTCTGAAGAAGGTTGATTCCTCAATTCGAAGATTATTTCATTTGGATGGTCATTCGGTCTTAGGACCAGCAATTGTCTACTCCTCCAAAAATCAAGGATGCAATTAAATTTTGCAATAAAGTCAAGTCCCAGGATTGCATCAGTGGCTATTGGAAAGTTGTCATCAACGATAAGAAAATCATGTTTGATAAGAGTATCTACTTTAATCAAATGGCCTATAATTTTTCCTTTTACATAGACTGGATTATCGCCTATGCCCGTAAGCTTGCATTTATATAAAGGATCTAGGGTTTCTTGTGTTCTGATACAACCATGTTTTACTACTGATACGCTTGTATTGATATCATTACTTAGTGTGTTTCTAATTGAGCAATAGCTTGATAAGTTTAGGTTTAGGTGATAAATTTTACCATTATTTAGAACTGCGGATCTAATGCTATCGTCTGTATTACTATTGTTATTTAGTTTTCCCCCAGATGGGTGCTGCTAGGGTCGTTGTCGTTCCCCTGTTCGTCACTATTAATTATGCGAACATTTCTGTTAGAAGTAGGACGTCTGTTGTTATTGCGTATGTTGTAGTTATGAGCATATTTACGGCTATTATTGTAATTGTTATTGCCATGGAAATAGTTATTATTGTTACGTGTGCGATTATTATCGGCACGGTTATCTGCATAGTGCCGGTAATTATGACTACCTCGGATATTTGTTGCCTCCAAACCGGTTTGGGAATCGGTTGCGATATCCCTGGCTTTGGTTTGGGGTAAAGTGCAATAAATTTGCTGGATTTTGTTTAGGCTGTGAGCTGAGTAATTTAGTTACTACCTGCTCTACATTCGCGTTTTCTTCGGACAGACCGTCAGCAATATAAGCCGTATTTAGGGATTTACATAATTTTTCAATTTCTTGGGCGTAAACCATTGTGGTCTTACCCAATTAGCGTGTAGCCATTAATTTTGAAGTAATAATTTCAGGTGACTAACCCTTTATTTGCGTCCGTGTATTTCCACTAATTTTAGTGTGTATTAGTTGCACCGCTAATTGTTCGTGAGTTTCCTTTACGCTATTTAGAGGTATCAGTGCATCCAGAAATTTCTGAGGATTTTCAAATCTTCAATCGAATTCTGGCAAAATTTTTGACGTTAAGTCAATGAATTTGGTAACATCCATTTTTGCTCCTATTTGGGCTTCTCTGTTTGTCGCAAGCAAATTGTTTTTTCGTTGTTCTATTTCTGTCTCACCATCTGTTTCTTCCCAATCACTATCTTCCGTTTCTGCTATATCTTTGTTGACTTCGCTACTCAGATTTAAGGGAACTTTAATGCTTATGTTGTATTTATGAAATATTTTTATTAATTTATCCCTTAATTTTAGGAATATTTCGTCGGCTTTTTCTATGTGGGGGGATGTCGTGTATATATTGTAGTGTCTATGTAGCTGAGCCCTAATAGTGTTGAACGTATCTATTAAAATGTTAACATGTTTATTTAAGGTCTCTTCCTCTATTGTCCTTTTCTGAGTTATACACTTAAAATATTTGCTAAATTCCTTTTCCAGTGGTTTTATATTTTCCAATATCTTTTCCCATTGCATTATTAGTTATATTTGTCGTCTATTGAAGATTGTATATATTTGTCTGGCAACAAAACCAGCCATCAGCAAAACTAACAACACTATTATTATTACCTCAAAATTATCCAATTTGTCATCTCTAGCTTCATTTGGTAATTGGTGGGTATATGAATTTATAGTCTCTACGAGTTCCCTATTATTCTGTTCATTGTCACCATTACTTTTTCCTACTTCGTAACCTGCGATGGCTATAGGGATTGTCCTTAAAATATTTTTCCACCAAGTCATATTGTCTCTTTTTTTTTAGTTACTAATAAAAAATCACTGCTTCTCTAATACACTCGACAAGAAGTATATATATATATATATATATATAACGCTTATTTAATTTTTATTAAATTTGTTCATCATTAAACAGATTTCCTCTTCTTTACTTCTACCCGTCAGTACGTCATCAATTGTGGGCGTTCCTTTCATTCCTATTATTTTCCACCATTCTGTTAGCCATTCTAGTGTCTGTTCAGGTGTACTCTCTGTTTCTATTTTTAAGGTAAAGTCTATTCTTTGGTCTACGTTTGTATTTTCTGTCTCTATTGCTATTCATGTCGTAAAAACATAGCTTTTACAAAAATGGAAATTTTTTTAACAAATTTATATGTTTTATACGAGGGCTGTTATATATATTTCTGGCCTGGCAACACTGAGTGCTGCCAAGTGCAATCTGACATTTCCATTGGAAAGTTTGTCATTTTTAAGCATAATCGTACTCAAAACGTTTTGACGTACGACCATTATTTGTGTTGTTTACAGTGACTTGAAAAAATTAATATAGAAAAAAATGGAATTAACTCGTGAACATTTTCGTGCCATAATTTTTCACAACTTTCGACGTGGATTATCACGACAAGAGTGCATTGATGAACTTAAATATTTGTATGGCGATGAAGCACCATCCTATAGCACTGTGAAAAATTGGTATAATGAATTTAATGTGGCCGAAGCTCGCTCAAAGACGAATTCCGTGAAGGTCGTCCAAAAACGGCTGTTGTGCCAGAGAACATTGATGCCGTGCGTGAACTCATAATGCAAGATCGAATTGCGACATACCGAGAGATAGAGACATCCTTGGACATTTCTTCCACCAGCATACATTCGATACTGCATGAATACCTGGCCGTAAAAAAGGTTTGTTCTCGTTGGATCCCGCACAATTTGAAAGTCGCTCAAAAAAAGGCTCGTGTCGATTGGTGCAAAGAAATGTTGCAAAAATACGATTGCAGTGCTTCAAAAGACGTTTATAAGATCGTGACACGTGACGAATCATGGATCTATGCGTATAAGCTCGAAACGAAACAACAATCGACCGTGTGGGTCTTCAAAGACGAGCAAAATCTAACGAAAGTTGTTCGTGGAAGAAGCACTTCGAAGCAAATGGTCGCCAGTTTCTTCGGCAAAACTGGTCATGTGGCGACTGTTCCGCTTGAGCAACGTAGGACGGTCACTTCTGAGTGGTACACTACAATTTGTTTGCCTGAAGTCATCGGAGAAATTCGAAAAACCAACAAGAGAAGACGAATCATTGTTCACCATGAAAATGCGAGCTCTCACACATCGGCTCAAACCAGAGCGTTTTTGACCGGCCAAAACGTCGAGTTAATGGGTCACCCGCTGTACAGCCCTGACTTGGCACCTAATGACTTCTTCTTGTTTCCGCACATCAAGAAAAAAATGCGTGGTCAATGATTTTCGTCGCCAGAAGAACCTGTTGAAGTGTTCAAAAACCATGTTTTAGAGGTTTCTCAATCGGAGTGGAAAAGTTGCTTCGACAACTAGTTTGAGCGCATGCAAAAGTGTATAAATCATGCTGGAAAATACTTTGAAACACAATAAAACCATTTTTGATTATAAATATTCGCATTTTCACTATTACGCCAGAAATATATAGAGCAGCCCTCGTACGTATGAAATTACAAAATTAGAAGCTAGAGGGTCCCTTAGGAATCGTAGCTCTTTCTGCAAGAAATTTGTACTAGTTTTTTTTATAATTTTGTAATATATCTTTTTTTATTTAAAATTCTTCGTTTGTAGATATTTTTACAATGAGAAAAAAATAGTTACTATATGTAAGTTAATAATGATACATATTTCTATTATAAATAATAACAATGTACTGTAGATAATTAGTAATATATATATATATATATATATATTTTATGTATTATTCACTCTACTATTATTAAATGCTGCTCTTATGTTGTCCTCATATGGCATGTTGTTTAAGATTGTTTCTTCTGTATTTGCTCTGGATAATTACGTTGAAATTCATAAATAAGTTCAATTTTTATTTTTTTAAATACAATTGGTTCTGTTCACATTTGTTTTGTTTGACTTTGCTATTTTATTTTTGACATGTAATGTTTTTATTTTTAACTGTTTCTTCATTCCTTGTTTTGTAACGTTTTTTTTAGTTTTGTGAGGATGTTCTCTTTAATGTAGATGTATGTTTGTTATCTTTTTTTTCATAATAAGTTTAATATTTTAGTTTTAAGTTACACCATACACATAACTTTGTTTAACAAAATAAATCTCCTTTTCGTCCTCAGTCTAAAATTTTCATTTGTTTATATTTTTATAACAATACGAAACTGTATTAAAGTTTTATTTATTTATATATATATATTTTTGACAGTTATTAAATAAATAACTATTATTTTTTATTTACATGATATTAAAACTATATTAATATAGAATTAATATTATATACAAATACAAGCATTGGGTACTTTGGCCATCAACTACCATTTGTGTTAGTTTTGAAACTATTTTAAACTTTAATTTTTAGTTTGGAAATAAATTTAAATATTATATTTATATTACTTTCTGAAGGATTGATGAGTATATTAATTCCTTTATTTGAAAGATATTTATTATAGAACACTTAACTTAGGGCAGGCAAGGAGAATATGATTAACGGAGTTGATTGATCCACAATGCACACATAAGTTGGTAAAATGATTGTTAAGTAGGTGCAAATGAGTTGTGACAGTATGTCCCATACGTAACCTTGAGAAAGTTTTTGTTTTGTATTTGCATATATTTGTTGGATATTTTGGTGGTGTGGTATGTTGATTTATTTGAGAAAAATGGGGATGATGATATTCTTTAAGTCTATTGATTCTTTGGATCTGCAGATTAGTTATAATTGTGTTGCGAAGATCATTCTTTTCAGTTGTAGCATCCGTTAAAATTGGCGCACGTTTCCCAATTTTTGCTGCAGTATCAGCATAATTATTATCCCTTATATCGACATGACCATAAATAACTAATTTCGTGTAATCATTAGCACTTTAATGAAATTAATTTGTCCAAAGTTAGATTTTTTAATTTAAATTTTAAACTTCTTAAGGTTGCTTTTCAAATGTATTCCTTCGTTCGATTTTCACAATGTCACTGTTGTTGATAGTTTCTTTATTTAAAAAACAATGAAAAAATATGACAAATTATTTAATAAAGTAAATGTTATAATCAGTGTGTTATGTGTTTAAAATTTTGTTTTGGAACAAAGTGTTTTTATTACAAAGTAGCTTTACTTTTAACATTAACATTCTCCCTCCCGTGAATCAACCTGATTCACCATTTTCAATCTTCAAGACTGCAATTTTTGAGGTGGGTCGTCGTATGATACCCTTAGTAGTCTTGATTTCGGCAAAACGCACTATACCATCCTTGGCAGGAAAAACTTTTACAATACGCCCTTTTAGCCACTGGTTTCTAGGCAAACTTTGATCAAAAATAATCACTATGTCGTCTATCTTTAAGGGTATATGCTTCTCCTTCCATTTAGTGATGTGAATGAGTTCGGGGAGATATTCTCGTATCCATCTATTCCAAAGCCGATCCTTAAGGTTTTGTAATATCTTCCATTGCTTACGAAGACATATGTTTTCTTCGGATGTACTTGGAGTTTGTGTAGAATTAACACAACCTAATAAAAAGTGGTTAGGCGTAAGTGGTTCATCCTCGGCTGAGCTTATAGGAATTTCAGTGAGAGGTCTTGAATTTATTACATTTTCTGCCTCAATAAGTAAACTTCTTAAAGTTTCTAATTTTGGTGAAACATCTTTTAAAGTCTTATTTAAAAGTCGTTTAATTATGCGAATCAAACGTTCCCAAACACCTCCCGAGCTTGGATTACCCGGACAATTAAACAACCATTCAATATTTTTGCTTGTTGCTTCTTCTCGTATTTTGTCTAGGTCAAACAACCTATCTTCTTTCTTGAGCAACTTCTGGGCACCAATGAAATTAGTGCCATTATCACTTCTTATTCTGATTGGAGTACCTCGACGATTTACAAAATTGCGAAAACTTAAAATGAATGCATCTGTGGATAGTTCATCGGCCAGTTCAATATGGGCTGCACGTACAGTCAAACATGTAAAAATAACTGCCCATCTTTTTTCTTTCCTACGGCCAATTGAAACAGTAAAGGGCCCAAAAAGATCTACACCTGTGTAAGTAAATGGGCGCACAAATGGTGTGACGCGGTCAGGAGGCAGTTGACCCATTAAAGGTGCTTTAGGTTGAACAGTATCGTACTTACATATAATACATTTACGTCTCACTTTCATAAACAGAGATTTTATGTGCGGAATCCAATACTTTTGTCGTAACTCATTGATTGTTAAATTCATATTCTGATGATGGTTTTTGTTGTGGTAATATATCATAATTAATTCTGAGACAATATGATTATGAGGCATTATTATTGGTCGACGAGCTTCAAAAGGAAGATAAATGGCTTCATCAAAACGACCTCTAATACGAAGTAAGTTATCATCACCCAAATAAGGGACAAGAGAGTATAATGAACTTCTTTTTGGGATCCTTTTTTCTTTACTAAGACAGGATATTTCTTCAAAATAACATTCAAATTGCACCAACTTGCAAAGTAGATTCTCAGCTGCACAAATTTCTCTTGGTTGTAAGAGTCCACCATTTCTCATGGGCTTTTTAAAACGAACTATCCATGCTAAAGTTCTAACAAGCTTTCTAAACGAGGAAAATCGGTTGTAATCTATTAAAGAAAGGGATCTCTTTATTACAATGTTTGGTTTTATATCCTCTTCGGTATATGGTTCTGACAGATCAATTTTTTGTCTTGGCCAAAAACTAGAATCAGCCTTTAGAAATTCTGGGCCGGCTATCCAAATACTATTACCATCAAATTTCGGAGGGAAGAAGCATCTTGTACCTGCATCTGCTGGGTTAAGTTGAGTTGGTACATATCTCCACTGTTCTGTTGTGGATATATTTAAAATCTCTGCAACACGATGGGAAACAAATGCTTTAAATCGTCTTTTAGTTGACTTGACCCACTGAATTACAGTTAGTGAGTCGGACCAAAAATGAACCGATGCAATGTTAACTTCATGATTTTGCTGAACTATTTTACTAAGCCGTATTCCCAATACCGCAGCTTGAAGTTCTAAGCGTGGTACACTCATTAACTTTAGTGGCGCGCATCTTACTTTCCCAATTACAAATGAAACATCTACTTCTCTTTCGTATTGAATACGAAAATACGCAACAGCTGCAAAAGCGTCTTGACTTGCATCAACAAAGACGTGTAGCTGGATATTTGAATAAAACAAGTTTTTGGACAGGCAACGGGGTATTTTAAACAGACTAACGTTTTTAAATTCATTCCACCATAATCGCCACCTCTTGTGCAATTCAAGTGGAATAAAATCATCCCAACCAATTTGTTGCTTCCATGATTTTTGTAACAATATTTTTGGGTACAATAAAAAGTCTGCTATTAAGCCATACGGATCAAATACTGCCATAGCGATTCTTAACAATTCACGTTTTGTTGGAACTCGAGTACCATCTAGTACTCTTTTATCAAGTCTATAAAATTTTGTTTGAAACTGAAAACAATCTGCCGTTTTGTCCCAAAACATTCCAAGAATTTTCTGAGTTGTGGAATGTTTCTCCATATTAATAAGTTCAGAATTCTGAACTGTTGAAAAGTTCAGACTTACCTCCAGCCTTTTACTATTTGAAATAAATCCTCTTAACTCAAATCCCGCTTCCGAATGTATTTTAACAACTTGTTGACAAATAATGATAGCTTCGCTTTCGTCTTCAAAGCTGCATACAAAGTCATCAACATAATGCTTTTCAACAATGACTTTTGAAGCTTCTGGATATATGTGCGAAAATTCTTTGGCGTTGTAATTTTTAACAAATTCTGCACAACATGGGGAACAAATAGCGCCAAATATCATAGAAGTCATTGCATACTGTTCTATGGGTGTATTCTTATCACCACGTCTCCATAAAAATCTTTGCGCATGCTGATCTTCACTACGTATTTGTATCTGCGAAAACATTTCTCGGATATCTGCAGCAACACCTATAAGCCCTTGTCTAAATTTCAATAAAATTCCCAGCAACGGCTGTGCTTGCTCAGGTCCTTTAATTAACAATGAATTAAGTGAAATTCCATCTTTTTTTGCCGCAGCATCAAAAACTACTCTTAATTTTTCTGGCTTGTGAGGGTTAATAACTCCAAAATGAGGAAGGTACCATGTTGGAAACTCTTTTTGCTTCGCTTCGTCTTCAACCAGTTTTCGAGCGTAACCTTTCTGAATGTATTTTCCTATTTCTAAGCTGTACCTTTCAGCATATACGAAGTTTTTTGTCATCTTCGTCTCAATTAGTTGCAAGCGCCTTTCCGCCATATTGAATGTTGAAGGAATTGCAGGAGGATGAGATTTCCACAATAAACCTATTTCAAATCGTTTTCCAACTCGTTTTATAGTGGTCTCCATAATTTCTTTGGCAACTTGATCATCATCGGATAAAAGGGGCTTATAATTTGGATTCATGCCAAAATTTTCAGTAGCTAAGAACTCGCTAACAATATTTTTGAGTTCATCATCTTTAACAAGTAAAACTGTAGGGTGAGCGGTATTCTTTTCCACTAAGCCATAAGTTAACCAGCCCAGTTTACACTGCATAGCTATTAAATTATAGTTGCTAGATTCTTTGACTGCAATAGGGGCTCCAAGGAAGGCATTGTCTAGTCCAAGTAGAAGTGTTGGTTTGGCATTATCGTATTCTTCTATCGGCAATTCTGCAAAATTCGGAGAATAATCCTTACAAAAGGATTGACACGGCAAATCAAGAACTTTAATTGTGTACACATTTCTAAGGGGGTATCTTTTTTTCGAAATACCCGTTCCCTCTATTTCCAAATTTACTAGAGAAGATTCTTCTGTGACAGTTTTTTCTCCATACCATTGAAGTGTAAGATTAGAAGACTTTCCTTTTAAACCCAACATGCTGGCAGTTTCCCTATCAAGCAGCGATATGGATGATCCCTCGTCAAGCATTGCATATGTCTTAAAAGATCCAGAAGGACCAAACAATGTTACTGGCAGTATTTTAAACATTTTACTTGGCTGAAAGTCGTTTCTACAGTTCAACATCTGATTTGCCTGATCATTAGCTCCTGGTTTAGCAATTTCTACATCCATATGGAGAGCTCTATGATGAAACCTTTTACAATTATTAATGTTGCACAGCTTCTTGGAACGACAATTATTAATTCCATGACCCTTTCGAAGGCAACAAAAACATAATTTCAATTCCTTAATTTTTTCCCATCGCTTAGCTATAGGCAATTCCTCAAAAGTGGTGCAAGATAATAAGGAGTGATATTTACCACATATTTCACATCTTATGCCCGACATTTTCTTAGTGTCCAAAACTACCATTTGTTTTACAGGTTGAGGTTGTGTGGACGATATATTTGGCATTAAACTGACAAATTTAGCTAAATCCCCAAGCCATTTCGAGAAGTCTACAACTGTGGGAAATGGTTTAATACCAGATGCTACTTTAATCCATTCAAATTGGTGGTCATCTGGAAGTTTGGCAACCATCTCTTCTAGCAACGTTGTACCCAAAAGATGGTGGCTACATCCAGCAGACGTTAAGAAAGCTACCACATTTTTAACTTTCGTAGAGAAAACTATTACTTGGTCCATCTTTTTCCGATGGATATTGGGGAATTGTTGAATCTTTTGAAGTTGGCGACGAACCAAAATATCTGGACGACCAAACCGAAATTCAAGTTCCTCGATAACTTGAGGCACATCATCAGGATAAATTAACATCGATGTTACTGCCTCTCTAGCTGGACCAGAAAGACATTTTTGGAGACGCATCAAATTTTGACGATTACTATACTTAAATGTATCAGAGGTATCCTTATAATTGGCTATAAATAATGGCCACTCATCTGCATTGCCGGAAAATGGTTGTAAATCATACAGCTTATTAGAAAATTCCCACGATTGCATTAACTGCTGATTCTGTACGTTGTTTTCTTCCAAATGTTGAGGCACGTCACACGGCAAAGCTGATTCTGCAGATACATAAACAGAATTTTCTAAATTTCCTTGGTTGTGAGCAGCAGGACCACACAAATTTCTATTTGAAGCTGTTGCTTCATTAATCTGCTCATTGTTTCTATTACTTGTCGATGGAAAATCTTGTATTTGTTGCTTCAACAAATCTATATCATGACGACTTTCCACAACTATCTTCGATAAGTTCTTTAAACTGGCTATTACTTCTGCTAACTGACTGCTTACTGTTGGTAACTCCATCATTGTTGCATTTAATTCATCTTCCTCCGTAGGCAAAGGAGAACCAGGCTCAGATCGGACAGATCTGGATGAACGCAAATTGTATTTACCAGGCATTGTAAAATTATATTACACAAAAACACTAATAGTTCAAAAAAATTTTAAAACTGTTGTTGATAGTTTCTTTATTTAAAAAACAATGAAAAAATATGACAAATTATTTAATAAAGTAAATGTTATAATCAGTGTGTTATGTGTTTAAAATTTTGTTTTGGAACAAAGTGTTTTTATTACAAAGTAGCTTTACTTTTAACATTAACAGTCACGGTCGCCATGTAATATTTTTATTTGGATGAAAAGCGTTGTAACTCATGGTTTAAAAAATACATTATTTATTTGTTCATTACTGTCTTAATACTAATCTTAACATTATTCAAACTTAAGCTTATATTTCATTGGGAGACGTGACGCATGCATGAGTCATGTACATAAACGTCTAGTATTAACAGAATGCCACACATATAGGTCATTCTGAAATTAATCCTCCGCTTACTAGCAATTCATAGGAAAGGAATGCAAACAATTTGAAAGACGAGAATACTGGAACTTATTTAATAGAGTATTTTGATTAAATAGATTGCTCGTCGTGTGGGGCAATGCACTTTAAGCATTTATTGAGATATGATATATTGTGACAAAGTATAACGTGGTATGTTTATATACTAAAGAGCTGCACAAAATGTTTTGAAAGTTCTATGTTCTACTGTACACTACTTCCAAACACAGAATTTCAGTGTAAATATAAATATCAAAACAAGCATAACAAAACATGGCTCTTACTAAAACAAAACAAGCACCGTTCGAAAAGTTTCTCTTTACAGCTTTGTTAGTGCTTGTGTTTTAAAACAAAGAAGAACATACAAACAAAAGGCGACAATGAAGTAAAAAAACTGTAAATCATAGTAGAAACATCGAGTGCACTAGAACATATACAAAAATGCTCACGATAATAAAGCAGTGTTGTTAAATAATGCGATTTAAGGCTGTTGAAAGAAAATACTTTTATACAAGCAATTTTTGTACGCATATGCTATTTATATATTTAAGCTACTTGAATTAGTTAAGTTTTTAAATAATAGTAACATTTTGAAATGCTCCTTTTATAATTCTGTGCTAATAAATAATAATAATAATGTTAACTCGGCTTAGCTCGAAATTAAATAAAATGCTATTTGTAGCGTAAACCAAATCAATTAACCAAAAAAAAAAAAATTTACAGTTAACAACTATCATAGAAAAAAATTTTTGGTCTCATTTTAAAAAGTTTTAAACAGAATTTTTAAAAATAATGTGCAAAAATGATATGTAAACACACAAATTTGTTTTTTCATAACATGCTGTTTTTTAATACGAAAATATGATACTTCTGATAAAAAATAAATTTTTAAAAAATATTTTCATAAAAAGATAAATACTCCACGTATTATTAATTTTAAATCCTTACTATCAATTGCTGAACTCTTTTTAAAAACTTTTGTATAGAACTTGTGAAAAAAATTTATCTGGTATGATCGAATACATGCAAATTTGTTGTATTTTTATTTTTGTTAAGTTTCATTACTATTCGTTTTTCTGAAAACCCCGAAATGTAAAAGACAATTTTACTATTATATTTTGAATATAAAACTATTGAATTTGTTTTGAAAAAGTAATTCAATTAACATTTTAAATAAAACAGATATTATAATGTTTTTTTTCTCCATTTTTATGCTTTTTCAAATCTTAAAGTTGACAACACTCATATTGAGAAAAACGAAAATGATTGTAGTTTCTCTTTAGCCTAATTCTGCTATCAAAAACTTCAAGCATGTTTTGAATGTTCTACTTCAGTTTTGATATTCTATTTCATTTTTGTTCTAGTTCAGTTTTGTTTTGCTTCAATGTTGTTCTAAAACACTTTTGTTCTCTTATTCTATATTTTGATAGCAAAGCAAAACATTTGTGTTTGGAAGTATGTGTTTGAAAATGAGAGTGTTCTATACACACACTACTTGAAATTTACGTGATTGCTTATAAGACATTTTTCTTATGCTTGTGCAGCCCTTTAGTATATACTCATGCGTACATAACAAATTCATGAAATATAAAAAATGTCCAAATTAGTGCCAAATTCTGCGCAAAGTTTAACTCTATTAAATTCTGTAACCAGAAATCAAAAAACTTTTCGTGTCTAAGGTAGCGGTAAAAATCCCAAGTCAATGGCTCTCATTTTCGATTTTTTTTGAAGCTGAAAAGAGCCAAGTCAGTGTGATGCACTTCAGAGAACCGTAAAACTCAATTTTTATTGAATTAACTAAATTCAACATCGTAAATAAATGCAAATTTCTTCCAAATTTCACACCTTTTTTATTTCACCTTTTTGCTTAAAAGCCACGGTAACACGTTACTTTGTTTGCCTCCCCCTTTTTTTTAACCGACTTCAAAAGAAGAAGGAGGTTACCAATTCGACTGAATATTGCTTTTTTCGTTATGTTTGTGCCTGCAGAACTCAGTAATTTCTGAGCCGATTAAAAATTTTTTTAGTAATATGATTATGCTTTCAGATTGGTCACGTTTTAAAAACAGTTCTTAATCTTAAAAGTTAAAGGGTGTGCCCATACAACATACCTATTTTTTACGTGTATTATGAACTGTAAAGGGCACTTCTGTAAAATTTAAAATGACCGCGTATTACTATAGCTCCCAATTATAAAAAGTTATACAAAAATAAATCTAAAAATTAAAGGCTGCCCCCATAATTGATGTAAATTTACTGATATATACTTTATATTTTTGAACCGTTAAGGACAAACGCTTGCAAATTGAAGAGCTGTTATAGTAATAAGTATTAATATTAAATATTATAAATTAAAGGGTGCGCCAATAGTTCATTTATTTGATGTATAATAGTTGTTGTGTGACGCTTGAAAATTACAACGAACCTGTATTGCTTAGTCCGCTATAACAACATAGAAGAAAAAGAAAAGAGTGTCCCAATAGTTGATGTAATTTTAAGTATGTGGCCAAACTTTTGAACCGTTAAAAACAGGAAGCTGAACCTTACAAGGGACCTATATTGCTAAGTCCGCTATAACAAGAAGCTTATAATTTGAATTTAGAAATTAAAGGGTGTTCCCAAAATAAATGTAATTTGATCTATACGGCTGTATTTTTGATATACAAATACCTGAAAATTAGACAGAATGTTCACTACTTTGTTTGGTATAATACGAAGTATAAACATTTTAAATTATAAAGGGTTTTACAATAGTTGATATAATATGATGTATATGTTGAATCGATATAGACAGATGAATAAAATTTACAAAGACCTGATTGCTTAATCTACTACAACAGCAAGTATATAATTTAAATTTGAAAATTAGAGGGTGCCCGTATTATTGCTGTTATTTGATTTATATTGCCAAGCTATTAAACTATTATATAGTTTGGGGTTATAAGGGTGTCCCAATAGGTAATGTAATCTAATGTATGTAGCCTTACTCATGAACCGTTATAGGCAGTAAGATGAAATTTGATTTGAAGTCGGTTTTTTTTTGCAAGAATTATTTTTTAATGCAAAAAGTTTAATAAAATATTGTTTCGGAATAAAAAATGGTACCACAGTTTCTAAAAAATCTACCAGAAAACAAGAGATCACAACGAGACAACATCAGGACCAGTCCCAAATTAATGACACAGATGAAAATTACGAATTTTTTATGAGTAAACATTTTTTTTACCTTAATTTTCAATAATTTTTTCCATATATTTTTAATTAATTTTTCAAATGCATTTTCTAAAATTTATATCAACAAACAATTTTGAGAAAAAACTTTAAAACTGTTTTTACTATAACTGAAATATTCAATCTAGAAAATAATGGCAGTTAATTTACTTAACCTCAAAATATCTTCGAATTGTCTTTTTGTGACTTGATTCGCTTCAGCTCTGAATTGTTTATAAATGATAAGATTTGTTATGAAAAAATTTAATACCTACTATGAATTCTTAATTCAATTGAAATAAGTATATTTTATTGACTATGCACCAGCAACCGGTCTTATTAAACAATAGGAAGATACGATAAGGAGGTACGGAAACATAAACATGCCAATTAAAGGTGACTGACAAGAACTTACGGACTGACGAGGATTTATGAAATGCTATAGAAAAGCATCTAACACCGGCGGTAAATAAAAGGTATTGCAGAACAGTATATAACATGACCAAACAAGAAGAAGAACCAAAGGAGAACGCACAGTATGGGTCACTGCAAGATGACTTAATACTTGACAAAATAATTTGTTCCATCAAAGACCATAGTTTACGTGAGAGGTTGTGGATAGAAAATGAAATTACTCTCGACAAGGCCATAGAAATTTGCAGATCTAAAGAAATGTCTGAAAAACAGCTAAAAGCCTTAGTAACAACGATAATAAGGTGGAAGTAAACAAAATTCAAAAGAGCCGTAAGTACCCACAATTTAAGAACAATAAATCACCACTACAATGTAACTTTTGTGGCAATGACTATCACGACACTCTGGGAAGTTGTCCAGCTTGAAAATTATATTGTAGAAAGTGCGGCAAAAAGGTGCATTATGCAAGAGTATGTTTGATAGAAGATGGAGAACGATGGAGAATAACAATATTATTGTAAAAGAACCAGAACACACTCCCTAGGCCAGCAGTATCGTGCTAGTAAGAAAAAATAATAAGTTACGAAATTGCATCGATCCACGAGAGCTTAATAAGGCATTGAGAGGCTTAAAATATCTACTTCCAACTTTAGATGAAATACTTTCCAAAATAGCAGGTGCAAAAGTGTTTAGCACAAAAGATGCAAAGAAAGGCTTCTGGCAATTAGAGCTCGACAAACAAAGCAGCAAATTAACTTCGTGTTGGATTCCTTTTAAAAAGTATCGCTATGAAGATGTTCCAAATGAGTTAAAACCAGGTCATAGTTGGTTTGAATGGGGTAACTTGTATTGCTGATGATATACTTGTAGTTGGTAAAGGCGACAGCATAGAAAAGGCGCTGAGAGACCACAATAGCAAACCTCAAAATATACCGAAAAAAAATTAAAATTTGTAAAAAAAAAATAAAAAATTTTTTGATCATGTATTAACTGGTGATGTCTTAAAACCTGATGCTCAAAATGCCAACACTGTCAAACAAAAGTGAGACTTCGTTTTCTAGACTTAGGAAAGTTCATTTCGAATATGTCTGACTTTACAAAGCCTTTTTAAAAAACAACGCAAGGTCGTGTATAGATGTCGTGTAAGAAACGACTATCGAATTGCTTACACAGCAAATTGCGTCATTACAAGCCATGATGCAGACAATGATACAGCAACATACAACGGAAGTTAATGCACTGAAACATCAAAAACAACAGGTAGGAGTAAACTCTCTTATAAACCCGTACCACTGGAAGCAATAGAAACAAGAATTACAAACCCCAATGAAGTCAAGTTAGAAGTTTTTAAATCACTCCCTATATTTGATGGTGAAATCACAAAATACCGAGTATGGAGAGAGGATACATCTCGTATGATGGATAGCATAGAGCCTCTCAAGGGCACAAGTATCTATTCACAAGCATTACAAATAGTCAAGACAAAAATACAGGGAGCAGCAGCACAGATCTTGGCATATCATGGCACTATATTCAATTTTGATGCCATTAAAAATAGACTCGACCACACTTATTCAGATACACGTCCCCTGTACGTTTTGCAGGAGGAAATGAAAAGGTGCTATCAGGGAAGAAAAACCCTAGAAGAATTCCATGATGAAATAAATAAAAGCTTGATCCTGATAATTTCAAAAATATCGATGTCCGGATATGGACAAGAAGCCGTAAGTGCAATGACAGATCAAGCCAAACAAGATTCCGTCAGAGCATTTATAACGGGAGTTAACAATACGTTTGTACAATCCACATTATATGCAAACGCTCCAAAAAATTTAGAGCATGCATACACTATTGCACGCACCATTGAGCATGACAATAGACACCAGAACTTGAAGCTGTCATATGAATCTAAACATCCGCAGAAGACGCACGAAGCACAGAGACAACAATTCCAGTCAACTCAGAGGTATCCACCACGGCAACAATTTTCCCAACAACAGTTTTTCCAACAACCGCGGCAACAGTTCTCAACAAAACAACATTTCAACAAATTCTAACCACGACCAGTGCCCATGGATGTAAGTTCCGGCAACACAATCCAGCGACAACCCACATACTTTAACTCAAACCATCAATACAACAATCAACCATGGAAACGACAACGTGAGCCCAGTGGAAATTTCCAACAGAACAAACTAATGAGACATAACAACATCACCACTGAAGATGATGCCAGCAGCATCATGGTAGAACCAGGTACTGTAAATAAACTAGTTGTTAACATGATCGATGAAAACAAAATATCATATGATGTATTAATAGACACCGGAGCAACCCATAATTACATAAAAAAGTCATTACAATTAAATTATCCACAAAAAATACAACCTATGCAAGTCATTTCAATGCATGGAACGTCACTAGTTAATACCAAACAAACACTAAAATTTCTCGGCAGGAACATAGATTTCGTCGAGTTAGATAACATGGGAAAAACTGATTTGATATTAGGTTGGAAGGGAGTAAATATGCTAAAGGCAACAATAGATAGTAGAAACATGACAATTACAATAAATAGAACTGAAGAAATTAGTAATATAAACTATACCATAGGTAATGAATTATATAAAGAAGATATAGATAAGTTGATGAAGGATAACAATGGCATAGGACCATTACCCTTCACTACAACGATTGAAGCCACGATTAGGACAAAAACAGACGAACCCATTTGGACGAAGCAGTACCCATACCCCATAGCGGATAACGACTTCGTAAACAATGAAATTAGGAAGTTATTACAAGATGGTATAATCCAACGTAGGAATAGCCCATATAATTCACCCATTCGGACTGTTCCAAAAAAAGGCGTAGACGAAACAGGTCGACAAAACGTCGTATGGTCGTTGATTTTCAAAAATTAAATTCAAATACGATAACAGACAGATATATTATTTCTGACGTAAACACGACGATACAGAACTTAGGAAAAGCCAAATATTTACTACTTTAGATTTAGAATCAGGATTCCATCAGGTTAAAATTAAGGAAGAAGATAGAGAAAAAACTGCATTCTGTGTAAATGGTGGCAAGTACGAATTTGAGCGTATGCCGTTTGGACTAAAAAATGCTCCTTCAATATTTTAAAGATGTGTTGATGATATCTTAAGGGAGTATATTGACAAGTTTGCATACGTCTACATTGATGATGTACTAATATATTCTTCAACACCAGAAGAACATATGAAACATATCAATATCATATTTAATGCTTTAAATCAGGCAACACTTAGGGTAACAAACGAAAAATCAAAGTTTTTTCAAACAGAGGCAGAGTACTTAGGTCACATTATCAAACATAAAAAAATTCGACAAATCCAGAAAATGTAGAAACAATTGAATAATATCCTTTACTAGAAACACTCAAAGACTTAAGAGGATTTTTGGGTATGACAGGTTATATAGAAAATTTATACAAGGATACGCCAGCATAGCTAAGCCCCTTACAGTTCACTTACGAGGAGACAACGGACAGATAGGAAAAAATAAAAGTGCTACAACAAAAAAAATAAAAAATTTAGACGAAGCTGCTATACAAGTATTTAAAAAATTAAAAAAATGTTTAAAAGAACAGGTTTAACTCTTCCAACCAAATTATGATAAACCATTTGAACTAACTACTGATGTATCCAACATAGCTATTGGAGCCGTACTTAGCTAAACAAAAAAGCCAATATTTTTCCTTAGCAGAACATTAAGTAATACGGAAGAAAATTATAGCACAAATGAGAAAGAATTACTAGCAATAATTTGGGCATTACAGAAACTTAGGAATTACATATACGGAACAACGGACCTCACTATCTACATAGATCATCAGTCACTAACTCACTCCATATCAGAAAAAAACCCAAAACTAAAGCGATGGAAGGCCATAATAGAGGATTTTGGAGCAAAATTAGTATATAAGCCAGGACATCAAAATGTGGTAGCTGACGCCTTGTCAAGACAACATATAAACACGTCGTCCATCGATAAGGTACACTCAGCCGAAAGTTCGTTTTCAGAAACTATCAAACAGGTAAAACAACTACTAAATGCATACAGCATTCAAGTCGAGCTTGTACCAAATAATAAAATAAATGAAACACGAACTCGTACGATATTTCAAAATAGAGTTAGACACACGATAAATTTTACGAATGAACAAAACCTTATACTTGAATTGAGAAAAATACTAAAACAAAATAAGACGACCGCATTATATACCACAAGAGAAAAAATCTATGCACTAAGCCCTATTATAACAAACACTTTCAATGGTATAAACTTTGTATATACACCAATAAAACTTATTGATGTTCGAGAAAAAGACAAACAAGCTGAAATAGTCAAAAAATACACGATAGAGGGCACGAAACAACATACAGGAAATACTCGAAAATTACTATTGGCCAGAAATTGGACTACAATGCAAAGCATTTTACAAAAAGTGCACACCTTGCCTATATGGTAAATATGAGAGGAATCCAACAAGAGAACCATTAGGAGATTGCGACATTCCAACAGAACCAGGCAAATACATACATATGGACATATATTTCAACGACAACAAAACGTTTCTAGTCGCCGTTTATAAATTCTCAAAATATGTTACTTTGAGGGAAATTGACTCAAGAGAGCGCATGGCTGAGAAAATTTAAGAAATTCTCACAAAGAAACTGCACACGATTGATGACTGATAACGAAAAATGTCTAAATACACCAGCAGTAAATATGATGTGTAAAAAATATGGCATAAAAAAGATAAAAACACCAGTCTACAGATCGACATCAAATGGACAAGTAGAACGCGTCCACAGTACCGTTTCCGAACTAGCAAGAATATTTAAAATACAAAACGATACAACAATAGCTGAGGAAATATATTAAACAAGAAGAGAAATAAATAACACCATACTCGTACACACAGTCACAGGACAAAAACCAGTTGATATTTTATTTAACAAAATAAAATACGACAAAAAAGCCATATATGAAAAACTAAAAAAGGCATCAGAAAAAACTCTTGAAAGACTAAATCAAGGTACTAAACATCAAACCTTCCAACCAAATGAACAAATTCTTGTGAAAATAAAAGGTGTGAGAAAGAAAAAAGACGCCAGATACATTTAGCACATTGTGAAGCAAGACCGTGAGGACACTGTTTTAACCACGAGGGGTGTGATCGTACACAAAGATAACATTAAGAACTACACAATCAACAAAGACGATACTCTACCTGATATTTCTCGTAATGGTCATGTCAAAAACCAAAGCAGAAGTAGAAATTAAAAACTTAAACGGACAAAAATACGTCCTAACCAGGACCGATGATGCTTTCCTATATGATAACAAAGATACTAACGTCTTACAAACAAATTATCCGAGATCAACATAACGCCAATATCCAAGAAACACTATTAATAAAGAAAATTGAGATATTGGAAAATTAATTGAACGAGCATAAAAGAAACACAAGATCCTTAAATTTCCTAGGATCAGCTTTGAAATTTGTCACAGGAATTCCAGACCACGATGATTTTATCAATATGGAAAAAGCAATAAATACACTCATAAATAACAATGAGAAACAACGTTTGATTAACTCAAGGTTCGAAAAAATAATTGATACACTACAAGGTAACACATTGGAAAACCATATTATCCTCGAAAAAGTTCACGAACAGCTCCTACTATTAGTTAGAACAATTAATGCCGCAAAGAATAATGAATACTTAACCGAGTCCCTAAATTTAGACGACATAAGAGAAATAATAGAACATGAATTAATCTCAGTACCTGTAATAAACATTTTGGAGTACGCAGACATTCATATAGCAAGAACGAAGGAATTAATTATAACAATTTATAAATACTCAATTTTCAATAGATATTGTAAACTTTTTAAAATTACGCCTATAAGTTTTAGGCACGGAAAAATAAAAACAGATGATCAAATCGCTCAATGTGATAAAAACTATGTTAGAGTAAACCTTTGCAAGAACTATTTGGAAAAAAACCATTTGTAGGATAAATAATGAAACAGACACATGTATACTTCCACTACTCAACTATAGAAATAGTAAATGCGAGGTCATACAAAAATATAATAATCCGATAACGGAAATTGACGAAGGTTTCATATTATTGGATGGATCTCATCAAATTGACAATATCACTACTATAGGAATAACTCTAGTAAAATATACTGACAAAGTTAGAATAGATAACAATACTTACAGGAATATACATGACTGACTCATAGAGGCTATCCACACAAAACATGATGAAGATTTTGAAATCATAAACATCCTCACCTCAGATCGTAAAAACGAATTTAATAATATCGATTCATTAAAAAGATTAGTCATTCCATACGAGGAACACCCTATACGTTCAACTTTTTATTGGGCTCAAAATATTTAAATATGTATTAATATATAAAAGAAAACATACAGAACAAAACTTTAGAATTTATTACAATCAACAAGTTGAAAGAAGTATTAGAGTTCGGGACGCTCTCGTTTTAACCCAGGAGAGAGTTAGGGACGCTCATGCATAAACATGTTAATAAACATATACATGTTATTTCCCTAATATTCTTTTAAGATAACAAGTAGATTTCCACAGATGATAAGAGGGTAATTAGTAACTAGACATATCATAAACAACAATTTATGTAAACACACTTAAACAACCCTAACTAAACATGTAAAATAATATAAACTACTGAACAAAGAATAAGATAAAAAGGATCAAACAAATATCATAAATATACAAATATTGTAGAGATCATAAAATATCATAAATATTCAAATATTGTTAAGATCATAAAATATCATAAATATACAAATATTGTAAATATCATAAATATACAAATATTGTAAAGATCATAAAATATCATAAATATACAAATATTGTAAAGATCATAAAATATCATAAATATTGTAAGCATATGTACAAAACATGTTTTTTATATCTTTGTTCCAAAATATCCATTAAGACAAAGGAAATATTATTTGTAACAAAGTAGTATTTAAAAAAATATTTTTGGAATTTAAAAAGGTAGTTAAGATTTAGCATAAGTACTGAACAGAACTCATTTTTAAGATAAATAAAAAATCGCGT
Organism: Gymnosoma rotundatum; assembly: GCA_916610165.2. Lineage (NCBI taxonomy): Eukaryota > Metazoa > Arthropoda > Insecta > Diptera > Tachinidae > Gymnosoma > Gymnosoma rotundatum. The sequence continues at coordinate 82,417,213 of OU744338.1, read as the reverse complement.
AGCCGACCAAGAAATTATATTTTTATTTAACTTTAAAACATAGAATTTAATTCCCGTGAGGCACATAAAACAGGAACAAAACGTTTGTTTGATTCCATAGTAAAAACAAGTGCAGAACAAATAAGGGTGTTTTTTAAAAAACCAACAAAAATTCAAAATAAACCAAATATTAAAGAATATGTTCTGTGTTTTGACAAAATAACAACAAAAAACAAAAGAATTTCGTTGGAAAGTTAACTGTCGGTTTTGTGTGCGCATGAGCTTAGTTACTTATATACATAGTACATACAAACATACGCATGTGCATACGGCTGTGTCGCATACAAAAAAAGTAAAAGAAATAAACAAAATTAAAATAAGAAAATTGCCATAAGAATATTACGTGTGCGTTTTTTCTCATTGACTTGGGCGGTGAATAACAACAGAAAACAAAAGAATTTCCTTTGAAAGTTAACTGTAGGTTTTGTGTGTGCATCAGCTTAGTTGACTTGTGCGGTAAAGAAACAAAAACAATAGTTTCTGGTAAAGCAAGCAAAGCTTTAATGTGCGTGACTTCATAAACAAATCAAGTAGAGAAAAAATTTGTTGCATTTAAAAGCTAATCATTCGTGCGTAATATAAACGTAATATAATATGAATAATATAATATAAACTATATAGTACCACATATGTAAACATACATTAAAAAGAATTTATTTACAAAATAAGTAGCAACTATTCTGTAAGTATGAAAGGCATTCAATTAAAACGTCGGCTTGAAAAATCTTCAATTACTCGTGGTTTAGCATACGTTCAGAATCTGCCTGCAGACTTCAATGCTGCACAAATTGAAGATCGTCTTAACCGTTAAGACGCCGCCTACCACGAGGTGAAAGAGCTAACTAAACAATTATACGATATGATTTTAATGGTGAAGATGATTTTATTGATCCGGATGAAGACTTTGCAGACAATGAGAACAAATAATTTTTGGTTAAGGGCATTTTTACAAATATGATAAGACTCTCGCATACCGTGTAAACCTAATAACGTTTCGCAAAATGACGGATTTACTCGTTTGGCTGAACAGCATTCAACATTATAAGATAGACTTGACTCACCAATCAATATGCGCAGTGGTGATAATGATTTTCCTAAAATCAGAATCGAACCGTTTACTGGCAAACACGGGGATTGGCCAGCGTTCAAGGATCTTTTTACTAGTCCTATTGACTCAAAACCTAATTTAACGAGTATATAAAAATTCCATTATTTGAAATCCGTTTTAAGAGATGAGGCAGCTAATCTCATCAAACATATGCAAATTTCAGAATTGTCATGTTCAACTGCATGGGGTCGGCTCAAAGAGTGTTATGATCGCCCGCGACATATTGTCAACTCCTATATCGAGACCTTTATGTCAATTCAGCAATAAAAGAAGAAAACTCAATTAGCTTACGTAGGATTTCAGATATTTCAAATGAGGCTTATTAGAGGCCATAGATTATAATGAGCGAGATCATTGGTTAATTTATATTCTCCGAAGCAAAATTGTTATAGATTCTTGTCGAAAATGGATAAAAAAGACGCGAGATGAGTCGAAGCCTACAGTATCTTTATTTTTAAGTTTTTTGGACCAACGCTGTTAAGAAAAAGAGCTCGGTAAAAACATCGAAAAAAGAAACAATAACAAATCGAACTCTTCAAAACAAAATTCGTCAGCTTCATTGGTGGCTACCAATGACAATAAGCTTTGATCAGATTGTTGTTCAAATCAACACCATTTCAAAGATGTCCACATTTCTTGTCTTTAGCTATTGATGAATGTCGTAAATTGGTCAAGGATAAACATCTATGCTTTAATTGTCTACGAGTTGGGCACACTGTATATGGCTGTAAATCAAATAATAAATGCCGCTTGTCACAATAGTCTTGCTTAATTCACAAACTATCGGTAACAATCAACATGAAAATTCGTCATCTAGTTCAAATATTATTACATCGCAATATTATTACATGCACGTAGCATTAAATACCTTATGCTAACAGTCAGGTAATAAAGCTTTAAAGATACGCAACTACAAACTCATTTTACCAACTGCACTCGTTAAAGTTCGAAACCAAGCAGGGAACTAAATACTACAACAGAACTTGACAATGAATCGTAGAACAACATTTTACTAATACTCATCGCCGACATACCGATGGAAAATACATCGTTGAACTTCCGTTTAAAGAACAAAACGTTAAATTGTTTGATACATACAATGGGGCTCTTACACGTTTTAACGCTATTGAACGTAGACTAGCTAGAAACTCAATTCTAAGGAAGCAATACAGACATTTCATGCGTAAATACCAAAGTTTGGGCCATAAGCGAGAGATTTCTCCAAATGGAATAGAGGCTAAAGATGATAGTTTGTATTTCTTACCGCATTATCCAGTTATTGGGGCCAAACTACGAGTGGTATTTGATGGAACTTTTCAAGATGCTTTTGGTCATTTTCTAAATGACAAACTATACGTATTTGTATTTTCAGCAGACATCTTCAAGGTGTTTCGTCGGATATGGGTAGCAAAAACACGCCGAGACTTTCAAAGGATTCTGTGGAGAGAATCTATTGATGAACCTATTAAGCATTTTCAATTATGCACAGTAACATATGGAACCGCCTCGGCGCCATTTCTTTCAGTTAGAGTATTAGAACAAATTGCTAAGGATTGCAAAATTAAAATAAGAAAATTGCCATAAGAATATTACGTGTGCGTTTTTTCTCATTGACTTGGGCGGTGAATAACAACAGAAAACAAAAGAATTTCCTTTGAAAGTTAACTGTAGGTTTTGTGTGTGCATCAGCTTAGTTGACTTGTGCGGTAAAGAAACAAAAACAATAGTTTGTGGTAAAGCAAGCAAAGCTTTAATGTGCGTGACTTCATAAACAAATCAAGTAGAGAAAAAATTCGTTGCATTTAAAAGCTAATCATTCGTGCGTAATATAAACGTAATATAATATGAATAATATAATATAAACTATTAAATAAAAAAATTAAATAAAATAAATAATGTAATATAAACTATTATAGTACCACATATGTAAACATACATTAAAAAGAATTTATTTACAAAATAAGTAGCAACTATTCTGTAAGTATGAAAGGCATTCCTGCTATGAAAGGCATTCAATTAAAACGTCGGCTTGAAAAATCTTCAATTACTCGTGGTTAAGCATACGTTCAGAATCTGCCTGCAGACTTCAATGCTGCACAAATTGAAGATCGTCTTAACCGTTTAGACGCCGCCTACCACGAGGTGAAAGAGCTAACTAAACAATTATACGATATGATTTTAATGGTGAAGATGATTTTATTGATCCGGATGAAGACTTTGCAGACAATGAGAACAAATAATTTTTGGTTAAGGGCATTTTTACAAATATGATAAGACTCTCGCATACCGTGTAAACCTAATAACGTTTCGCAAAATGACGGATTTACTCGTTTGGCTAAACAGCATTCAACATTATAAGATAGACTTGACTCACCAATCAATATGCGCAGTGGTGATAATGATTTTCCTAAAATCAGAATCGAACCGTTTACTGGCAAACACGGGGATTGGCCAGCGTTCAAGGATCTTTTTACTAGTCCTATTGACTCAAAACCTAATTTAACGAGTATATAAAAATTCCATTATTTGAAATCCGTTTTAAGAGATGAGGCAGCTAATCTCATCAAACATATGCAAATTTCATAATTGTCATGTTCAACTGCATGGGGTCGGCTCAAAGAATGTTATGATCGCCCGCGACATATTGTCAACTTCTATATCGAGACCTTTATGTCAATTCAGCAATAAAAGAAGAAAACTCAATTAGCTTACGTAGGATTTCAGATATTTCAAATGAGGCTTATTAGAGGCTTAGAGGCCATAGATTATAATGAGCGAGATCATTGGTTAATTTATATTCTCCGAAGCAAAATTGATATAGATTCTCGTCGAAAATGGATAAAAAAGACGCGAGATGAGGATCGAAGCCTACAGTATCTTTATTTTTAAGTTTTTTGGACCAACGCTGTTAAGAAAAAGAGCTCGGTAAAAACATCGAAAAAAGAAACAATAACAAATCGAACTCTTCAAAACAAAATTCGTCAGCTTCATTGGTGGCTACCAATGACAATAAGCTTTGATCAGATTGTTGTTCAAATCAACACCATTTCAAAGATGTCCACATTTCTTGTCTTTAGCTGGGCACACTGTATATAGCTGTAAATCAAATAATAAATGCCGCTTGTCACAATAGTCTTGCTTCATTCACAAACTATCGGTAACAATCAACATGAAAATTCGTCATCTAGTTCAATTATTATTACATCGCAATATTATTACATGCACGTAGCATTAAATACCTTATGCTAACAGTCAGGTAATAAAGCTTTTAAGATACGCAACTACAAACTCATTTTACCAACTGCACTCGTTAAAGTTCGAAACCAAGCAGGGAACTTTGTTATCTGTCGTGTTCTACTAGATACAGCATCAGAATATTCGTACATAACTGAAGATTGTATTAAACGTTTGGGATTACCACGTACTTCTTCGCGCATGCCTTTGTCAGGAATTCAATCGGTAAAGGATGACCCAACGCGGTCACACATTTATTCATATTGAGTCCAGAGTATCGCAACATTCAATTGATACTTCAGTACTCGTGTTAGAGCATATCACTGCGTCCCTACCAAGATCAACAATTAACAGTTTTGCTTCGTCGTTGTTAGATAATCTCAGCCTTGCTGATCCACGTTGGAATTCTTCATCTTCAATTAATATACCACTAGGAGCGGATGATGTCTATGATATATCATCGTCTGAAAAATTTAAAAATGATTAAGGTAAAGTCAGCCGTTTCTACAATTTTTGGTTGGGTAGTAACTTCGGGTTTATTATTATGTGAGAACCATACGCCTACAACCCTATTCACTCTTAGGGAACTTGATCAATCTCTCCGCGCGTTTTGGGAGATTGAGGATTGTCTAAATACTACAACATAACTTGACAATGAATCGTAGAACAACATTTTACTAATACTCATCGCCGACATACCGATGGAAAATACATCGTTGAACTTCCGTTTAAAGAACAAAACGTTAAATTGTTTGATACATACAATGGGGCTCTTACACGTTTTAACGCTATTGAACGTAGACTAGCTAGAAACTCAATTCTAAGGAAGCAATACAGACATTTCATGCGTAAACACCAAAGTTTGGGCCATAAGCGAGAGATTTCTCCAAATGGAATAGAGGCTAAAGATGATAGTTTGTATTTCTTACCGCATTATCCAGTTATTGGGGCCAAACTACGAGTGGTATTTGATGGAACTTTTCAAGATGCTTTTGGTCATTTTCTAAATGACAAACTATACGTATTTGTATTTTCAGCAGACATCGCCGAGACTTTCAAAGGATTCTTTGGAGAGAATCTATTGATGAACCTATTAAGCATTTTCAATTATGCACAGTAACATATGGAACCGCCTCGGCGCCATTTCTTTCAGTTAGAGTATTAGAACAAATTGCTAAGGATTGCAAGGAATCGCATCACAACGCATGTAAAGTATTACTAGAGGATTTCTACGTGGACGATGTCTTAACTGGAACCTCGTCTGAACAGCAACTTGTACAAAATCGTAACGAGTTTGTTGATCTTCTGTCACAAAGGAGACTTGAACTTAGTAAGTGGGTATCCAACAGTAACGCAATTCAACAAACAGACCAAAATACGCCAAGTTTTTTTAAAAATTATTATCACTCGATCGAAGTCCTTGGCATATACTGGGTTTCCGACACAGATCACATTTGCTATTAAATCAACTTAGGAGATAAACAACGTGGTACAAAAAAGAGAAATTTGTCTGACGTAGCTCCAATTTTTGATCCACTTGGATTAGTATCACCGGTTATTATCAAGTTAAAAATTGTATTCCAGGAGCTGTGGCTAAAGGACCTGCCACCATATTTAGGGAATTTATGGCACGAATATAGAAAAGATTTATAAAATCTTAGCAAACTAAGTATATCGCGTTTCGTACCAAATGGAAATTAAAAAATTACGTTGCATGGTTTTAGCGACGCATCTGTAAAAGAATACTCAGCTGTGATATATTGCCTCGTCAAGGACGAGCATAGTAACGTAACAGTCTCGTTAATCGCATCTAAGACACGTGTTTCGCCACAAACAGATTTCTTTGCCCAGATTAGAGTTATGTGGAGCGCTACTTCTCACCCGACTGATAAAATCTGTAATGTTATCGCTACCAAATACTAATATTGAATTATACGCATGGTTCGACTCAACTGTCGTGTTATCCTGGTTATCCGTACAACCAGTCACACTCAAAACATTCGTAGGTAATCGTACCGCTAAAATATTAGAGACTCTTCCTAGAAGTGCTTGGGGTCACGTTCGAACAAAGGAAATTCCCAAAGACTGTGCTACTCGAGGTTTGGCGGTAGATCAGCTGCTAAATCATGACCTCTGGTGGTCAGGTCCTCCATTTTTGAAAACTGAACAACAAATTGGGAATGTTGATGACACACCGACCAACATGAAGTAGAAGCTGATATCAGACTTGCTGCGACATCCAACATAACTAAATGTGAAAACATAACAAATCATCCCCTGGCAAAGACACTTAAAGACACATCCAGCTGGTGGAAATTGCTACGAATCACCCCTTATGTAAGACGTTATAAACCTATATGTACGCAAGACGAAGAATCCAAATAGTTTTTTTAACGTATGACGATATCGCGCAGGCCAAACTAATTTGCCTCAAAATGGCTCAAGATGCTTCTCCGCCGAACGAACTAGATTACAGCGTGGACTACAGCTTGAAAAAACTTCAAAAATCATCAGACTTTCGCCCTTTATTGATGAACTGGGACTCCTTTGAGTAGGAGGTCGTATACGAAATTCGGAACTTGCAGAAATAATCCACTAATTCTTCCGAAAAACCATAAAGTTTCAACGTTAATTATTGAAGAACAACATGAAAGGAATCTGCATCCAGGTATACATTATGCGTAATTATTCGTCAGCAATACTGGATTGTGGGCGCTAGAAATGCCATTCGTTGCATTCTGAGCTATACATTTGGAATTATCAGCAGAACTAAGTACAGAATGCTTTTTGGCTGCAATGCGTCGTTTTATGGCTCGTCGTGGCAAATGTTCTACCATATACAGCGACAATGGTAAGAACTTTGTTGGGGCTAAGCGCGTACTCAACGAAATGTTTCAGCATCTACAAGATGCCGATCACAATGAAACTGTTTTAACAACCTTGGCCCAAGAGGGCATAAAATGGATTTTTACTCCACCGTACTCACCACTGGGGTGGTATGTGGGAATCGGGCGTCCGCTCGGTTAAACTACACTTACGCCGCGTTATTGGCTGCAGTATCCTTATATATGAACAAATGCACACGCTTTTAGCTCAAGTGGAAGCTGTCGTTAACTCAAGGCCTTTGGGATATGCCCCATATACGGACACTAACTACCTATCTCCATCTCATTTACTTATTGGCAGGGCAACTACAATGGTACCCGAAGGTGATCTCACTAACATATCTCAAAATTGACTCACATATTGGTAGAACGTACAATGCATGTACCAAAGCAAGCAGTGGAGTCAAGAATATCTGACCTCCATGCAACATCGTCCCAAGTGGTGCAAGACTTAACCTAACATTCAGATCGAAGACCTTGTCCTTCATCTTGGATAATTGGCCGTGTTATTGACATTCCCAGGTGATGATGGCTTGATCAGAGTTGTAAAGCTTAAAACCAACGGGGGTCTGATGACAAGAAACATTACGAAGATTGCATAACTCCCTATATGCTGAAACAGTGTTTCAGGGTCGGCTGTGATGTTGAGGATCCTTTCCTTGTTTATGAATTTACACACTAATACATTTTAACACACATTTTTTCTTATTCATACTTATATTGTCTTGGTCAGTGTTATTACAGTCCACACTACGAACATTCGAAGAAGCTCTAAATAAACCAAATTAAAATATAAATCAAAAGATTTGTTTTATCTGTAGATTAAAAAATGGTAGAAATAAACACCAGAAAATAACTCTACGGAGCGTAACATTGTAACAAATGCATATCTTTTTGCCTGCTTTTTATACCCTTCACCATAAAAAAAGGAAAAAAAATTGTCATTGCGTTTGTAATTTCTACAATATCTATTTCCGATCCCATAAAGTATATATATTCTGAGTTCATACGCATAGCGAAGTCAATTGAGGGATGACCGTCAGTCCGTCCGTATTAGTGAAATCAAGTCTGCGAGGCACTACATCAGCTAAAGATAAATTAAATAAAAAGAGATCTTTAAGGAAATACAGCTGATGGCATTTTTATGTAAAATTATATACATATGTAGTATTTAATTTTTTTTTATTTTTTAGTGCCAATCATATCGAAAAGTAAAATAAAGTACAATAAAGATAAATTTCGGTTAGACAAAGCATTCTGAAAGTATCGTTACCAAAAGAGGTAACTGCATAAATAAGCTGTGATATGAACAAAGCTATATATTTTACTTTTCCTGTTTTTTAATTATTTTAATATTAATTTTTTTAATGAATAAATAAAGTTTTCTTGTTAAACTATGCCCTTTTCTCTATTAAATGATACCAACTTGTTTTTTTTATTCCAACTAGTTTTATTGTTACAGGGATTAAAAGATTAAATTATGCAGTTCATAAAATAAGCTGTGAGCCACTGTATATGGTCAAGAAGGGTATATAAGATTCGGCATAGCCGACTATAGCACTTTTGTTTAAATTATTACTATTTTTCCTATTTTTTTTGGAAACTTTTGCATTCATAAAATAATTTTTTTTTTGTCAGTTCTAAAAATTAGTTGTCATCCATGATGACTCTTGTTAATTGATATTCGATAAATTGAAACCGTGTTTATGTCTTGTCGCATTAAAAATGTGCGCAGATGACTAAATGAATTTTATGAAGGCTTAATTCCTTATATACAGCCATGTTCTGAATTCCACAGAAGATTTGCACATCAAATTGTTCAAAGCACTATTGCTATAAAATTATTTTTTAAAGAAACAAGGCGTTGAAAAATAGAATAGATAATGTTCATGTTTATATCTAATAACTGTATTTTAAATTTTAGGTACTCTAAAGGAAATTGAGGAACTTAAACTCTCTGTGGCTAAATTGAAATTGCCTAAAGAACATTCTCCCAGGATTTGAAACTTGTTTGTATCAAAAATGTCAAAAATCAAAAAATTTTTTTCAAAAAAAAAAGAAGAAGCTGTCTTTAAGCTTAAGATAAATGGAGGATTAGGTCAAGGACATACTTTGTCTGAGCAAAATGCAGAAACCTCTTCCTCCTCTCGAAAAACTGAAGCAAATGTTTCTTTAAAGCGCAAAGAATTAAGTAATGAAGCTAGAGCTGCAGGGATTGCTGCACTTGAACGGGTGGAAAAGAACACTTCTAAAGAATTAAGTTCATCCTTGGCTCATATAAAACTTCAAGCGAAAAAGGAACTTGAAACGGTACGAACAACGACAAATGAAATTTCTTCAGTGGAATCATATATTGTGAATACGTCCAGGTGTCAGGGTGTTTTCTTTCGCTGTCCCTTTATAAGTCATGAAAAATTATCGGAAAAAGAATGGAGAATTAAAATAAAAAATTTCTTATGTCAGCAACTTCAAACGGAAAAAGTTATGACAGCTTGTTTGATAATTCGCAGTTGTAATAGTAAAGAAAAGGTAAGTCGAATTTATTGACAAATGCCTATTAGCTTTTTTACACTTGCAGCATCACCATCATTTGATTTCCTAAAATATAATTGTCATGAATATTGTTGGGTCACCCTAACTTAGATGTTTTCTGAACATTTCCTAAGCAAAACACGTGTATGAATTTATGCATTTTTTTTATTAGTATTAGAATGTAGGATGCAAGTTTTTTAAGAAGTAAATAAAAGAAGTTTGAAGATTACAACATTGGCGACGAGGAGAAAAGAAATTATAAATGCAAAATAATTAATTTTCAAAAAATCTTATTTTCCCGTTGTTTAATATAATTTAATATTTGCGAAATGCCCGAGCATATAAATAAATTATCGTAGTGTTTTGTGGTATTTTATTTTTCATCCTTTTTCAACTGTTTAAAAGAGCCGAAAAAAATTCGGCCGTATGCAGCGGAGAAAGAAAAATAGAATTACTGTTGGTTATTGTTGTTTTTGCTTGAACTTTGATTTTTGTCTTTGCTTTATTGTTTGCACAAAAATCTTCAGTTTATTTAAAATGTTTGTCAGAAGTTTCCTGAAGAGTTAAGTAAGAAGTAACGAAATGGCCATCGAGACGTGCTTCGACCCTCAATAATCAATATCACTGATTTAAATAATTAATCGGGAAAATAGCACGAAAAAAAGATTTTTTGAAAATTAATTAAAATAATTAAATAATTCCCGTTGTTTAATATAATTTAATTTTTGCAAAGTGTCTGTGCATATAAATAAATTATCGTAGTGTTTTGTGGAATTTTATTTTTCATTCTCTTTCAACTGTATAAGAGAGCCGAAAAAAATTCAGCCGTATACAGCGGAGAAAAAAAAATAGATTTACTGTTGGTTATTGTTGGTTTTGCTTAAACTTTGATTTTTGTCTTTGCTGAATTGTTTGCACAAAAATATTTAGTTTATTTAAAATGTACATTTGGTGTTATAAATTACAATAACGCAGAAACATGGAAGCTGCTATAACTTCACTTCTACAGAAACAAAAGGAACAACATCATCAAGATCATTTGGCTATGCAGGAGTAAATAAAGAAACTCACTATAGATAAAGGGACATCTACTGTAAAAAGTGAGAGTGTGGAATTCCATATGGTGGCACTTGCTTCAAACATTACGGAGTTTCATCATGATGAACATAAGTTCACATTCGACATGTGGTACACAATTAAATTAAATTAGATGACGCTGCTAAGGTTCGTTTGTTTCTTAGAAAACTCAGTCCAAATTATATATATACAAATTATATTATATTACAAATATACAAATTATATTTTGGCTAAACATGCTCGTGATTTGTAGTTTAAAGAAACTGTGGAAAAGCTCACAACTTTGTTTGGTCTTCAGACTTTACAATTTAACATAAGATAAAATTGTATGCAACAGATTTTGCATCGTATGCCGGAATCGTTAACCGACAATGTGAATCGTTCAAAATAAAAGATTTTACATAAACTAAAATCATCAACAGAATACGAAATTCGCACTAGAATGTTGAAAAAGTTGGAGAGTGAAGTAGATAAAATAACGCTAGATTTACTTTCTACCGAGTGTAAGCGATTGATCAACCTCAAAGTCGGCACAAATCTTATAGAAAAGCCCAAATATGACGCACAGGTAAAACAAATTCACACAAACAAAAAGCAACAATCTGTGCCCAAATATCCATGCTGGTTCTTTGGTGCCATGCATTTTGCAAATAAATGTTCATATAGGAAGCAGAAATGTGGACAGTGCAGTATGGTTGGTCACAAAGAGACGTACTGTAACGTTCCTTAAAATAAAAGCAAACCCAAACAAACTAATTCAAAACAAAAACAATTTACTAAAAATGCAAGAAGTTCCAATTTTAAAACTTAAATAATTTTTTCTGTTAACAAAATTAACAAGCAAAGAAAATATATTTGTGTTAAAATTAATAATTCGAAGGTGAACAACAGCTAGATACGGCTTCTGACATTTCGATCATTTCAGAAAGCACTTTTAAAAAACTCTGTGTAGATAAAACTACAGAATTAGGAAATACCGCCAAGAGCGCAACGGGTAAAGTACCTCTTTCATTCCAATTTTAAGCTACAGTCCAATTTCGGGACAGATATGCTAAGGTAACTTGCTACGTGACACTGTTAAATAATTTAAACGTTTTAGGACTTTAATGAAAAAATTTCGTTTTTAAAAAACTCTGCCAGAGGTTTTGATGGGAAGTTTAGTTTATGGACACGAATGAAAGCACATTTAACTGTTAAACCAAATCAAAAACCTGTTTTTCGTCCTAAGCTTCCAGTAGTTTATGCCGTTAAAAATTTGGTGGAGGCATACCTGCAAAGATTACAAGATACTGGAGTAATTTCACAAGTTAATTATTCTGAGTGGGCAGCGCCAATTGTGGCCATTAAAAAAGCAACTGGTTCAATCAGAATATGCGGTGATTTCTCTACTGGCTTAAGCAAGGCTCTAGAGCCTCATCAATATCCACTTCCTTTACCAGAGGATATATTTTCAAAACTAGCTAACGCTAAATATTTTAGCCACATCGATTTATCTGATGGATTTCTTCAGATAGAAGTTGACGAAGAATCCAAGAATCTCCTAACGATTAACATCCACATGGGATTATTTCATTATAATCTTATGGTATTTGGAGTGAAAACGTTTCCTTTTCAGAATTCAACAAATTATGGATGAAATTTTAGCTGGTATGGGAAACGTTGCAGCATATATCGACGATATTTTGGTATTACATGAGACGAAACCTAGCACAAATTTGACAAATGTAATTTTTTTTAAACTTAAGTTAAGTATCTCGGTTATATAATAAATAAGCAAGGCTTTCAACCTGACCCAGATCGTATAAAGGCTATTCAGAGTATGCCAAAACCAACGAATGAACTTCGGTTATTTTTAGGAGCAATTAATTTTTATAGCAAATTTGTGAAGGGGTCCTTTAGATGAATTGTTCGAAACAAATGTTAAATTCGATTGAAAACTAATTCTTAACAACTGTTTTTTTCAACTAAAAGAAACTCTTTCTTCAAAATTACCTGTAACCCATTATGATCCGTTGAAGAATATAATAGTTGCAACTGATGCCTCAAAATATAGTTTGAAAGCATGTATTCTTTATGAGTATGCAGATAGTACAGTCAAAGCTATTTGTCACGCCTCAAGACCTTTAACGCCCGCTTTGGTCTTCGAAGTAACAGAATTTCATACGATGGTTTTTGGTCGCAAATTCAACCTTCACACTAATCACAAGCCGTTGCTTGCAATTTTTTGGAAAAAATATGGTATAGCAGTACACCAAGGAAGTTGACTATAGCGATGGGCAATACAACTGTTAGCATACGATTTTGAAATTAGTTTTATTTCAACTAATAGTTTTGGTTATGCGGATGTGTTATTACGTCTTATGGATACACAACTGTCAAACAATGAGAGTATGTTATTGCCGCAATCAAACAAGTTTAATGTGTAAACTCGGACAAATTACCAATAACACACAAAATTGTAAAGTATGAAACGTAATCAATATGAAAATTTATTATTCGAAATCTTTTAAAATTTAATTTACTTTATTCTTGCTTGATTCCTTGAAATATAAATATTTCATGATATTCTCATGAAATATTTATTAATTTAAACTAAACTAAAATGTATTACTGCTGGGAAAGCATATCCATATGGCCATTTCACTACTGCTCAAATAGCTCATCAGTGGATTTTACCCAAATTTTGTATAGAAAACTAGAAAGTCTTAAGGCCCAACTATAATGTGCATATACTAGCTTATGCCAACTTATACAACTGTGCAAATACATTAAATTATATGTGGTAAACTATAATGTACATAAGATAACGTTTCGTCAAGTTTCGTTAAATTTCATTTCTTTATGCAAGGTACGAAACTGATCGCACTTTCCGTACGGAAACAGCTGATTGTGCTTTGGTTTAAAGAAAAATTTTAATTAAGACCCAAATTGTTAAATTTTGTAGTTTTTAATTTAATAAAAAATGTAGAAAAAACAACATTTTTCTTCATGCCTAATTTTTTACAATTATAATATATATTTAAATTAAATTTGTATTTATACACACATATGTATACCATAAAAGCGATGAACATCGTTGCATTTTTTAGTACAGTTGGCCACAAACACAAAACAAAAAATAATTTGTAATAATTTTGTTACATTTTCTTAGAACATAAACCAAAATATGTAAATGTGTTTGTGAATGTTATTAAATATATAAAATATTTTCTTTATAGCCTTTTAGTTTTAAAATTTTGTTGATTTATATAGAAATTATTTTTGGCAAAAGTACGAATTAAACATAAATGTGCAACTGTGGCAAATAAGTTACTAAATTTATATAAGTAATTGTAGCCACATAAATTTCTTTGATAAGTTAGCTAAACATTTGACAGGCTTTTCGTTGAATTTTTGACATAAGCTTAAGCTAGCTTATGCGCATTATAGTTGGGCCTTTATATTAAAAGCGTAACTATTTTTTCTTTAATTTTTCTACATAAGGGATCCCATTGGGAACCATTCATATGTATTTGAAAGATTCAATGAAAAAATAAAAATTGAAAACAATTTAACATTTTTTGGTGACCCCACTTTTAATGATACATAAGTTTTCAACACCAGCGGCAAAGGACTTTTATATCCTTGAAAAATCAACACAGCCCTTTGAAATTCAACATACTGCTACAAATTTGCTACAACGTTTAAGTCAAGGCTTACGCGGACATCCTCGAATTTCCAAATTACGGCGGCAGACAGCAACAAGTCTACATCGTCAACAATCAACAACAATCAACAAATAACATTTTGGTGACAACAGGCCTTTAAGAGTCATCAAGACAGCTGCATATCAACCAGGCCAATTAACATTTTTCACACAATAAAAATTTTTTTTTCAGTCATTTTGATGCTCCAAAACCTCCATCCATTTTCGTTACCCACAACAGCGATTAAGTCATGGCTTCTTTTGAGGAATTGGTCATCAACCAAAAACAAATTGGCAACAAAATTGAAGTCATAATCGGAAATTTCAAAAAGAATCCTGCATCAAGAAAGAATTCTATTGATTATTTCCAGGAAAGGTTAAGACGGCTGGATGCGGAATGTTCAAAATTCGTGAACAATGACACCAAGATTCGCCTCAGTGAAAACCTTGCAATGGAAAATCAGTATTTCACTGAAGACTATTACACCGCAGTTATATCGTAAACCAATATAAGGCGATTTTTGAAAATTCAATAACAAACATTACTGAATATACCGGCAAGCAACAAATTTAATCAGTCGAATCAGAGCCAACTATACTTACCACTGACAAATCAGTAAATCAACAAGAACTAGTCAAGTTCATGCGGAGGCAAGCCGCCATGATAACATCTTTGGAGCGCCTTTTAGAAGACGGCTTCACAAAAGAAGAAATCGAATCCGTAACAAATTTGTGGAAAAACATTGAAAGCTTGCACTATCAAATTGCAGAATTGTGTGCTGACACACTTGAAAAGAAGCTGCGGACGGCAAATAAAACCACTGGAAATAGTAATAATAATCAAGCCCACTCCATGCCCCAAAATAATCAGCCAGATTCAAGGACAGTCCCAACTCCCAAGATAACGCTTCCTAAATTTGAAGGAAATTATTTGAAGTGGATGGAATTTCATGATTTGCTCTCTTCACTGATAATACAACAACCAATACCAGACATTCAAAAAATGGGGTACCTCAAAACACATCTGCAAAGAGCAGCAGCAAATCTTATCAAGCGCTTCGCTGCTGCAGGTGATAATTTTCAGGCAGCATGGTCATTAGTAATAAAGCGCTACAACAGCAAACGATTACTCGTTGGCAAACTGGTACAGGAGCTGATCGATGTTCCAAACAGAAATTCAAGCGATAATTACAAGTCATTGCATGATAAAACAAGAGTGAATATTAGCATTACAGAATCTTAAAATAAACACAGCCACTTGGGATCCGTTGCTACTAGACTTGTTATTGTCCAATTAATTTTTATAGCAAATTTGTGAAGGGGTCCTTTAGATGAATTGTTCGAAACAAATGTTAAATTCGATTGAAAACTAATTCTTAACAACTGTTTTTTTCAACTAAAAGAAACTCTTTCTTCAAAATTACCTGTAACCCATTATGATCCGTTGAAGAATATAATAGTTGCAACTGATGCCTCAAAATATAGTTTGAAAGCATGTATTCTTTATGAGTATGCAGATAGTACAGTCAAAGCTATTTGTCACGCCTCAAGACCTTTAACGCCCGCTTTGGTCTTCGAAGTAACAGAATTTCATACGATGGTTTTTGGTCGCAAATTCAACCTTCACACTAATCACAAGCCGTTGCTTGCAATTTTTTGGAAAAAATATGGTATAGCAGTACACCAAGGAAGTTGACTATAGCGATGGGCAATACAACTGTTAGCATACGATTTTGAAATTAGTTTTATTTCAACTAATAGTTTTGGTTATGCGGATGTGTTATCACGTCTTATGGATACACAACTGTCAAACAATGAGAGTATGTTATTGCCGCAATCAAACAAGTTTAATGTGTAAACTCGGACAAATTACCAATAACACACAAAATTGTAAAGTATGAAACGTAATCAATATGAAAATTTATTATTCGAAATCTTTTAAAATTTAATTTACTTTATTCTTGCTTGATTCCTTGAAATATAAATATTTCATGATATTCTCATGAAATATTTATTAATTTAAACTAAACTAAAATGTATTACTGCTGGGAAAGCATATCCATATGGCCATTTCACTACTGCTCAAATAGCTCATCAGTGGATTTTACCCAAATTTTGTATAGAAAACTAGAAAGTCTTAAGGCCCAACTATAATGTGCATATACTAGCTTATGCCAACTTATACAACTGTGCAAATACATTAAATTATATGTGGTAAACTATAATGTACATAAGATAACGTTTCGTCAAGTTTCGTTAAATTTCATTTCTTTATGCAAGGTACGAAACTGATCGCACTTTCCGTACGGAAACAGCTGATTGTGCTTTGGTTTAAAGAAAAATTTTAATTAAGACCCAAATTGTTAAATTTTGTAGTTTTTAATTTAATAAAAAATGTAGAAAAAACAACATTTTTCTTCATGCCTAATTTTTTACAATTATAATATATATTTAAATTAAATTTGTATTTATACACACATATGTATACCATAAAAGCGATGAACATCGTTGCATTTTTTAGTACAGTTGGCCACAAACACAAAACAAAAAATAATTTGTAATAATTTTGTTACATTTTCTTAGAACATAAACCAAAATATGTAAATGTGTTTGTGAATGTTATTAAATATATAAAATATTTTCTTTATAGCCTTTTAGTTTTAAAATTTTGTTGATTTATATAGAAATTATTTTTGGCAAAAGTACGAATTAAACATAAATGTGCAACTGTGGCAAATAAGTTACTAAATTTATATAAGTAATTGTAGCCACATAAATTTCTTTGATAAGTTAGCTAAACATTTGACAGGCTTTTCGTTGAATTTTTGACATAAGCTTAAGCTAGCTTATGCGCATTATAGTTGGGCCTTTATATTAAAAGCGTAACTATTTTTTCTTTAATTTTTCTACATAAGGGATCCCATTGGGAACCATTCATATGTATTTGAAAGATTCAATGAAAAAATAAAAATTGAAAACAATTTAACATTTTTTGGTGACCCCACTTTTAATGATACATAAGTTTTCAACACCAGCGGCAAAGGACTTTTATATCCTTGAAAAATCAACACAGCCCTTTGA
Source organism: Gymnosoma rotundatum (assembly GCA_916610165.2). Classification (NCBI taxonomy): domain Eukaryota; kingdom Metazoa; phylum Arthropoda; class Insecta; order Diptera; family Tachinidae; genus Gymnosoma; species Gymnosoma rotundatum. The sequence continues at coordinate 82,399,572 of OU744338.1, read as the reverse complement.
AATTCAACATACTGCTACAAATTTACTACAACGTTTAAGTCAAGGCTTACGCGGACATCCTCGAATTTCCAAATTACGGCGGCAGACAGCAACAAGTCTACATCGTCAACAATCAACAACAATCAACAAATAACATTTTGGTGACAACAGGCCTTTAAGAGTCATCAAGACAGCTGCATATCAACCAGGCCAATTAACATTTTTCACACAATAAAAATTTTTTTTTCAGTCATTTTGATCCTCCAAAACCTCCATCCATTTTCGTTACCCACAACAGCGATTAAATCATGGCTTCTTTTGAGGAATTGGTCATCAACCAAAAACAAATTGGCAACAAAATTGAAGTCATAATCGGAAATTTCAAAAAGAATCCTGCATCAAGAAAGAATTCTATTGATTATTTCCAGGAAAGGTTAAGACGGCTGGATGCGGAATGTTCAAAATTCGTGAACAATGACACCAAGATTCGCCTCAGTGAAAACCTTGCAATGGAAAATCAGTATTTCACTGAAGACTATTACACCGCAGTTATATCGTAAACCAATATAAGGCGATTTTTGAAAATTCAATAACAAACATTACTGAATATACCGGCAAGCAACAAATTTAATCAGTCGAATCAGAGCCAACTATACTTACCACTGACAAATCAGTAAATCAACAAGAACTAGTCAAGTTCATGCGGAGGCAAGCCGCCATGATAACATCTTTGGAGCGCCTTTTAGAAGACGGCTTCACAAAAGAAGAAATCGAATCCGTAACAAATTTGTGGAAAAACATTGAAAGCTTGCACTATCAAATTGCAGAATTGTGTGCTGACACACTTGAAAAGAAGCTGCGGACGGCAAATAAAACCACTGGAAATAGTAATAATAATCAAGCCCACTCCATGCCCCAAAATAATCAGCCAGATTCAAGGACAGTCCCAACTCCCAAGATAACGCTTCCTAAATTTGAAGGAAATTATTTGAAGTGGATGGAATTTCATGATTTGCTCTCTTCACTGATAATACAACAACCAATACCAGACATTCAAAAAATGGGGTACCTCAAAACACATCTGCAAAGAGCAGCAGCAAATCTTATCAAGCACTTCGCTGCTGCAGGTGATAATTTTCAGGCAGCATGGTCATTAGTAATAAAGCGCTACAACAGCAAACGATTACTCGTTGGCAAACTGGTACAGGAGCTGATCGATGTTCCAAACAGAAATTCAAGCGATAATTACAAGTCATTGCATGATAAAACAAGAGTGAATATTAGCATTACAGAATCTTAAAATAAACACAGCCACTTGGGATCCGTTGCTACTAGACTTGTTATTGTCCATTTCACCATTTGCGACCTCCCTCTGTACTGATGGTGTTAGCGAAATTCGAAGAAATTCAAAATATCGGAATGATGTCCAGGAATCGGAATTTCTCAGCAAATGTTGAAAAGTATGTTCTACCCAGCATAATTCCCTCGCAACCCAATCAGCATGTTGACATTTCATCTAGGGGAATTACCAATAGTCACCTAGCAGATCCTCAGTTCTATCAGCAGGAAGAAATAGATTTGCTGCTTGAAGCGGAATTTTTCTTCAAGTTGACTAAAAATGGCACAATACACCTTGCTGACGATCTTCCAACACTTAAAATACAGCCGCCCTGGGTTGGATTGTGGGTTATGTGTTACAACATGTGCAGTATTTGGAGACTCCAATTCATTGGAAGAAGCCATAGAGCATTTGTGGAAATTGGAGGTTATCGAAAGCAGTAAAAAGGTGCTATCACTCTCCAAAAAACAAAGTAAAGCACATTTTACCTAATATGTTTATACCAACGGCGAGGGTCGCTTCATACAACCGATTCATGAGTTTAGAGCGTCGACTCCAAAAAGTTGAAGGCATTCGAACCATATACATAAAATTTATGCGAGACTACGAGCAATTGGGGCACATGGAAAAGGTAGATATCGACACAGTATTAAATCTTAAATACATTATTCCTCATCACTGCGTCCTGAAGCAAGACAGCACCACAACAAAAGTGTGTTCAAAGTGAACTTTTTTCAATCTTACTGCATTTTCGATTCCCCAGATTCGTCTTCTTCGACATCGAGATAATGTATAGACAAATTCTGATTCACCTGGACAACCATCAGTACCAATTAATTATTTGGAGGGAAAACCCAGCACTTCCTATTAATTACTACCAACCTAATACAGTTACATATGGGACACGATCGGCAACTTATCTAGCTACGAGATACTTACAAAAAATTGCTTATGAAAGTTCACTACCCTACTTATATGGTTCACAAATGCTTAAAAACAATTTTTACATGGAGGATGGCCTGGGGGGCTCTGAAAGTCTTAATATCACACTTCAAACACAACAAGAAGTTAAGAATAATCCACTCGGTGATCAAGAGCTTAATCTGGATTTTAAGGTTGTTATTGCTCCCTAATACTGACCATTTTTGCATCAAGGTAAAAATGAATCAAGTACAGAATATCACAAAACATACAGCAACATCGGATCTCGCAAGATTATTCGATCCGCTTGGGCTACTTGAACCTGTTGTCATCAATGCAAAGATTAGATTGGGATGAGCCCTTGCCCGAGGATCAAAAATCAACGGATTTTCATCTGGACGGACTCCGAAATAGTACTTTCCTGGTTAAACTCCCAATCTTCGTTGTACCATACATTTGTGGCAAACCGAGTCTCCAAAATTCAACCGTTGACATTGCCCAGTCAATGGCGCCACGTTAGATCAAAGGACAATCCCGCTGACATATTATCCAGAGATCTTCCAGCACGTAAACTATCGGAATGTAAATTATGGCTATATGGACCACTCTTTCTACACAGACAACAAGACATGTGGCCACCCAACTGTCAATTCCCAGCGACCTCGAGAAGAAGTCGACATTGCTAACGGCATCCCCCCGGTTGCACCAAGAGTCTGTACTGATCTAACCTAGGTGCAGACGAGGGTCCTCGGGGGTATAGGGGGAACCAGTCCCCCGGTATGCAGGCACTGAATCTGGATATACAGTTGGGTACTATCGAAGGATGCACCAGTGTCCTTAATAAACTGGCACCACGGGAACCGGTACCCCATACGCCCCTCTCTTCGGGGTATACGTGGTGGCTGTTGTTGGAGGGTCTATATCTGCGGGTCAGGCGTGGAATAGACCGAGTGTGCTGTTGCATTTTCAACAGCATTTTCACCGTCAGGTTAGGCCATCGTGGCAGGTACTGACGCAAATTTTGGTCACATATTGCTAACGGCAGCAGTTACCATTTCGAACAATGATCTCATATACAGAATTCCACATAGAAATTCTTTCAGAACTTTGCAGAGAATACTAGGGTACATTTTAAGATTTACAAAAAATTCACGTGTGAAAAAAACAACAGCGTCCTCTACACAAATCATCTCCAGCAGAATTAGACGATGCACTATTTACCATTATGAAAACCATTCAGCTGTCCGAATTTTCATAAGAAATTAACCATCATCAGTCTTGCTCCATTTCTAGATAAAACAAATGTTTTACGAGTGGAGGATGATTAAAGGCATATACGAAGCAAAACATCCAATGTTGATACCATATAATGACCCTATCATATGGCTTTTATTTACAATGGTTCATGAAGAAAACAAACATTGTGGCACACAAGCATTATAAAACATAATGATTTAAATATTAAATGAAACGATTCTGGCCAATAACAGGCAAAATAACAGCGCGCTCAACTGTACAAAGGTACGTCAGATATGCCAGGGCGCGACCTCAACTGTGCTAACAAATAATGTGAGGTATCCCAACTAAAGAAGAGTTATGGAAAAGATGGTCCACTGAATATTTGAATCAATTACAGTAGCGTCATAAGTGGAATAATCGGTTTGACAACCTGAAGATTTGTGATATGGTAATAATAAAGGAAGATAATCTACCAATCACGAAGTGGCTTTTGGCAAGACTAGTAAAAACACATCCTGGTAGTGACAATATCATCACAACTCTGAGGTTAAACAGCTATAGAATTTTCAAACGACCACTAAATCGAATCGCTCTCTTACCCATCGAACCAGATTGCGCAACATCTGTCACCCTTAATAATAACAGTTCAACTAGCAACAACAGTTCTTATGACTCAATTCAGGAGCCTAGGAATAAAAGAAAAAGGGTTCTATCAACCCATCTGACTCTAGCTTTAATTACAATACTTGTGCTGTTATCAATGTCAGTTGGAAATCCGATAAAAAACCAAAAAATTTGGAATGAAATTAGGCATTCATTTTGAAGAAATTGGCAAAGCAACCATTTCAAGCAGTGAATGGAAAATTCTTGTATACTATGATCTAGATGCATACGGGTCTGAAACATCAATTTTAGTCAATGGCACGAATCCCTACAAAACCTTTGCAGAATGATAAAATTAAATGAATCATAAGGCAATTTGAATACCCACAAGTAAAAGAGGCGCCTTGTCTATATTGTCGACTCAACAGTTAATGTCACAAGAAAAACGCAGTTGGCAGCTAAGCCAAGATTTGAACAACTGAAAAAAAATCGAAGAATTACCACAAGCAACTCAACAAAACAATCATGTGTTGTTCCAGATAGAACTCACCCAATTATTTAATAGTGGAGTTTTGGAACTGAACCTGGTTGCAAATAATATACGAACCATACAATCCGCAATTCTTGATACCCTCATGGATACTCATCAAGGAAAAATCAGTCCATTACTACTGACTCCAGAAAATTGCAAGAGGAAGTTAATCGGATTAAACTCCATGTACCAACATCAGTAACAGCTATTCAAACTAATGAATGCTCAAGGTAGACTCACGCCCCAACACGCAGTACTCAAAATAATTCTACTATTATTGGAAATTGAAAATTTTAAGATGTTCCAGCTGATTCTCGTACCTAACATGATAAATCACACCATGGTAGTCATTAAACCATGTGCTGCTTTCATGGGCATAACAGTATCTAAAAACAAGTATATTTTTCTTACGAAGGAAAATCTAAGAGCTTGTGATATAATAAAGCAAGACGTATTTTTGTGTACCACCATTCAGACTCGGTACAATTATGGTTCAGAAATTTGCAAGTGCGAAATCAATTTGTACAACAACAAAACGACACAGACTTGTACTCTAGATAGACTAGAACTAAATGGATACCACTTAACAAGGGAAATCAGTGGGTATATGCCACGTCATCACCATCTCGAGCAACAGTCGTCTGCAACAGGGAAACTTCTCATCTTTAAAAGGATGCGGTCTACTTTCGTTGGATCCGGGATATATACTGAAGCATCAATCCGACACTGAACGGAAAACAAACTATCTTGAGCACAAGCCTCGGCACGATTTCCGATTTATCCTCGCAAAAGATTGCACCATCTCTAAACAATAACCAAACAGCTTCAACAAACGTCGATAGTTTAAATGACGATAACATCAAGGAACTATTAACTTTACAAGAATCACTAAAGGAACAACACATACTGGATCTGCCCAATACATTTAATTCTTATCAACATCATAACCATACGATTGGCTACCTTGCACTTTTTCTAAGTTTAATATTATTAACTATTATTTTCTTTGAAATAAAAAGTGCAGAATCTGTCGAAATCGTCACACAAGGCCTGTTGAAGACACCAACGAACATATCGAACTGCAATCGGTAGAACCACGGCTCAATAACTTGAAACCTACACCAAAACCCCGTCAGCAACCTCTTAGGTTCGTCCTAGACGACTCACCTAGGACCACACGATTTTGTTGAACATCTGTTTAACACGGGGGAGAATGTTAAAACACACCTAATATTAATATTAAGTAAATTATTAAATTTGTCCAACCATCCCAAAATATTAAACGTATTAAATTGCATTAATTACAATTTTGTTTTAATTGGTTAACTGCCCATCCATTTAAAGTTTCTGTAGACATTAGCTCAGTAATTTTTTATTATTTATTTAGTATAAGTATCGTAATAAAATTAAAATTTTTGTCAGTCGCAAAATAATTCTTGAGTGTGAATTTTCTGATTGCCTTCAAGTTACAAGTGCTTGAAGATAAAAAAAGAAACAATTAGTACAGTTTAAATTCAATTGTTGGAACTGATTAATACTAATAATTTACACACAACAAGAAAATGAAAATAAATGGCCTAATACCATATCAAATGTAATTTTAGGCCATATTTCATAGAAGGGAAGATTTTTAATTGTAAACGTTATTATGTTAGGTTACAGAATTGTTATTGCTCATCAGCTTAAAAAATATTAGGTACAATAGTATGAGAATATACTTAAAAGTACTACAAAAATTACAAACTACGTAATTAAATAAAAGAAACATTTAAGAAGGAAAAGTTTATTTTAAAAACCTTATATACAGGCATGTTCTGAATTCCACGCGAAATTTTGAGTTTTGTATTTTTCAAGGCATTGTTTTTGTAAAAAACAATTTTATAGCAACAATGCTTTGAAAAATTGAAATGAAAATTTCGTGTGGAATTTAGAACATGCGTGATAAACTTAAAAGTTTTGCCATACCAGACTTGACAACCAAAGTCAAGATCGTTCGGATACACATTTTTTACAAGTTAAATTTGATCTCCTTTTGTAAAGGAAACATTGCGCAACCACACTTAATTGACTTGTCACATATGTATGTGTTTAACATGATGTTTAAACAAATGTTTAGTATCTAGGATTATACCCAAATATTTAATATTTGTTATACCCTTTACCACAAAAAGTGGAAAAAGGGTATAACTAAGGTTGTCATTTCGTTTGTAATTACTACAATATCTATTTCCGACCCCATATACAAAAGAACTCAGAATATGGGGTCGAAAATAAATACCATAGACCTGCTAAAAGAATTCGGTTGTTTATGCATCCAAACTGTAAATGCTTCGGCGTATATCCGATTTAAAAAGAGAACTCAATTTTTTTTAGGCAAATTTCTAATATTTTATATAAATTCAAATTTACCTTGTTTATGTACAGTTTAGAAAAGCACGTAAGCTTGGTAGATATCCAATCAACGATTAAAACCAAAATGTCTTACACAACTTAAGTAAAATTGGCAAACATTATTTAAGTACCGTTAACGGTTTACTCGTTGTAAAGAACAAAAAGGCTTTCCAGGAACAAATGAATCGACTTGATTTCGATTCGACAATATTGTTCATTTTCCAATTTAGAAAGTGGCATTCGCAACCTTTTGGCAAAGTCCCTGCAAATTTAGCTACTTTGGCGGCACGCATCTAACACAGCTCGCAACGAAAGCCCGTGAACGACCTTGTCGTGTATTCAGCCGAAGTGTAGGCGAAAATGAGACGGACTGACGCAGCGGTAAATGAGTATAAAGCAATGCCGATTTTCTTTGTTGGGCTTTCACTCTTGCCGATGAAGTTTTATGCTCATGAAGCAAAATATTGTGGGTTTGTTTGTAATATTTGCAAGTTCCCACGCCAACATACCCACTCGATAAGCAGCGAAAACAAATTCTATGTACCGTCACCATTCGAAGTTTGCGCTCCAGGCTCATGTCCCTAAACTTGTAGCAAAATCGCAGAGGGTGATTTTTACTACAAATCGGACATTTCGATCCTCCCCGATTTACGTTAGGATGCGAGGGCTTAAATCTGTGTCATGAGCCTGAATCACAGCCTTTAAGGTGAGGACCTGATCCACCCCAATTGCCGGGCTCTTTAATGCCAGTAGATGGCATCTTGACGAAGGGATCAACTGGAACCGCATTACAAATTGGTGCGGGATCGCTTATTGCTATTGCCTCTTCATAATCAAGCAAACCGGCAAAAAAAGTCGGCTTGCAGGGCATTCTTGAAAGAGTCCATGGCACTAGAGAGAGAAAGGTTAGAATATGTTCAATTGATGAAAAAAGGTAGTTAAAACTATTATTCGTTCAATACAACAAGTTTGGTTACTGGACGATTTATTATACCGTTTTTTGTGCGAATATCGCAACACGAACGTGGCCATCAGTACCAGTATAAATTTTTGCCACTATTCCTAACTTCCACGATGTTGCCAGTAACTGCTCATTCCTTATTACCACCAGGTTATTTACAGCAACTTGCCTTTGGGGATGTTGCCGTTTGTACCGTTTGTGTAAATCTACGAGATAACCGTCTTTCCTTCTTTTACAAAATTCATGAATCAAAAACTTTACGATATCGATTAACTATACTATTAGGACTATATTATTAGGAATGGCCAAGCCAATCAAAAATGGTCCTGGTGTTAAGGAAATCGGTTCACTAGGATAATCAGGCATAGGACATAGAGGACGAGAATTCAGACAAGCCTCTATCTAGCCAAAATTGTTGATAATTCCTCAAATGTGTAAATGCAAGCTTGCACCCCTTTTGTTGTCAAGCGCCAACAAAATTCGTACCATTGTCGGAAAACATGGTCTTAGGGTAACCTCTTCTTGAAATGAATCGATTGGAGGCCGCTTAAAACGTACCAGTAGATAATTCAGATGCAGATTCTAAGTGTACCGATTTCGTAGAAAAGCATACAAAGATACAAACATACCCTTTAGTAATTTGACACGATTTGCCATTATGAGTTTTCAAATCAAAGGGTCCAGCGAAATCCGAGTGAAGGGCAGCCAATATTTGACTGCAACAACGATGTCTATCAATTATACACTGCTTGCACCGTCGGATTACCGTACGAACTAAACTTCGCATTCCAATACTCACAACGGTAAATCCGCAACATTAATTTAATGGAACGTGAATGGAAATCAAATGTATAAATGCTGCCATAAGCTTTGCGAAACGTGAGTCATATGGTAGAATAATAGGATACTGTTCACGATACGACAGTGAAGTTGATTTTACAAGTCTCCCATTTAATCGCATTAATCCTAATTCGTCAAGAAGGGTTTTAAAGTTACTGAAGAATTTTTCGGCGACAAGGGCTTCTTATTCAAAAGATTTTTATAATCTTAGCTTAATAGACATTCTGAGCAATTACCGCTAAGCGTTTCTTTACCATTTTAAGCTCATCACTAGACACGAAATTATTCTCGTAATTAAAGTAACCCTTATAGGCTCGGTGCCTTAAGTGAAAAAATCGAAACAGATAAGCAATGACGCTCATAGCCCTGTCCAGTGATGAGAACCTTTCCATAATGTCCTCAAATTTAAAGCAAAATTATGCATGAACTTTCACCCTTCGACTTTCTGTATCAGTGTTGAGGTTCTCTAGGGTTGGTGTATACCAACGGGTTTTCTCCTGTTTTAACCATGTTGGGCAGTGCCACCAGAGTTCACTTTTCGACAAAGTGAGCGAATCCACCCCCGGCTACTGTTGCGGTGTTTTTGTTTTATGAAAAAAAACTAAGCTTTAACTTTTGAAATTGTTGAGGTACGTATTAAGTAGACTCAATTACAATTAACTCTTAACAAAAACTTATCAACTATTTATATTAAACTAATAAAAAGTAAAATGATGACTTAATGTAGTCGACATTATTAAGTACAATAAGCTTATGACTAGTATGTTTCGTACTGTAACAGGTTGTCTAAAGTATTTTGAGCGTTGACATCAAATTGGGGGCCATCAAACAATTAAGGAACTGTCAGAATATTCTGGAAAAGTTTGCAAGCTTTTTGGATATACATTGATACAATCAATATAATGAATTGCTCGGTATCCAATGAAAACAGGATAGCTTTTTTGATAGGTTCTGCTCTGGCTTTTATTCTTTAGTCATCCTTGATATGCTTGAGTTGTTACCTTAATGACCATTTCATCCTTTCATGGTTGACCACTGGCCCATTTCTTACCAACGATACGTTTGTGCCGGTGGTCTTAAGTATCTTAAGCTAGAGGTAGTCATGGGAACTTAATCCAACACCCAAATTATCACACCATATTTTTTATGCTGAGAAATTGCTTACAGGACTTTGCTGTTCCAATTTATTTTTGGAGCTTAATTAACAATAAGAGTTAATTATAAATATGTGAATAGATTTTATATTATTTGTTTTTTTTTTCTTTCAAATAAGATCAGTAGTTTTCTTTAAACAATTATTATTTAACAAGTATTACGTTTTTTTTAGCCATATTTGGTTAATTAATTTTTATTTTGTAAATTTTTACATTTGTAATGTTTGTTTTTTTACAAAAATGAGTTTTTTTTTAAATTATTCACTCTTATTCTAGTTGTCGGCGTCGTCACATATCAATGTTGATATGTGTCGACGCATTCGATTTGTTTTCGCAGAGCACTGCTTTATGAAATTTTGAAAAAAATAAGAAGAAATTGGAAAAATTCTAAATTCTTTTGGTCCGCCTAGATGATTAGCAGATAGATGGCAAAAGGTAACATAATAAAGAATCGAATAGGGATTTATAAAAAGGTTTGTAAAAATAACTTTGAAGGTATGGCAAAATTTAAACTTCAAAGTAAAAAAAAGATGCTTGCTAAAAAAACAAGGTGTAAAGCCACTAGCGGCGGAATGTCTAAACAATTTTCACTCAGTCCGCTGGAAGAAGCTGTGGCAAACCTTTTGGAAGAAAATGGCCATGAAAAAATCAAACTGATTTACTGCAGAAGCACAGCCAGGAACAGGCGAAACATATGTACATACTTGCGATCCGGCAAATTAAAAACATTGCAATTCTACCTAAGAAGTTATCTTTCCAACACAAATTTTTATTTTTTCGATATTCCATCATCAATTAAATCAAAATTTTCTTCACCTATAGAAAACATTTTACCATAAAAATAGCAAACACAAATAAAATTGAACAAAAAAACTTAGGGATGTGCATTTGCATTGCATTAAAATCGATAAACCGTCGACATCGTCACAGAATTTGCATTAAATAGACGCCGACAACTAGAATAAGGGTGAATATTTTTGATCAACACAGGCATAACTGAAAATAATACATTATACGCGAAAAGTCTATACATTTTAAAAATAAAATTTTTTCATATATACAGTCACAAAGCGATATGTGACAATGTTTTGGAAAGCGATATGATCTTAACGTTATGAAGTTTACTCTACAACTCAAAATATGTCGTTCTTATTGACAAAGTTTTCAAAAATAAAATGAAATAACGACTTTTTCTCTTAAAACGTGGAAAGCCCAAAAGACTTAAAGATGAAACTAATACACAATATAAAGCATGAAATGGCGAACAATTCTGTATGATTAACTCAAAAATTTTAAATTTTGAGTTATGACGTTATTGAAGTAAATGATATGTAGTTTACTATATATTGTATTCGATATAGTTATTTCGGAGATAACATATTAAATATCTCAGATCTAATTTACAAAACCAAAGGTATGCAAATATTTATTTAAAAAAAACTTTACTAATGGAGAGTTTTTTTTATTTATTTTTTTTTTTCTTATAACTTTTTCCAATTCGATAACGTGGTCTGCAGTTTCTCAACAGAGTTTATTTTGCGTTAGTCTGGGCAAATTATTAAATCATATGGGTTTGCCTCCATTTTACTGCCATTGGCAGTATACATCTTATACATTTACAAATCTTGAATAAATTGTAGGAATTCTCTATTACTCCAACTTTTCATTTTTTTATAAAACTTCCTCCTGATGTTCACATGTAACCATTTTTATCAAATTATGTTTGCTATTATGTAGTAGCAATGGTATTAATTATTTGCACTAATTCCGTTTGCTACTAGAAAATCAACTTTTGAAACTAAAACGTCTTCACTTGAACATCATTCTTCTTCTGAAGAAATAAATAATATACCGCTGTATTTCCGTTTCATCATGTACATTTAGTTTCGAACCAAAGGGACTAAAAGTTTAAACGGAGAACCGTGTTTTTTTAACTTTCCTAAGCATTCTTCAGCTTAGTTTATCCTCTCTTTCTTATTTATTTTGCTAGCTTGTGGTTTCTACGCTAATTCCGTTTTTCTATTTTTCCTTATTTAAAATATAGACAGGAAATCTATAGTGATTTTTTATTATTTTTTTTAAATTTCTTTCTTGATTATTTAACTTTCTTTATTTTTTGTTAGTCTGAGCAGCTGTGTACTTTTCCTCCGATTTTTTCGTATTTAAAAATATCTATTTTATCCCCATTGCAACTCCGTTTATTTCCGCTAATTTCTTAAACGGCCAGTTTTACCAAATTGTTAAAAACTTTCTCCGAATTTTTGGTTTGTATTTTAACGTTTGCAGCTATATAGGCGATTTGTCTGATTGCCTGATTTTTTAGCCATACCATTTGTCGTAATACTGCTTTGACTTTGCCTCCGCTCTGTCTTGGTTTTGTCTAAATTTCGTAACTTCTTTGAATCTGATATTTCGAAATTTTACTTTAATCATCCATATTATATAGAGGTGCTGTCAGAGGGGACTTTCACATTCAAACCCACACAGTATTTTATTAGGTGTTTGCTTTGTGGGCGTATGCCTGGTATTGTTGTGCACGCGCATTGCCTGATGTAACCAGTCGTCCCAAGTAGTTCCGTCCATTTTAACGAAACTCCTCAAATATTCTGCCAGAGGTCTCTCTAAAGACCCATTGGATTGAGAGTGATAGGGAGTAGTATATATTCCCAACAGCCAGAAGTTTACAGACTTCTTTAAATAATCTTGAGGTGAAATTATGTCCATTATCCGTGACCAAAATTTTAGGAATAAAGAAACGAGCAATAAAATTCGTAAAAAACTCTTTCGCCACAGTAGCTGCTTCCATGTTTGGGATAGCGGCACATGCCAAATATTTAGAAAAATCATCCAAAAAGGTTATTATATATATATTCCCTCTTGAAGATTCGGGTAGGGGTCCTACGATATCCATAAAAACTCTTTCAAATGGCATATTGGGGGTTGATGTTAGGATCATGGGCATTCTGTTTAATTTTGAACTCTTATTCTGCTAACCAATTTGACAGGCGGCGACGTAATTTTTGATTTGTCTTTGCATTCCTTCCCATTTATATTGTGCCCTAATACGGAAGTATGTAAAGGCAAAACAGGTCCTCTGAATGGAACTGAAACAAGTGGTTTCCAGTATTCTCAACGCGACAAACCCTTTTTGCGACAAAGGTGGTCCAAGAACAAGGAGGTTTGCGAAGCCAAACAAGCACAATCGTGGAAGCTGTCCAACAATAAACACGCCCAATAGCGATTTTAATTTCCCAAATTTATAGTTGTATTCTTATAAATCTCCTCGCAAATCCTGGCAGGAGTCATAATTTTCTTTTTTGGGGTTTCTTCTAATTCCTCTTAAAAGATTTAAATTATATTCTTTGGAAAAGGTAACGGCTACCAAAAAAACGTTATTAGAGTTATTAAATGAAACTTTAATTGAACCTGTCAAAAGTGCAAGGGTTTCTAACTCAATTCTTATGCCTGGAGAACCCACTCTAAGTGTGCAAATTTTCTTTGAAGTCGATGAAGCTTCTTTATTAAACAAAAACCTTTATAATCGCAGAATGTGGTGGAATTCGTAATCGATTTCGCAAACGTTCTGAAATAAACGATGCTTTTGAAGCTGGGTCAATTAAGACCCTTGGCGGATACGTAGTATACTGACAAAGAATGGAAATCATAGCAGTTCCCAATAAAACAGACGAATTCTGTGATATGTGAAAAACTTGACGATTCAAGTTAGCACGAGTGTTGGCTGACGTCGATGGCAATTTTGGTTCCATTTGCACAGCGTTTACACTCTGTATAGCAACTAAATTGTTATTGTTATTATTACTATTGTTATTATTATTATTATTACTATTGTTATTATTATTATTACTATTGTTATTATTATTATTATTATTGTTAACAGAATTTTCTGTTGGCGAATTGCGATGAAGTAAGGTGTGATTACAAATGGAGCAATTATATTCTCTATATTCTTATGAGTAACTATTTCGTGAACCGACATAGCAGTTAAAAAACTATGAATACCGCGTTGTACATTTTTAGGGCCGAACTTGTTTCTTTTATTAACGTACACTTTGAAACGATTTCCTTAGCCTCTTTCCCAGTTATCTTGACCAAAAAATAAAAATCTTTCGATATTGCTGAGATTGCTACTGATAATATACAAGGCCGTAAAAAGATCCCTAAAGGTTGGACACGAAAGATAATCACCATAAAAGATATCCGTATTACATGGTGGAATTTTCAAAACTTTTAGAACGTTTCTGTTCGGCCTTTGCCCCTATTCATCACGTTTCATTTTCATTGCATTCATACACTGAACTATGCATTAAGGGTGCTTGCATATTTGCCTGCAAACTTTAGTTTTTAGGATAACAATTAACTAATTTTACTTGCTAGTTTAAGCGCTCAGCGTAGATGGTTTAAACTTACATGAAATATAATCACATACACATATTCACATATATGACAAAAGTAACTGTCAAAACAGAAATAAAAACAATATTGAAAATATACAAAAAGGAAAATTATTTAATAGAAACCGTAAAAATGGATTATTCTAGTAAGGATAAAGACATAAGTGATTCAGAAATATATGAAAACTTATATAAAATCAATTGATGATATACGAGTGAAACTTGGGATACCTATAAAGCCATAAGAAACAATGATAAAACATAAATACATAAAGAAAAAATAAACAAATGTGGCTCAAGATAAAAAACTTAGTGATAAAAAAGAATCGATCTGTGATACAAACTGTTATATTTAACATTGTAGAATATAAGGATTATAATGTGATTGCTAATAAGTTTAATATTTTTTTTTATTAATAGTTTAAAGAAATAAGAAACAGTATAGAAAATGTACAATACATAAGAAACGTATCTGTGATAAACAAAATTTTCAAATTTCGTACAATAAATTTAATTGAACTAAGAAACATATGCAAATAATAAAATAATAAACCAGATTACAATAAAGTAACGGCAAGAATGGTTTTAGATAATTGGGACATCGCACAGAGGAGTATTTGATCCAAAAAGCTGGCCAAAAAGGCAAAAATTAATTTGATGAAATCCTAAGAAAAAATTACGCAGATCGATAGAGAACAAAATTCATACATCATATCGTGCAATTTAAAGGGTGTAAGTTAAGATTTGTAGTTGTGGGACGCTGTTAAAGTCAGGAAAGTGAAGAAAATTGCATGCGTTTTTATTGAATTTTTTCGATTTCAAGATATTTATATGATATTTTTTTATGGCTAAACGAATAGAGGTATTACATTTTGCCTGAAAGATTTCATTAGCAGCTATTTTCAATATTTAAAAAGAAAAATTTATCTTAAATATTTATTTTTAAAATTTTAATTATAAAAAAAAACTATGTATTTAAATATATTAATTCTTACCAAAAACAAAAAAGGAAAAACTTTTTGAAAGTGAAGGTAGCTGTTGTATAAATAATGTTATATACCACAATAAAATATGAAATTTCTAATTTAAGAAAAAAGAAAAAAAGTTTGCGCAAGTTTGCGCCATTATTTTTGGTGATTTTTTGAAAATTTCACCTTTTTTCTATTTTTGCTCATAAGGCACTTTTTCTTATACTTTATTGTCGTCATAAACGTTTGTGTTTTTCGAATTATTGATGTGAAATATTATTTAATCACTTTTAACAACTACCAACATGATGGATTACCTGCCTTTAAAGAGCAATTTCTTAGAATTCAGTTCCTACTTTATAAATTCAAATTTACTAACTGTAAGTCAACCCACGCATACACACCTATTAAACTGTTTTTGTTTACCAGCGGTCTATGTAATACTTCATCGTCTTCAGGACACTTTATTTCTTCTGAAAATATAGTTAGCTATAAACATACCTAATTTAAAAGGGTTACAAATCAAAATTACATTTAAAAACGGTGCAGGTATATAAAAAATGCACCCAAGTATCAGGTTATTAACTAATTAACGGAAAAATGCACTTTGAAAAATATACGTATAAGGCTTATTGCGCAATATTCTTATTATAAGAGTTTTGCAACTTTGAGAGATAACATGGAAAAAATTACACAAGATTTAAGTTATTCCAAATAGTACAGGAATCTAATGCTAGAATCATTGACGAGAAGTTGCAGTTTTTAGCTAGTAAATTGTGTGCGATTTCAGAATGCCAGGGAGATGGGGATATACAAGCAGTAATGCAGTGAGTTATAAATTTCAAAAATTGTTTCAAAAGATATTGGGGTTTAGCACAACGAAAAGAGGACCGATTTTTAAGCACGTATGCTAAATGGCTGGAAGGAACTGTGACAATACCAGTATTTGGCAGTTCATCTTCAGGGCGACCAAAAAAATTATTTAATGAAGCAAGTGAAAGAGAAGAAATTCGTCAGCAATTAACAACAGAGGAGATCACATTTACTGCATCAATGAGCCAGATGCGGCTAAATTAATAATGGATATAACACGATCTCCAAGAAAAGCAAAAATTTACAAGTGATCGTTAACAACTTCCGAAGTCAACACAGTCAATAAGTTTTCAACGGAGGGTGCTTTAGCATTGTTTATAAATGCTGAACTCACGAAAAACCAATATGAAATTTTATACAATGCCAACAAAATTGTATATCCATTGTATTTAATAATATAAAATAAATATTAGAAGGGAACATGTTTTTGCTTATTTGATTGTTTATTCCTTATAGGAAGCCAAGCTACGAGACCAATTTTTATAAATATTTAATATTGGATATATTATAATTTTGAGAAAGGAGACATTGTAACATCCATAAAAAGCTTTGTTTTATTTCCCTGTATCTACATAACTACAATAGTTCGACTATCTAAATTTAATTTGACTTGCTCTTAAAATAAAGTACAGTTGCAAATCAAATTTTGGCGGAATGCGAGGGGGAGAACGGCATACGTAATAATAAATAATTTTTCTAAAAATACACAACAAATATATAAAAATAAATTCTCTTCAAAATGAAAAAAAAACAAAGTTCTAAATAGTGGTTGGGTGGGTGGTTGGTGGGTGGGGGGTGTCAAAAATAACACTAACCCAATAATAATCTGCCACTACCTTTTTTTTTATCAAACTAAAGCTAAAACTATCAAAAAAGTTAAACTTTTAAAACAAAAACCACGCTTAATAATTTTGGCCAGCTTTTTGGGTCAAATACTCCTCTGTGCATCGATAAGATAGATAATTGGGACATCGACTGCTTTAATTACATCTGCGTTCTTTTCAACAGCATATGCAAAATTATTACAGTTAAAAACTATGAAAGCAATGAATAGTACAAAATTTACGACTTTTGCTACTTCAACTTAAGTTATTTAAACACTAGTGGTAGATACTCTTTACCCTGTCCGTTCGAACAAGTTGGTACATTTTAATATGCGAGTCGTCCATAAGCCGGTTCCAAAATTTTGAAATGTTTTAAATTCTACAAGGTACAAACATATATACAAACAGTGATCCATATATAATGATATTTCAATTCACTTTTATTCTTCTAAGTAAAATTAAATATAATAAGAACACGTTTTTAAATGTAACATTATTTTTCAATGAGGTTAAAGTTCGCAATTAATTAAAAAAAAAACAGTAAAACTTAGAACCCAGAAGGGTGGATTACAATTTTAAGAAAACTATACTTTTGATGTTCTGCAAAAGTGGTGTGCATCTGTATATTTTTTCAATAAACAGAAATGGTAGAAAGTAAAATGCAAAACATCAAATAATTAGGTGATTTCAAGTTAATTTACATCAATATAAAACTAGAATACACCTTATAATTGATTTTTTCAAATTGTAGGCGGACGAGTGCATCAAAACTTTAACAAAATATTTGGAGAATATTATTAAGTTTCCGGATGAAGAAAAATATTTAAAAATTAGAATGGAAAATAGGTAAGGCTGCAGATATAATTTTTAATTATAATTTTAAAAATCTTTTGTCTTTGTAGCTTGTTTTGTACTAAAGTTCGGTATGTAGATGGAGCATTAGATTTTCTTCATGCCTCTGGGTTTCGTGAAGTAGACCTAGATAATGAAAAGTTCCTTGTGTGGTCAAAAGAAAATGTTGAAAAAGATTACGATTCAAAAGCTCTTTTAGAAGTTTTGCAAAATTCAGAGCCAATACAATTAGTGTTAGATCGAAACATAAAAGTATTGTTGTATTCTCAGTCTAAACATGTAGTTTTATCTGATGATTTTTATCGAATTTCATCCGAGGAAATTAAACGAGAACAACAATTGAAAGCGGAAGTAGTAGAAGATACTCAGGTTTTAAAAACTAAAGCTATGAGAGAACGCGAAGAACGGCACATAATAAAAAAGTTCAAATATTCCTTAGTGAGAATAAAATTTCCTAATGGGTATTTCATACAGGTAAGTCAGGACCAAAGCGAAACAATATTTTAAATAATTTAAATTCTACAGGGAACTTTCAATGTTACCGAAAAATTGAGGGACGTTTTTGAATTTGTTCAATCGTGTCTTCAAAATGAAGCATTAGAATTTCAACTTGTGGCTTCGGGCGAAGGCAAATTTACGGAAGAAGAAATGGACAAGACTTTGTATGAGTTAAGGTAAGCTTATTATATATATATATTTATAACAAAGTTGTGTTCCCCACACATACTTAAGCCATTCTAACACTTACCGTCTTTTTTTCGTTGAAAAATTTTTGAGCATTTGTTCTTTCCTTCCATGTTAAGGCCCAACTATAATGTGCATAAACTAGCTTATGCCAACTTATACAACTGTGCAAACACATTAAATTATATGTGGTAAACTATAATGTGATTAAGATAACTTTTCGTCAAGTTTCGTTAAATTTCATTTCTTTATGCAAGGTACGAAACTGATCGCACTTTCCGTACGGAAACAGCTGATTGTGCTTTGGTTTATACATTAATAAAGAAATTTTCTAATTAAGACCTAAATTGTTAAATTTTTTAGTTTTAAATTCAATAAAAAATGTAGAAAAAAACAACATATTTCTTTATGGCCAATTTTTTACAATTATAATATATTTAAATTAAATTTGTATTTATACACACATATGTATACCATATAAACGATGAACATCGTTGCATATTTTAGTACGGTTGGCCACAAAAACAAAACAGAAAATAATTTGTAATAATTTTTTTTTACGTTTTCTTAGAACATAAACCAAAATATGTAAAGGTGTCTGTGAATGTTATTAAATATATAAAATATTTTCTTTAAAGCCTTTTAGTTTTAAAATTTTGTTGATTTATATAAAAATTATTTTTGGCAAAAGTACGAAATAAACATAAATGTGCAACTGTGGCAAATAAGTTACTAAATTTATATATGTACATTGTAGCCACATAAATTTCTTTGATAAGTTACCTAAGCATTTGACAGGCTTTTCGTTGAATTTTTGACATAAGCTAAAGCTAGCTTATGCACATTATAGTTGGGCCTTTACTCTTAAAGTTGTGTTGTTGTTGTCGATGGCTTTGGTTTTGTTTTCTAGCAGAATCTTCCCTCTACTTTTTTCCACTTTTCTTGTTAATAATTTTTCCACTTCTTGTACTTTTTGTTTTTTATTTTACTTATTGCTTGTTAAACTATTTATTTTTAATTATTGTTATTTCACTTTTTATTTATGTATATTGTCTGCCAGGCAAATGTTTTTTTTCTTGTTTAAGTAGCTGTGTATGTTTTATTTAATATAAGTGCTGGTAATCTAGGGTAAATTTTGTCCATTGTTAAGACCAAAGAGATTTTTTTTTCAAATTTGAGGTTAGGTTAAATATTAAATTATGGTTTATTCTTTCGAAGATTTTATTGATTTTTTTGTTGTTATTATTATTTTCTAATTGCACTGAATGTAATCTAAATACTGTACATACCCAATTGTTTCCTTTTGGTAATTGATGCCACAAAAATTTTTTTTTTGCTTCAAGGAGTAAGTTTCTTGATGGATTCAGTGCCTTGTTGATTCCCTTATCGTTTAGGACGTGGACTCAATGTTTGCGTGATGGAGACTTTTTTTTTAGTAGAAAGGGATGCTGACTGAATTCTTTGTCCTAACAGACCTCTTGCCTGTTGTGGCGCTTGTTGATTGTGTTGTTGCCAAGATGTGGACAATTTCCACTGGATTAATCCAGCCCTAGCTCCTCTAGGTCTTCTCGAAGGACCCAAATGTTAGACTGGGTATCGCACCGCTTCCAACTAAATTTTCTTTGTTTGCCGAAAACAAATAAAACAACAGATACTTCAAAATAAAAGTTTTATTTGCAGCTTCTTGCTGATGTGCCTTGGTTGAAGGTGTAATGTAGACTAAAAAAAATTTAAAACCTAAACACGTTGAAGGTTGCTACTTGGAAAAAAACTTAAATTAAAGAAACTTAAATAAAAGAGAAAACAAGAACAACAAAAGTAAAATAGAGAATAAAAAAATAGGTCACACAAAAATAAATATTTCCAATACACTTCAAAAAAAAAAAAAATATATATATATATATATATATATAAGCTATATCAAAGTTTAATTACACCCTAGAGGTTCTCATGGAAACTCACTTTCCGGGCTGTGCTCCTTCTAGGGGAGGAGGCACAGCCATTCTTGACAGCCGTGCATCAATTCCCTTTCCTATAAACAGGGAAGGACTTATGTGGGCTCTTGGTAGTTTTGACCCGTTTAAATCAGCGGGTCCTGATGGTATCATACCGGCTGATTTGCAGCATAATGCGGATATTGTTATACCATGGTTAATTCCGATATACACGGCATGCATTGCATGGTCGTATATACCGGAACCATGGACTTTTTGCTCTGTGGTCTTCATTCCCAAGGGGGGGAAGACCTCGCACACTGAACCGAAGGACTTTAGACCTATAAGTCTTCATTCCTAGATTTCGGATCAGGATGAAGTTTAGGCTACGGGATCAGTGTAGCGTGATACAGGCTGAGATTTCAGCTATCCGAAGGGCGGCTTGCTGGATGAGGTACCACAGGATATACGGAGGGGATATCCGGATCTGTACTGACAGCAAGGCCGCGATTAACTCCTTATCGGGTGTCTATACGACATCCAGATTGGTACGTGCATGCCGGACATCTCTTAACGAGATGGCGAGACATTCCAACCTGGAACTGTTTTGGGTACCGGCTCACTCGGGCGTACCCGGAAATATAATTGCGGACGAACTCGCCAGATTGGGAACCCGGTTGGGAGACCGGGAGACAGATCCACTGGTAGAAGTCCCATTAAGCTGCTGTAGAGCTTTACTTCAGCAGGAACTTCTCAGAGCTGCACAGTCTAGATGGTCTGAGGATGTTACCTGCAGGGCCTCGAGGACATTGTGGCCTCAGTACGATAGTAGGAGAACCGCAAATCTACTGAGGTTTCCTCGGGGGCAGCTGGGCATACTGGTGGCGGTGCTGACGGGGCACTGTGTCATTGGTACCCATGCTAGGAGATTGAATCTTCCGCATCATGTAGAAGTTGTCAAGATGAGGAAGAGGAAGAAACGGTAGAGCATCTGCTCTGCCACTGCCCAGCTCTTTCTGAGAATAGAGCGGCCATCTTCGGCAGTCCGAGACTGCATGGTCTTGCAGACTTATCTGTCTGCGACGTTGCTAGGATAAACTTGTTTATCCGGTCCTCGGGGTGGTTTGGATTGGGATCTTTGACGGTGCCGTAGCGGCCTGAATCTGATCCCCTGCAAATCCAGGTAACACAACGGGACCTTTGGGACCCAAGTGGGTCGGTCTTTTATGCCGACGGCCTGTGCAACCTAACCTAAACGTTCCACGTTACATGTATAATTTATAATATATTTGGCCAAATTTTCGTATTTTTTGATACATATACGACATTAAGTAATATTACTTAAAAAGAGCTTGTTTCATAACTTGAGGTACGGTACCTATCTGGAAGCTGTTTCTCTTAACATAACAATTCGATTTTTGCAACAAATATTACATACTTGGAAATGCTATCAAAATCCCACATAAAAAAAGTTATACTCTGTTCAATTAGTGAGAAATCACTAAATGTTTCTTGCTTTATGATTAGAAAAAGCATCTGTGAAATAACATGAGCTGCACTTGTGCGGAAAACTAAATACTCTGTATAAACGTGTGAAAATTGTTAACAACTTAAGTTACTTCGCTTAAAAAGTTTGACAACTAGCTAGTGGTACCGTATTGTACAATACCTCGATTTAGAAGAAAGTTGTTTGTTAATTGCAGAAAACTCAAATTTGTCTTTAATAACGGTATTTTTAATTTATGAGAATAGTAAATTCTATCGAAGAAAAAGGTTAAACGGATTTACCAAAATTTTTTTTTAGTTTTTTGAATGACAAAAGAACGCACCTTTCAATCACGCAATATTAGTATTGAGTCCCGATTTAAGTACTTAGAGAATCATCGAGCTAAATTTTTCTCATACATTTTTATATTTAATTTTTTTATTTTTATTTCAGTTTTTTTTTGGCGTAACTACGTTTGTTGCCTTTCTCTGAAGTATGGAATACAACTTTTTGCTATATTTTATATAGATTGCTATTTATTGTAGAAAAGTTATCAAAATGTTACTTTTGATGAAAAAATGTAACTTTTGTGAAGGAAAAGCATTTTTACCTGTCTTTTCCTGGCAACACTAATTGGAGGAATCTTTTCTCGAAAAAAATTTTTTCCGAGAGGAAGCAATTCTGTGAGAAAATTCATGACTGGGCTATAAGATTTGGCTTGTGTTCATACATAATTGTTAAAAAAGTTTTAAGTTGCAGCTTAAAAAACTTTTTTTAATTAAATCTGTTTTAAGGATCACCCGAAATTCGCATAACATATTTTATAAAAAGGACATGCCAACACTGTTTGCTATAGACAACACATATATACAGAAGTTTTCATCATTTTTATACCCTTCAACACAAATTCTTATGCATAGCGAAGTCGATTGAGCGATGTCCGTCTGTGTTAGTGTTTGAATCATAATTTTTAAGGCAAGGGAACAGCTAGAGAAAATTTAAATAAGCCAGTCGATCAGACATAGTTTCGAAAGAGTTGTTATTAAAAATCAGCAAGATCGGTCCATGTCCTTCGAGGCAGGCTTGGTGTTTGACCGGAACAATGCAATAACTCCAATAAAAAAAAAACAAATATATGGGGCGATAGAGAATTAAAGAATCAGAAAAAAACATCAAGTGAAAATATTGGCGCTTGCCCATATTTTGCGAGTTATTGGCCTCTACATTTTTCATAAAAAAAAGTACGATTATGCACAAAATTATTAAAGTTATCAATTAAAAGCTTTTTAATAGCTCTTGAGGGAAGTACTAAAAGTTTTTAAAAATACATTAAAAGCCTTTTTTTTATATTTAATTCTTGTCATCCCAAGTTTTGCTTTTTTTTTTTTTTTGGTTAGATTTTTCACTGAACTAGATTCACATAAATGGTGAAGGGTATATAAGACTCTGCATAGCCAAATATATCATTCTTACTTGTTTTCATTAAGAATGTGATAGAAAGTTCTGCGCATTAATGGGTATTTCTTTCATCAATGATTGTGAAGTGAACGAGCAAATGAATAATCTTCTTGTAGGCTAAGATAATGGATTAAAAATTTAAACTATTTTGTAAAGGGTACGGTCGAACATAGCACGTTACCATGTTAACATTTAAATTATTCTTGGCTATAAGTACAGACTTAGTATAAGCGCAAATAAATAAATATGTATGCTTAATATAATTTTCTTAATATAATTTTCTTCTTACAGACTTGTTCCGAATATTGTTTTTTTATTTAACGTCGTTAATGAAACTTCCGCCTTAGGGATGGATAGAAATCTTATAAAAGAGGATCTGTTACATCTAGTTCAAATTATTTAAACATTTATTTAATGATATACAATAAAACAAACACGTAAACAGCCCTTGTAACCAAACAACTATCATACGTGTAGTAAAATTCGATTTGACAGTGTAATATATTTTGATAAATTTATTTTTAATAATTATTTCGATTTGTGTTGTACAAAATGTTATGTTTAAAAGTAAAATATATGTATATCCTATTTAAAATCTATGTCTATATATTTCGTTAATTTTGTGTAGAGGGTGTATTTAAATTAACTACAAATTTATGTTAAAAAAAAACTATTGGAATCCTTTTCGAATATAAAATTTTTATTTTTTTTTTTATTTCTTTCTTTAAATTGCAATCTATCAACTATTTGATTATAAGCAAGTTTGATGAAAAATAATCTAACATTGATAATTGTACTCTGAAGTACAACTATAAGTATGATATTAATCTTTTTAACTGATCATAATTAATACATACATTTTAACATTAAATAATAGGTATTAAATTTAAATTTTAAATAAACTTAAACTATTATGTACAAATATTTACAGTTTTTACAATGACATTTCTTACTATAAATGGGAGCAATTAATTAGATGGGCTAACGCGTTGACAATTTCATTAGCATTAAATGGTAATAAATGCTCATGATTTTTTTAGCATTATCACTTTTTTCACTAGCGTAATGCTTTTTTATGAAAAAGTTTGATTAATAATTAGTTGAATGGATTTAAAGCAATACCATCATCTAACGTTCCTCCTTTTCTTTTTACACTAAGTAAACGCCATAAAGCATATTAAAACAATGTTTTAAAGTGGCATTTTTATTACATAAATCTGGTGAAATATTTACGTTTAAACAGTAAGTAATAAGATTTGCGGGTGTGAGTTAAATTTAGATATCAGAAATCAAGTTTTATTCCTATCTCATTTAAATTAAATAAATTATTAAAATTTTCGAATGTATATCCATCTACGAAATGGTTAAGGTTTATGTTTTTATGCATAGTTCTTTTTAATGTTTTGCTATTATAATTTTATTTTTCATAAAAACAATAATTTATTCTAGTAATAATTCCATTCCATTACCATTATTTGAACAATTATAATTAAAATAAATTTTTTAACATAATATGGCTGTTATTTTTTTTCTTTTTCATTATTTAAACTAATGCCAATGAAATTTTAATGGTAATAAAAAATTTATTTTTATTTTTTCTAAAAATATTTAAATATTCATACTTCATTTTTAAATTGAATTTTTATTATTTTCGGCCGTATTTATTACAAATAATTTGGAGACAAAAGGTATTTTAAAACAAACTTAACATAAAAATATTTTTAAATTGATTTTAAATTATCAGGTTTTTGTCTCTCTAAATATAGAAACATGCATACGTAAATTTATTTATTTATTGTGTCCTTAGAACTGTTGTAATCGCTGGTAAAAGTTATTAAAAACATGATAGTGATTTTAATACAATTATACGCATTAGATTCATAATTTGTTGTTAAAAAATTCAGTTTTGTATAATTAACTTCAATAAAACATAATAAAACAATTAAAAGTATTGGACATGTTTAGAAACAATAATTTTTTTTTTTAATAAACCAATGCATATGTACGTACGAATTATCCATTCATTCCATTGATTCGCAGCATACAATAAGTACTTATGGTACACCCATCAATATTTGTTTATATCCGTTTGCGCGAAACATAGAACAGATATGTTACTGTCATTCTCTCTTTACTCATTCGCATCCATCCAATTAGAAAAAGAAACAATATCAAATTATATCAGAAACGCAAGAATACTCATCTATACGCACTCATAAGAGTAGAACAGAAAAACTGATATAAACACATATATATTTGTGCATGGCTTTAGTATACATTGGATTTTTACTTAACAATAATTTAGCTAATTAGGTAGTGAAGTCGTTAACTACGAAATGGAAAATCTTAAATATGGTGTCAAGCCTTTTTAGTTCATTTGTATCATCAAGTAAGGATATTGCTAACGGATTTACATGATTACTTAAACGGTTCAGATATCTTTCGCTTTGTGATCTTATCACCTCTTTTATAGTTTAAATTTGGAGGTCGTTTTGTATGGCTTCATTTGTTGTAAACTATGAGGCTTGAGAGATAAGTTGGAGTGTTTTTGATTGATAAAGTTGTTCGATATTGGGGTACCCCAAAGTTAGATTCCATACGTCCATACGGATTTTAAAATTGCTTTATATAATTTAAGCTTGTTATCAAGATTAAGTTGAGATCACGCGCCCATTAGCCAGAAAAGTTTTCTGTTTTTTTAATTTAATTGTTCTTTTTTAGCCTTTGTGTTTTTTCCACGTAAGACGGCGGTCCAAATGCATCCCAAGGTATTTGACACTATCTGTGTTTGGTATTTGGGTATTGTTGATTGTTAAGGGTAGACAGTCGTTTCTTCTTAACGAGTATGTAACATGAGTAGATTTTTGCGCGTTTACTTTTATATTCCATTTTTTTAGCCAAATTTCCAAGTTGTTTATTTCGTGTTGTACTATTCTTGATGCCATTTCGGGGGATTCATGGGTGGCTAATATTGCTGTGTCATCCGCATAAATTGATACACGTACGTTTTCAGACAAAGGCATATCAACTGCAAGTAGTGTGTACCTGCCCTGATTTCAAATATTGATGAAATTTCGTCTTTAACTCTAACTTAGTAAAATCGGTTAAGTAAAATGGATTTTATTAAAAAGTAAAATGGAGCTTGAAGTATAGATTTTATTTTTGACAATAATCAATTGTGCCAAACTCTATCAAAAGCTTGTTCTATGTCAAGGAAAACGGCAGAACAATATTTTTTCTCTTCAAGACAGTTGCGAATCGTGTTAACTACTCGGTGAACTTGCTCCGGTGTACCACGTTTTTTCTAAAACCAAACTGATAATCAGGTATTGCACAAATAGCATACAGAGTTTGATTTTTTTTACATTCTGCAGTTATATGGTTTGCTCCACACTTCACGCATCTATGTGGTCTATTACAATATGTTTTTGTGTGTCCGTACTGTTGACAACGGTGGCATTGGGGGATGTTGTTGGTTTTTCTATGTGGTTCAACTACCAAAACTAAAATAAAATGAATAAAAAATTAACAAGTAAATAAACATAAGCATTTTTTATTATGTATGACAGTTGTCTAATTTTATTTTGACACTTAAATTATAATTATTTATACAATTTTCAAATATATATATAAATTAAAGAATTGTTAACATATATAAATTGCTATGTCTAGAAAATAGAAAAGAACACATCGCTATGTGACGTTTAGTTATTTAGTACCTACTGAACTACAATTTATATAAATAAAAAAATTGTGGTTTGGTGTAAAACCGTAGTTTCTTAATAATAAGACGATTTTATAAAACAACTTGCGTTTGTACGTTCAACGTAATAACGTCTTAAAATTTTTTTTGCCTTTGAATTTAAAACTAAAAATGTATCAACATTATTTTGCGAACTCTAATTTACTTATTTTTCTTGTAAATAAAACATTAACGGATTAAGACAAAAGGTGTGTTCATTTACTAAAAATTTGTACAAATTTGTAACAATTGTTACTAGAAAGCGTTCATTAACCCAAAAAATTTGCAACGAGAGAGCGTCGAAAGAGCGTAAAAGATTGAGAGACAAACAAATTCTTGCAAGTTTTTACAAGTAAAATTTTTACTTGCAATAATTATTCAAACAGCTGGTTTGCGTTTATGTTTACAAAAAAATATTTCGAAATTAAGTTCAAAATGAAAATATTTTAGAAAATTTAAGAAATTGTAAGTAAATGTAAACTTTTAAAACGATAAAAAGTATTAAAAAGATAAATTTATTTTTGTGTATTTTAGGAACAACAGAAGCAAAATAAGATGTCTAATGAAGTTGAATTGAATTGAAATTTTTTCTTTAATTTTCACAGACCGGCTGTTAATCTTAGTGTTGTAAGTGTTATGAGTAGGTAGCTACTCGGTAATTTACACTAAGCAGGCAAATAATTCAATTAGTTCAAATATATATGTATTTGCAAATAAATTTAAATTAACACATAATTTAATAAATTACTTTTCTATTGCTTCTGATATTTTATTTTGCATAAAGCTTTTTATTACAATGAAAATGAAAATTGCTTAAATTTGTTTTCTTTTAAAATATATTTTACCCGGTTTTCGCCGGCTGTTTATTATTATTATATTTTGGAAACTATTGCAAAAGTGGAGCATTAACGTTAGACAATAACGAACAAAAATTCTCCTTTTCAACTCACATTTGTTTGCGTCTTAATGTAGTTTCTTATTAGTGTTTATTTACATAAATAGTTCTTCATAAAATCACATTACAAAATACTTAATATTATATAATTATAACACAAAAGGTGTCAAAATAATAATATCTATTAACGCATGCATATTCTACCACGCATTAAAAACACGATTTTATGAAAATCGCTTGGAAAATAAATCACAAAGTTGGAAATAAACATTTCTGCGACCTTATTCTGTCGTTATTTCAGGCTGTTATAACGTATAAACAAATTAAAAATAGATATTTTATTCATTAATTTTATTCAAAAGTAGTAAATCACCTTTATCGTATATAGCGTATTTCGACTACATCAGGTACTAGATTAAATAAAATTGCAAAACTTAATTATTCTATAACAAGCCGTCACGACAATGCTGAATATAAATGACCATAATCACATCATTTTTATAATATATATATATGTATAATTTTTCCGAAAAATATAGGGGTAGTTATTGAGTACTCATATGTACCTATACATCACAACACTATTTTAACTTGCAAGTTTTAGCTAGTAAAGTGTTCATTTACGTTTTCACATTTTTGAGAGTAATTTGGGAAAATTTCTTGTTACTCTCTCGTTGCAAATTTTTACTAGTAAAGTAAATGAACACACCTAAAATTGTGAAATGAATGATTCATAGTTTTATCTATATTAAAGGTGTGCTTAGACGACGTGTGCAAGTCATATGGAATGTCAGATTTTCCAGATGTAAATCAATACACATAGTGTAAACCTCATGAAATATATCATATGTTGTTTTCCTTCCTATGTCTTATAAAATGTGTTAGTTTTTTACCTAGAGCACTCTTTATTTTGATATGTAAAACTATATGGCAGCAGATGTTTTCACTGATACTAACTTCCACTTTCGAAATTTTCGCTCAAGATCAATTTAAAGAGTAGAACCATTTGCTCTTCAGTAAATCCCTCCGTGTTTACTGCTCGATCATATCTGGCTTTCATCTTATCGCTGGTCATTTTAATGCGTTTACGGACAGACTCATGAATGCAGGTCTTCTTGTGCCTGGAGTATGTTTTCATTGTTTTCGTGCACTGGTCCAGGTTTAACACCAAATTCTAAATCTGCTGGCATCTTTAGTTCTGTCCCAAACAAGATTTTTGGTGGACTGCGTGAGGTTGAATCGTGTACAGCTGACCGGTACGCCAGTAGAAATTTTAGTATATGCTCATCCCAATCCTTTTGGCGTGAACTGACCACTTTTCTGAAATATTCCTCCAGGGTACGATTGAATCCTTCCACCGTGCCATTAGACTGTGGATGTAGCGGTGTCGTTCTCGTCTTTTTTATACCATAAGCGTCTCACATCTCTTTGAATATAGCCGATTCAAAATTTCGTCCCTGGTCTGCATGTAGTTCTAGTGGAACACCGTATCGACGCACCCAATTGTTCACAAGGGCGTCAACCACTGTTTTGGATTCTTGGTTTGGAATAGCATAACCTTCGGGCCATTTGCTAAAATAATCCACTACTACTATTACATATCGGTTTCCAGCATCACTGACAGGGAATTGACCTGTGATATCAATAGCTATCCGCTCAAAGGGAGCGCCTGCGTTGTATTGTTGAAGTTTGCCACGACTTTTCCTTCTAGGACCCTTGCACTGTTCACAATTAGCTATCCAATCGGCTACGTATTGTTTTCAGCCTACCCAGTAAAATCTCTGCTTTATCTTTTCCAGAGTTTTTGTTATACCAATTTGGCTGCCGCTGGGACCGTTATGACACTGATTTAGTATCTCATTTCTTTTAGAAATTGGCACGACGATTAAATCCGTTGTACTTTTGCCATCTGTACTTTCCCAAGATCGATATAAGCAGCCATCTTCTACTTTCAGGCTATTGCACTGAGCCCAGTACGATTTTGCTAATTGGCTCTCTGCCGTTATTTCATTATAATTTTGTCTCCTGTTGTTTTGCTTAGCCAATATAGTTTTTGCCAAAATTGGATCGTCATTCTGGGCCTTCGACCAGTTTTCCCTTGACTCAATTTGGGTAATTGATCAATGATGCACTCCTTTATCTGGACACTTGTGCAGTGCTTGCACTGTACATTATATGGCTGTCTTGAAAGGGCATCAGCATTAGTACATAGGAACTGGGAATTCTAAACCACTTCCGGCCAAAAAGTGCATGAAATGTATCGAAATCATGCAAAAGCCATAAATCATTCATGCAGAAGCCATTAATGTCATGCAAAAGCAATTAATGTCATTATTAATGGGTAATAAATTAGGGGGAGTGTAAAAAAGGGTCTAGCACGTGTCTCATTAACATAAGGAAGTCATTAATGTCAAGTACGTAGGCCATTAATAATGACAAGGGTCACATGAGTGTAGTTGTGAAATGCAGGTGTGCATTGATCTTGTGTATAGGGATTTGGTGAGAAAAAGAAAATATGTTAACTTCTGTTTTAGGTTTTATTGAAATTATCGTGGTTTGAATAATTAAAAAGTGTAAATAGTAATATTGGGAAGTAGAAAATCTTTAGTGAATAATTAATAAAGGTTTTCTCGTTTTCAAATGTATTATTTTTGTTTGTGCGTGGATATAATAGTATTGTGGTGTGTACTGATCTTGTGTATAGGGATTTGGTGAGAAAAAAGAAAAATGTGTTGATTTCTGTTTAATAAGAATAATATTTGGGAGTAGAAAATTTGTATTGAAAAATTAATAAATGTGTTTAAAAAGTTTAATCACGTAGGCCATTGAAGAATGATGAGGGTTGGAAATGTAAGATGAATGCAGGTGTTAAGGTTATTGAATTTTGAATAAGCAGAAGCGATATGAAAGAAAAAAAAGGTATAAGAAAAATTTTGTTTTTTTAAAAATTTAAAACTAAAAATTTCTATACAATAAGGATTGTATTTTTTTCAAAGGGTAATAAATTCTTCAAATTAATTGCTTAAATGTGAAGTGCTAGATGACGTGGGTTGGTATATTAATAAGTGTGACAATGTGATCACAAGTATATGGAAGGAATAGAGAAGCCAAACACAGCAGGTGTGTTGAGAGACAGTTATGTTGAAAAATGTAAAACATGTTAACAAGTGTAGTTAGAGATATCTAAGAAAATATAATTTTTTTTCATAGGAAAAAAACAAACAATAAGGTAAAGGTCACGTAGCGTCACAAACGTAAGATAAATGCAGGTGTTAAGGTTCTTGAACTTTGATTTTTTGTTTTCGTTAAGCAGAAGTAAGAATTTGGGTGCATTGAATTTTCCAATAAAACACTACAGAGATAGATACTGAGTAAAGGTAATGATCGTATGTGTGTGTGTGTGTTTGTTTGTGGTCAATTTACGTTTTAGGTTTGTTTGAAATGATCGTGGTTTTAATATTTAATAAGTGTAAATAGTAATATTGGGGAAATAGAAAATGTTTATTGAATAATTAATAAAGGTGTTCTTTTTCAAATGTTTTTTTAGTTTTTATTCACTACTCTTTATTTAAAATATTGTATGTTATTAGCCCTGTTTAGTGTAATATTCAATATCATTTATGTATATGAAAAAATTGTAAACACTAAAAAGTTTAAGTTTTGTATAAAGACTCTAAAGTCGAGTTTCTTTACGACTATGACGGCGATTATTATTGCTTAATATAATGAAATAGCGGTTTAATAGGATTGTTATATTAGGGATAAAAAATGTTATATTTAAATTTTTTTATTTTTATTAGACAGGACTTGGGCTATATAATAATTATTTCTTTTTTGGTGTGCAAAATTATCACGTTGTTGTTTTAGTTGTTATTCATTATTTTCGTTATAATTAATTTTTATATAAATTTGGTAAAAATTCAATAAAGTTTGACAGTTCATTATAAATTTTACAACGATGAACAGCAACACGGAATTAATTGCATCTTTTAACAAGTTAAATGCAAGGCAGAGACTTAGTATCAGGGATATGATAGATTTAGAAGACTATCATATAACTGGAGCAGAGCGCATAACAACAAAATATGGAGAATCTGTTGTTCTAGAGTTGGGAACGAGTATATTTTACCTTCCTAAGAGATTTAATTCGTTGAGCGACAAAGATGTTGAACTCTTATCTACAGGCGCTTATATGATTACAAAATGTCCTCCGAGTGATAGTAGGGATAGCTCACTCTGCAGGTTGGAGTTAAAACCACTTCCTCCAATGAGAGACTATTATCCTTTCAATACATTTAAATGAAATTTTTTTTAAATAAAGCAATCATTATTATAACAAAAAAAAAAAAAACTGTTTTGTTTTTCATTTACAATTTAATTGAATTCAGGCTATAAGAGTTCTCTATAATTAATCTGTTTACTCATTATTAAATAAAATTTTAACCTAGAAAGATGAATACTATTGAAAACTTTCTACAGAAATTTGGAAATGAAATTTTCGAAGAACATTTAGAAGAAATACAAGCGTTTAAAAATAAATATAGAGATTGTAGTATTTATAATGTAGCTTGCGAACACGATACTTCAAACGGAGATGTTGTTGGTATGTGTGGATGTCATTTCTTTCATAAGAGAAAACTAAAAGTGTTGAAAATTATCGAGAAGTATAAAAAATTATTCAACCTATTGTCATCAACTTCCATAAATCAAAAAGAAGAGTAATAGAGATAAGTTATTTACTCCGGAACATTATAATAAATAAAAGAACATATGAAAATATTTTTTTTTATCAAAATAAAAAATAAAATATATATTTATTATTTTATTCTATATTTACATAGAATTATTATAATTTAGTTTAACAACTTTTACATGTATTATTATTATTATTAGTAGTAGTAGTAGATAAGTATTAGAAATCTTCTTTAAAAGGCGATCTTTGAAATGAAAAAATCAACAGTTAGCAACTAACCTTCAATGAGAATGAATAGCATAATAAAAAATGCTTTGCAGTGTAAGGAGCGTCAACCTAAAATATACGACGTTGTGTTTGAGATGGAGTACTATCTCAACTTAAAATTAAAAGTTTCCTGCGGATTTTCAACCCTCCATGGATTTAAGCCGATGATATGGTTCTATTATAAGAACAAGCGTTTTATTGGATTTGGACAAGAAGAATGGCTACACCTAATGAGTTATAAGGACTACATTAGCAGCACGCTTTCTCAGCGAGAACTTTTATATTCAGTAAACTTGATTGAAAATACAAGCGAGGAAACTACTGAGTATAATTTCAAACATAAAAGGGGTGTTTGGTATTTAATAATCCGACAAGGAAAATTTCACATAAAAATTAACCTTCAAATATGGAAATCGATAATTAGGATAGGAGTATTTTTAACATCAATACTTTGCTGGAATGGTATTCTAAGGAAGCAAATATTGCATTTTTATTATAACTATTACATACCAACGTGCTCGAAGCTGAAAAAGACTCAAATCCTATTGAGTGATATTGACGGATTAAACGAAAGGGACATCGGAATAGATTTAATACGCCTCTGTTATGAGATTGGGAAAAAATGGAGAGAAAAATAAAAACCGATGTAAAAATTCATAGATTATATTTAAGGATGGAAAATAAATTTAAAATTAAGTAGAAACTGCAAACATAAGTGACCACAGCTAAAAGAATTACTTTTCTGATATCTTTTATAGTTGTATTTTATATTATATCCTAAATATCTTAATACTTCTAGAGGTGGTTGAAGATTTCCAAAACTGTCGAAATATTCCACATAATCGTTATCTTTATAGTAGGCTACCCAACGTGTACCATTTCCTCTATGAGAGTCTAAATTGATTATTCCGCATTCATTTTGGCGTGTAGTTTTAGGGTGTGTATCTCTCATATAAACTCCCCTAAAACAAGGAATATACTTTTTTCCAAACCTTTTCCCATTGCTATTGCCTCTAATGTTCTATTATGACGCTTATTCTCCTCGAACTGCTGCTTACCATTGCTAGCTGTAGTAATAGCCTTAGCAATCGACGAGCCACCAGAAGCTAAAGCACCCAGTGCTCCAAGTGCTGTAAGTATAGGTACAAGCGGTAGAACACCCCCAATTTTAGGAACGGTAATAACTCTTGGAATTTTCACTTCTGATTTTTTCCAAGAAATGATTCATCAATAATTTTTTTTGCAGTTTTTATTGCCTTTTTAACATAGGTTGGGTTTTCTTTTCTTAAGACGAAAGTTGCTGATTTAATTGCATTGCGAAAAAGGTTTCGTTTGCAAGTTTTTTTAAGATTATTCATTTTAACACCTAAACCAAATTTAACTTTATACTTCATTGCGTAAGTAACAAGGTATGCTAAATGCATACCAAGTGTACTATCTCTAGCTTTGACTCTCTTCCAAGCTTTATCGGCTAGTTCTCTATCAGCTTGATGTCGTTTATTAATATCAGAGTTCTGTGAATAAGCAATATCATGAATTTTACAAGCAGCATCCAAGGGATTGATTCCTTTATCTCCCCTTTGGATACGTTTATCTAGTTTCGTTCCAGGTCCGCAAAATTAATAACCAGGTAGGCGAACCTCAACTGGTAGCGAATTAATTAGCTTATTTAGTAGTCCTTCTCCACTAACTACCTGTTTACCAATAACCCTTTTCTTTGTGTACACCTTCATTTATAACATATAGTTTCTGAAAATATGTACGTAAGTAGTAATTAATATAACTTTAACTTTTCATTTGTAAAGATGCGTTTGATTAAACAACATTCAAATATTTTAGTAAGAAGTTGCCTTTTGCCAAACTCTATAAGAGCATTAATAGTGGGACCGTCCAATTGCGGAAAAACTAACGTTATGCTTAGTTTGATTGAAAGCCCTAATGGATTGAAATTCAGAAATATTTACCTTTATTCTAAATCTTTACATCAACCCAAATATCAGAATCTGCGAAAGCTAATATCCTCGGTAAAGGGTATGGGTATATATACATTATCAGAAAACGAAGATGTGTTATCACCTAATGATGCTAAAGCAAATTCTGTAATGCTAATTGATGATGTTGCATGTGAAAAGCAAAACAATATCAGATCATATTTTTGCATGGGGAGACAGAAAGATATCGATGCATTTTGTTTATGTCAAACGTATACACATATTCCAAAACATTTAGTACGTGATAATGCAAACTTAATTATGATGTTTAAGCAAGATGAACTAAACCTTAAACATATATATAAAGATCATGTTGGAAGTGACATGAGCTTCTAAATGTTTCAAAACATATGTAGAGAATGTTGGAGGGATAAATATGGATTTCTTGTAATAAGATGAAATAAGTAATGGACGTTATAGAAAAGGTTTCGATATATTCATATAAGCTTAGTCATAATTGATTGTTAAACTGCTTCAGACGTATAAGAATTTATGTTGATGCTATTTGTTTATCACACATTAAGAGCTATTTTACTATTAATATAATCTGGTTAGCTGTTTGAAGAAGCTGTTTATCTGTTCAAAGAAGCTGTTTAGCTGTTCATAGAAGCTGTTTAGCTGTTCAAAGAAGCTGTTTTGCTGTTCACAGAAGCTGTTTAAAGAAGCTGTTCAAAGAAGCTGTTTAGCTGTTCAAAGAAGCTATTTAGCTGTTCACAGAAGCTGTTTAGCTGTTTAAAGAAGCTGTTCAAAGAAGCTGTTTAGCTGTTCACAGAAGCTATTTTAGATATTATAAATTTTTTCAATAATTAAGTCTCTTACACAAAAACATGGAGGAAAATGTATTAAAAGAGTTGGTGAAATCCAGAAAAATTTTAAAACAGAAATTTGAAGCTGTTAAGCGCGGGGAAATAGAAACAATAAACAAGTTAGAAAATACATTTAAACCTCTAACAGAACCGTTAAAAAAAATTAGTCAAGTTATCTAGCGAAAGAACATTTAAACAAAACGAGGTTACAAGCCTAAAAACTACGTTCAATCATGAGAATATAACTAAGAACAGTGATAATGGTATTATGACTAGCACCCCGAAGAAAAAAGAATATTTGGATTGGTCCTCAAAATCAAGTGGCGTAAAAGAAGAAGAAGATGTTGACTTAGATAATGAATCCTTTTATTCACAATCTGATGATTGGCAATTTGATTTAACAGACCTATATAAAAACAAAAAGCTTGATACAATATTTGGACCTTAGTGGTGACTGGAAATTTGGAAATTCGGATCTAAAGATAAGTGGTGAAAAAATAATGATAGGAAATAAATCTTGGGCGTTAACTCCTGGTCTATACTCATTACTCTTTCATAAAAGGCCAGAGCACTATGACTCATCAGAATTAGATATATATAAACGAACTTTGATGGATACAAGTGCACACAGAAGAAACTTTGATCCTAATAATCAACTAAAGGGAAATAGAGGTTATAAATATAAGGAAATAATAAGCTATTTGCTACTACTCACATTGGTGAAGGTCGCGGAAAAAGTTCTTACGACGTCGAGTTATAATGAAGGGAATAGACGATCTCTGGCAAGCTGATTTGGTAGAAATGGGGAATTATTCATCTAAAAACAATGGATTTAAATATATGCTAACAGTCATTGATACATTTTCAAAATATGCTTGGGCCGAATCACTTAAGTCAAAAACTGCAGCAGAAGTTTGTAAGGCATTTCACAAAATATTTCGTATGGGGCGTATACCTAGGAATTTACAGACAGATGATGGCAAAGAATTTTTTAATAAGGAGTTTGGAGCATTAATGAGAAAACATTCAATAAATCATTACTCTACATATAGTGTTATGAAAGCTTCAATTGTTGAACGTTTCAACAGGACATTGAGAGAAATGATGTGGAAAGAGTTTAGTAACAATGGATCTTATAGATGGATTAGCATTTATAAAAGTTTGATTAATCAATATAATAAAAAAATACACGGAACGATCAAAATGGCTCCTATTCATGTAACTCATGAACACGAAAAACATTTACTGAATACTGTATACAATCATTTAAAACTATTTAAAGCTTCACGGTTTAAGGTTGGAGACTATGTACGTATTAGTAAATATAAGCACGTCTTTGAAAAGGGGTATACACCAAATTGGACAACAGAAATATTTAAAATAAGATCGGTACAAAATACTTACCCAGTGACATTCTTACTCGAAGACTATGAAGGAAATGAAATAAAAGGTGGATTTTACAAGGAGGAGTTACTACGCACTCGTTTTCCTAATACCTTCTTAGTTGAAAAAGTATTAAAAACTAAGGGTGATAAAGCATATGTAAAATGGTTGGGATTTCCAAGTCAGCATAATTCTTGGATAAGTAAAAATGAAATATTGTAAAACTAGCAATAAGTTAAAATAAATACATACATTTAATAAAAACAAACTGTAAATAGCGTTTTTTATTTATTTACATTTAATCATTCGTTATGTCAATAACATTAGCACTGCGCGTGAATTCTTCAATTTTAACAGCAAATTTCTTTCCACCAATAGAGTTAGCGGCAGATTATGAATGTTCTCTAATTGATTTTCATTCATATAATTCGATTCCCAACGTAGACTATGATAATAATCTTTTCCATATTGGAGATCAAATAATTGAAATTCCTATAGGTTTTAAGAGTTGCCAGACATAGCTGATTATATAATCGCAGAATATAAAGAAAAAAATGATAATAAATCAATTGTGGTTGAAGCCAGTAATAACACTCTACAAATTGAAATAACATCCTCACATGATACAATTTTCTTTGATCGAAAAAGATCTGTTGGTAGATAACTTGGTTTTAGTGGTGGTGTTTTAAAGCCTGGAATAAAACATTTATCGAATCAGCCAGTAAATATTTTAAAAGTTAATGCTGTGCAAGTTAAATCTAATGTAATACGAGGAGCATGTATGAATAATTTTCCAGCACACATACTTCATGAGTTTGCAGTGGATGTTCCTCCAGATTATAAATTAGACGTTATCCCGAATAATCTTTTCTATTAACCAGTGAATGTGAAAGAAATAACATATCTCAAAGTTTGGATTGTTGACCAAGAGGATCGCTTAATAAACTTTAGAGGAGAAGAAATAACAATTAGATTGCATTTGAGACCAAGGGAAATATGATTATTTACAATAAAACGGCGGAAATAAAAGTTAGCTAAAACATTCCACTAGAAACTGTTAAAGATAAAAGACCTAAATTAACAGAAGAAAATAAAAGGTTTCTAAGATTACTTAATTTGAAAGTAAAGAAAAATGTCTGATATACTAAATGTTATGGAAACTCCTACTTCGGATGAGAATATAATAAAAAAGGATTAATGATGAGATACGAATTACTCTGCAAAATCAAGACTTGTATGTTCTTCCTAGTGAAAGCTACTGGATGGAGTGCTTTTGAAGGCTTAGCCATGCAAATATTTAATTTTTATATACCCCTTAAACTATTTCTGGGGTTTGCCGAGGATTTCAATAAAATAATATTAAATAGCAAACATGAACTCATTCTTTTTCGGAGTTCAAATGATGAGAACGTTTATTATTCAAGAAATGATAAAGAAAATCTTACTTTATTGATTACGAATATTACGTGGAGAATTCCACACGTACAAGTCTCAGACTCTAAAAAATGCAAATAATGAAGATTATTAAGGATGGTATCTCTTTACCCATAGCATTTTGGAGTTGGGACTGTTATTTTAACCCTACATTCTCTGGCGGAAGAAACCATACTTGGAATGTTAAGCTATCAATTAACCGAGAGAGGCCTAGATTTCTATTATTCGTGTTAGAAAACAAGAAGAAATATATTCACTCTGATTTAAAAAATATAAAAGTACATTTAAATTCAGATTCTTATCCGTACGATAATTTAAATATTGCAGAGAATCGTTATGCTATTTTATATGATATGTATGCGAAATTTCAACAAAATAACTATATGAAGCCTGCACAACCATTTCTTTCCTGTGAAAAGTTTAAGGAAAATCCAATTGTCGTTATTGATCTAAGCTATCAAAATGAAATGATTAAGAGCGGGCCTATTGATGTGAAATTTGAGTTTGAGACTGCCATCCCGATTCCAACAAACACAAATGCTTATTGTTTAATTCTCTACGATCGCTTGATGAAGTACACTTCATTAACTGGAATTGTCCAGAAAGTTATTTAATCTTTTATTAGTAATGAATTCATATTACTTACTTTTTTCTTTTTTTTTTCTCCCCAATAAAATAAACACATAATAAAATTTTCATTATAACTTAAAACAATGGCATTTTTATTTTTTTTTAAATAACTATATACATATTATTTAATTTAATTTTTCTTATTATTTAGTTTTATAAATATTTTACTAATTTATACAATTTGTTATTGCTTTGTTATTTCTTCAATTTCCTTAATTAACATATTCAATTCATCTTCACCATTACCACCATCTAATTAGTAATGGTGCCAAGCATATGTATTTATATGATTATTCATAATTTTACGCTTAGTATCATTAAAACTTAAAGCTACTTTATTAATTTCATTAGTTAAAATATTATTTAATTTTGATGTAAATGTATACATACACGCCATTACTGTTTCTTTAGAAAATAAAACATTTTTTTATATTATGATTGTCTAGTATACATTTTTTAACTCCCTTTGCCTTTTTACATCTTTTTCATTTTCAACTGTAAATGCGTAAACTTTAGGAGCTAAACCAACAAACTCTGTAATAAATTTACCTTCCGTTTCATCCTTCATTATTCCTAATACTTTTTTATTTAAAAGAGGAAAACCAAACGGATTATTTTCAGGGTATGATGAAGTATCAAACCGATCTTTCAAATCATCTTTTATATCATTATAAAAATCATCTGTTTGAATAGAATATATGAATGAGTCTGTATCCATATAATTCAAACTTATTTTATCCTTATATTTAGTTTTCATGTATCCGTAGTGAAAATCATACATTTTCCATTTTGATAACTCCAGAACACAAAAACCTAAATAGATTGGTTTGGAGTAATAAGTTGTGGTTTTATTCATTTGCACAGCCCACATTGTTTCAGGGATTTGTGATATGCTATGGAAATTTGGTTTTGAAATCAATTCTCCTATTCCTATATGATTGCAGTTGGTGCGACCCCATTCACTTAGCAATCGCACATCTTTCCTTTTATCTACATTTTCCATGGTTTTTCCGTACACTGCATTATATAAGAGCTTGTAAAAGTCTTTTTCAAAAGTGTTTTTAGATTTTTTTCTGTACTCTGTATTTAAATCAATATACGTTTTTACCCACGGTTTCTGATTGAATTGGAGAATTCTATAAACTTTTTCTAAAACCAATCCATTATTTAAACATTGTTCTAATGTTTTATAATGTATTACATATCTCTGCTTATTTGAAAGATCGGCTACTAATTTTTCATGCTTACTTCCACCAATAACCTTGTTTTCAGCACAAAACGGTAAGTCATTGTGGCGATCATGGCACTCAACAGGGTAAGATAAATCAACCTCATATATATAAACTACTTCCGAATTAGGCGAAATATCCCTTGGATGAATGAAATCATTTGTGCAAGTAAAACCACCATGTGAAAGATATTCAGACGTTGCCCAACCATAGAGGTTATTTGCATCTAGATATAAAATGTATTCAGAAGGCTTTGTCTTATCATAGCTACTTAAATACTTATGATTCGATTTACTATATCTCTTACTACACTGTGTGAGGCCACCTCGAATTCCACGTTTAATAAAATTATACATTTCAAGATCAGTTAGTAATTCTAATTCAATTTTTGTATATTTTAGCATAGCGTCCCAAGAAAGACCTGGGATTGTGTAGTAGTGACATGGGTCAAGATTATATATTCTCTTGAAAACTCTTCGAAAATTTTCAAAAATATCCATTAGCAAGAGAACATCAGTCTTTAAATACACCTTTATGTAATCCCGTAAAGAACCGCAATTAAATTTCTGCCATACCTTTTGAGCATGCACATAATCTTCTTCCGAGCAGTTTTTGTCATTCAATTTGCTATAAAACAAGTCAACTGATGGATGTTTGTTTTCATTGAGTTTTTCGAATGTGTTAACATACTCATAACGAAAAACGCCCTTTCGCCTCATGAGAATAAACTCTTCAGAATTTGAAAAACTTCTTCGAACGGACATCCAGTCATCGTCAGATAAATTAGAAGCTAAAACATCTAAGCTTGATGCCATGAACCTATACGAATCTAAAAATCTTAGCTCGATTTTTTGCTGTTGTTTTTCTTTTCGAAATTCATAGAGTTCTTTTTCTATAACAGCGTCCGGAATTTATTTTAGAACTTTTCTCTTTACGCAATTCATCTACTAAAATCTCAATTTCTTCATCAGTATATATACGGATTTTATGGGATAACGAAATGTACTGCTCTTTGTTTAAAGGAATAACGTTTGTTTCAACTTTTAAATTTAATAAATCTTTCACAAACAAGTGGCAATCGTAAGATGAAAAATTGTGGAAAAATATCGGTATAAATTTAGGTATTTTGTAATTTAAATTACATGAATTATGTGCCGCTCCTCTATATTTTCCTGACATATGGCAGTGATCCCTTACAGTTGGTTCATTACCTAAGGTTTTACCGAATATGTGACAATATATGGCACTATTGAAATTTTCACTTTCTAAGGGAGTTAGAGAGTGTATAGGAACAATTTTTTCGAAATAATTTTTATAAATGTCTTTACATTCCCTAATTAAACTACTTACAAAGTGTTTGCCTACATTTACATCCCTATCACTATCTACAAAATTTTAAACCTATTTAAATTTTGATTAAAGCTACAACTAATATTAAAGGCATATGCGCACGGTATATGCTTCTTAACAAAATTGGAATTATTTACACTATTATTACTTAGAGCTATATCCTCCAGCACACATTCAAAATCGGCATACACTGCGAAGGGGACATCCATCTGCCTCTCAAAATTTTTATAGCTTAAAAAAGCCTTTTCCCCTTGCGGCATCTTTGAAATGCACCTAGGTGTAAAACAGGCATGCGTTACATATAAGCGTATGTCCGTGATGTAAAGATAGTTGAGTTGCTAATAGTCTAGAAATAAATTTACAATATTAACAATTGTAAATCAATAAAATAGTTTATAAAAAAATTACCTTGATATATTTTTTATTAATATATAGTGATATTTCTCGCCACAATCACTTTCCAAAAGCATTAAATTTATGTGTAAGCGCTTTTCTGTGCTGGTTATGTAGTACGGTCCAATTGTTGTTTCCGTGTTTTTATCGTAACCAAACACATTAATGCTAATATCGCAATTATTTTTTTCAAATATATTAATGTCCTTAATATCTGTCGGAAACTCCATTCCATTGAAATTAAGTATCCTTCCACATTCCAGGCTTATGATTGGACTAGATGTATCATTTATTTCGTATGTTGATGGGCGGTCGCAATGTTGATTATCTCCGTTGTAGAAGGCTGCCACTACAATCCATTTGAAACACTAAATGTCGTTGTTTCTTACATTAATACAGCATTTTTTCTTTGCCAGCTTTGTCGGTGTTGAAATATGTTGAGAACCAGAAATCGGCGATGCTTTGTTAATATTAATGTCCAGCCAGTTTAAGCGAATGAGCGTCCACCCTGAGTCTCTCTCCTGAAACTCAGACATTTTTGTTTTTATCATTTCAATGTGCGTTTTTAACGCAGTGTCCACATCATCTGCTCTGGACAAACGCATCATTTCAGTTATGTGGTATATATCTGTTTCTGGTTTTAAAGGATTTGCTGGTAATTTATACCTAGCCGATAATTCAATGTTGAATTTAACAACAACTTGATCGGTTAGGCTGTTGTTGAGCAGTTTCAATAAAAGCTTATGGTCTTCCTCTAAGTAGCTTTCAACATTTAAATTGTTGTCACCTTTAGGAAAACGGTATGCCAGAAGCCGCGATTGAAATTTTCTCTTCAGCAGCTTTACTCTGTTTTCCACCGCTTTAGCAACATTCGACTTGTGTACTGCTCCTGCGCAATGGTTAAACCATTTTATTATTTCAATGTTAACATTGCAATCTTCACATTGCATTATAGGTTTTTCTCCTATCTGCTGAATTTTTAAAGGAGTGTGTGGTGCCAGCGGTTCTGCATCATGTTGTCGTTTACTCGATCTTTCCTCTAGCTACCTAATTTTTAAAGGAGTGTGTGGCGCCAGCGGCTCTTCATCATGTTGTCGTTTCCTTGATCCAGTTGGTGTTATATCCCGATGCTGTAGAGGCTGCTGTTCTTTACCGCAAGTTTCATGTAATTTTGCATGATTTTTTTTTTTAAGAATACATGGGAGCAAAAAACACAGGGATTGTTTATTTCCATATGTTTTTTTTAAATATTGATTACTACTATAATTATTTTCACAAATTTCACATACGAACTTATTGGACGACATTTTTCACCAAAAATATTTTTTTTTTT
The DNA here is from genome assembly GCA_916610165.2 of Gymnosoma rotundatum. Taxonomy (NCBI): domain Eukaryota; kingdom Metazoa; phylum Arthropoda; class Insecta; order Diptera; family Tachinidae; genus Gymnosoma; species Gymnosoma rotundatum. The sequence continues at coordinate 82,355,976 of OU744338.1, read as the reverse complement.
AATGTTTGTTTCTTGTTTAAAATTTTGTGTGATAGCGGACTTTGCATAGTAGCGGACACGATATACTAAGTATAACTTCCTATCGCTACACACTTTATATAATGTTAAGAACTAACTCTGTCTAAGTTTGTATGTATGTATGTATGCTCAACCACACTCTTATTAATTATTCAATAAACATTTTTTATTCCCCAATATTACTATTTACACTTATTAAATATTCAAATCACGATCATTTTAAACAAACCTAAAACGTAAATTGACCACAAACAAACACACACACACATACACACACAAGATCATTACCTTTACTCAGTATCTATCTCTATAGTGTTTTATTAAAAAAAATTCAATACTGTCAAATTCTTATTTTTATTGTCTGTCTACATTCTTACAACATATCGCTTCTGCTTAATGAAAACAAAAAAAAAAACAAAGTTCAAGAACCTTAACACCTGCATTTATCTATCGTTTGTGACGTTACGTGACCTTTACCTTGATTGTTTATTTTTCCTATGAAAATAATAATATATTTTCTAAGCTATCTCTAACTACACTTGTTAACATATTTTACATTTTTCAACATAACTGTGTCTCAACACACCTGCTGTGTTTGGCTTCTCTATTCCTTCCATATACTTGTGATCACATTGTCACACTTATTAATATACCAACCCACGTCATCTAGCGCTTCACATTTAAGCAATTAGTTTGAAGAATTTATTACCCTTTGAAAAAAATACAATCCTGATTGTATAGAAATTTTTAGTTTTTTAATTTTTAAAAAACAACAATTTTCTTATACCTTTTTTTTCTTTCATATCGCTTCTGCTTATTAAAAACCAAATTCAAAATTCAATAACCTTAACACCTGCATTCATCTTACATTTCCAACCCTCATCATTCTTCAATGGCCTACGTGATTAAACTTTTTAAACACATTTATTAATTTTTCAATACAAATTTTCTACTCCCAAATATTATTCTTGTTAAACAGAAATCAACACATTTTTCTTTTTTCTCACCAAACCCCTATACACAAGATCAGTACACACCACAATACTATTATATCCACGCACAAACAAAAATAATACATTTGAAAACGAGAAAACCTTTATTAATTATTCACTAAAGATTTTCTACTCCCCAATATTACTATTTACACTTTTTAGTTATTCAAACCACGATCATTTAAATAAAACCTAAAACAGAAGTTAACATATTTTCCTTTCATCACCAAATCCCTATACACAAGATCAGTACATACTATCATACTATTCCATCCACTTACACAAGATCAATGCACACCTGCATTTTTAATTACTCAAATCACGATCATTTCAATAAAACCTTAAACATAAACTAACATACTTTCTTTTTCTCACCAAATCCCTATACACAAGATCAATGCACACCTGCATTTCACAACTACACTCATGTGACCCTTGTCATTATTAATGGCCTACGTACTTGACATTAATGACTTCCTTATGTTAATGAGACACGTGCTAGACCCTTTTTTACACTCCCCCTAATTTATTACCCATTAATAATGACATTAATTGCTTTTGCATGACAATAATGGCTTCTGCATGAATGATTTATGGCTTTTGCATGATTTCCAAACATTTCATGCACTTTTTGGCCGGAAGTGGTTTAGAATTCCCAGTTCCTGTATACGAGCATTATTGTGCTTTCCGCCTTTTTTATCCACATTACTTAAGTCATAGCTCTGCAGACGTTCAACGCAGTGTGCAATTTGCCCCTCAGGATTTTAAGTTGAATCATCCAACGCGGAGTGGTCCGTCCTTAAAATGAAATGTTGACTATATACGTAAGTACTTTTGGTATTGTTTAACACACTCCAGCACTGCTAAAAGCTCCCTTCGTGTAACGCAGTAATTTCTTTCAGGCTTGGTGAGCACCCTACTGTAGTAGCCAATGAACTTTTCTGTTCCATTAAACTCTTGAGAAAGCACTCCTCCTATTCCATAGCCACTTGCGTCCGTGTCCAATATGAATTTCTGTCCAGCTATTGGATAGTCGAGGACTGGTGCCATACACAAAAGATTCTTGACCTCCTGGAACGCTTCCTCCGCTGCTTCACTCCAGTGGTATGGTTACGATTTCCTGGTCAACTCGTGAAAGCTAGCAGCCACTTGAGCAAAGTTTGGCACAAATCTCCTGTAGTATGTGCAAAGCCCTAGGAAACTACTCAGTTTATGAAGATTTTGTCGGCGAGGCCAATTCTTTACTGCCAGTACTTTGTCTTCATCAGTAGATACGCCCTCTGCTGTTACACGATGCCCCAGGTATTTGACCTCCTTTTGAAACAAAGCACATTTTTTAACACTTAATTTTAATCCTGCAGCTGTTATACGCTTGAAAACCTCATGCAGGTTTTTGAAGTGTTCGTCAAAAGACTTCCCCATCACGATTATGTCATCCAGATATACTAAGCACGTCTTCCAATTGAGACCCTTAAGCACACGTTCCATTAAACGCTCAAAAGTAGCTGGAGCGTTACAGAGCCCGAATGGCATCACCTTGAACTGCCATAAACCACCACTTGCGCTAAAGGCAGTTTCCACTTGCCAATAGCCGCTCTGCAAGTCCAACGTAGAGAACCATTCCATTCCAGCCAAGGTGTCTAAGGTATCGTCAGTTCTAGGCAACGGATAACTGTCTTTCTTGGTGACGTCACTGAGCTTCCTGTAGTCAACAGAAAATCTGGTACTGCCGTCCTTCTTCTTTACTAAAACTATTGGTGAACTCCATGTACTCGAGGATGGCTCAATGACTCCGTTCCATTTCGCTGACAAGTTCTTTGACCTCGTTTCGCTTTGCTAGGGGAACACTTCTGGGTGCTTGTTTTATAGGCCTCGCTTCGCCAGTATTAATTTCATGTTTAACAACTGCCGTTCTACCTTGGCTTTTATTATTTAGGGCGAAGACGGAGGCATGTTTTCTCAGCAACTGCTTTGCTTTGTTTCTGTCAGGAGGTGTTAGTCCTGCCACCCATTTGTTCACCTGTTCTGCTAATGAATCTCTTTCTGTGGCTGCTATTTTAGGACATGCTGTATTCGCTGCACAATTAATTATGGCTTCTGCTGGCTCACATCGACCCAGGTCAAAATTCCTGTTAAGAGTTTTTTTCGCTATTAGACAGATTAAGTACTCTTACAGAAACTCTGCAATCGTCGCAGATTTTCACTAGGGCTGTTATGATATCGTCTTTTAATGTTTTATGTTGAAAGACAAGAATTGTTCAAAAACTGCTGAAATAAAACATAAAATTTTGCTTTTTATAAATTGTTTCTGTTTTTGTTTATTATATAAATAAAAACTGTAAAAGTTATACAAGAATTATCATTAAAATTAAAAAAATATTATAACATTAAATTGTATGTTTTTTATTTGTATAAGATTTTTGAAATATAAAAGTATAGTTGTTAGTTTGACTCGTTTGTAAACTTTGGATTAACAACAACCGGCACCTTGACTGAGTTGCTATAATATTAAATTTGTTGGTCAATTTCAGCAGTTAAACTCAACGAATAACACGTATATACCAAATTATAGCCAATATATGTGGCTTTCATCCACAATTGGTCCCATCCAGAAACAACTTTTAGTTTCCGAGATATAAGCCCATATGTAGTATGAGTGAAAGTTGAAAATTTCTTTTTTTTTAAATTTGGTTCAAGAAAATATGATCAACGAATAACACATATATACCAAATTATAGGCAATATATGTGGATTTCATCCACAATCGGTCCCATCCAGGAACAACTCTTAGTTTCCGAGATATAAGCCCATATGTAGTATAGTGAAAGTTCAAAAAATTTTTTTTTTTTTTAAACTTTTTTCAAGATAATATGCTCAACGAATAAGACATATATACCAAATTATAAGCAATATATGTGGCTTTAATTCGCAATTGGTCCCATCCAGGAACAACTCTTAGTTTTCGAGATATAAGCTCATATGTAGTTTGAGTGAAAGTTGAAAAAAAAATTTTTTTAATACTTGGTTCAAGAAAATATTTTCAACGAATAACACATATACACCAAATCAGAGGCAATATATGTGGCCTTCAACCACAGTTGGTCCCATCCAGGAGCAACTCTTAGTTTTCGAGATATAAGCTTATATGTAGTATGCGGGAAAGCCCATATATAGTAGTTGTAAAGTATTTTAATCTTTTTTATAAAACATTTTTTTTTTGTTTATAAAATATAGATTTTTATTAATTTATTGCTTTAACTTTTGAATAATTTATTAACATTGTTATATGTTATAAAACTTTTTATTTCCGGTTTGTTAAGTTAGTTTGTTAACTTGAAAATCCTCTCTCAAAATAAAAAAAGAAGAAGAGCTGATATTCATTATTGATTTCGTAATAGAAGTTGCCATACAATTTATAAAATCCAGCTACCTTTTGGTGAATTAAAACCTGGCAGCCAGGCCTGCCATATTTGACGATTTATCGGTATTTTGCCGGTTATTCGCCTTAAATTTATTAAAGTGCCGATTCGCCGATTTTGGCTCTAAAAATGCCGATTTTTTGATAAACACCGGAACAAGGTAACTTTATTGTTTTACAATAATTTATAACTTTATTTATTATTTGGCAACACTAGAATACTTGTAACATTAGAAAGAGACAACAATAAGTCAGCACTTCCATTTGCTGTTATAAAAAAAGTCGTTGGAAAAAACAGTTCTTAACTGTATGTGAGCTATTAAAAAATAAAAAGGTCTTGCTCTTGTGAATGATCAACAGATCTATGCAACACCAAGTCATTGTGTTTGGTTGTGAAAGTAAAAAAGTTGAAGAAGATTAATGCTATGCTAAAGGTTTCTACAAATTTTATACAAAATCACAAAAACTACGAGCCAATTTGATAGGATTAGGTGCTGCCGTTATGACGGGCTCTAATAATGATATTCCAAATTTATTTGTTAGAAAATGTGTTTGGCACTCACTTTCATTACGTGCATTAAATACTTGTCTTTAATTAAATTCCGAATTTAAAATTCTACTTAGAGATATTTACAATTACGTATCAAATAGTCCAGAAAGACTTTATTAATTTTAATTATATTCAAAAACACCTAAAAATAAAACCAAAAAATTACTGCACCAAAGTCAAACCAGATGGCTGGCGCGTGAAGCAGTAGTTGTTTGAATACTAGATTTGTATGAAGCGCTGAACATTTACTTTTCATTTGCTGGTTTTATTGATCAAATCGATACAGCGAAAACAATGGTAAAAAATTTAAACCAACCAAATAAAATATATTTATCCTCTTAAAATATATTCTTGAGTGAGTCAAATGATTTACAAAACTTAAGCAGCCAAATGGAAAGGCTTCTAAGAACTGTACTTAGTAATTTAAAAAATTGATGAAATTTATTTAGTGGAATTTTGGAAAGTTTTTTGAGGAGCGAATTTGGTCTCATTGGATAAAGAGTTAATATAAGAATTAGAACATAACAAAAACGAAATAAGCAAAATAAATAAAAAAGTGTATTAATTTTTATTTAGAACTTACAATTCAAATATTAAAAACATTTTGATTTTGAACATAAATCTTAATATAAATTATGTTTATTTTAAACAAAATTATGTTTTATTGTATCCAAAATGTTTTTTTAACTTTTTAATTATTTGCCGATTTTTTAAAATTAAAGTGCCGATAAAGCCGATTTTTGTGTGCAAAAGTGCCGATTTCTTATCAAAATTCCCTGGCCCCCTGCTGGCAGCACTTAATTATATCAAAGCTCCCATTTTTTTATATCGACACCTCAGAATTGTTTTGGTCCAATAGCCACTTAAAAAATTAGTTAGGTATGGAATATATACTTGAATATACTATTTCTGACTTAAGTTAGTTTAACATTGTTTTGCCCCTAAAAGCAATGATTATACTATGAGGCAATATCGTGCAAGAAAACATGATAATAAACAAAATTATTATTTTGCCTTATTACATACATAAAATTTAAGTTAGAACTGCAAATACCCTTATTTTATTTGGAATTGTTGTTTTATGTGGAACATCGTTTCTTCAAGAAAAAGTTTGATTTATGTATATGTTTTGACAATAAGTGCAAAAAAGAAAATATAACAGAAGGACTGCAAATTTTTGTGATTTAAAAAAATGTTAGTTAAAAATTTTTTTACGTGTTTACTATTTTTATGTTTTAGTATTATGTATTTTTATGTTTCTTTAAGTATGTACTCGTTCATATGTATGTACAATTATAAAATGTATTAAGCCATAAAATATAATAGTAAGTCTCTTGACTTTATGCATTTTTTAATAAAGTAAAAAATAAAAGTAAATGGAAGTTGCTACAGACACTGCACTCTCTCCTCCAAATAACATTAACATTTCATTTTAGTCATAATTTTATAAAGGAAAAAATTTAAACTTAATATGTATGTGAACAGAGCTAAATTAAAAAAAAAATTGATAAGAAGCACAAAACAATAATTTTTATCATATCCAAACGTATAAAAACGTTCTTATTCGTAAAAAATATGTCTAGAAATTTATTTTTTATAAAAATTATTGATCGGTTATATTTTGAGAAATTCTAATGTTAGTATTTTTCTCGTTTCTGGCATACGTTAAAACAATCCTGAAGTGACGATATTATTAATATAATGGCCACACCTTTGGTTTTAATTTTTTTCTGGCAACTATAGTTATGCGAATAAAAAAGTTTGTGTCTGGCAGCCTACATTAAGAAAAAGAGTTATCACTCATTTTGCTTCTCAATATAAAGAGAGAGAAAGAGAGCAATTCTCTCTTCATGTTGAGTCAAAATTTTAGTTTGTTATATTTAGTTTGTTATCTTCTCGCCCGCAAAGTTTTTATATGCCATAGTTTATCTAATATTAACTGCAGCGGTTTGTCAATATTTTTAATATTGACACTTGCTTTATGCGTTTTTTAATTTTTTCCTCCGCCTTCTTTATTCATCTGTGATCATAACAACTGAGTTGGCCGAAATTAAGGTGATGTTGGTCGAGGTAACAAAAAACAACTTATGGGGCAACAACGTAAATGCTATTTTTTCAATAAAAACAGAGAAAGAGCTAAAAAGCTTAAACGAAAAAGTTATAAGCATTGGGGAAGAAAAATTATTATATTATTAAGAAAAGGATTCAGAAGAAGAATTGGACAAAAATGTCGATAGTGACAACCGGAAAATTAAATTTTATAGCCTTGTGGCCTTTTAATTCTGTTTATTGTAAAAAAATCCGTTTTATGGCATTAAAAACACTGTTTTTTAGCCAAAAGTTGTTTACTTATCTGTGGTTTAAATACGCTTATTAAAAAATGTTAATGCAGTGAAAGTGAAAAAAATCAAAGTAAATAAGAATTATTGCTTTTCGTAGCCGAATACCGAAAGGTATTCTTATTTTTAAATATAATAAATGCCTTAAATCATATATTGTTTGTTTGATGTAATCATTGAATACAAGAAATTTAATATGTTATAATTATTTGTTTTTTCAGTGTATGGTAAGTTCTGTAGTTTCAATCAGGCTAATGCTTGAACATAATCACGATGTGGTCGGAAAATCGACAGCCAACAGCCTTTGTGAGCGTTCCATACCTTAACAGTAGTGTTACTCAAGCACTTATTACTAAAAAAAACGGAAAATAACTTAGTACGTGTATATAAACACAAGTAGAACTAAACATACAATTTCTACCATTACAGCAAAGAACAAAGTCATTGACCCAATCGTTCTGATGTTCCATTGACTGTATATGTACACTTTTCATTTGATTCGGAACGTGAGTTCCATACACGTATAATCGCAACCCTGCCGGCAGAATAAAGTTAACCGTTATTCGGATCTAATTGCCTCGCATTGACTCCATTTCGATGGTGCACAAATGGCATTTTGTATGATTAAGACGCGATTATAACTGGCAACACAGTTGCAATAGTTCACCCAGAATATTCTAGAGGCTTTATTCTTAGGTATATATACACACACATTGAAATTTTATGTATATTTTGATTTAATGAATTGTAATAACGCTTACTAAATTGACACATTCTAACTTTACTTTTCAATAAAGGCGTATGAATTTTTGCCTTAAAAACTTGTTTGAGATCTAATCATGAAAATTATAAAGAGAAAGTGTTTTTGTTGAATAGTAACAAACATTCAGAAGTGGGATAATATTATTCACTGGCTGAATAGAAGATAAGTGGTTGTTCAAAATTATTCCTGAGTCCCGAGTTTGATGTTGAGTGCTGATTTGCTGTCGTTTTCCAGTGGTGCAGATGCATAGAGGTGTGCCATCGAATACTTAAAGAAAGTTGCCTGGTTGTTGCTGTTGGGGTACGCTGTTGGGGCAAGTAACTTGGATTGTGGCGGTGGTACTTTGTTGTTTCGTTGTACTGGTGGCGTGTTGGCAGTAGATGTACATAAGAGCGCTGTAAATTATTTCTGTACGCGGAGTTAATAAAAGAGGTTTTAGCTGTTGGACGGTGGTAAGAATATTGATTGATTTTGTAAGTGAACTAAAATAAAACGTTACGACCGCGAAAATGAGTTATTCGGAAAATCAACACGTTTCAATTGAAATGTTAGCACAGCTTTTGGAACAAAATGCTGAACTTATTAGAACACTTAGGACGAACGTGACCGATGGTGTGAACAATTAAACTCTGAATTTTAACGTGGTTCCAGATTTGCACAAATCAATAAAAAAAATTACTGGCGGGGAGAATGAAGGGGATGCTGCTTCATGGTTTGAATCAGTGAATGGTATGGGCGATCTGCACGGTCTGATTCTTTTCGCTTAGTCCCAATTTTCACGAAACAATTCTTATTAATAAACTTATCACTCTTTCTTCTTTGAACTTGCCTTGTCGTTTTCACAATTCTTAGCTTATTGTTTTAGCGGTTCAACAACAAACAACAACAACAAATTTAAATTTGTGTATAAAAACATACAACATTTAATCAGCTAAAAGTTACGAATAAGAAAGTAAAACGAATTGAACGAGTACTTCAGCTTATGTACTCGTTTCTTTTCCTCTTGTCGCCCTCACTTACAAGCAAAAGGGATAAGCCGATAGGAATTGCCTAGTGAAAATGGGACTTAGAGTTGGTGCGCTCAAACTTAACGGACGGTGCATCTGACTGGTTTTACTCTTTAAAAATTTGGAACAGAATTCCACAATACGTTTATGAGGCAAGAGAGCGTTGCTGAACAGTGGTCGACTTTATTAAATTATAAACAGAGAAAATTTGAAGATGTTTTTGATTACTACTTTGCGAAAAAAAAGTTATGTGATAGTTTTTAATTATCGTTTAATGAAACAAAATCGCAAATTATTCAAGGTTTAAATGATCGTGAATTAAAAACGTTTTTACTATGTAGAACACATGCAGACTCGAATGTTTTGTTGGCTGACATACGAGAGTTCAATCGCACGATGGGAGTCCATGCAAAAGAACGCACAGTAGTTCAAGCGAAACAAATCAAGCAAGAAAATATTTTGAAAGAGCCCAATATGAAAGGACATTTTAAAAAGAACTGTACATCGCCGATAATTTGTAAAAACTGTAACAAACCTGGGCACATTAAAAGAAATTGTTTTATGGATGATGATAAGAAAAAAATCAAACGGGATTTCAACGCAAAAATTGCGCTGTGGCCAAAAGTTATAACGAACCGGTTAGTATGAATGAAAAGTATTTCTTTGATGCTAAACTCAATAACAATTTGGTTAAGTCGTACGTTGATTTTGGCGGTCAGTGCGTAATGACTACGAAGTCTACGGCAGCTAAACTTGGTTTCAAAGTTAATACGGCGCCTGCAGATAGTTCCATGGTAAGAGGTGTAGGTGGTGGTATGGCCCGTACGAAAGGTGTTTTTGGTACAACTTTAAAAGTCGATCAAGCGAGTGCAGATGTGATGGTACATGTGGTTAATGATGACGTCATCGACATACCATTACTTTTCGGTCAGCCGTTTACAGAACAGCCTCATGTTACCTATTATAAAAAAGGAGATAAATTGTGAATATTTATACAGGTCAATTTACCCGACAACAATTTAGATAGAATCGAAATTCCTGTCTTACCAAAACTAAAAACAAATCTATGGGTTAAAGAGGCTACCGTTTTGCCACAGAATCATATCGGTTTTGTTGCTGTCACGACTGGTGAGGCTGTAAGGGAGCAACAAGACGTATTTATAGAATCAAACACTAACCGATATAAAAGTATTATTCCAGCCTGTGTAATAAATGCCAATGCTGATGGTTTAGCTGTACCAGTTTTGAGTTGCTCAGCGGTTGATATAACATTTAAAGTAGGTGAGCGTGTCACAAAAGCAGTTTTATGTAATCTTGGTGAATCGAAAACCGAGCGCGAGGAATGCGGTGAAATTAAAGCCAATTTTTTGGATTTAACTGAAATTAACACTGAAATATCTGGTGATAATAAAGCCGCGTTGTTGGAACTGTTGCAACAATATAGGGATTGCTTTGCGCTTGATATCAGAGAACTTGGTTGTGGGACCAAAACGGAATTTTCAATTGAATTAACAGATAAAACACCCATTACTTACAAGCCGTACAGATTGAGTGAGAAATAGCGTGCAATTATTCGTGAGGAGATGAAGCAATTAAAAGAAGCCGGTATTATAGTCGATTCGAATTCTGATTATGCTAGCCCAATTTTGATAGTGCGCAAAAAGAACAGCGAAAGGGGAATTTACATTGATTATCGTGCTTTAAACCGTGTCGCCGAGAAGATGAAGTACCCTTTGAGAGTCATCGCCGATCAAATTAATCGTTTACATGGAATACAATATTTTAACATTGTGGTATTATTTTGGTCCTTACTTTGAGTATACCCTATAGTCTTTGGTTATATTTATACAGCTGCCAAGGGGGACAGCTTAACACTAGGCGTTCAAAGGAACTGCCGAAATATGGAGATATTAAAAATAAAAACAAGGCTGTTAAAGCCGATATATGTTTCTACTCTTAAAGTCTGCTTTATTAAAGTTTTGTTCCAGCTTATATACTACTTATGAAAATAACCCTTAGCCTCTCTAACTTATTCTAGCTTACCACTACTACTTCATTTGTATCATTCAGTGTCATGAAATTGGCTTACAGTAACCAATCACAAATCAACATGCTTACATGCACTTAAGCATGTTAAATTTTTTAGAAAAAAACGCACCCTATTATAAATATAATATTTGGTGTTGTTAAATTCGGCCCTTCACAAGGCTGACGTCGCCGCCAGCGACCTAGGCATTTTTTTTTTTTTTTTACTTTTGGAGCGTTGCCCGTAAACTGGATTTAAGCCGAAAATCTTAAGTAAGCGACGCGAATCCTAAGAGCAGCACTTAATTCAATTTGACACTCATTTATGATTAAAATTGAGTTTATTGAACTTAGGGCAAACAGTAATGTGCTTAGTCAACACGTGTAGACTGCTTTTATCAATGTTACAATATTTCCAAACTACTTGTTGTTCTATTTATGTGTCAATAACATTTATGTGTCATTAATACAGTGTGTGGCCATCAGTTACGATACATGTTTGTGATTTTTTCTTTTTAATTTCATAACTAGTATATGTTATAGTAATTTATTTAGTTTTTACAGTATTCATAATTATATTTATTCAATTGTTACAATATTTTGGTAAGTGATGATCTTAAGTATTATTACAAATATTTTAATTTTTTTATAATGTATTAAATTTTTTTAAGTTATTGTTATGAAATTCTTTTTGTTTTCCATTGTAGTCTATAGTACTGTTTACGCCATTCCTACTTATTAGTCTAAAAGGTCCTTTATATGGACTTTGACCCTTTTTCCTATTTTCTAGTTTTATTAAAACTAAGTCTCCTATGTTTAGACTAATATTATTTTTGCATTTATCATTTAAAATTCTTTTTTGTTTTGTTTTTATTACTAATTCTTTTGCTCTATTTAAAGCAAATTGTAAATTCAATTCCTGTACGTAGTCTTCATAATTATAAATTTTTGTTTCATTGTTTAGCATATCAGAGGATAGATATGGCAGTTTTCCAAATACAAGTTCAAAAGGTGTGTATCCCGTATCAATGTGTGGTGCCGTATTGTAGGCAAAAGTGGAATATGGAATCCACTTATCCCAATCATAATCATTTGCGGTTGTTAACAAGAATTCATTAGGAACCCTATTGTTTCTTTTTATTGAACCTAATGTTTCATGGTGGTATGGTGTTGAAAATACTTGTTTGATTTGTAATAATGAGCATATGTTTTTCATAAGTTTATTTGTAAATTCTGTTTCTATGTCGGATTTAAGTACTTTGAATTGACCGTATTTTAAAATTAAATGTTTAACTAATGTTTTTGCTGTGACAAGTGCATCTTTTGTCGGCATTAGGTGTGCAACGACAAATTTTGTCTATTCGCATTGCATTGTTAAGATGTAGCCGGAATTCGTTTGAGATTCTAAGAGGACCTACGACGTCAATTGAAATCACTTCAAAACTATTGTTTGATGTGTCTGTTAGTGTAAGTGGTTCTTTTATGTGTTTTGTTGTTTTTTTTTTTTTTTTTTTTTTTTTTTTGTTACAAATTTCACAATAAGATACGAATTGTTTTACCATCTTGTTCATGTGCTTCCAGATGTATCTTTGTTTTAATTTAATGATTGCTTTTCTTATTATTAAATGAACAGCGTGGGTGGTATTGTGGAATTGGTCAATTAGTTTATATTTTAGAATATCATCTGTTATTCTTTTTGGGGCATTATATAATATTATTTTTAATTGAGGACTTTTGTTATTTCTTATTATCTTTGCATATGCTTCTTTTAATTCTTCTATCGTATACACTCTAAATATTTCATAATTATTTGCTAGCGCTAATTCTTTTATATTTTCTTTCTTCATTTCAGTTTTCTCAGAATCTAATCTTGTTTCGCTGATTTATCGCTGAATCTTGCATGCTTATCATCTTCATTATTCATATTCTTGAGATGTAACTTCTTCCTAGTCGAATCTGGTTTCGTTACAACCTTTATTCTTATTATACTTATCTTAGGTACGTAATTTCTTCATAATCGAATTTGGTTTCGATGAATTATCATTACGCCCTATGTGCACAATATTTTTTTCAATAATTATATCTTCATTTTCTATATCTTCGACTTAATTAAATTGCAATTTCTTTTTATCCTTGATGTCATTGATGGATATACATTCCCATATTTGAAGTTGATCAGACTTCTGAGAAATGCATGTTTCTTCTGCGCGCGCTCTATTATTATCATTATTACTTGCCTCATTTGCTATCTTATTTTTTCCCTTATTTCTCATAGCCCCTGTAGTTGCCAGTATTTTTCTTTCCTTATTATCAATTTCTTTTGGTATCATTTGTTTTAATATTCCTGAATCTAATTCTATCCTGGAAAGTGCGTCGGCATTTGTATTCATCCTTCCTTTTTTTATAAACAATTGTAAAATCATAGTCACTTAAATCTAGTCTAATTCTAGCCATTTTTGATGAAGGATTTTTATGCGAAAATAGTGAAATTAATGGTCTGTGGTTTGTTACCACTATGAATTATCTGCCATATAAGTAAGTCTTGAAACAGTTTATGCTCCAATGAATTGCTAACAATTCTTTTTCTATAACCGGCTTATTAATATAATGCTTTTGTAAAGATTTACTTGCGTAAGATATTGGTAAATCTTGACCTATTTCACCTTGGGATAATACTGCTCCTAATGCGTCTGTTGTCAAAATGAAAGGTTTATCAAAATCTGGGTATTGCTTAGTTTTTCTTTTAATTGTTAAAAAGCATGTTGGCATTTTTCCGTCCAGATGAATTTTGTTGATTTCTTTAATAGCGCGTTCAAATGTTTTGCAATGTCGGCAAAGTTTGGTATGAATTCTCTGTAGTAATTGCAAAATGCTACGAATCGTCGTACTTCGTCCGCGTTTTTTTTTTTGTATTGGATAGTTTTTTATTACATCATATTTGGATGGGTCTGTTTTCACACCGCCTTTTGTCATTAAATGTAATCGGTCTAGTACTTTTATTAAATTTTGATTGTGATGATTTAGACTACAGCCGTAGACAATTATGCCATCAACATAAAGAAATGCTTCGGATTCTAATCCCGATAGTGCTATTGTGAGCATTCGGTGAAAACTGTTGGAAGAAATTTTTAGTCCAAATGGGAGTCTTTTAAATTGAAAATTTTCCAGTGGTGTGGAAAAAGCTGTCAATGGTCTGTATTCTTTATTTAACTCAATTTGATGAAAGGAGCTAGTCATGTCGAGTGTAGAAAACCATTTTGCTCTACCTAATTTGTCTAAAATGTCTTCTAATCTAGTTAAAGGAAATTTGTCATTGACAATTTTATTGTTAAGCTTTCTAAAATCTACAAGTCTCCATTTCTTTTTATCTTCTATATTCTTCTTTGGTACCAAAAGGAGTGGAGCATTATATGGGCTAATTGATGGTTCTATTATTTCGTCATCAAGCATTTTCTGTACTTAGTATTTTATTACATCAGTATGTGAATGTGGTAATCTATAGTTTTTTATGTAAACTGGTATGTTGTCTGAAGTCGTGATTGTTTGTTCATAAAAATTGTAGACGGTTAATTTTTTTGATATTGTTTAAATATTCCTATTGACTATGCTTTTGCAAATTCGTCATTATGGTGTAATTACAGTTTATTCACTATTCTTTCAAAACGTTTGTTATTGCTCACATTATTGTAACTTAATATCTTATAATTTTTAAGTGGGTCAATCTGGAGTTGAATGCCTTTTATTGTCACAGTTTCGTTAGTTGTGTTTAAATTTTTTACGTGTGTCATTCCACTTTTTGGTGCTATTGAATTACTTAAAAATATTCCCTCTTGTAATTGTTTATTAAATATGACGCAATCTTTTTTACTCTTTAATTTGATGGCTTGTATAATTTCTGTTCTGGGCGAAATTGTTATTTGTAGTGAAGAAATTGGTTTTGATTGCATGGGCAGAATTATGGTAGAATCATTTATAAATAAAGAAATTGTAAATGTCTCGTAATCAATTTTACAAAGATATTATTGCAGAAAAATCTACCAATTACGCCATCTGTTTCAATAGGAAAATCTGAGTTTACTAGATGAAAAGAATGTTAACATTTTTCATCTGGTAAGGATAGTTCAAGATCTATTGTGCCTTAAGGGTATATTTCTTCTTTTGTGATTCCAGTAAGTTTAAATTTTTGTTCTGGGTTAAATGGTTCGCCTTCAAACTCCTTAGACATGCGACAATGTGATATGTCAGCGCCTATGTCGATAAGAAATGTCATAATTCTATTCTTGTATTTTGTGTTTATAAAATTTGTTCTGTTGGAAAATACTCTATACATTCTTAATTCTGGCTCTCCGGATAATTATGTATTCCGGGCCTGCTTCGTTTCCCAAACTTTGTATAGTGTGTACATATCTATTGTTGTTTCTGTTTATGTCATCTTGATTATTGTTAAAGTTTCTTCTTTGACTGAAATTTGTATATCGATTATTGTTGAAAATATTGTTCCTGGAAAAATTTGTGTTCCTTGTTGAATTATTGTTATTGTGATAGTTGATATTTCTTGTGTAATTGTTTTTGTTAAAATTTTGATTGTTGTAAGGCCTATTATTGTTGTAGTTAGTGAACGTGTTGTTGGTTTTGTTGTGATTTTGTGATTGATACCGTGGTTTTTCCTTTCTTATATGTAGAATCGCGTTATTTGTTGCCTTATTTTCATTTTCAAGTTCAATTGCAAGTTCTGATGCTTCTTGCAATGTGGTTGGTCGCGACGCGTATATTGTCGATTTAAAGTTTTCATTTAGTCCTTTTTTGAAAGTATCTAGGGCTAATTTATTTTTTAATTTAATTATTATGTGCTTTTCTGCTGTTGAGGCAGTATTTCCTAGTTCTTCTATCCCTAGTTTATTTAGGCTGTCTATTATATGCAATATTTTGTCTTTAAATAAATTAACTGGCACTTTCCCTTGGAACAGTGTACTGAGCTTGTATTGTAACTCGGTATTGTTTTGGTAGGTTTATACCTGTCTTCTAGCAATTCTTTTAATGCTTCAAAACATTCTGGTTTGATATAACTTCCTATAATAAATGTACTGAAGAAAATCTATTTTTGCTGTGTCTGATAAAGTTTTGTTTATCAGCTCTGCTGTTATTAAAAAACTTTCAAGCTCTGCGTAATTACCAGCAAACAATGGAAAGGCTTTTGAAACGGTTTCTAAAGTAAATTCTGCCACTGTGATATTTCGTCCTGTTTCAGATTCTTTCTCGTGTTCTGCTAAATATTCTTTAATATTTGTATAGTTTTTGAATTGTATTCTTAACGCTATTACTAAATCATTATTTTCTTGTTCTGCCCCTGCTATGATAAAGTCTTAGTTTATATTTTCAATATATTCTAATTTGTCTTTATAGTTTTCTTTGTATATGTTCTGCCTGGATTTTTCTTTAGAGTTTTTAGAACTTCTTGCTGTTTTTCTATATTTTCTTCAATAGCTTGTTAACAAGCATTTTTATCCTTGTTAACTTTAAAATATGTATATATATATATATATATATATATATATTTATCTATGTTTTTATTTATATATTATTTTTTTTAGCTACACTAATTACTTAGATTGTTAAAAATTCTTTTATTTTTAGACATCGATAATAGCATTTTTTGTGCTTCTTGTGTTTTTATGTTTTTGTACATAATTTTTAAAATAATTTTTAATTTTTTAAGATACATATAATACTAACGCTATTATACCTAAAGTTATTACATATTCTGGTATTATAGTTGCAGTATTTTTTTTTGTTATATTTTATTTCATTATTTAATTTTCTTTTCTAATTCTTATTTTAATTTTTTATCTTTTGCTTTGTTTCCTCTTGCTCGTTTTTGGTAGTTGCGAACACCAAGCTTTTAAAAGCAACGCCTTATTTTCTCTGATCTGGAACTTCTTCGCAGCTCTCTTCTTCTTTTTCTGCTCTTGTGTCTGTTCTTATGATGCCTTATGCTGTTTTGTCCTTCTCCAGTATTCCTCGATTGTAATGGCTCTTGGTCCTGTTGTTCTGGGTAAAGGAATGCAGACCGGTGCTTCTAAGGGTGTCGGTTCCGGCTTATACCCTTCACTTATGAAATTCTCCCACTTCTTGAAAATCTCATCGATTTCCTTCTGCATTTTCTAGTGTATTAACTTTTTTTATTAATACAAAAAATACAATAATTATGCAAAATATTTGACAAATGTTGGTCCGTTAAGGGCACGATCGTCATGTGGTATTATTTTGGTCCTTAATTTGAGTATACCCTATAGTCCTTGGTTATATTTATACAGCTGCCAAGGAGGGCAACTTATCACTAGGCGTTTAAAGGAACTGCCGAAATATGGAGATATTAAAAATAAAAACAAGGCTGTTAAAGCCGATATATGTTTCTACTCTTAAAGTCTGTTTTATTAAAGTTTTGTTCCAGCTTATATTCTACTTATGAAAATAACTCTTAGTCTCTCTAACTTATTCTAGCTTACCAATACTACTTCATTTGTTTCATTCAGTGTCATGAAATTGGCTTACAGTAACCAATCACAAATCAACATGCTTAAATGCACTCAATTCAATTTGACACTCATTCATGATTGGAATTCAGTTTATTGAACTTAGGGAAAACAATATTGGGCTTAGTCAACACGTGTCGACTGCATTTATTAATGTTACAATATGTCCAAACTACTAGTTGTTCTATTTATGTATTATTAATACAGTGTGTGGCCATCAGATACGATACATGCTTATTATTGTTTGATTGATTGTGGTGGTACACTACAACATGCTTGATATGCGGAGTGGCTACTATCAGGTAAAGGTGGCTGAAGGTAATCGCCACGTAACCGCTTTCGTAACTCCGAATGGCCACTATCAGTTCCTCCGGATGCCGTTTGGTGTGGCTAATGGCCTGGCCGTTTTGCAGAAACTTCTAAATTCTGCATTAGGACACTTGCGATTCACCACAGCCATGGGTTATTTTGATGACATACCTGCGAAAAGTGTTGATGAGTGTATTTGAAGTTGAGTTATTTCCCCGTGTAAACTAAAAACCAATGCTGTTGTTGATTTTAAATGCCAAACTAACGTACATGAAGTTCGTCAGTTCATCAGATTAACAAGTTATTTCAGACATTTTATTGAAAATTTTGCAATTTTGGCAAAACCTTTAACAAATTTAATGAAAAAAGAGATTGCTTGGAAATGGACCGAAATCGAAGAAAATGCGTTTAACTGTTTGAAGAGAAAATTAACACAAACCTCGTATTGTCAATTTATTGCAAGGATGCCGTGACGAAGGTACACACGGATGCTTGTAAAGACGACTTGGCAGGTGTACTCTTACAAAAGCAGATCGACGGCAGATTTCACCCGATTTCGCCAGCCGCCAAACCTTAAATGAAGAATCGCGCTATCACTGTACTGAGTTGGAAGCGTTGGCAGTTGTATGGGTGCTGGAACGTTTTCGTGTCTATTTGATAGGAATTCCATTCACTATTAAAACCGAGTGTAATGCCGTGAGAAGTTCGTTGACAAAGAAAGACATTTTACCCAGATTTGGAAGATGGTGGCTTAAATTGTCTGAATATGATTTTGAAATACAGCACACGCCTGGAGCTCAAAATAGGCACGCTGATGCATTGAGCCGCAATCCAGTTAGCCCACCTGAAGATACTAACGCTGTTGCGGATATTTACGTTTTTCATTCGAGTTTGGAAACAGCAGACTGGGTAAAAGCACTACTACTACTGATCCAAAAATTACTTACATAAAGAATGTTTTACGGAACGAAGCTGAAATGTCGGAAGAAGACAAGACGATTTAGAATAAGTTCAAAGTTAAAAATGGTCAAGTCTACAAGGTGGAGAACAACAACAACCTCTTGTATATTCCAGATGGCGCTAGATATAAAATCGTGCTGTCTTGCCATGACGAACTAAGTCATATTGGCGTTGACAAAGTTGTACATAAAATTAAAGAAAAATATTGATTTCCGAGACTTAAAAATTACGTCAAAAGACTTGTTGGTGCCTGTATGGAGTGCCTTCAAACAAAAAATCAGCTGGAAAAAAACAAGGGTTCTTACACTCAATCGATAAAATTGGAGTACCATTTAATACTATCCATGGTGATCATCTATGGCCGTTTGTCAAAAATAAATACGGTAATATGTATATTTTAGTTCTGATTGAAAGCTTTACCAAATTCTGCATCCTAAAACCCGTCCCTAATGTAAAAAGCGAAACCACCGTACGTGCTCTTCGCGATGTCTCTCTCTATTTGGAACCCCAACCCGTATCATATCAGATAGAGGAACCGCCTTTACCGGTACGCTGTTCCGAAAATTTTGCGAAGAGAAAAATATCGCCCATGTTTTGAATGCCACAGCAACACCACGAGCCAACGGCCAATCAGAGGCTTACCATAACCCCGATGTTAGCAACGTTATGCAGGAAACCGAATGGAAGCGACTGAGACCAACATATCGCTGTTGTCAAGTGGAGTGTAAACAACACCATACATCATGTTTTAAAAACAACGCCAATAAGCTAGATGACGAAATCGCTACTACTGCAGAAAGTGGCATCAATTCGTTGCGCCAAAAAACAATCGATCTTATCAGAACTGACCAAGAAAAACTAAGGCAATAATTCAACAAGAAAAGATGTGCTGCTCAAGATTATATCCCTGAAGATTCTGTAATTGTGCGACGTGATGCTATAAGTACAGGCGATTCTTTAAAGCTTATGCCGTTGTATAAAGGTCTATATGTGGTGACTGAGGTGTTGCCCAATGAGCGTTACCGTGTTGCTGATTTTCCCGATGTCCAAAGAAATCAACGTTTTTATGAATGTGTTGTAGCTGCTGAAGATATGAAGGGAGTAGCTGCCCCACCAGATGACCTTGGCAGTGATTCGTCTGCTGAATGCGACGAGCCCAAACCAAATAGGTCATCTAGCACAAAATCAACCCCGAATAGGATGGCCGAATGTTAGCTATTTGATGCAGGGAAATTTTTTTTTTTTTGTAATCTTGCAACACAGTTGCAATAATTCACCCAGAATATTCTAGACGCTTTATTCTTAGGTATATAGATACACACATTGAAATGTTATGAACTAATGCAAGGCGCATCTATAAGGTGTAGTCATCGGCGAATTGTTACAACAAAGCAACTTTTTTTCTTTTGTCTTGTATTCGAACAAAGCGTAAAACAGTCTCTAAAAATCATAATGAAAAAAATACGTTAAATGTAGTTTCGAAAAATGAAAATATATTAATATATGACTGACTTAAGGCTAGGTTTTTGTATAAGGTAGATAAATAAATATTTTATTTGCTTTGTATCAAGAATTTGAAAAAAGATTAATGGATTTCAACAGCAAAGGTTGATATTTTTATTAACAAATGTGACCAAAATTCCCGAAAATTTTTAATTAGAATTAATTTAACTGTAAGAAAATGGGATCTTAAAATAAAATTATAAAAAATTGAATTTTACAAACATTTAGATGCGCACATATTTCCGCAATTAATTAATTAGCCCAATCAAAATTATGAATTCCGTGGGAACAAGATAATAAATATTTCTTGCAAAAAACCGACTTCAAAGCAGACTTCATCTGTCTGCCTATAACGGTTCAAGAGTATGGCCACATTAGATTACATTAACTCTTGGGACCTTATTTCCCTAAGCTTTATACTTGTTCAACTGTTCAATATTTTAATTAACTAACTCAAATTATATTCTTGCTGTTGAAGTAGATTTAGCAATCACGTGCTGTGTAAATTTCAACCGTCTGTCTATAGCGGCTCAACAATTTGGCCATGTCCTCAGATTATATCATCTATTGTAAACTTTAAAATTTGTATACTTCTTATTATACCAAACAAAGCAGTGGACATTCTATCTTAAATTCGGTTCAATACGGCCTTGTAGAACAAATTACATTAATTTTAGGAACACCCTTTAATTTCTAAATTCAAATTATAAGCTTCTTGTTAAAGCGGATTTAGCAAAACAGGTCCCTTGTAAATTTCAGCGGTCTGTCTGTAACGGTTCTAAAGTTTGGCAACATACACCAAATTACGTCAACAATCAGGACACCAGTTTATTTCAAATTGTATATTTGTTGTTATAACCTGTTTTATACAGGTTCTTTGTAAATTTCATTCGTCTGTCTACAACTGTTTAAAATTGTGGCCATATACATCAAATTAAATTAACTATTGAGGTACCCTTTTAATTATAATTTTAACTATTTATACTTGTTACTATAACGGCCATGGCAATCGACATTCTGTTCAATTTGCAAGCGTTTGTCTATAACGGCTCAAAAGATAGGCCCATATAAGTAAATTTACATCAATTATGGGACATCCTTTAATTTCTAAATTCAAATTATAAACTCGTTGATATAGCAGGCTTAGAATTACAGGTCCTTTTTAAGTTTCAGCGTTCTGTCTGTAACAGTTTAAAAGTTCCGCCACATACACCAAATTACATCAACTATTGGGAGACCCGTTTCTTTCCACATTTTATACTTGTTGTTATAGCATAGTTAATAATTCAGGTTCTTTTTTAATTTTAATAGTCTGTCTACAACTGTTTGAAAGTATGGCCATATACATCAAATTAAATAAACTATAGTGGCACCCTTTTATTTTTATTTTTAATTTCATAAATTAATACTTGTTACTATAACGGCCATAACAATCGACATTCTGTACAATTTGCAAGCGTTTGTCTATAATGGTTCAAAAGATAGGCATATAAGTAAATCTACATTAATTATGGGGAACCCTTTAATTTCTAAATTTAAATAATAAACTCTTTGATAAAGCGGGCTTAACAATACAGGTCCCTTTTTAGTTTCAGCTTTCGGTCTATAACGGTTCAATAGTTTGGTCACATACTTGAAATTAGTATTGGGACACCCTTAGCGGACTTAGCAATACAGGTTCGTTGTAAGTTTTAAGCGTCTGTCTACAACTGCTAAAAAGTGCGGCCATATACATACATAAATTTTTATAATATATTTTTTCTTTCATCTGTATAAGAATTTACAGCAAATCTAAAATCAACTTAAAAAAGATGGTAACGTACTAGTATTCGCTAATAAAATAGAAAATCTTGTCACAGAACTGAACGAATTGCAATCATTCGAAGAAGGAGAAAATAAAAAACCAACAACAACAGCATTTATGAATAGACTGACAAACACACAAATCATAACTACAATTAATGCAAGCCAGGTTAAAACATTCAATAAAGCAGTTAAAATAGCAGAAAAGGTTACATCAAGAACAGTACAGAAACAAATATTCCACCAGAAAGTACACTATAATCAAGAAAAACATAACAAATTACAACGAAAGTGCAAAAGATGTGAAGACAGTCACGGCTGTGCTCACAGGCGAAGTTTGATAATTTTTTAAGAAGTATATGGGAGTGTTTCTCTCAATCAGAAAAATTTAAGGGATTTTAAAATAAAAAAAGTGCGTGTGTGAATAAGCTTTTCAAACGAGGGTGTGTTTCACTTCCAGTTTTCAAAGATTTTTATTTTTTGTTTTTAATAACTGAAACTGGAAGTAGATCGATGAAATTATAATGTTTAATGTTGGAAGATATATTAAAATCTTCTTTTTTATATTTTAACACAGATTGCATTGCTAATTGCCCTGAGTTGGAAATCTATAATTGCTGGAATTGTTCAAAAACTGCTGAAATAAAACATAAAACTTTGCTTTTTATAAATTGTTTCTGTTTTTGTTTATTATACAAATAAAAACTGTAAAAGTTATACAAGAATTATCATTAAAGTAAAAAAATATTATAACATTAAATTGTATGTTTTTTATTTGTATAAGATTTTTGAAATATAAAAGTATAGTTGTTAGTTTGACTCGTTTGTAAACTTTGGATTAACAACTACCGGCACCTTGACTGAGTTGCTATAATATTAAATTTGTTGGTCAATTTCAGCACTTAAACTGAATTGAATGATATATTTTACTTCGTTGTTCAATTTCAGCACTTAAACTGAATTGAATGGAAATGAAAGACTGCAGGTGATTTATTCTTAAGATCAAAACAAAGAGTTGCTTTATTATTTTAATTTTCAAGCTTATATACTAAAATTTTAAGTGTTGTGTTTACAAAACAATAAATTCCAGGACAAGTTCTCACGCAAGTAATTAAATTAAATGTTATAAAAGTGTTAACAAAAATAATTAAATTAAATGTAACAAAAGTAATCTGTTGACAAAACCATAAATTCCACGACAAGTTCTCACGCAAATAATTATACAGGTATCAAGTACTATTAAAATTAAATACTCCCGTGGGAACAGTCAAAATAATTGCGGACACAAAAAAGGCAGACGGCCAAGAATGTGCTGACGTTTGATAATGCAAATTTAAAAAGACACAAATTAATAACAATACATTCTATGTATGTGTTCTTTTCTAGACAATAATAAAAAATAAAAATAATAAAAGAATATTAATATATGCATGTAATTATGTATTACATGCTTCCCCCGTTGAGCACAGCTCAAAAGCCTATGTTTTGGAGCATTGGGGTATGGCTTGGATTGCTTCTAGTATTATATGTGAAGAGCCTGCAATTTGGTTGCATGATCCGATGCATTGCTTACCGTGTACTAAGTTTTGTTGATTTGCTATATATGTATAGTAAAATCTGATGATGATGATGTGCCTGGATGATTACGCGGTGCTGGTATTGGGATGGAGTTAGGTGTTGAAGCCCTTTTGCGTATTTGTCTCAGTGTTAAGGATACACAAATAAAACCAATGAGGATCAACGACGAGTAACCAACGATAGTGAGATGATAGTTGTGCATGGTGATCTTTTTTGGAAGCTGAAGGATTTCTTGTGCAGCTAATGAGGTCTGTAGGGCTGTCAGATTTTGTATTTGCGTCATGTACTTGGTTAAATGAATTTCATTCAACAATGGTTTTAAACGTTCTGAATGTTGCTGTTCCGTAATTTCCCAAAGCCTAGAGTACGAAGTCTTAACAGAGCTGGATATTATGTGTTGTCCATGCACTGAATTTGTTTTTAAAGACGCATTCAGGTCCCAGGCTGAGTAAACCTGACCCTTCGAGCGTCAATTGCCTTATTTCCTTATTGTACACAGCTGTTGCCTGAGATGGCATATATCCATTTGTTTTTATGACGAAGAGAAGTCCACGTGGTAGTATCTTTCACTTGTTTTATTGGACAGTCTGCTTGACTGTTGTTGTGAAATAAATTCATTTCACAAAAGCTCATATTGAATTTGCACCTTAGAGCACAGGTAGGTTTTTTTTTAATTATTGTGCAAGAATCAAACTCGGTGTTACTCATTGTCACGTATTGATTATTAACAGGATTGATGACCATGAGCGGAGAACATGGCCTTATTGCTACCAGTGTGTTGTTAACCCAGTGCGGTATTGCGATGAGGTTAAATATTTCAAACTGTTATCGTTCAATCAATGGTAACGTGATGCAGAATATCACGGTGTTTTTTGTGAGTACTCCTTTGACCTTCATTAGTTTGTACAGTTGTAAGGTATCTTCTTGTTTTACCGGCAGTTCGAGTGATTCAGGGAGATGGAATCTCAGTTTTTCTATTTCCTGTTGTAGTTTCTGTGGCGTCAGGAGCAAAGGATTTATAATGCCATGGTGACTGTTTGTTAAAATGTCAAATATATCCGATTGCATGCGTTGTAAGTTTGCGGCTGTGATTGTTAATTGAATGCAGAGCGATGAAAAAATGCGGTAGTCTTTCTTCTTGTAGCTCGTTGCTGTCATCACGTATCCTGTTGTAGATTTGTAATATTTGTTCGTCAATTCTGTCAAATTTTTCTTTAACTGTGTCTTGATCTGCCTTGAGGATGTTGATTGTAGAATCTATAATCGAGGTTTGATTTTTTAGAAGGTTTAATAGATAAGCCTTATTTTCTTTGACTTGTAAATGGTTCGAGCCATTTGTTCAGCATATTCAGAATCCAATACTCCAAAAAGTGAATGGGCGATATTTCCAACTATATTAAGAACCCCTCTTTTGTGTCTTCTTCCAAAAGGTATTGTACTGCCCATTATTAGCTCAGCTTCAGTATGTTGAAAAGAATTGGCAAGGTTTGTGCAAATTGCCTTTTGTTTCATTTTTTCACATAAATGGCCTAGAGTTTCAGTTCCCTTAGAGAATATTTTTAACTCAGACCAAAATCCTTCTAGATCATAATAAACTAAGAGCTGGCATTCTGTTGGAGACATTACCGCTGGCCCGATTCCTTCAAAATGTATGCCAAGTTTTCCAAATTGCTCATTTTGAATTTTTGCTCCTAGCACAAGGTGTACTAACATGAGAGTTATGGCAATTGTGAGAATATTGTGGGTTATGGAAGACCGTCTCCTTTTTCTGGGAATTTCGGTCTTTTCGTTTTGGCATTTTTTTACAGTTATCTGTTTGTTGAGGTTCATCAGACTCCTCATTCGTAACCGGTAATATTGCTAGTCGAGCCACTGGTCTTTTGCAAATGCCTTTCGATGTTCTAACGTCCGCTACTCGAACCAGGCCATCATCTGCTTTATGTATGTTTACGATTCTACTCAGTGGCCACTCTAACGGTGCCGTGTTGTCTTCTTTTATTAGGACCATGTCTCCAGGCTTAACGTTCATTTGTTGTGTTTTCCATTTGTGCCGATACTGTAGATCGCATAAATATTCTCGCGACCATCGTCTCCAAAACTTCCTTTTCAGGTGTGTAACCAGTTTCCATCTATCTAGGAGGCTAAGCCTGGTTGGTAGAGGACGTAAATCCACTTGTGCATTAGTGGGTCCCCTATTAAGATGTGACCAGGAGTTAATGCACTAAGGTCATTAGGGTTGTTTGACACTGGACTAATAGGCCTTGAATTTAGAATGCCCTCAATCTCTACTACCACGGTCTCAAGTTCTTCGTATGTTAATGATGCTGTTACAGTACTTTTGACTAGCAGGTGCTTAGCTGATTTTACTGCTGCTTCCCAAATGCCACCGAAATGAGGTGCTCTGGGTGGTATAAAATGGAACGTGATCTTTCTGGATGTACATTCTTTATTAATTGCTTCGTTGGCCGAACTGGTATAAATTGCCTCTGAGAGTTCCTGCAGTTGATTTTTCGCTCCAACGAAGTTAGTAGCGTTGTCGCAATATAGGTTTTGACAATGACCTCGTCTGCTTGTAAATCGCTTTATGGCACCTATGAAGGCTTCTGTGGTTAAATCGCTGACTAATTCAAGATGTACAGCTTTTGTAGCAAAACAGCAAAACACCGAAATGTAGGCCTTCTGAGGTTTCTTTCCTCTTACTTTGTAGTGAATCCAGGGCAGGGCTAACGTGTTCTGGTGAAAGATTGCCCATAATTTGTTCTAGTAAGCTTGGTTTGGCTTTTGTGCTGTGCAATGCTGTACAATTGATCGTGCTGCCGATTTCCCTTTAACTGGCCAATATTTTTGCCTTATATATGCCAAAAACGCCTGAGTACCACAGTGTCGATTTTTCACATGTATCATTTGCATTAGTAACTTTGATATCGGATCGTTGTAGGGAAGTAGCATTGGGTGCTTGGCGTCGTACAGAAGCATCGATGCCGTCAATCGTCTTCCCACTCTTATGATGCCGTCAGTATCTACGAATGGAGAAAGATTGATATAATGGCTTCCCTTTCTGACAATCTTATATTTTCTTAAATGTTTTAAATCTTCTTCAAAATCAGCTTGCTGAATGGTACGAACGATCATCACAAGAGCCTGGTCCAATTCGTGGACAGTTAGGGCGATCTCAGATTGTTGGTTCAACTTTCTAGCATTGTTGACAAATCTTAGCATGTAACCCACAACTCGTATTAGTGTGAGAAACGATCCCTTGTGTTGAATTTTGTAAATCGTGCTTTCTAAACTGTCAGTTGCTGTAGTGACTCCAACCGTCCTTTTTCGCTCCATGTGAGTGTCATGCTAGTTCTTTGGAGTATCTTGAAGGCCACATTTCTTCTTTTTCATGTAAAAAGATTGGCCCATATAACCATAACGTGCATGCTGCTAATTTTCGCGGGGCTAGACCGCGTGTCAAGACGTCAGCAGGATTTTCTTTTGATCTTACATGTCGCCATTGTTCAGGCATTGATATTTCTTGTATTGCGGCTATTCTATTGGCGACAAATGTGTGATATGAGGATGAGGAGGAATTGATCCAAGCCAAAACAATTTCTGAATCATTCCAGAAGTATGTGGGTGTGTTCTCGAGTTTTAGATCCCTTTTTACTCTCTTTGTTAGCTGAGCACTCAACACAGCAGCGCAAAGCTCCATACGTGGTAAGGTTTGCCGTTTTAACGGTGCTATGCGTGATTTTGCACAAAGTAGCCACACTAGTACTTGCCCGTCCTTTATTTTTGATCGAATATAAATGGTCATCCATCCCGTATGAAGTTCAGCTGCCTCGTCCCACGCCAATTTTGCTTGCCACAGCTCTTGAATAAATATTTTCGCAGTGACGATGATTGGTGCTAATATACCTAAAGGGTCGAATATTCCGGCTAAATCTGAGCAAATTTTTCGCTTGGTGATACGTTTCATCTCTCCAACACACACCTTTACACAGAATTTGTCCTGCCCTGGCATCCATGTTAAGCCCAGCGTTTTTACTGCTTGGCTATTTTTGAAGTCAATATCAACTTCCGATTCTTCTTTTTCTGCAACATTTTGAAGTAGTTGGGGATGGTTTGCGCTCCACTTCTGTAATTTGAGGCCATGTTTTTGAAGATATAAATTAGCTATCGCTGAACTGTCAGTGCTGTGTTTAGGCTGTCAGCTCCACCGATTCCGTCATCTACGTAAAAGTTTTCCAGAAGAAAATGAGCTCCGTATGGATACAATGATGTGTATTTTTTGCCTATTGTTTCCAAACATTTTGTAGCTAAATATGGTGCAGCTCGCATTCCATATGTAATTGTATTTAATTGGCTTGTCTGGACTCGTCCTCCAGATGATGATTTTAAATCTTCTATCTTCTGGATGCACGAGCATTTGACGATACATTTTCTCAACGTCTGCAGTGAAAACAAAACGAGGTAGTTTAAATCTAAGTAAAATAGAGAAAAGTTCGCCTTGCACTGTGGGTTGTTGAACTCTCTGGTTTTAATATACAGTGGTGAGGAATAAAGTAGTTCGGTTTAGCTATTCTATTTATATCTATTGGGGTCATGTGTCCCAATGCCTCGTATTCTGCCAAGAAAGCGGTGTATTGGCTTTTGATTTCTGGAGACTTTGAGAATCGACGTTCTAATGCCAGAAATCAGTTGAAAGCTATACTGTGTGATTCATAAATTTTTTCGCAGAACGGAAGTCTTACCATGAATCTTCCATCATCACCCATGGTGTGTGTTTGTGTGAAATGGTCTTCACACTGTCTTTCTGTAGTAGACAAACTCTTCTCTGTTGTGCTTATGTGATCTAGCTCCCAGAGTTGAGCGATAGCTTCCTCTAAGATAGCCTTGTTGTCGGTGCATACTCCACAGGCTGCAGTAGATGAGTGTTCTTAATCAACCCTGCCGGCGATGACCCAACCTAGCACGGTATCTTGTAAAGTAGGCAACTTATTGCCCAATTTGATCTGCCCAATTGACAATAATTGGTGAAAAAATTCTGCTCCCATCAAAACATCAATTTTGTCAGGACGATAAAATTTGGAGTCTGCAAGCGTAATGTTTTTCGGTGTGGGCCAATTGTCGATATTTATTGCTTGTGACGGTAGTGGTGACATAATATGGGGTAGAACGGCTGCCTCAAGCCGCGTGGTGAAGTTGTTGATTCGTGAATGTAAAGCGACGTTTACTCGCTGTTTTATTTGAGTGTTGCTCGACGCAATTCCATTTATCAAGATTGAAGTTGCCTTAGGATGAATTCCTAAGCGTTTGACTAAACGTTCGCTGACAATATTTATTGTGATCCTGAATCTAGAATAGCTCTACAATTGACCTTTGTTCCATTTGGCTCCACGGTGACTATTGCAGTGCTTAAGAGGATGTAGCCATTGGGTCTAGACTGTTTATATGCAGTGAGTGTTGCGGCCTTCTGGCTGTCTTGTGGTGTTTTTGGCACACCTGATTCTTCGTCTACCTTAATGTGGTTGATGTTGTTTGTATTCTGGGTTTCAAATTGCAGATGTAGGAGTGTATTGTGTTTTTTATTGCATTTTATGCAGCTTCTTGATGTGCAAGCTTTGGTACTGTGACCGGGTTTTAAACAGTTGACACAGTATTTCTGTTTTTGGAATAACTGAAGACGTTCTACTGTTGATAACTGAAGAAACCTTTTACATGCAAACAAAGGGTGTTTTCCATTTTTACACATGGTACATGATCCAATGCGTTTACTTTCAGATGTAACTGACGTGCACACCTTAGCCCTGAATTCAGGTGATTTTTTTATTGTATCCATTGACTGGAAATGCCTTTCCAAGAAGTCCAAAAAATCCTTGATTGTGGGACAGTGATTGTTCGAACCGAAGGCGGATGGCTTGATCCAGCCGTTTCAGCAGTAGATGCAGCAATAGCGGGTCCCAGGTTGTAGTGTCTATTTTTAAGTTTTTGAGTGCTAACACACACTCCTGTATTTTGTCATGCAGTATCTTATAGTTGTCGTTTTGCTGTTCTAGCTGGTTCAACCAGCTCTTGAACCAACTTGATAACCAACAGTCTTTTATTGTTACAGCGGTCTACTATCATCGCCCATGCGGCGTCGAAATTTTCTTCCGTGGCGGAAAAGTGTTTTATAAGCGTTGCAGCCTCTCCTACCAAATGTGTTTTAAGATACCATATTTTGTGCACCTTGGGAATTTGTTGGCATATTATCAATGACGAAAATAAATCGTAAAATTCTTGCCACTTCATATAGTTGCCATCAAATTTTAGTAATGTAATTTTAGGGATTGGAAACGATTACGACTGAGTGTGTGGTTGTGGCATTGCTGATTCGCTATGGTAGCTTCTGACATCCTTGCGGAATTCACCTTCTAAGGTGATGAATCGTTCCACATCGTAACCCTGTTGCTCAGGGCAGTCACATACTTCCGATATTTGAAAGTGAAGCTTTTCAATGTTTTGCCATAATTTTGAAGCAATTTGCATTTCTTGATTCGTGAGACCTTCTTTTAATAGTCTTTCCAATGAAACCATCATTGCTGCTTGCCTCCGCATTAATTTCACTAGTTCACCTGACTCTGCTGCTACTTTTAAGGTTTTTGTATCAAGGGATTCACCTGCTCCTGTAGCTGAAGGCCCCTTGGTTAAGGTTTGTGATACTTTAAGAATTGATGACTCAAATGTGTCCCTGTATTGATGAACAAGAGTTAATATAGCATTATAGTAGTCGTTGGTGAAATAATCATGGTCCAGGGGTGGATTTTCCAACAAACTTATTTGGTTGTCGTTCGATTCAAATTCCGACCATTCTTCGTCCAGGGCTCTGATCCTTTCCTGAAAATAGTGATGTTTTGTTTCCTTATAATTGGATCCTTCTTGAAATTGTGGATAAGAATCTCAATTCTTCCGCCGACATCCTTCTGTTGGTTGACGAGTTCTTCGAAGGAGGCCATCGTTTGTGTAAGAATATCACGTCGGGGTCACCAAAAATGTTAGTTTGACTCGTTTGTAAACTTTGAATTAACAACAACCGGCACCTTGACTGAGTTGCTATGATATTAAATTTGTTGGTCAATTTCAGCACTTAAACTGAATTGAATGGAAATGAAAGACTGCAGGTGATTTATTCTTAAGATCAAAACAAAGAGTTGCTTTATTATTTTAATTTTCAAGCTTATATACTAAAATTTTAAAAGTGTGTTTACAAAACAATAAATTCCAGGACAAGTTATCACGCAAATAATTAAATTAAATGTTATAAAAGTGTAGTGTTGACAAAAATAATTAAATTAAATGTAACAAAAGTAATCTGTTGACAAAACCATAAATTCCAAGACAAGTTCTCACGCAAATAATTATACAGGTATCAAGTACTATTGTAATTAAATACTCCCGTGGGAGCAGTCAAAATAATTGCGGACACAAAAAAGGCAGACAGCCAAGAATGTGCTGACGTTTGATAATGCAAATTTAAAAAGACACAAATTAATAACAATACATTCTATGTATGTGTTCTTTTGTAGACAATAATAAAAATTAAAAAAAATAAAAGAATATTAATATATGCATGTAATTATGTATTAACAATAGTGATTTAAAGATTCTACTGTTTCCTCACTTGTTTTGCATTTTATATATTTATTTCTTACCATTTGGCCAATATACGGAATAAGAAAATTTTCATATGCCATAGTTTAACTTGAAAATTGTTAAGAAAATATTAACTGCAGCGGTTTGTCAATATTTTTAATATTGGCACTTGCTTATTGTGTTTTTTAATTTTTTCCTCCGCCTTCTTTATTCATCTGTGATCATAACAACTGAGTTGGCCGAAATTAAGGTGATGCTAGTCGAGGTAACAAAAACCAACTTATGGGACAACAACGTAAATGCTGTTTTTCCAATAAAAACAGAGGAAGAGCTAAAAAGCTTAAACGAAAAAGTTATGAGGGAGGCATTGGGGAAGAAAAATTAATATCAATTATTAAGAAAAGAATACAGGCAGGAGGGATGCTACAAAATCTACATAATTTACTTGGACAAAAATGTCGAAAGTAAGAACCGAAAAATTATATTTTATAGACTTGTGTCCTTTTAAATCTGTTTATTGTAAAAAAATTCGGTTAAAATTGACGAATTTTTATCGCATTTAAAAACACTGTTTTTTCGCCAAAGGTTTTTTAGTTATCTGTGGTTTAAATATGCTTATTAAAAATCTGTTAATGCAGTGAAAGTGAAAAAAATCAAAGTAAATAAGAATTATTGCTTTTCGTAGCCGAATATCGAAAGATATTCTTAATTTTAAATATAATAACGCCTTAAATCATATATTGTTTGTTTGATGTAATCATTGAATACAAGAAATTTAATATGTTATAATTATTTGTTTTTTCAGTGTATAATAAGTTCTGTGGTTTCAATCAGGCTAATGCTTGAACATAATCACGATGTAGTCGGAAAATCGACAGCCAACAGCCTTTGTGAGCGTTTCATACCTTAACATTAGTATCACGCTAGCACTTATTACTAAAAAAACATAAAATAACTTAGTACGTGTATATAAACAAAAGTAGAACTAAACATACAATTTCTACCATAACAGCAAAGAACAAAGTCATTGACCCAATCGTTCTGATGTTCCATTGACTGTATATGTATACTTTTCATTTGATTCGGAACGTGAGCTCCATGCACGTATAATCGCAACCCTGCCGGCAGAATAAAGTTAATCGTTATTTCGATGGTGTTTCTCTTCCGCACAAATGGTATTTTGTATGATTAAGACGCTATTATAATTTTTTTTGAGCCAATGAGCTGATTGGGGAAGGTGCTTCGGAGTCTACGTGTGCGGTTAGTGGCTCTCCGATCAAAAAATTGCCGGAAATTAATGCCGCTAAATCGTTTGGGTTATTTGATAAAGGAATAAGTGATCTTGAGTTCAGAATAGCCTCCATTTCAATAACAACCGTTTCTAGTTCCTCATGAGTTAGCGAGGCCGTTGCTACGCTGCGGATTAATAACTGTTTGGCTGACTTGATAGCTGCCTCCCATAACCTCCCAAAATGAGGTGCTCTGGGAGGTATAAATTTGAATTCTATTCCATCCTTATTGCAAGCTTTGGTTATCGTTTCTTGTAAATGTTTGAAAAATATGGCGTTTTTTAGTTCATCGAGCTGATTTCGTGCCCCAACGAAGTTTGTGGCGTTGTCCGAATATATAGTTTGACAACGTCCTCCACGTGCGATGAATCTCTTAAAGGCTCCATTGAATGCTTCTGTAGTGAGATCACTTACCATCTCTAAGGGCAGATAATAGGGCAAGTCTCCTATTATTTGCTGCATTAGCTTTGGTTTGGTTTAGACCTGGTACATCGGACACATGTTTGAACGATATTTCTGACAATTGTTTTGCCTTTTATTACCCAAAATTCTTGCCTGGAGATGGATAATAGCATTTGTGGACCACAATGATGATTATCCTTGTGCAACATTCTCATTATTAATTTGGAAATGGGACGGTTGTAGGGGAGAAGCATTGAGTTCTTAGCATTGTATTAAATGTTTGAAGCCCTCAATTTTTCGCCGACTGGTAGGATATTATTCTGACCCGGAAAGGGTGACAATCCTCTAATAGGGCTTTCCATATGGAGCTCCTTCCCGTTATTTAGTGTACGAATCTCATTTTTAAATTTTGAAATTTGCATAGCTCTGACTATGAGATGCTTAGCTGAAGTGAGTTCAGAGGGCTTAGCGCGTTGGTAGCCGGTCGTTTTATCCTTGATAATTTGATGTTTTTAATGAATCGTTGTAAATATACTACTTTCCTTTAAAGTGTCTTGAATGAATGGCGATTGTTGATGTTGTATATAATGTCTTCTAATGGCGTTGAAGTTGTATATAATACACTAACTGAATTCGGTTTGAATTCCTCGGTGGACTATCTGCTAATTGTTGCAGGCATTTTGTTGCTAAATAAGGGGCTGCGGAAGTTCCATATGTTACTGTCTTGAGTTTATATGTTACCACAGGTTCATTTGTATCATTTCTCCAATATATTAGTGGCATATTACGCTCTGCTTGGTCTATTAAGATTTTTCTGTACATTTTCTCAATGTCCGTGCAAAAGACAAATCGTGCATTCAAAAACTGTCATGTGACCCAATTTTTCGTACTGCTTCATAAAGTCCACATACTGATGCCTAAGATCTGAGTTCATCGATAGACGCCTTTCTAAAGCCATTAATTTTGAAAAAGCTAATTTTTTCGTCTCCCCTAGCCAACTTGGGTTCTTTAAAAGGGGCAGACGTACTACAAATCGGCCCTCAGCATTTCTTGCAGTGAGAGCGTTATCTGATTCAAATTCGTCCAGTCTCCAGAATCTTTGTACGAGCTCGTTTGTGGTTGTTTCGTATTCATTGTATACTGCACATACCGCTGAGCCGCTCGTGTTTTCTTTTATTTTTCCGCTTACAATCCAGCCTAGCTTAGTGTTTAGTTTGGATAACTCGGGCGAGAGGAGAATATTACCGGTGGTTAACAATTCGAGGTAAAATGTGGCACCCAATAAAATGTCAACATTAGCGGTGCTGTGGAATTCAGGATCAGCCAATTGGATATTTTTTGTAATTGGCCAGGAAGCACGGCTTAATTCTGCTGAAGGTTGGGCCGGAATTATGTTGGGAAGTACGAACGCTTCGTGTAAAGTTATTAAAATAGTAATTCAATAAATATGATAACGAGAAGGTATTAATCAATAAGAAGAAGGGATTATTAAAATACCTAGAAAGGTTCTTATTCAATTAAGAGATAAATTGAAAATACTTGAAGAAGGATCAAACACTGAAAATAAGTTTGTTATCATTTTCAATAAAAATTATTGTTTAATTTTGATTTTTTAATTAAGTTTGATTTAGGTATAAAATTTATAATTTATATTCGTGTTCAATCGATGATTGAAACAAAGCAAAAACAAATGTACAAGACGAAATACAGAGAGAACAGTAAAGAAATACGTTGGTTTCTGTGTAAATTTCGTCTAACCAAATTAATGTTGATATGAATATGAGTGTTCTCGTATTCTTATTTACAAAGTTAGTTGGTTAAATGGATGATGTTTATAAAACTACATAACTAAGGTAGATAGATGCGGAGAATGCTGATGAAGGTCGTAGCGGTCCAGGAAGTGCAGCATTTCATTCTGCTAGCGTCTAATTTTTCTTGTTTTCCTTGGAAAACGTCCGCATGCATTTGCAAAAAAAAATTTTCTTTCTAAAAAAGATTTTTAGAAATTAAAAATAAATGAACTTAAGCCAAAAATAATTTCTATTCATTTATAAAAGCATAAAACCTAAACAAAGCATAAAACCTAAACAAAAACACTGTTTTTTCGCCAAAGGTTTTTTAGTTATCTGTGGTTTAAATATGCTTATTAAAAATCTGTTAATGCAGTGAAAGTGAAAAAAATCAAAGTAAATAAGAATTATTGCTTTTCGTAGCCGAATATCGAAAGATATTCTTAATTTTAAATATAATAACGCCTTAAATCATATATTGTTTGTTTGATGTAATCATTGAATACAAGAAATTTAATATGTTATAATTATTTGTTTTTTCAGTGTATAATAAGTTCTGTGGTTTCAATCAGGCTAATGCTTGAACATAATCACGATGTAGTCGGAAAATCGACAGCCAACAGCCTTTGTGAGCGTTTCATACCTTAACATTAGTATCACGCTAGCACTTATTACTAAAAAAACATAAAATAACTTAGTACGTGTATATAAACAAAAGTAGAACTAAACATACAATTTCTACCATAACAGCAAAGAACAAAGTCATTGACCCAATCGTTCTGATGTTCCATTGACTGTATATGTATACTTTTCATTTGATTCGGAACGTGAGCTCCATGCACGTATAATCGCAACCCTGCCGGCAGAATAAAGTTAATCGTTATTTCGATGGTGTTTCTCTTCCGCACAAATGGTATTTTGTATGATTAAGACGCTATTATAATTTTTTTTGAGCCAATGAGCTGATTGGGGAAGGTGCTTCGGAGTCTACGTGTGCGGTTAGTGGCTCTCCGATCAAAAAATTGCCGGAAATTAATGCCGCTAAATCGTTTGGGTTATTTGATAAAGGAATAAGTGATCTTGAGTTCAGAATAGCCTCCATTTCAATAACAACCGTTTCTAGTTCCTCATGAGTTAGCGAGGCCGTTGCTACGCTGCGGATTAATAACTGTTTGGCTGACTTGATAGCTGCCTCCCATAACCTCCCAAAATGAGGTGCTCTGGGAGGTATAAATTTGAATTCTATTCCATCCTTATTGCAAGCTTTGGTTATCGTTTCTTGTAAATGTTTGAAAAATATGGCGTTTTTTAGTTCATCGAGCTGATTTCGTGCCCCAACGAAGTTTGTGGCGTTGTCCGAATATATAGTTTGACAACGTCCTCCACGTGCGATGAATCTCTTAAAGGCTCCATTGAATGCTTCTGTAGTGAGATCACTTACCATCTCTAAGGGCAGATAATAGGGCAAGTCTCCTATTATTTGCTGCATTAGCTTTGGTTTGGTTTAGACCTGGTACATCGGACACATGTTTGAACGATATTTCTGACAATTGTTTTGCCTTTTATTACCCAAAATTCTTGCCTGGAGATGGATAATAGCATTTGTGGACCACAATGATGATTATCCTTGTGCAACATTCTCATTATTAATTTGGAAATGGGACGGTTGTAGGGGAGAAGCATTGAGTTCTTAGCATTGTATTAAATGTTTGAAGCCCTCAATTCGCCGACTGGTAGGATATTATTCTGACCCGGAAAGGGTGACAATCCTCTAATAGGGCTTTCCATATGGAGCTCCTTCCCGTTATTTAGTGTACAAATCTCATTTTTAAATTTTGAAATTTGCATAGCTCTGACTATGAGATGCTTAGCTGAAGTGAGTTCAGAGGGCTTAGCGCGTTGGTAGCCGGTCGTTTTATCCTTGATAATTTGATGTTTTTAATGAATCGTTGTAAATATACTACTTTCCTTTAAAGTGTCTTGAATGAATGGCGATTGTTGATGTTGTATATAATGTCTTCTAATGGCGTTGAAGTTGTATATAATACACTAACTGAATTCGGTTTGAATTCCTCGGTGGACTATCTGCTAATTGTTGCAGGCATTTTGTTGCTAAATAAGGGGCTGCGGAAGTTCCATATGTTACTGTCTTGAGTTTATATGTTACCACAGGTTCATTTGTTTCATTTCTCCAATATATTAGTGGCATATTACGCTCTGCTTGGTCTATTAAGATTTTTCTGTACATTTTCTCAATGTCCGTGCAAAAGACAAATCGTGCATTCAAAAACGGTCATGTGACCCAATTTTTCGTACTGCTTCATAAAGTCCACATACTGATGCCTAAGATCTGAGTTCATCGATAGACGCCTTTCTAAAGCCATTAATTTTTAAAAAGCTAATTTTTTCGTCTCCCCTAGCCAACTTGGGTTCTTTAAAAGGGGCAGACGTACTACAAATCGGCCCTCAGCATTTCTTGCAGTGAGAGCGTTATCTGATTCAAATTCGTCCAGTCTCCAGAATCTTTGTACGAGCTCGTTTGTGGTTGTTTCGTATTCATTGTATACTGCACATACCGCTGAGCCGCTCGTGTTTTCTTTTATTTTTATCATTTTCAATAAAAATTATTGTTTAATTTTGATTTTTTAATTAAGTTTGATTTAGGTATAAAATTTATAATTTATATTCGTGTTCAATCGATGATTGAAACAAAGCAAAAACAAATGTACAAGACGAAATACAGAGAGAACAGTAAAGAAATACGTTGGTTTCTGTGTAAATTTCGTCTAACCAAATTAATGTTGATATGAATATGAGTGTTCTCGTATTCTTATTTACAAAGTTAGTTGGTTAAATGGATGATGTTTATAAAAATACATAACTAAGGTAGATAGATGCGGAGAATGCTGATGAAGGTCGTAGCGGTCCAGAAAGTGCAGCATTTCATTCTGCTAGCGTCTAATTTTTCTTGTTTTCCTTGGAAAACGTCCGCATGCATTTGTTAAAATAAATTTTCTTTCTAAAAAAGATTTTTAGAAATTAAAAATAAATGAACTTAAGCCAAAAATAATTTCTATTCATTTATAAAAGCATAAAACCTAAACAAAAGCACCAAAAAAAATCATTAGCTATTATTAAGAAATAAAAAGTGTAGCTAAACTCTTATCTGCTGGAAGCTTTCGACAGAAGCCATAAAGAGTAATGTCCAAAACAAAACTATGAGTTAGTAAAGGGGTTAAGGAAGGGATTGATTATCCGTTGTGGGAAAGTTATTACATTAATATCAACAAGTCTTTAGTCCGCGCATTCCGTAAAATCAATCTGAAGGAAATGAGGGAAATAAGCAAAAACAGATAGTGGTAAAAATAGCTTATAAAAAGGAAAAAGTCGAACTTGCATCGAATCGATTTTAACCAGTACAAGTTCACAGTTCGAATACAAGCCCTGATAATTTTAATTTTCTTAAATTTTTACTAGAAATGTTAATCTTTGACAAAAACACAATAGTTTCTATAGTTAAAAAAATACTGTTACAAAAATGTAAGGAAACATAATTCAATAAAGAAATTGTTTATCACTTTACACTCTAGATTCAGAGGCCCTCAGTATCTGGATGTGAAAGCACAAAAAAAATTTATTAACTAACTGCTGCTATACTGCTGAAAAGTGACTTCCCTATCAGAAAAATAAACAAATTAATTCTTAACGTAAAAAAGAAAAAAATGTTTCACAAGTTGACAAAAGAAGAATAGTAGAAGAACCGAGAAAGATGTACAAATCATTTGACTATATTCCTGGCTTTTCTGAGAGATTTAAAAATTCCGATATTTATGATAAAAAGAAGTATATATTAGCGACGAAAACCACAAACATGACAAAAAAGTTCTTCAACAACGTAAAAGCCAGACTAGATGAGATGGAGTAGTCTAACTTAGTATATGAAATTGAATGCAATGGTGACGACGCAAACATATGCCAAAAGGTATATGTTGGCACGACTAAATCAAAACTAAGGACAAGATTAGCATCGCATAAATCAGACTTAAATACAAACAAACCTCTTAACCAGAAAACTGCCCTAGCAGCCCACTGTACAATAACTGGACACAAACCAAATTTCGAGAATGTTAAAATTCTAGTAGGAGAAACAAAGACAACAAAGAGATACATGCAAGAGATGCTTCATATAATAAATACTCCTACAGAAAAGAGAATAAATTACAAATCAGAAGTGGACAATTGCGCTAACATATATACACAATTAGTAAACATGGAAATAATAAACAGAGAAAATCATAAAAGCAAAAACAGTCAGTGACAAAGTGTATACATAAACAAACGGACAACGCTGATAATAAATTAAATTAATGTAATTGTAATTTTGTATTTTTAATTTGTTATTTTTATTAGTGTATTATTTTGTTATTTGTTTGCTTTGAGCATTAAACATTTTTTGTATTTCTAGTCATATTTCCCTGAAGATGACCAACAAATTTGGTCGAAATATTGGAATATTGAAAAATAAATAAAGACAAAAAAGTTATTTTGTTTTAATTTATTAATAAAGAGGACCTCAAGACGAATCTGACAATTCAACTTAATAGTAAAAAGGTCTAAAAACAAACAACTTATTTATTAACAAACGATAACTGAGGCCCCACGTTGGGCGCCATAAATCTCTGTAACGATTCATTAAAACGGTTAGCTACTTTAGGAACGGTGCTACCTATAAAATGCGGCTGTGCTCGTCGTTGGGGGGTGTATGTTGTTCCCAAATAATATTAAATATGATAATATATCTGAACCAGTTGCAAAAGACTTTAAGTGAAAGTGAAACACAAAAAAAATTAAAAGAAATAGCTAATGATTGAAGTGTAGCTTCTGTTGGAATGCGCTACACTCTTGCTTTGGCCTCCCACCATGCTGACAGAAATAAATAGTCTGTTGTCAGCCCAACAAAATAACTATATAATAACTAAAGAAAACTTACCTCATTATCTTAACCTCAGCTTTCGCGACGTTAATAAAATTAACACTTTCATGTTCAAATTACTTATAACATTTACAATTTATTAATAGAAATTAAAAATTTAATTAAATGAATTCAATAACAAATCATAAAATCTAGTCACCATTTAGTATTCAAAGTATAAAAAGGATTTTATAAATTGAAATTCAATGAAACCCAAAGCTCCAGACCCTTTTTAAATGGTCGCAGGTTTTATATTATCAACGGTATATTATAACATAACAATATATATATATAATATATAATTTACAAGTTAATTTTTTTAAAGTTATTAAATTTAACGCAAAATACAAAAAAGGTAATAAAATTATAAAAAAAATATTATTAAGGAAGAAAAAGGTGACAAAAAAACTAAAAATCACCTCCGGAATGATTTTAATTTAAAAATTAGATTAAGACAAGACAATACATTTACAGTTAGTAATATTTAAAAATTGAAATGGTAAGAACTGTAAATTTCACCAGAACGTTTTCTTTCCCTTTGGTTTGACTATGGATGGATTAAACAATAGCTTTCTAAAGTAGTTAAATTCAACAGCCTTCTGTGTAGAAAATTTCAACTCTCTGATGTAAAAAAAGATTTAACCAGAGCACTTTAATCAAGCCAACCAGTTGCGCTTCTTAGAAATTTAGAAATATAAAGCAATCCATAAATCGGAAAATCCTTAAACAAATGAACGACGAGTTTTTAATAAACTTCACAACACTATAAAATATTAATATATATTCTCTTACCAATGGACATATCAAAAATTCCAGGATTATTGTAGAAAGAAAATGCTTTATAACACTAAATTTATTTATCCACTAATATTCAATATACATATGTACGCCAAAAAATTTAAAAAACTACCACCGTTCCACTCAAACTTTATTTTCATTTTGAAGAAATTTTTTCTATTTTTTTTTGACAATATAAAAATAAATAAAATCTAAGCCTACAAGATTAAAAAAACATGAATAAAATCTAAGCACATAATTAAGAAAATCATGCAAATAGAATCTTAGTTACCTATATAATGAATTATGTGCAAAAAATCTAAGCCTACTTAATCGCAAAACAAAAGTTTCAATATAAACTAAATCTCCCAATGGTTGCAAAGTCGATCACTTAGAGCTGAACAAAACTGCAACTAAAGTGAAAACATTGAAAACAATTTAACGAAACTTGTCGGCATCACAAAGCAAATAACAGGCAAGGGTTGCTGTTGAAAAAACCGACACAATATAACACAAAAACTTACGTCCAAATATCTTTTACATGATTCACACTACTAAAACCGCCATTAACATCCTCTAATTCGTAGGATACGTTTCATATTCGCTTTCTTATAATAGCTTTTACGCCAGTAGGAGTAAGTTTAGCATTTATTTTATCAACTGACGAACTTTGAGTGAAG
Organism: Gymnosoma rotundatum; assembly: GCA_916610165.2. Taxonomy (NCBI): domain Eukaryota; kingdom Metazoa; phylum Arthropoda; class Insecta; order Diptera; family Tachinidae; genus Gymnosoma; species Gymnosoma rotundatum. The sequence goes on along the minus strand of OU744338.1, from coordinate 82,314,648 downwards.
TTACGGTGAATTACCTTTTGACCTACATTAAATTCTCTGCACCGAGATCTCAAGTTATACGATTTCACGTTACGGTCGTATGCATCTTTTATCTTTGTCCGGATAGAGTCCTTTAACAATGTGAAATGGTGCTGTCTTTCTATTTCGGTATGAGATTCTGCCAAAAGTTTCAGATTTCTTAAAATATTGTAGTCGTGTCCGTGCTTTATTATTGTTTGCCCGAATAAGAGTTCGTACGGAGTTCGTCCTGTTGTCTGGTGAACACTGCTGCGGATTGCACAGTTAATGCTAGGTAAATATTCGTCCCATTTACGTTGATCGTTTCGAACATATGAACGAAGAGCTTCATTAACAGAGCGATTGACTCTCTCGCTTGCGTTCGATTGAGGACTGTAAACCGCAGTATATTGATGGGTAATGGCAAACTTCTGAATAAGCTTCTTAAATTCATTTGACCTAAATTGGTTGCCATTGTCTGACACTATAGTTTCTGGTACCCCATAACAAGTAAAAATTTCATTTTTTAAATACTCTACAATTGGTTAAGTTAAAAATTTTTTTAAGGGCTTCAAAAAAGTAAATTTTGTGAAATGATCTAGAATAATAAAAATTCCAATATTCCCATTTTTTGATCTCGCAAAAGATCCAATCAAATCAATATATAAACGTTGGAAAGGTCTTTCTGTCTCGACTATTTTACCTATAGGGGGTCTCAACGAATATGTTGGTACTTTTGAGGTCTTGCAAGAGGAACAGTTTATGACATAATCTTTAACGTCGGAAAAAAGAAAAATTGTCTAATCCGATGTACAGTTTTGGCTATACCACCATGAGTTTCCAACTATCTGACTCATCCAAATTTCCAGTAGAAAAGTTTGTCCTCTTATAAATATATTTCTCCACTACTCTGAAATCCGGTATTTCTGTTTTGCTGAATTCATTTCTTAGACGGGTATATTCCATCTAATTCAGCTACAATCGACTCATCCTCAAAAACTCGTGATAAGGCGTCTGGCACAACATTATCTTTACCTCTGCGATGTTCTATAGTAAAGTCATATCCTTGTAATTTTAGAGCCCATCTAGCTAAGCTAAGATCTTTTTGATTCATGAGCCATTTCAAACTGGCATGGTCAGTAATAATTTTAAATTTCTGACCTTCGATATATGCTCTAAACTTTTTAATTGCTAAAATGACAGCCAAATATTCTAATTCGTTAATCGAATAATTTCTTTGTGCTTTGTTAAGCTTTTGGGACATATACGCTATAAGCCTTTCGTTATTGTCGTCGTTAAGCTAGGCTAAAACTGCACCAATTCCAAGCGAACTGGCATCACATTATAGGATAAATGGTTTTTCAAAGTTTGCATGCACCAAAACTGGTGCTGAAGTCAACTTCTTTTTGACAACAATTCCGTCATTGAAAATGTTATTGTAGCGTAATCGTCAATAAATTGACGGTACCACCCAGCCATCCTAATGAACTGGCGAATTTGACGCACTGTTTTAGGAACCGGGAATTGGGAAATAGCCTCTATTTCTCCGGATCCACTTTTAATGATCCCTCTCCAACAATATAACCAAGATATTGTACATATCGAAGACAAAAACTGCTCTTCTTAACATTAATTGTTAAATTTGCTTCCCGAAGCTGAGTAGCCACCTTCTGTAAGTGCATTAAGTGTTCGTCAAAGTCCTTCGAAATTATTAAAATGTCATCAAGATAAACAAAAATGTTTGATTTTAAATTATACGGAATGACTCGGTCCATCAGTATACACATGTTTTGTGGTGCATTACACAATTCAAACAGCATTCTTGTAAATTGGTACTATGGCTGATTGGGGATAGTAAATGCCAAAATGCATCTTTTAAATCCACTTTGGAAATATAATAAATTGGAGGAAGCCTTGAAATCTGTCCGTCTATGTTAGGAATTGGATAAGCGCCTTTATTGTCACAGAATTTAGTTTCCGACTGTCCAAGCAGAAACACACTTTTCCTGGCTTTATTATTAGAACCCCCGGAGAAGACCATGATGTATCAATGTTGTGTTCTAACAATGATGCACATCCCAAGCCTTCACATTCAGAGTTCGGAAAAGAGTCAATGATTTTCTGTAACTGTAGTTTTTGTAATGAGGTCAATTGAATTTTGTTAGAATTTTCTTCCGAAATAATTATTTATTTACAGCAATGATTTGTAAACTAAACAGTTTCCAAAAATCCACACCACAAATCACATTCTGATTGAGGGTATCAGCAAAAATTCAGTAGATATCCTATAACCATTATATTCAATTTCTATACTACTAGTCCCTGAAACACGTTGCCGTTGACCATCAGCTGTTTTAACATTTCCGAGTTCACGTCTAAATTTCCCAGATTTTAGGATTTTATCACAAAGCTCTCCACCAATGACGTTAACGTTTGCGCCACTGTCTAATAAAGCAAAGTACTCTTGGTTCTGTATATTTAATTTGATATAGGGTCCATTGTCTCCTTCCTTAGTTACGAGAAATGAAATAATATGCTTTTGAAAATGTTTTATCCGTTTGTAAACTTCCGAATCCTTTTCGAGGATCTGTTGGGCAATTGTTTAAAATCAGGATTATTAAAAATTCTATCTTTAGCAAGCCTATATTCCTCAAGACGAATATGGTATGGCCGTTGTAATGGATGAATTTTCGAAATAACTGTTTTATTGGTATAGTTCTCTATTTTGGTTGGGTCGTCAAAGTCTTCTTCACTTAGCTGTTTAGTCATCAAGTATTTTCCATTTATCAGGTGCATTGTAAAAATTTTTACTATTGGGTGAAGTTACATCAATTTGTTTTGCTTCGGATGTCCGTCCTTCACCGCATGAACATCCCGTAGGACTTTTCCCTGCTTCTGAGCACAATTAGGGCATTCTGGCTTATAGATGTTCTTAGCCCCACATCCAAAACAAAATATAGTTCGGGGTTCCAAACAGTCAATGAAACTGTGACCGACGTCATTACAATTCCAGCATTTTCCCATTTTTATCATTAAACAAATTTCTGTTTCATTTGTAATGTTGTCATATTCGTTTCGTCAATGCGTCTTATGATACGTGCGTTTGTTATACATTACAAATTTTTCATACCTACCTATGGCACGTCTTAAATGAGAAACTCTAGTAATCTCCAAATGAAGAATCTCATGCCTTACTTCCGGTCTCAAATTTCGCTGAATTGTTTCGCACAATTCATAGTCAGTTAAAGGTGTAATTAGTTTATCGCAAAGAACCATAATCGCACCATAAAATTCATCAAAGGATTCGTTATGCTTTTGCTTCCTTCGTAAAATTTCGTCTTTAGTATCAAAATCTGTATTGTATTTTTTGTACTGTCGTTTCAACGCGTCACATAACTCATACCAGTCCATACCATCACAGCTGCAATGAAACCGCCAAAACCACTTCAAAGCTTTGCCCTCGAAAAGAATATGCGCATGTTCACACAACAAAAGAAAGTCGCCCCTAAATTTGTATTGGTTAAAGTCTTCACTCTATAGATAAATTCGTCAACCGTAATTTCTGAAGAGTCTCCGTTAAACCGAATTTTCCAATTACGAATAATATTAAGAACGCTTTCTGAGTTGCGGTCAAAATCAAAATTATTGTTGCAATTTTCGTGATTGCCCCGTTAATTTTGTCCAATACGAGATGTTTCACTACGGCCGTCCAAATCATTACGTCCGATGACATTAGCAGCGACTGGTTCGAACTGATTATGTTGTCTAATTGGCATAACCGGTGCTGAATTTCTAATACTTATGTCTCGAAGACCATCAGAAATCATGTTGGTCATTTCTTCCCTCAATCCTCTTAACGATTCATCAACAATCATACGAACTCGATTGTCCTCTCTAAGTTCCTGTTCCCTACGTGCCTGCAAACGCGTTCTAGGTCTTTGCATTGTATTAGTCGGTATATTTACGCCACCCCACGCGCCCTCTTCTAACGATATTTAAGAATTACCCACTTCCTGTTCCACTTGAACAGGGATATTTCCGGTACTACGCACAAGTGGCATTTTATAATTTTAAAATCAAAAATTAAACAAACAACAAAAAGCTAGTTTTTAGAGTGGTTAGTATACACAATGTCCAAACAAAATGGTATATATTTCTGTAAAAAAATCTTAAATTTTAAATTCTAGTCGAAATTCGACAAAATTAAATTTAAACACAACTATAAGCAAATAAAAATTCGGGTAAATCGAGTAACAAAAATTATTAAATGTATTACGGTCAACAACAATAGCCAGTTTTATCACTACTCGATGAAGTTTTTCAAAAGGGTTAAAGAGAAACAAAAAAAAACTTAATAAAACAAATTGGAACTAAAAATTCAACATCCACAAAAATAACAAATATAATAAAAGCATAAAACGTAAACAAAAGCACCAAAAAAATCATTAGCTATTACTAAGAAATAAAAAGTGTAGCTAAACTCTTATCTGCTGGAGACTTTCGACAGAAGCCATAAAGAGTAATGTCCAAAACAAAACTATGAGTTAGTAAAGGGGTTAAGGAAGGGATTGATTATCCGTTTCGGGAACGTTATTACATTAATATCAACAAGTCTTTAGTCCGCGCATTCCGTAAAATCAATCTGAAGGAAATGAGGGAAATAAGCAAAAACAGATAGTGGTAAAAATAGCTTATAAAAAGGAAAAAGTCGAACTTGCATTGAATCGATTTTAACCAGTACAAGTTCACAGTTCGAATACAAGCCCTGATAATTTTAATTTTCTTAAATTTTTACTAGAAATGTTAATCTTTGACAAAAACACAATAGTTTCTATAGTTAAAAAAATACTGTTACAATAATGTAAGGAAACATAATTCAATAAAGAAATTGTTTATCACTTTACACTCTAGATTCAGAGGCCCTCAGTATCTGGATGTAAAAGCACAAAAAAAATTTATTAACTAACTGCTGTTATACTGCTGAAAAATGACTTCCCTATCAGAACAATAAACAAATTAATTCTTAACGTAAAAAAGAGAAAAAACGTTTCACAAGTTGACAAAAGTAGAATAGTAGAAGAACCGAGAAAGATGTACAAATCATTTGACTATATTCCTGGCTTTTCGGAGAGATTTAAAAATTCCGATATTTATGATAAAAAGAAGTATATATTAGCGATGAAAACCACAAACATGACAAAAAAGGTCTTCAACAACGTAAAAGCCAGACTAGATAAGATGGAGAAGTCTAACTTAGTATATGAAATTAAATGCAATGGTGACGACGCAAACATATGCCAAAAGGTATATGTTGGCACGACTAAATCAAAACTAAGGACAAGATTAGCATCGCATAAATCAGACTTAAATACAAACAAACCTCTTAACCAGAAAACTGCCCTAGCAGCCTACTGTACAATAACTGGACACAAACCAAATTTCGAGAATGTTAAAATTCTAGTAGGAGAAACAAAGACAACAAAGAGATACATGGAAGAGATGCTTCATATAATAAATAATCCTACAGAAAAGAGAATAAATTACGAATCAGACGTGGACAATTGCGCTCACATATATCGATACACAATTAGTAAACATGGAAATAAAAAACAGAGAAAATTATAAAAACAAAAACAGTCAGTGACAAAGTGTATACATAAACAAACAGACAACGCTGATAAGAAATTAAATTAATGTAATTGTAATTTTGTATTTTTAATTTGTAATTTTTATTAGTGTATTATTTTGTTGTTATAATTTTCGGTAATAACCGTCGTCACTGGCTGTATAAACACGCGGCTTGAAAATGATGTTATCACATCGAAAGCGCTCGCCGAACATCCAAAGTACACAGCCAGTGACGACGGTTATTACCGAAAATTATAACAACAGTTTATTATATACTGGCGGAATCAACCCAATTTATTTAATACCGTATTATTTTGTTATTTGTTTGCTTTGAGCATTAAACATTTTTTGTATTTCTAGTCATATTTCCCTGAAGATGACCAACAAATTTGGTCGAAATATTGGAATATTGAAAAATAAATAAAGACAAAAAAGTTGTTTTGTTTTAATTTATTAATAAAGAGGACCTCAAGCCGAATCTTACAATTCAACTTAATAGTAAAAAGGTCTAAAAACAAACAACTTATTTATTAACTAACGATAACTGAGGCCCCACGTTGGGCGCCATAAATCTCTGTAACGATTCATTAAAACGGTTGGCTACTTTAGGAACGGTGCTACCTATTTAATGCGGCTGTGCTCGTCGTTGGGGGGTGTATGTTGTTCCCAAATAATATAAAATATGATAATATATCTGAATCAGTTGCAGAAGACTTTATTTTAGGTAGCTAAAAAAGAAAGTGAAACACAAAAAAAGGAAAAGAAATAGCTAATGATTGAAGTGTAGCTTCTGTTGGAATGCTCTACACTCTTGCTTTGGCCCCCCACCATGCTGACAGAAATCAATAGTCTGTTGTCAGCCCAACAAAATAACTATATAATAACTAAAGAAAACTTACCCCATTATCTTAACTTCACCTTTCGCGACGTTAATCAAATTCACACTTTCATGTTCAAATTACTTATAACAGTTACAATTTATTAATAGAAATTAAAAATTTAATTAAATGAATTCAATAACAAATCATAAAATCTAGTCACCATTTAGTATTCAAAGTATAAAAAGGATTTTATAAATTGAAATTCAATGAAACCCAAAGCTCCAGACCCTTTTTAAATGGTCGCAGGGTTTAAATTATCAACGGTATATTATTACATAACAATATATATATATAATATATAATTTACAAGTTAATTTTTTTAAAGTTATTAAATTTAACGCAAAATACAAAAAAGGTAATAAAATTATAAAAAAAATATTATTAAGGAAGAAAAAGGTGACAAAAAAACTAAAAATCACCTCCGGAATGATTTTAATTTAAAAATTAGATTAAGACAAGACAATACATTTACAGTTAGTAATATTTAAAAATTGAAATGGTAAGAACTGTAAATTTCACCAGAACGTTTTCTTTCCCTTTGGTTTGACTATGGATGGATTAAACAATAGCTTTCTAAAGTAGTTAAATTCAACAGCCTTCTGTGTAGAAAATTTCAACTCTCTGATGTAAAAAAAGATTTAACCAGAGCACTTTAATCAAGCCAACCAGCTGCGCTTCTTAGAAATTTAGAAATATAAAGCAATCCATAAATCGGAAAATCCTTAAACAAATGAACGACGAGTTTTTAATAAACTTCACAACACTATAAAATATTAATATATATTCTTTTACCAATGGACATATCAAAAATTCCAGGATTATTGTAGAAAGAAAATGCTTTATAACACTAAATTTATTTATCCACTAATATTCAATATACATATGTACGCCAAAAAATTTAAAAAACTACCACCGTTCCACTCAAACTTTATTTTCATTTTGAAGAAATTTTTTCTATTTTTTTTTTGACAATATAAAAATAAATAAAATCTAAGCCTACAAGATTAAAAAAACATGAATAAAATCTAAGCACATAATTAAGAAAATCATGCAAATAGAATCTTAGTTACCTATATAATGAATTATGTGCAAAAAATCTAAGCCTACTTAATCGCAAAACAAAAGTTTCAATATAAACTAAATCTCCCAATGGTTGCAAAGTCGATTACGTAGAGCTGAACAAAACTGCAACTAAAGTGAAAACATTAAAAACAATTTAACGAAACTTGTCGGCATCACAAAGCAAATAACAGGCAAGGGTTGCTGTTGAAAAAACCGACACAATATAACACAAAAACTTACGTCCAAATATCTTTTACATGATTCGCACTACTAAAACCGCCATTAACATCCTCTAATTCGTAGGATATGTTTCATATTCGCTTTCTTATAATAGCTTTTACGCCAGTAGGAGTAAGTTTAGCATTTATTTTATCAACTGACGAACTTTGAGTGAAGTTACGGTGAATTACCTTTTGACCTACATTAAATTCTCTGCACCGAGATCTCAAGTTATACGATTTCACGTTACGGTCGTATGCATCTTTTATCTTTGTCCGGATAGAGTCCTTTAACAATGTGAAATGGTGCTGTCTTTCTATTTCGGTATGAGATTCTGCCAAAAGTTTCAGATTTCTTAAAATATTGTAGTCGTGTCCGTGCGTTATTATTGTTTGCCCGAATAAGAGTTCGTACGGAGTTCGTCCTGTTGTCTGGTGAACACTGCTGCGGATTGCACAGTTAATGCTAGGTAAATATTCGTCCCATTTACGTTGATCGTTTCGAACATATGAACGAAGAGCTTCATTAACAGAGCGATTGACTCTCTCGCTTGCGTTCGATTGAGGACTGTAAACCGCAGTATATTGATGGGTAATGGCAAACTTCTGAATAAGCTTCTTAAATTCATTTGACCTAAATTGGTTGCCATTGTCTGACACTATAGTTTCTGGTACCCCATAACAAGTAAAAATTTCATTTTTTAAATACTCTACAATTGGTTAAGTTAAAAATTTTTTTAAGGGCTTCAAAAAAGTAAATTTTGTGAAATGATCTAGAATAATAAAAATTCCAATATTCCCATTTTTTGATCTCGCAAAAGATCCAATCAAATCAATATATAAACGTTGGAAAGGTCATTCTGTCTCGACTATTTTACCTATAGGGGGTCTCAACGAATATGTTGGTACTTTTGAGGTCTTGCAAGAGGAACAGTTTATGACATAATCTTTAACGTCGGAAAAAAGAAAAATTGTCTAATCCGATGTACAGTTTTGGCTATACCACCATGAGTTTCCAACTATCTGACTCATCCAAATTTCCAGTAGAAAAGTTTTTCCTCTTATAAATATATTTCTCCACTACTCTATAATCCGGTATTTCTGTTTTGCTGAATTCATTTCTTAGACGGGTATATTCCATCTAATTCAGCTACAATCGACTCATTCTCAAAAACTCGTGATAAGGCGTCTGGCACAACATTATCTTTACCTCTGCGATGTTCTATAGTAAAGTCATATCCTTGTAATTTTAGAGCCCATCTAGCTAAGCTAAGATCTTTTTGATTCATGAGCCATTTCAAACTGGCATGGTCAGTAATAATTTTAAATTTCTGACCTTCGATATATGCTCTAAACTTTTTAATTGCTAAAATGACAGCCAAATATTCTAATTCGGTAATCGAATAATTTCTTTGTGCTTTGTTAAGCTTTTGGGACATATACGCTATAGGCCTTTCGTTATTGTCGTCGTTAAGCTAGGCCAAAACCACCAATTCCAAGCGAACTGGCATCACATTATAGGATAAATGGTTTTTCAAAGTTTGCATGCACCAAAACTGGTGCTGAAGTCAACTTCTTTTGGACAACAATTCCGTCATTGAAAATGTTATTGTAGCGTAATCGTCAATAAATTGACGGTACCACCCAGCCATCCTAATGAACTGGCGAATTTGACGCACTGTTTTAGGAACCGGGAATTGGGAAATAGCCTCTATTTTTCCGGATCCACTTTTAATGATCCCTCTCCAACAATATAACCAAGATATTGTACATATCGAAGACAAAAACTGCTCTTCTTAACATTAATTGTTAAATTTGCTTCCCGAAGCTGAGTAGCCACCTTCTGTAAGTGCATTAAGTGTTCGTCAAAGTCCTTCGAAATTATTAAAAGGTCATCAAGATAAACAAAAACGTTCGATTTTATATTATACGGAATGACTCGGTCCATCAGTCTACACATGTTTTGTGGTGCATTACACAATTCAAACAGCATTCTTGTAAATTGGCCGATTGGGGATAGTAAATGCCGGTTTAGGTCTCGATGCTTCGTCTAATTTTATTTGCCTTGAAGCCTTGAAATAAGCCCGTCTATGTTAGGAATTGGATAAGCGTCCTTTATTGTCACAGAATTTAGTTTCCGACTGTCCAAGCAGAAACGCACTTTTCCTGGCTTTATTATTAGAACCCCCGGAGAAGACCATGATGTATCAATGTTGTGTTCTAACAATGATCTACATCCCAAGCCTTCACATTCAGAGTTCGGAAAAAATTCAATGATTTTCTGTAACTGTAGTTTTTGTAATGAGGTCAATTGAATTTTTTTAGAATCTTCTTCCGAAATAATTATTGTAACGGTGTTTACAGCAACGATTTGTAAACTAAACAGTTTCCAAAAATCTACACCACAAATCACAATCTGATTAATTGAGGGTATCAGCAAAAATTCAGTAGATTTCCTATGACCATTATATTCAATTTCTATACTACTAGTTCCTAAAACACGTTGCCGTTGACCATCAGCTGTTTTAACATTTCCGAGTTCACGTCTAAATTTTCCAGATTTTAGGATTTTATCACAAAGCTCTCTACCAATGACGTTAACGTTTGCGCCACTGTCTAATAAAGCAAAGTAGTCTGGGTTCTGTATATTTAACTTGATATAAGGTCTATTGTCTCCTTCCTTAGTTACGAGAAATGAAATAATATGCTTTTGAAAATGTTTTCTCCGTTGTAAACTTCCGAATCCTTTTCGAGGATCTGTTGGGCAATTGTTTAAAATCAGGATTATTAAAAATTCTATCTTTAGCAAGCCTATATTCCTCAAGACGAATATGGTATGGCCGTTGTATTTTCCATTTATCAGATGCATTGTAAAAATATTTACTATTGGGTGAAGTTACATCAATTTGTTTTGCTTCGGATGTCCGTCCTTCACCGCATGAACATCCCGCAGGACTTTTCCCTGCTTCTGAGCACAATTAGGGCATTCTGGCTTATAGATGTTCTTAGCCCCACATCCATAACAAAATATAGTTCGGGGTTCCAAACAGTCAATGAAACTGTCACCGACGTCATTACAATTCCAGCATTTTCCCATTTTTATCATTAAACAAATTTCTGTTTCATTTGTAATGTTGTCATTTTCGTTTCGTCAATGCATCTTATAATACGTGCGTTTGTTATCCATTACAAATTTTTCATACCTACGTATGGCACGTCGTAAATGAGAAACTCTAGTAATCTCCAAATGAAGAATCTCATGCCTTACTTCCAGTCTCAAATTTCGCTGGATTGTTTCGCACAATTCATATTCAGTTAAAGGTGTACTATGTTTATCGCAAAGAACCATAATCGCATCATAAAATTCATCAAAGGATTCGTTATGCTTTTGCTTCCTTCGTAAAATTTCGTCTTTTAGCAGCGACCGGTTCGAACCTATTATGTTGTCTAATTGGCATAAACGGTGCTGAATTTCTAAAAGTTATGTCTCGAAGACCATCAGAAATCATGTTGGTCATTTCTTCCCTCAATCCTCTTAACGATTCATCAACAATCTTACGAACCCGATTGTCCTCTCTAGGTTCTTGTTCCCTACGTGCCTGCAAACGCATTCTAGGTCTTTGCATTATATTAGTCGGTATATTTACGCCACCCCACGCACCCTCTTCTAACGATACTGTAGAATTACCTACTTCCTGTTCCACTTGAACAGGGAAATTTCCGGTACTACGCACAAGTGGCATTTTATAATTTTAAAATCAAAAATTAAACAAACAACAAAAAGCTGGTTTTTAGAGTGGTTAGTATACACAATGTCCAAACAAAATGGCATATATTTCTGTAAAAAAATCTTAAATTTTAAATTCTAGTCGGAATTCGACAAAAATAAATTAAAACACAACTATAAGCAAATACAAATTCGGATAAATCGAGTAACAAAAATTATTAAATGTATTACGGTCAACAACAATAGCCAGTGTTATCACTAATCGATAAAGTTTTTCAAAAGGGGTAAAGAGAAACAAAAAAAAACTTAATAAATTAAATTGGAACTAAAAATTCAACATCCACAAAAATAACCAATATAATAAAAGCATAAAATTTAATTTTATTAAATTATTATTTGAACTTTGAATATTATATAAATGAATAGATATTATTTTTGGCTTAAGTTCATTTATTTTTAATTTCTAAAAGTCTTTTTTAGAAAGAAAATTTATTTTTACAAATGTATGCGGACGTTTTCCAAGGAAAACAAGAAAAATTTGACGCTAGCAGAATGAAATGCTGCACTTTCTGGACCGCTACGACCTTCATCAGCATTCTTCGCATCTATCTACCTTAGTTGTGTATTTTTTATAAACATCACCTATTTAACCAACTAACTTTGTAAATAAGAATACGAGAATACTCATATTCATTTCAACATTAATTTGGTTAGACGAAATTTACACACAAACCAACGTATTTCTTTACTGTTCTCTCTGTATTTCGTCTTGTACAATTGTTTTTGCATTGTTTCAATCATCGATTGAACACGAATGCAAATTTGTTTTTTTTTTTAGTCATTCTTACTTGTTTGCTCACAACCTTATAGATGCAGTTCCAGTATCATTTTGATTGTTATTAAGTAAGCATAACCGAGTATACAGAGGCGAAACGAGAATATAGTCATCTCGTTTTTTTTCTATGCATCTCTTTCTTGACATCCTATCGACTACTACAAAACAAAATTGAAGTCGATAGGATGTCAAGAAAGAGATGCATAGAAAAAAAGAGATGACTATATTCTCGTGTCGCCTCTGTATGCTTAGTGGAAGCATGAAAGCTCGCTGTGCCTTGCGTGCTTATAATTTAATATTATTAAATTATTATTTGAACTTTGAATATTATATAAATGAATAGAAATTATTTTTGGCTTAAGTTCATTTATTTTTAATTTCTAAAAATCTTTTTTAGAAAAAAAAATTATTTTTACAAATGTATGCGGACGTTTTCCAAGGAAAACAGGAAAAATTAGACGCTAGCAGAATGAAATGCTGCACTTTCTGGACCGCTACGACCTTCATCAGCATTCTTCGCATCTATCTACCTTAGTTGTGTATTTTTCATAAACATCATCTATTTAACCAACTAACTTTGTAAATAAGAAGACGAGAATACTCACATTCATATCAACATTAATTTGGTTAGACGAAATTTACACACAAACCAACGTATTTCTTTACTGTTCTCTCTGTATTTCGTCTTGTACATTTGTTTTTGCTTTGTTTCAATCATCGATTGGACACGAATGCAAATTTGTTTTTTTTTAGTCATTCTAACTTGTTTACTCACAACTCTATAGATGCTGTTCCAGTATCATTTTGATTGGTATTAAGTAAGCATGAACGCTCGCTGTGCCTTGCGTGCTTATAATTTAATTTTATTAAATTATTATTTGAACTTTAAATATTCTATAAATGAATAGAAATTATTTTTGGATTAAGTTCATTTATTTTTAATTTCGAAAAATCTTTTTTAGAAAGAAAATTTATTTTTACAAATGCATGCGGACGTTTTCCAAGGAAAACAAGAAAAATTAGACGCTGGCAGAACTTGTTTACTCACAACCTTATAGATGCTGCTCCAGTATCATTTTGATTGTTATTAAGTAAGCATGAATGCTCGCTGTGCCTTGCGTGCTTATAATTTAAATTTATTAAATTATTATTTGAACTTTGTATATTATATAAATGAATAGAAATTATTTTTGGCTTAAGTTCATTTATCTTTAATTTCTAAAAATCTTTTTTAGATAGAAAATTTATTTTTACAAATGTATGCGGACGTTTTCCAAGGAAAACAAGAAAAATTAGACGCTAGCAGAATGAAATGCTGCACTTTCTGGACCGCTACGACCTTCATCAGCATTCTTCGCATCTATCTACCTTAGTTGTGTATTTTTTATAAACATCATCTATTTATTTCTTTCAAATTTGCATTCGTGTTCAATCGATGATTGAAACAAAGCAAAAACAAATGTACAAGACGAAATACAGAGAGAACAGTAAAGAAATACGTTGGTTTCTGTGTAAATTTCGTCTAACCAAATTAATGTTGATATGAATATGAGTGTTCTCGTATTCTTATTTACAAAGTTAGTTGGTTAAATGGATGATGTTTATAAAAATACATAACTAAGGTAGATAGATGCGGAGAATGCTGATGAAGGTCGTAGCGGTCCAGAAAGTGCAGCATTTCATTCTGCTAGCGTCTAATTTTTCTTGTTTTCCTTGGAAAACGTCCGCATGCATTTGTAAAAATAAATTTTCTTTCTAAAAAAGATTTTTAGAAATTAAAAATAAATGAACTTAAGCCAAAAATAATTTCTATTCATTTATAAAAGCATAAAACCTAAACAAAAGCACCAAAAAAAAATCATTAGCTATTATTAAGAAATAAAAAGTGTAGCTAAACTCTTATCTGCTGGAAGCTTTCGACAGAAGCCATAAAGAGTAATGTCCAAAACAAAACTATGAGTTAGTAAAGGGGTTAAGGAAGGGATTGATTATCCGTTGTGGGAAAGTTATTACATTAATATCAACAAGTCTTTAGTCCGCGCATTCCGTAAAATCAATCTGAAGGAAATGAGGGAAATAAGCAAAAACAGATAGTGGTAAAAAAAGCTTATAAAAAGGAAAAAGTCGAACTTGCATTGAATCGATTTTAACCAGTACAAGTTCACAGTTCGAATCCAAGCCCTGACAATTTTAATTTTATTAAATTTTTACTAGAAATGTTAATCTTTGACTAAAACACAATAGTGCCCATAGTTAAAAAAATACTGTTACAAAAATGTAAGGAAACATAATTCAATAAAGAAATTGTTTATCACTTTACACTCTAGATTCAGAGGCCCTCAGTATCTGGATGTGAAAGCACAAAAAAAATTTATTAACTAACTGCTGCTATACTGCTGAAAAGTGACTTCCCTATCAGAAAAATAAACAAATTAATTCTTAACGTAAAAAAGAAAAAAATGTTTCACAAGTTGACAAAAGTAGAATAGTAGAAGAACCGAGAAAGATGTACAAATCATTTGACTATATTCCTGGTTTTTCTGAGAGATTTAAAAATTCCGATATTTATGATAAAAAGAAGTATATATTAGCGACGAAAACCACAAACATGACAAAAAAGTTCTTCAACAACGTAAAAGATAAGAGGGAGTAGTCTAACTTAGTATATGAAATTAAATGCAATGGTGACGACGCAAACATATGCCAAAAGGTATATGTTGGCACGACTAAATCAAAACTAAGGACAAGATTAGCATCGCATAAATCAGACTTAAATACAAACAAACCTCTTAACCAGAAAACTGCCCTAGCAGCCCACTATACAATAACTGGACACAAACCAAATTTCGAGAATGTTAAAATTCTAGTAGGAGAAACAAAGACAACAAAGAGATACATGCAAGAGATGCTTCATATAATAAATACTCCTACAGAAAAGAGAATAAATTACAAATCAGACGTGGACAATTGCGCTCACATATATACACAATTAGTAAACATGGAAATAATAAACAGAGAAAATCATAAAAGCAAAAACAGTCAGTGACAAAGTGTATACATAAACAAATGACAACGCTGATAATAAATTAAATTAATGTAATTGTAATTTTGTATTTTTAATTTGTTATTTTTATTAGTGTATTATTTTGTTATTTGTTTGCTTTGAGCATTAAACATTTTTTGTATTTCTAGTCATATTTCCCTGAAGATGACCAACAAATTTGGTCGAAATATTGGAATATTGAAAAATAAATAAAGACAAAAAAGTTATTTTGTTTTAATTTATTAATAAAGAGGACCTCAAGACGAATCTGACATTTCAACTTAATAGTAAAAAGGTCTAAAAACAAACAACTTATTTATTAACAAACGATAACTGAGGCCCCACGTTGGGCGCCATAAATCTCTGTAACGATTCATTAAAACGGTTAGCTACTTTAGGAACGGTGCTACCTATAAAATGCGGCTGTGCTCGTCGTTGGGGGGTGTATGTTGTTCCCAAATAATATAAAATATGATAATATATCTGAATCAGTTGCAAAAGACTTTATTTTAGGTAGCTAAAAAAGAAAGTGAAACACAAAAAAAGAAAAAGAAATAGCTAATGATTGAAGTGTAGCTTCTGTTGGAATGCGCTACACTCTTGCTTTGGCCTCCCACCATGCTGACAGAAATAAATAGTCTGTTGTCAGCCCAACAAAATAACTATATAATAACTAAAGAAAACTTACCCCATTATCTTAACCTCAGCTTTCGCGACGTTAATAAAATTAACACTTTCATGTTCAAATTACTTATAACATTTACAATTTATTAATAGAAATTAAAAATTTAATTAAATGAATTCAATAACAAATCATAAAATCTAGTCACCATTTAGTATTCAAAGTATAAAAAGGATTTTATAAATTGAAATTCAATGAAACCCAAAGCTCCAGACCCTTTTTAAATGGTCGCAGGGTTTAAATTATCAACGGTATATTATTACATAACAATATATATATATATGTGGGGGATCAGGGGGTTACTTCCACATAGATGTGGGTGGGGTCGTCCACAGAGTTGTGGGGAAAAATACTTAGGACTTACCGGATGTGTTTGTATGAGTGGTGTCCAACGCCGTTGGTAATGACCGCTTCGCGTTCCGTCCAAGTAGCTTGCTGCCGTCTTTCTGCTGGAGAATTCTCGTCTTGGGTGATCTTTTAAACCTTGCGCCCAAGTTAGGTTCTTAAGCGAAATACTATATGTTGTATATTGGATATGTATCACCGGCTGATTGTTTTTAGCAAAGTTGCATGAGCTTGTTGAATAAATGACCCAATGACAACTAGAAAACCTTGATGATAATAATGGTGGCACAGCAAAATCAAATATTACGAAAATAATTTAAACATCGATTGCAGTTTAGAATATTATTAATTAGTTATTTATTCGTTACTTTTTTAATGTAAAATGAAAATACAATATTAACAAGGCACTTTGTGTGTTAACTATTTAAAAATAGCCAATTGTTTATTAGTAGTGGTAGTTTTGTGGCGTTATATACATATTTTACTTTTTACTTTGCCAGCTTCTCACTCATAACCGTTTATGTTTGGTATACAAACTAATTATTCAAAATTAACTTCTGCTACTATATAACTGAATGACACTCCACTTCAAATGTGTTACTACTGTTTTAACAAATATTATTTATTATCCCATTTTAATATTATATTTAATCAAAATAATTTTGTTACAGAAAACATGTTTGTTTTTTTTTTTTTTCAATAAAACTTTTATTTAAACGAAACACGTGTAGATTTCACTCAACTTTACTTAACGTTTAGATAGCGTAAGATAAGATTTTAGAACTGTTCACTGTTGAAAACTACAAGCAACTGAACAAAATTCAGCCGCGCATTCTTTTGCCCTTTTTTTGTTTTCTGTTTCTCTTTTTTTTATTTTATTTACACAGATGCAAAAAAAGGGCAAAAGAGTGTTTACAACGTTGGCGCTTAAACATCCCGCCCCCCTTGCAGGACTGCAACTTAGAGTATAAAAAGTTATATAATTCAAATTCAATAATTCACAAAAGATAGATTAGATTAGGGTGTAATATAAGTATAAGTTCAATAAATGTATAAGTTCAATAAATGTATAAGTTCAATAAATGTATAAGTTCAATAAATGTATAAGGTAAAAATGATGGAAAAAAAATGATGGTGGCACCTAGAGGCCAAACTTTCCCACGAGGACCCATCCCAATGCCGTGTCCTGTGCGAGGGGCGATGCAAGGCTGCCTGGTTGAAGACCGCTTCTGATGAGCTCCGGGTATACATCGGCTCCCAGGATGACGTTGACGGTGTGATTGCCGTAGAAGTCGGGGTCGGCCAAACGGAGATTCTCATAGTGATGAGCTACTCGGCTGTCCAGCGGTTTTCTGGCTTGGTTGAGGGGTAGCTTGTCGTCAACTCTGGCGGTGACGGTAAACGTGGTTGCTCCCTCGAAGCGTGAACGAAAAGTCATCTTGTACCATTTCTGATTGTCGATCAGTTCAACGGGAAGATGATATCGGTTGACAATAAAGGCGGCGATGGCGCTTTCAGTGGCACACGGGTTTATCAGACCACGGACTTGCACCCATTGCTTATTTAGACATATTTGCATAATGGCGGTAGGTATCAACGTAGCATTGCCAGTACCGTTTGAACGACGAATTTTGGGGAGGCGGTGAAGAAGTGTGTGATGCTTACCCCTGCAGATTTTACAACATTCAGCACTGCGACATTTATTAGATCGGTGCGAATGTGCTAAACAGTTTTCGCAATATAGATGGCGTCGTACCGTTTTTTCTCGTGCGGAAACAGACATGCTGGTAAACTTCTTACATTTTCGCAATGGGTGATCCTTTTGGCACAGGCGGCAGTCATACGAGGTAGATTTCAAGCGAATGATAACCCGTGGACGCTCAATCGGGGAAGCGCTTCTACGTGGTGAACGCCGCATAATGACTAGAAAAGACAAGAACGAAATAAAGGCAAAGATTAGTTGTCATTGCGATTCGGGGTAGGGGAGCCACACTAATTTAACGATGGGGCGCGTGATGACACCCGTAGCGGTGCGGATGTCAGCTGTTCTGACCTTGCTGTCCAGGCCGTGATAGACTTTATCAATCCGACCGAGACGCCATTGATGTGGGGGTAAATTGTCTTGTCGCACGACGACAAGATCTCCGATCGCGAAATCTCGCTGTGGGTACTTCCATTTTGTCCGTTTATGGAGTTCAATAAGATATTCGTATTTCCATCGACGGGCGAGGTGATAGTGTAATATTTTTAGTTTCTGCCAGCGATTGACATAACTTAACGAGTGATCGGATAAATTGGGTTCGGGGGGTGACAAAATGGGGGTGCCTATGAGGAAGTGACCGGGGGTTATTGCGCATAAGTCGTTTGGGTCGTTGGTCACTGGACTCAAGGGCCGGGAATTCAGACATGCCTCTATGCGGGTTAGCATGGTGCTAAATTCTTCATACGTGAAGTGTTGGCTGTGGCAAATCTTTTTAAAGTGGGACTTAAAACTTTTTACTCCGGCCTCCCACAGGCCGCCCATATGGGGTGCTCCTGGGGGGATGAAGTGCCATTCTAACGGGGAGAAGCTGTTTTGAGCTAGGACACCTTTCCGTACAAGTGCTAAAAATTGTTGGGCATCATATTGTAGGATGTTGGAGGCGCCAACAAACGCAGTGCCATTATCAGAATACATGGCATGAGGCGTTCCACGTCTGCTGAAAAATCTGGCGAAGGCCGCTAAAAAGGCTTGAGTAGATATATCTCCAGTGGCTTCCAGGTGAATGGCTTTAGTAGCGAAGCAGACGAAGATTGCGACATAACCTTTAGTGATTTTGCAACCACGGCCCACGTAGGATTTTATTTCGAAGGGCCCGGCGAAATCCACTCCAGTGTCGTAGAATGGGCGGGTGAGCGTAGCTCGTTCAGGGGGTAATGCAGCCATCATCTGCTGGCTGAGCGCACTTTTATGTCTAACGCATGTGAGGCATTTAGAAATAGTTGATTTTATTAGATTTTTAAGACGAGGTACGTAATAATGACATCGCATAAGGCGGTGTAAAAGCGCATTTTGGCCATGTATGGAGTACATGTGTAGCCATTTGAGGAAAAGTTGAGTATAACGAGCGTGATAGGGTAACAAAATAGGGTAGCGCTCATTATAGCTAAGAGTGGGGATGTTTGCCAATCGGCCATTAATTCTCATGATTCCGTTAGAATCGAGAAAGGGGTTAAGAGTTAATAATGTACTTTTACGGGATATCGGGCGATTATTGCATAATTCTTTATGCTCATCTGCGAAATGAAGTTTTTGACTCGAAATAATTAAACGTGATTTAACGAAGTTGATTTCGTCGGAGGGGAGATCATTAGAGTTGAATTTCTGATGATTTTTCAAGCGATGATAAAACCGAAAAACGTAACTAATAACTCGTAACGCTTTGGCCAAATCCGAAAAATTACGGAGTAGGTCTTCATATTTTACCATGGTAGAGTGCACACAGAGCGGTCTGGACTCTTCGTCTGTTGAGAAATTTTCAGCGTATGACGGCCACTCAGCGTGTGGAAGTCTTAACCAAGGGGGACCTTGCCACCAGAGCGTATTCGACGCCAGTTGTGATACGGTAAGGCCGCGAGATGCCAGGTCAGCTGGATTATTTTTCGTATCAACATGCGACCATGGTTCGACTCCGACCTTTTCGATTATGGAACTGACGCGGTTTTCAACGAATGTTTTCCATCGGTTAGGGGGACCTCGCAACCATGCTAAGACGATCGTGGAATCTGTCCACAAGAAAATTTTGTAATTTTTCAAATCAGCACCACAAAGTTCTTTCCGTGGTATCGAAACAAATTTTACCGGCGCTACCTTGGTTTTCGCTACTAAAAGGTGAGTTGAGACAAAACCTTGGTTCTCAGATCGCAGATAAAGAGTAGCGGCATAGGCCTTTTCAGAGGCGTCGCAGAAACCGTGTAGTTCGGTAGTATATGAGGGGTCAAAATTAACAAAACGGGGTATTCTAATTTGTTCGATGTGTATATAATCGTCAAGAAAATTATGCCAGTTTTCTAGAGTAGGGGGGTGTAAATCTTCATCCCAGTCTGTTCCATCCTTCCAGATTTGTTGCATTATGATTTTAGCCACAATTATTTTGGGCGATAGCCAGCCTGCGGGGTCAAATAACTTGGCTATTTCTGAAAGTACAGACCTTTTTGTGACTGCCTTGCGATCGGGGTGAGATTTCAATTTAAAGTAGAAATAATCATTTCCAGCGTTCCACCGCAGTCCTAGCGTTTTAGTGATGCTGGAATCAGAAAGGGTCAAAAATTCTTCATCTAGTAGATGATTTGGGGGTAAATCATTGAGTAAAAGATTATTATTCGCCGTCCATTTACGTAACGTAAAACCTGCTGATTCAAGCACGTGGCGGAGTTGATTTCTGCATTGTAAGCTGGCCGTAATAGTATGGGAGCCAGCCAAAACATCATCGACGTACATGAAGTTTCGTAAAATGTCAGCTGCCAGGGGGTAATTTTCTTCGGCCTCATTGGCTAACTCTAGCAATGTTCTGATGGCTAAGTATGGGGCGCAGTTGACACCAAATGTCACAGTATTCAACTGGTAATCTTGAAGGGGCTCGTTCGGGGATTTTCGGAAGATAATACGCTGATATGGGGTCTGAGAGGGTTCTATAAGAATTTGGCGGTACATCTTTTCGATGTCCGCGTTAAATACGTAGCGAAAAAGTCTCCAGCGAAGAATTAAAATAGTTAAGTCGGCCTGTAATATAGGCCCGACGTGGAGCATATCGTTGAGACTGACGCCGTTAGATGAGGGGCTAGACGCATTAAACACCACACGTAGCTTGGTGGTAGCACTATCGGGTTTTAGTACTGCGTGGTGTGGCAAGTAGTAGTTTTCAGAGCCGTTGATCGGGGGGGAAACTTTGTCCATTTGACCTAGAGTGGCATACTCGGTGATTACTCGGTCGTAATCATTTTTGAGTTTGGGAATTTTTAGCAATCTTGTTTCATTGCGTAAAAACTGAGATATAGCGATGTTTCGGGAATCGCCTACATTAAGGGGGTTGGGGTAGTCGTGCTTAAAGGGTAGTGACACGACAAACCGACCATCAGGGTTTTTATGAGTCGATTTTTTATACAGCTCTTCACAATATATGTCTTCAGGGGTTGAGCGGCGCTTCTTCGGAACTTCTTCCAGTTCCCAGAATTTTTGTAGTTGAGTTGATAGGGTGATTTCATTGAAAAATGAACGAATCGTAACACGATTTTGCGGGGTGTGCATTTTGCCGGTGAGTATCCAGCCAAAGATGGTATTTTGGGCAACCAAGGATTGGTTAGAGTCCCATTGTACGCCGTTTTTAATTATCTTGGGGTAAACATCTCCTCCGAGTAGTAGGTCTACCTCAGTGCAGTTTTGCCTATACTTATCAGCCAGTTGAAGGCGTGAGAAGTTTGCATCCTTGAGAGCGGATACTGGGTAATACGGTAGTTGATCTGTCAGCTTATTGACGATATAGGCGTCAATACACATATTAATTGCAGGGTTGATTGGAGACCCTATGCGCACTTGACACATGTGAGTTGATGTGGCAGTTAATGAGTCGTTTATGCCATGGACCTCAGCATGAGAGGACTGAGTGTTGATGTGGAGTTTTCTTTGAAGGCGCCTCGAAATAAACGACGCTTCAGATGCAGAGTCGATTAAGGCACGAATAGTGCATTTAAAATCATGATTATAAATATCTACTAGGGCGGTGCCCAATATAATAGAGGGGGTAGTTGCTTGTACCTGGGTTGAGTATGATTGCACCGTTTTTTCAGCCGTTTCACGAGAAGTGGAGGGGGTTGCATCTAGAGGGGGGTGAGTACTAGTTGGGGGCGGAGCCCCGCGGGTAAAGTAGTTACCTCTATATGATGGAGCAACAACAGGGGGTATATTCGTGTTGTGCGGGGGGTTATGTGAGCGAATATTATTTTCTTGGGGGCTAGGGGGAGATATAACGGGAGCAGCTTGGGGTGCTGCAGGGTTCCGTATATTTGAGGCGGAATTGCGTTCATGACGGTGCAATAGCGAATGGTGGCTTTGTCCACAAGCATTGCACACAAATTTGCTTTTACATTGTCTACGCTCATGGGAGGTAGCGAGACAATTTGTACAAAGTTTATATTTTTTAACTATATTGTATCTATTTTCCAGAGACATACCCAGAAACACTGAACAAAATCTAAGGGGGTGTGAGTGGGGACACAAAGGACACTTTTTGTGTTTGTCGATTAACACGCTGGTATTAAAACTGTTAAGTTTTTTCTCATTTGAATGCGGTTTTTTATAATTCGGAACTTTAGACGCGTTTGAGACATTCGAGTGTGAAAAGGTTGAGCGGATATCTGCAACTGATTCTAATGTCTGAAACCGAGACGTCAGAAACGCATCCATTTGTTTCCAGGCTGGCAACTCTGTGTTGTGGGGCAAAGAGTGTTCCCACAAATTGAGCGTAGTATCGGGTAGACAGGTGGAACAAATATAAATAAAAATAGGGTCCCAATTTTTGGTGTCGATTCCTAAGAGTGTTAAATTCGTAACGCAATCATTAATTGTGCGTTGCAAACGCCGAATATTGGGCCCAGTTTCTTTAGGAAGGGGGGAAATATTAAATAAACATTTTAATTGCGCGTTCACCAAAACGCGCTTATTTTCGTACCTTTGTACCAAGTGTTGCCATCCCATCTCGAACCCATCGTTCGTTATGGGGCAAGTTTTCAACAGGTCTCTCGCTTCTCCTTGCGTCTTCTTGAGTAAGTGGCACATCTTTTCCACCGGGGATAGGCGATTATTGTTCTTGTAGAGGGCCGTGAACATATCACGGAACGTTGGCCATGACTTATAGTCACCGTGGAAAATTTCTGTATCGCAGGGGGGTACTGATATGAGGGGGTGTTGAGTTGCCTGTTCCTCCCGAGCAATATGTCGCTTTGTCTTGTTGCGCAGAGTTTCGATGGCTTCATTTATTTTGGCGATCATTTTGGTATAAACCTCAAAAGTTGAAAAAAAACGTTTTTCCAAAGTTTCGATATCGATGTCATCTTTCACGGGATCAAATTTTTCGATAGCATTGTCGTATAGCAACGCGAATGCTTCCCATAACCGTATAGCTTCTGTTTTCAGGACATCCCACGCATGAATCGACTGGCCGTCAACCGCGCTCTCATCCATATGAACTGAAAGCTTCGTGATGCGATCAGAGATACGGATCAATGCCTTAATAGATGCCATTTTATCTTTAAATGCCGAAGTGGGGGGTATTTAGATACCAAGGAAAAGACGGATACCTCGCGATATAAAAATAGATCGACCGTTGTTAATTCGCGGTATATAAAAAAATTATCGATGGTTGAGTAGAAACAGTAGGGGGAATTCTCGTCAACAAGACAATAAAAAAGTGTACAAATGGTAAAGGGATTCAAACAATTGATAAAAAAATTAAAATATAAAATATAAAAATAAATATTTTTTTTTTTTTTATTGGTTGCGCCTCGTTTTAATGTGCTCAAACTGTTTGGGTTGACCCTCGTATACTTGTACCCGTTCCTTTTTGGGGTGACCCTCGTATACGATTGCCCGTTATATGTCGTCAAAAAGAACAAGTGACAGTGAAGAGCAGAATTTGCCGATGACAATAAATTTTTATATATATTTGTTTTTCCAATAAATAAACACAGTTGGGGTGGAAGTTTTATATTTTTTATAATAAATGGGTGGTTAATGCCAAATAAAATAGTTAACGCCTGATTTCCTTTTTTGCGTTTAATTTATTTTGTTTATTAAAACAGGGGGGTAAATTTTAAAGGGATATTATTTAATTTAAAAATGTAATTTAATTTGAAATTAAATTTATAAAAATTATTTATTAAATTTAGTTCAATTAAAAAAAATCCAACAATTTATTTCCAGATGCACAATATTTTCTCGCTACTGTATTCGTATTTGTTTTCTTATTTTTTAACCACCAAATTACTGATGTTCCTAATACACAAGCTTATGCATGTACACATTAGTTTTTATTATATTCATGCGTATATTACTATTAATGTAGGTCAGTGGAACAATTTTTTTTTTTTACGCTTGTGTATTCAGCTTTAGTAATGTTTTTGGTGGTGACGTCACAAAAGTGATCTCTTTAATTTATGAATTTAGCTCTTAAAATACAAGCAAGTGAAGATGTGTGCATACAACCACACATAAGAATATTGTCTTTATTCTTTTTCTCTGCCGGCAGCGAATTTGCGACGGCCAAAGAAACTTCTCTGCTGTTTGTATTTAAGTATGTATGTTTGCTTTTTTCTTCACAATTGTACAGAAATATGTACACACAAATTTGCTTCTTCAATTTTGCTATTTGGTTTAACCTTGAGCAAATTTGGTGTGTACGTATGTATATATATGTATGTGCGCATGCCAACAATCATAAGCACATATGTATATAAATTTCGCGGTTTCTTATTTTTGCAGGTGCACAACAAGTCGAAAAATAAGAAACCGTTGGAAATGAAAAAAAACGCAAGTACCGCTAACAATGGTTTTTGCAAATTATTATGCAAATTTGAAAAAGGGGTACAGTCAACGCTGTTTTTTCAAAAGGGTTATTATTTTTTATATTTTTTTATAATTTGGGGCCCAGCACGTAATGCTTGGGATTTTCCTGTATGGAAACACGGGTAGGGGTGTGGGGTTTTGTTCTCCTTTTTACGGAGGAAAACTTTTTATATATATGGGGTCCGGAATGGGAATCCGGTGGGGTTTTTTCTCCTTATGGAGGAAAGTTTTCGGGGTTTTTTAGGGTGCCGGGTGGGATCCGGCTCGAAGGACCAAAAAATGTGGGGGATCAGGGGGTTAATTCCACATAGATGTGGGTGGGGTCGTCCACAGAGTTGTGGGGAAAAATACTTAGGACTTACCGGATGTGTTTGTATGAGTGGTGTCCAACGCCGTTGGTAATGACCGCTTCGCGTTCCGTCCAAGTAGCTTGCTGCCGTCTTTCTGCTGGAGAATTCTCGTCTTGGGTGATCTTTTAAACCTTGCGCCCAAGTTAGGTTCTTAAGCGAAATACTATATGTTGTATATTGGATATGTATCACCGGCTGATTGTTTTTAGCAAAGTTGCATGAGCTTGTTGAATAAATGACCCAATGACAACTAGAAAACCTTGATGATAATAATGGTGGCACAGCAAAATCAAATATTACGAAAATAATTTAAACATCGATTGCAGTTTAGAATATTATTAATTAGTTATTTATTCGTTACTTTTTTAATGTAAAATGAAAATACAATATTAACAAGGCACTTTGTGTGTTAACTATTTAAAAATAGCCAATTGTTTATTAGTAGTGGTAGTTTTGTGGCGTTATATACATATTTTACTTTTTACTTTGCCAGCTTCTCACTCATAACCGTTTATGTTTGGTATACAAACTAATTATTCAAAATTAACTTCTGCTACTATATAACTGAATGACACTCCACTTCAAATGTGTTACTACTGTTTTAACAAATATTATTTATTATCCCATTTTAATATTATATTTAATCAAAATAATTTTGTTACAGAAAACATGTTTGTTTTTTTTTTTTTTCAATAAAACTTTTATTTAAACGAAACACGTGTAGATTTCACTCAACTTTACTTAACGTTTAGATAGCGTAAGATAAGATTTTAGAACTGTTCACTGTTGAAAACTACAAGCAACTGAACAAAATTCAGCCGCGCATTCTTTTGCCCTTTTTTTGTTTTCTGTTTCTCTTTTTTTTATTTTATTTACACAGATGCAAAAAAAGGGCAAAAGAGTGTTTACAACGTTGGCGCTTAAACAATATATATATATATATATATATAATATATAATTTACAAGTTAATTTTTTTAAAGTTATTAAATTTAACGCAAAATACAAAAAAGGTAATAAAATTTAAAAAAAAATATTATTAAGGAAGAAAAAGGTGACAAAAAAACTAAAAATCACCTCCGGAATGATTTTAATTTAAAAATTAGATTAAGACAAGACAATACATTTACAGTTAGTAATATTTAAAAATTGAAATGGTAAGAACTGTAAATTTCACCAGAACGTTTTCTTTCCCTTTGGTTTGACTATAGATGGATTAAACAATAGCTTTCTAAAGTAGTTAAATTCAACAGCCTTCTGTGTAGAAAATTTCAACTCTCTGATGTAAAAAAAGATTTAACCAGAGCACTTTAATCAAGCCAACCAGTTGCGCTTCTTAGAAATTTAGAAATATAAAGCAATCCATAAATCGGAAAATCCTTAAACAAATGAACGACGAGTTTTTAATAAACTTCACAACACTATAAAATATTAATATATATTCTCTTACCAATGGACATATCAAAAATTCCAGGATTATTGTAGAAAGAAAATGCTTTATAACACTAAATTTATTTATCCACTAATATTCAATATACATATGTACGCCAAAAAATTAAAAAAACTACCACCGTTCCACTATAACTTTATTTTCAGTTTGAAGAAATTTTTTCTATTTTTTTTTTTTTTTTTTTGACAATATAAAAATAAATAAAATCTAAGCCTACTAGATTAAAAAAACATTAATAAAATCTAAGCACATAATTAAGAAAATCATGCAAATAGAATCTTAGTTACCTATATAATGAATTATGTGCAAAAAATCTAAGCCTACTTAATCGCAAAACAAAAGTTTCAATATAAACTAAATCTCCCAATGGTTGCAAAGTCGATTACTTAGAGCTGAACAAAACTGCAACTAAAGTGAAAACATTGAAAACAATTTAACGAAACTTGTCGGTATCACAAAGCAAATAACAGGCAAGGGTTGCTGTTGAAAAAACCGACACAATATAACACAAAAACTTACGTCCAAATATCTTTTACATAATTCGCACTACTAAAACCGCCATTAACATCCTCTAATTCGTAGGATACGTTTCATATTCGCTTTCTTATAATAGCTTTTACGCCAGTAGGAGTAAGTTTAGCATTTATTTTATCAACTGACGAACTTTGAGTGAAGTTACGGTGAATTACCTTTTGACCTACATTAAATTCTCTGCACCGAGATCTCAAGTTATACGATTTCACGTTACGGTCGTATGCATCTTTTATCTTTGTCCGGATAGAGTCCTTTAACAATGTGAAATGGTCCTGTCTTTCTATTTCGGTATGAGATTCTGCCAAAAGTTTCAGATTTCTTAAAATTTTGTAGTCGTGTCCGTGCGTTAATAAGAGTTCGTACGGAGTTCGTCCTGTTGTCTGGTGAACACTGCTGCGGATTGCACAGTTAATGCTAGGTAAATATTCGTCCCATTCACGTTGATCGTTTCGAACATATGAACGAAGAGCTTTATTAACAGAGCGATTGACTCTCTCGCTTGCGTTCGATTGAGGACTGTAAACCGCAGTATATTGATGGGTAATGGCAAACTTCTGAATAAGCTTCTTAAATTCATTTGACCTAAATTGGTTGCCATTGTCTGACACTTTAGTTTCTGGTACCCCATAACACGTAAAAATTTCATTTTTTAAATACTCTACAATTGGTTAAGTTAAAAATTTTTTTTAAGGGCTTCAAAAAAGTAAATTTTGTGAAATGATCTAGAATAATAAAAATTCCAATATTCCCATTTTTTGATCTCGCAAATCCAATCAAATCAATATATAAACGTTGGAAAGGTCTTCCTGTCTCGACTATTTTACCTATAGGGGGTCTCAACGAATATGTTGGTACTTTTGAGGTCTTGCAAGAGGAACAGTTTGTGACATAATCTTTAACGTCGGAAACTAGCTTAGGCCAAAAGAAAAATTGTCTAATCCGATGTACAGTTTTGGCTATACCACCATGAGTTTCCAACTATCTGACTCATCCAAATTTCCAGTAGAAAAGTTTGTCCTCTTATAAATATATTTCTCAACTACTCTGAAATCCGGTATTTCTGTTTTGCTGAATTCATTCCTTAGACGGGTATATTCCATACTGTCAAATGCGGTGGTATTAAGGTCAATAGATGGCATCGTTTGTAAATCTAATTCAGCTACAATCGACTCATCCTTAAAAGCTCGTGATAAGGCGTCTGGCACCACATTAGCTTTACCTCTGCGATGTTCTATAGTAAAGTCATATCTTTGTAAGTTTAGAGCCCATCTAGCTAAGCTAAGATCTTTTTGTTTCATGAGCCATTTCAAACTGGCATGGTCAGTAATAATTTTAAATTTCTGACCTTCGATATATGCTCTAAACTTTTTAATTGCTAAAATGACTGTCAAACATTCTAATTCCGTAATCGAATAATTTCTTTGTGCTTTGTTAAGCTTTTGGGGCATATACGCTATAGGCCTTTCATTATCGTCGTCGTCAAGCTAGGCCAAAACTGCACCAATTCCAAGCGAACTGGCATCACATTATAGGATAAATGGTTTTTCAAAGTTTGCATGCACCAAAACTGATGCTGAAGTCAACTTATTTTTGACAGTATCGAAGGACTTCTGAGCCTCTTCTGTCCACATAAAGGATTTTCTTTTTGACAACATTTCCGTCAATGAAAATGTTATTGTAGCGTAATCGTCAATAAATTGACGGTACCACCCAGCCATCCTAATGAACTGGCGAATTTGACGCACTGTTTTAGGAACCGGGAATTGGGAAATAGCCTCTATTTTTTCCGGATCCACTTTTAATGATCCCTCTCCAACAATATAACCAAGATATTGTACATATCGAAGACAAAAACTGCTCTTCTTAACATTAATTGTTAAATTTGCTTCCCGAAGCTGAGTAGCCACCTTCTGTAAGTGCATTAAGTGTTCGTCAAAGTCCTTCGAAATTATTAAAAGGTCATCAAGATAAACAAAAACGTTCGATTTAAAATTATACGGAATGACTCGGTCCATCAGTCTACACATGTTTTGTGGTGCATTACACAATTCAAACAGCATTCTTGTAAATTGGCCGATTGGGATTAGTAAATGCCGGTTTAGGTCTCGATGCTTCGTCTAATTTTATTTGCCTTGAAGCCTTGAAATAAGCCCGTCTATGTTAGGAATTGGATAAGCGTCCTTTATTGTCACAGAATTTAGTTTCCGACTGTCCAAGCAGAAACGCACTTTTCCTGGATTTATTATTAGAACCCCCGGAGAAGACCATGATGTATCAATGTTGTGTTCTAACAATGATGTACATCCCAAGCCTTCACATTCAGAGTTCGGAAAAAATTCAATGATTTTCTGTAACTGTAGTTTTTGTAATGAGGTCAATTGAATTTTGTTAGAATCTTCTTCCGAAATAATTGTTGTAACGGTGTTTACAGCAACGATTTGTAAACTAAACAGTTTCCAAAAATCTACACCACAAATCACATTCTGATTAATTGAGGGTATCAGCAAAAATTCAGTAAATTTCCTATGACCATTATATTCAATTTCTATACTACTAGTTTCTAAAACACGTTGCCGTTGACCATCAGCTGTTTTAACATTTCCGAGTTCTCGTCTAAATATTTCCGATTTTAGGATCTTATCACAAAGCTCTCCGCCAATGACGTTAACGTTTGCGCCACTGTCTAATAAAGCAAAGTAGTCTTGGTTCTGCATATTTTATTTGATATAGGGTCTATTGTCTCCTTCCTTAGTTACGAGAAATGAAATAATATGCTTTTGAAAATGTTTTCTCCGTTTGTAAACTTCCGAATCCTTTTCGAGGATCTGTTCGGCAATTGTTTAAAATCAGGATTATTAAAAATTCTATCTTTAGCAAGCCTATATTCCTCAAGACGAATATGGTATGGCCGTTGTAATGGATGAATTTTCGAAATAACTGTTTTATTGGTATAGTTCTCTATTTTGGTTGGGTCGTCAAAGTCTTCTTCACTTAGCTGTTTAGTCATATCAAGTATTTTCCATTTATCAGGTGCGTTGTAAAAATTTTTACTATTGGGTGAAGTTACATCAATTTGTTTTGCTACGGATGTCCGTCCTTCACCGCATGAACATCCCGCAGGACTTTTCCCTGCTTCTGAGCACAATTAGGGCATTTTGGCTTATAGATGTTCTTAGCCCCACATCCATAACAAAATATAGTTCGGGGTTCCAAACAGTCAATGAAACTGTGACCGACGTTACTACAATTCCAGCATTTTCCCATTTTTATCATTAAACAAATTTCTGTTTCATTTGTAATGTTGTCATTTTCGTCTCGTCAATGCGTCTTATGACAAGTGCGTTTGTTATCCATTACAAATTTTTCGTACCTACGTATGGCACGTCTTAAATGAGAAACTCTAGTAATCTCCAAATGAAGAATCTCATGCCTTACTTCCGGTCTCAAATTTCGCTGGATTGTTTCTCACAATTCATAGTCAGTTAAAGGTGTACTAAGTTTATCGCAAAGAACCATAATCGCATCATAAAATTCATCAAAGGATTCGTTATGCTTTTGCTTCCTTCGTAAAATTCGTCTTTAGTATCAAAATCTGTATTGTATTTTTTGTACTGTCGTTTCAACGCGTCACATAACTCATACCAGTCCATACCATCACAGCTGCGATGAAACCGCCAAAACCACTTCAAAGCTTTGCCCTCGAAAAGAATATGCGCATGTTCACACAACAAAAGAAAGTCGCCCCCTAAATTTGTATTGGTTAAAGTCTTCAATCTATAGATAAATTCGACAAGAGTCTCCGTTAAACCGAATTCTCCAATTACGAATAATATTAAGAACCCTTCCTGAGTTGCGGTCAAAATCAAAATTATTGCGATTTTCGCGATTGCCCCGTTCATTTTGTTCAATACGAGATGTTTCACTACGGCCGTCCAAATCATTACGTCCGATGATATTAGCAGCGACTGGTTCGAACCGATTATGTTGTCTAATTGGCATAACCGGTGTTGAATTTCTAATAGTTATGTCTCGAAGACCATCAGAAATCATGTTGGTCATTTCTTCCTCAATCCTCTTAACGATTCATCAACAATCTTATGAACTTGATTGTGCTCACTAGGTTCCTGTTCCCTACGTGCCTGCAAACGCGTTCTAGGTCTTTGCATTGTATTAGTCGGTATATTTACGCCACCCCAAGCCCCCTTTTCTAACGATACTGTAGATTTACCCACTTTCTGTTCCACTTGAACAGGGATATTTCCGGTACTACGCACAAGTTGCATTTTATAATTTTAAAATCAAAAATTAAACAAACAAAACGATTGTCGAAAACAACAAAAAGCTAGTTTTTAGAGTGTTTAGTATACACAATGTCCAAACAAAATGGTATATATTTATGTAAAAAAAAAATCTTAAATTTTAAATTCTAGTCGGAATTCGACCAAAAAAATTTAACATAAATATAACCAAATACAAATTCGGGTACATCGAGTAACACAAATTAATAAATTTATTACGGATAACAACAATAGCCAGTGTTATCACTACTCGGTGAAGTTTTTCAAAAGGCGTAAAGAGAAACAAAAAAAAAACTTAATAAAACAAATTGGAACTAAAAATTTAACATCCACAAAAATGACCAATATAATAAAAGCATAAAACATAAACAAAAGCACCAAAAAAATCATTAGCTATTACTAAGAAATAAAAAGTGCTGTAAACTTTCGACAGAAGCCATAAAGAGTAATGTCCAAAACAAAAGTATGAGTTAGTAAAGGGGTTAAGGAAGGGATTGATTATGCGTTGCGGGAAAGTTATTACATTAATATCAACAAGTCTTTAGTCCGCTCATTCCGTAAAATCAATCTGAACTTAATACATAATATATAATTTAATATATAATATATAATTTACAAATTAATTTTTTTAAAGTTATTAAATTTAATGCAAAATACAAATTAAGGAAGAAAAAGGTGACAAAAAAACTAAAAATCACCGCCGGAATGATTTTAATTTAAAAGTTAGATTAAGACAAGACAATACATTTACAGTTAGTAATATTTAAAAATTTAAATGGTTAGAACTTTAAATTTCACCAGATCGTTTTCTTTCCCTTTGGTTTGACTATGGATGGATTAAACAATAGCTTTCCAAAGTAATTAAATTCAACAGCCTTCTGTGTAGAAAAATTCAACTCTCTGATGTAAAAAAAGATTTAACCAGAGCACTTTAATCAAGCCAACCAGTTGCGCTTCTTAGAAATTTAGAAATATAAAGCAATCCATAAATCGGAAAATCCTTAAACAAATGAACGACGAGTTTTTAATAAACTTCACAACACTATAAAATATTAATATACATTCTCTTACCAATGGACATATAAAAATTCCAGGATTATTGTAGAAAGAAAATGCTTTTCAACACTAAATTTATTTATCCACTAATATTCAATATACATATGTACGCCAAAAAATTAAAAAAACTACCACCGTTCCACTCAAACTTTATTTTTAGTTTGAAGAACATTTTTCTATTTTTTTTTGACAATATGAAAATAAATAAAATCTAAGCCTACTATATTAAAAAAAAAAAAACATGAATAAAATCTAAGCACTAAATTAAGAAAATCATGCAAATAGAATCTTAGTTACCTATATAATGAATTATGTGTAAAAAATCTAAGTCTACTTAATCGCAAAACAAAAGTTTCAATATAAGCTAAATCTCCCAATGGTTGCAAAGTACGATTATTTAGAGCTGAACAAAACTGCTACTAAAGTGAAAACATTGAAAACAATTCAACGAAACTTGTCGGTATCACAAAGCAGATAACAGGCAAGACTTGCCGTTGAAAAAACCGACACAAAATAACACAAAAACTTACGTCCAAATATCTTTTACATGATTCACACTACTAAAACCGCCATTAATATCTTCTAATTCGTAGGATACGTTTCCTATTCGCTTTTACGACAGTAGAAGTAAGTTTAGCATTTATTTTGTCAGCTGACGAACTTTGAGTGGAGTTACCTTTTGACCTACATTAAATTCTCTGCACCGAGATCTCAAATTATACGATTTCACGTTACGCTCGTATGCATCTTTTATCTTTGTCCGGATAGAGTCCTTTAACAATGTGAAATGATCCTGTCTTTCTATTTCGGTATGAGATTCTGCCAAAAGTTTCAGATTTCTTAAAATTTTGTAGTCGTGTCCGTGCGTTAATAAGAGTTCGTCCGGAGTTCGTCCTTTTGTCTGGTGAACACTGCTGCGGATTGCACAATTAATGCTAGGTAAATATTCGTCCTATTCACGTTGATCGTTTCGAACATATGAACGAAGAGCTTCATTAACAGAGCGATTGACTCTCTCGCTTGCGTTCGATTGAGGACTGTAAACCGCACTATATTGATGGGTAATGGCAAATTCTGAATAAGCTTCTTAAATTCATTTGACCTAACTTGGTTACCATTGTCTGACACTATAGTTTCTGGTACCCCATAACAAGTAAAAATTTAATTTTTTAAATACTCTTCAATTGGTTCAGTTACAAATTTTTTTAAGGTCTTCAAAAAAGTAAATTTTGTGAAATGATCTAGAATAATAAAAATTCCAATATTCCCATTTTTTGATCTCGCAAAAGGTCCAATCAAATCAATATATAAACGTTGGAATGGTCTTTCCGTCTCGACTATTTTACCCATAGGGGGTCTCAACGAATATGTTGGTACTTTTGAGGTCTTGCAAAACGAACAGTTTATGACATAATCTTTAACGTCGGAAACTAGCTTAGGCCAAAGAAAAATTGTCTAATCCGATGTACAGTTTTGGCTATACCACCATGTGCTGCGTTAGGTTTATCGTGCGTAGAATAAATAATTTGCTTTCGTAGCTCTTCCGGGACATAGAGTTTCCAACTATCTGACTCATCCAAATTTCCATTAGAAAAGTTTGTCCTCTTATAAATATATTTCTCCACTTCTCTGAAATCCGGTATTTCTGTTTTGCTGAATTCATTTCTTAGAAGGGTATCTTCCATACTCTCAAATGCGGTGGAATTAAGGTCAATAGATGGCATGGTTTGTAAATCTAATTCAGCTACAATCGACTCATCCTCAAAAGCTCGTGATAAGGCGTCTGGCACAACATTATCTTTACCTCTGCGATGTTCTATAGTAAATTCATATCCTTGTAATTTTAGAGCCCATCTAGCTAGGCTAAGATCTTTTTGATTCATGAGCCATTTCAAACTGGCATGGTCAGTAATAATTTTAAATTTCTGACCTTCGATATATGCTCTAAACTTTTTAATTGCTAAAATGACTGCCAAACATTCTAATTCGGTAATCGAATAATTTCTTTGTGATTTGTAAGCTTTTGGGACATATACGCTATAGGCCTTTCGTTATTGTCGTCGTTAAGCTAGGCCAAAACTGCACCAATTCTAAGCGAACTGGCATCACATTATAGGATAAATAGTTTTTCAAAGTTTGCATGCATCAAAACTGGTGCTGAAGTCAACTTCTTTTTGATAGTATCGAAGGACTTCTGAGCCTCTTCTGTCCATATAAAGGATTTTCTTTTTGACAACAATTCCGTCATTAAAAATGTTATTGTAGCGTAATCGTCAATAAATCGACGGTACCACCCAGCCATTCCAATGAACTGGCGAATTTGACGCACTGTTCTAGGAACCGGGAACCGGGAAATAGCCTCTATTTTTTCCGGATCCACTTTTAATGATCCCTCTCCAACAATATAACCAAGATATTGCACATATCGAAGACAAAAACTGCTCTTCTTAACATTAATTGTTAAATTTGCTTCCCGAAGCTGAGTAGCCACCTTCTGCAAGTGCATTAAGTATTCGTCAAAGTCCTTCGAAATTATTAAAAGATCATCAAGATAAACAAAAACGTTCGATTTTAAATTATACGGAATGACTCGGTCCATCAGTCTACACATGTTTTGTGGTGCATTACACAATCCAAACAGCATTCTTGTAAATTGGCCGATTGGGGATAGTAAATGCCGGTTTAGGTCTTGATGCTTCGTCTAATTTTATTTGCCAAAATGCACCTTTTAAATCCACTTTAAAAATATAATAAATTGAACGAAGCCTTGAAATCAGCCCGTCTATGTTAGGAATTGGATAAGCGTCCTTTATTGTCACAGAATTTAGTTTCCGACTGTCCAAGCAGAATCGCACTTTTCCTGGCTTTATTATTAGAACCCCCGGAGAAGACCATAATGTATCAATATTGTGTTCTAACAATGATGTACATCCCAAGCCTTCACATTCAGAGTTCGGAAAAAATTCAATGATTTTCTGTAACTGTAGTTTTTGTAATGAGGTCAATTGAATTTTGTTAGAATCTTCTACCGAAATAATTATTGTAACGGTGTTTACAGCAACGATTTGTAAACTAAACAGTTTCCAAAAATCTACACCACAAATCACAATCTGATTAATTGAGGGTATCAGCAAAAATTCAGTAGATTTCCTATGACCATTATATTCAATTTCTATACTACTAGTTCCTAAAACACGTTGCCGTTGACCATCAGCTGTTTTAACATTTCCGAGTTCTCGTCTAAATTTTTCAGATTTTAGGATTTTATCACAAAGCTCTCCACCAATGACGTTAACATTCGCGCCACTGTCTAATAAAGCAAAGAAGTCTTGGTTCTGTATATTTTATTTGATATAGGGTCTATTGTCTCCTTCCTTAGTTACGAAAAATGAAATAATATGCTTTTGAAAATGTTTTCTCCGTTTGTAAACTTCCGAATCCTTTTCGGGGATCTGTTCGGCAATTGTTTAAAATCAGGATTATTAAAAATTCTATCTTTAGCAAGCCTATATTCCTCAAGACGAATATGGTATGGCCGTTGTAATGGATGAATTTTCGAAATAACTGTTTTATTGGTATAGTTCTCTATTTTGGTTGGGTCGTCAAAGTCTTCTTCACTTAGCTGTTTAGTCATATCAAGTATTTTCCATTTATCAGGTGCATTGTAAAAATTTTTACTATTGGGTGAAGTTACATCAATTTGTTTTGCTTCGGATGTCCGTCCTTCACCGCATGAACATCCCGCAGGACTTTTCCCTGCTTCTGAGCACAATTAGGGCATTTTGGCTTATAGAAGTTCTTAGCCCCACATCCATAACAAAATATAGTTCGGAGTTCCAAACAGTCAATGAAACTGTGACCGACGTTACTACAATTCTAGCATTTTCCCATTTTTATCATTAAACAAATTTCTGTTTCATTTGTAATGTTGTCATTTTCGTCTCGTCAATGCGTCTTATGACAAGTGCGTTTGTTATCCATTACAAATTTTTCGTACCTACGTATGGCACGTCTTAAATGAGAAACTCTAGTAATCTCCAAATGAAGAATCTCATGCCTTACTTCCGGCCTCAAATTTCGCTGGATTTTTTCGCACAATTCATAGTCAGTTAAAGGTGTACTAAGTTTATCGCAAAGAACCATAATCGCATCATAAAATTCATCAAAGGATTCGTTATGCTTTTGCTTCCTTCGTAAAATTCGTCTTTAGTATCAAAATCTGTATTGTATTTTTTGTACTGTCGTTTCAACGCGTCACATAACTCATACCAGTCCATACCATCACAGCTGCGATGAAACCGCCAAAACCACTTCAAAGCTTTGCCCTCGAAAAGAATATGCGCATGTTCACACAACAAAAGAAAGTCGCCCCCTAAATTTGTATTGGTTAAAGTCTTCAATCTATAGATAAATTCGACAAGAGTCTCCGTTAAACCGAATTCTCCAATTACGAATAATATTAAGAACCCTTCCTGAGTTGCGGTCAAAATCAAAATTATTGCGATTTTCGCGATTGCCCCGTTCATTTTGTTCAATACGAGATGTTTCACTACGGCCGTCCAAATCATTACGTCCGATGATATTAGCAGCGACTGGTTCGAACCGATTATGTTGTCTAATTGGCATAACCGGTGCTGAATTTCTAATAGTTATGTCTCGAAGACCATCAGAAATCATGTTGGTCATTTCTTCCCTCAATCCTCTTAACGATTCATCAACAATCTTATGAACTCGATTGTGCTCACTAGGTTCCTGTTCCCTACGTGCCTGCAAACGCATTCTAGGTCTTTGCATTGTATTAGTCGGTATATTTACGCCACCCCAAGCCCCCTTTTCTAACGATACTGTAGATTTACCCACTTTCTGTTCCACTTGTACAGGGATATTTCCGGTACTACGCACAAGTTGCATTTTATAATTTTAAAATCAAAAATTAAACAAACAAAACGATTGTCGAAAACAACAAAAAGCTAGTTTTTAGAGTGTTTAGTATACACAATGTCCAAACAAAATGGTATATATTTATGTAAAAAAAAAATCTTAAATTTTAAATTCTAGTCGGAATTCGACCAAAAAAATTTAACATAAATATAACCAAATACAAATTCGGGTACATCGAGTAACACAAATTAACAAATTTATTACGGATAACAACAATAGCCAGTGTTATCACTACTCGGTGAAGTTTTTCAAAAGGCGTAAAGAGAAACAAAAAAAAAACTTAATAAAACAAATTGGAACTAAAAATTTAACATCCACAAAAATGACCAATATAATAAAAGCATAAAACATAAACAAAAGCACCAAAAAAATCATTAGCTATTACTAAGAAATAAAAAGTGCTGTAAACTTTCGACAGAAGCCATAAAGAGTAATGTCCAAAACAAAAGTATGAGTTAGTAAAGGGGTTAAGGAAGGGATTGATTATGCGTTGCGGGAAAGTTATTACATTAATATCAACAAGTCTTTAGTCCGCTCATTCCGTAAAATCAATCTGAACTTAATACATAATATATAATTTAATATATAATATATAATTTACAAATTAATTTTTTTAAAGTTATTAAATTTAATGCAAAATACAAATTAAGGAAGAAAAAGGTGACAAAAAAACTAAAAATCACCGCCGGAATGATTTTAATTTAAAAGTTAGATTAAGACAAGACAATACATTTACAGTTAGTAATATTTAAAAATTTAAATGGTTAGAACTTTAAATTTCACCAGATCGTTTTCTTTCCCTTTGGTTTGACTATGGATGGATTAAACAATAGCTTTCCAAAGTAATTAAATTCAACAGCCTTCTGTGTAGAAAAATTCAACTCTCTGATGTAAAAAAAGATTTAACCAGAGCACTTTAATCAAGCCAACCAGTTGCGCTTCTTAGAAATTTAGAAATATAAAGCAATCCATAAATCGGAAAATCCTTAAACAAATGAACGACGAGTTTTTAATAAACTTCACAACACTATAAAATATTAATATACATTCTCTTACCAATGGACATATAAAAATTCCAGGATTATTGTAGAAAGAAAATGCTTTTCAACACTAAATTTATTTATCCACTAATATTCAATATACATATGTACGCCAAAAAATTAAAAAAACTACCACCGTTCCACTCAAACTTTATTTTCAGTTTGAAGAACATTTTTCTATTTTTTTTTGACAATATGAAAATAAATAAAATCTAAGCCTACTATATTAAAAAAAAAAAAACATGAATAAAATCTAAGCACTAAATTAAGAAAATCATGCAAATAGAATCTTAGTTACCTATATAATGAATTATGTGTAAAAAATCTAAGTCTACTTAATCGCAAAACAAAAGTTTCAATATAAGCTAAATCTCCCAATGGTTGCAAAGTACGATTATTTAGAGCTGAACAAAACTGCTACTAAAGTGAAAACATTGAAAACAATTCAACGAAACTTGTCGGTATCACAAAGCAGATAACAGGCAAGACTTGCCGTTGAAAAAACCGACACAAAATAACACAAAAACTTACGTCCAAATATCTTTTACATGATTCACACTACTAAAACCGCCATTAATATCTTCTAATTCGTAGGATACGTTTCCTATTCGCTTTTACGACAGTAGAAGTAAGTTTAGCATTTATTTTGTCAGCTGACGAACTTTGAGTGGAGTTACCTTTTGACCTACATTAAATTCTCTGCACCGAGATCTCAAATTATACGATTTCACGTTACGCTCGTATGCATCTTTTATCTTTGTCCGGATAGAGTCCTTTAACAATGTGAAATGATCCTGTCTTTCTATTTCGGTATGAGATTCTGCCAAAAGTTTCAGATTTCTTAAAATTTTGTAGTCGTGTCCGTGCGTTAATAAGAGTTCGTCCGGAGTTCGTCCTTTTGTCTGGTGAACACTGCTGCGGATTGCACAATTAATGCTAGGTAAATATTCGTCCTATTCACGTTGATCGTTTCGAACATATGAACGAAGAGCTTCATTAACAGAGCGATTGACTCTCTCGCTTGCGTTCGATTGAGGACTGTAAACCGCACTATATTGATGGGTAATGGCAAATTCTGAATAAGCTTCTTAAATTCATTTGACCTAACTTGGTTACCATTGTCTGACACTATAGTTTCTGGTACCCCATAACAAGTAAAAATTTAATTTTTTAAATACTCTTCAATTGGTTCAGTTACAAATTTTTTTAAGGTCTTCAAAAAAGTAAATTTTGTGAAATGATCTAGAATAATAAAAATTCCAATATTCCCATTTTTTGATCTCGCAAAAGGTCCAATCAAATCAATATATAAACGTTGGAATGGTCTTTCCGTCTCGACTATTTTACCCATAGGGGGTCTCAACGAATATGTTGGTACTTTTGAGGTCTTGCAAAACGAACAGTTTGTGACATAATCTTTAACGTCGGAAACTAGCTTAGGCCAAAGAAAAATTGTCTAATCCGATGTACAGTTTTGGCTATACCACCATGTGCTGCGTTAGGTTTATCGTGCGTAGAATAAATAATTTGCTTTCGTAGCTCTTCCGGGACATAGAGTTTCCAACTATCTGACTCATCCAAATTTCCATTAGAAAAGTTTGTCCTCTTATAAATATATTTCTCCACTTCTCTGAAATCCGGTATTTCTGTTTTGCTGAATTCATTTCTTAGAAGGGTATCTTCCATACTCTCAAATGCGGTGGAATTAAGGTCAATAGATGGCATGGTTTGTAAATCTAATTCAGCTACAATCGACTCATCCTCAAAAGCTCGTGATAAGGCGTCTGGCACAACATTATCTTTACCTCTGCGATGTTCTATAGTAAATTCATATCCTTGTAATTTTAGAGCCCATCTAGCTAGGCTAAGATCTTTTTGATTCATGAGCCATTTCAAACTGGCATGGTCAGTAATAATTTTAAATTTCTGACCTTCGATATATGCTCTAAACTTTTTAATTGCTAAAATGACTGCCAAACATTCTAATTCGGTAATCGAATAATTTCTTTGTGATTTGTAAGCTTTTGGGACATATACGCTATAGGCCTTTCGTTATTGTCGTCGTTAAGCTAGGCCAAAACTGCACCAATTCCAAGCGAACTGGCATCACATTATAGGATAAATAGTTTTTCAAAGTTTGCATGCATCAAAACTGGTGCTGAAGTCAACTTCTTTTTGATAGTATCGAAGGACTTCTGAGCCTCTTCTGTCCATATAAAGGATTTTCTTTTTGACAACAATTCCGTCATTAAAAATGTTATTGTAGCGTAATCGTCAATAAATCGACGGTACCACCCAGCCATTCCAATGAACTGGCGAATTTGACGCACTGTTCTAGGAACCGGGAACCGGGAAATAGCCTCTATTTTTTCCGGATCCACTTTTAATGATCCCTCTCCAACAATATAACCAAGATATTGCACATATCGAAGACAAAAACTGCTCTTCTTAACATTAATTGTTAAATTTGCTTCCCGAAGCTGAGTAGCCACCTTCTGCAAGTGCATTAAGTATTCGTCAAAGTCCTTCGAAATTATTAAAAGATCATCAAGATAAACAAAAACGTTCGATTTTAAATTATACGGAATGACTCGGTCCATCAGTCTACACATGTTTTGTGGTGCATTACACAATCCAAACAGCATTCTTGTAAATTGGCCGATTGGGGATAGTAAATGCCGGTTTAGGTCTTGATGCTTCGTCTAATTTTATTTGCCAAAATGCACCTTTTAAATCCACTTTAAAAATATAATAAATTGAACGAAGCCTTGAAATCAGCCCGTCTATGTTAGGAATTGGATAAGCGTCCTTTATTGTCACAGAATTTAGTTTCCGACTGTCCAAGCAGAATCGCACTTTTCCTGGCTTTATTATTAGAACCCCCGGAGAAGACCATAATGTATCAATATTGTGTTCTAACAATGATGTACATCCCAAGCCTTCACATTCAGAGTTCGGAAAAAATTCAATGATTTTCTGTAACTGTAGTTTTTGTAATGAGGTCAATTGAATTTTGTTAGAATCTTCTACCGAAATAATTATTGTAACGGTGTTTACAGCAACGATTTGTAAACTAAACAGTTTCCAAAAATCTACACCACAAATCACAATCTGATTAATTGAGGGTATCAGCAAAAATTCAGTAGATTTCCTATGACCATTATATTCAATTTCTATACTACTAGTTCCTAAAACACGTTGCCGTTGACCATCAGCTGTTTTAACATTTCCGAGTTCTCGTCTAAATTTTTCAGATTTTAGGATTTTATCACAAAGCTCTCCACCAATGACGTTAACATTCGCGCCACTGTCTAATAAAGCAAAGAAGTCTTGGTTCTGTATATTTTATTTGATATAGGGTCTATTGTCTCCTTCCTTAGTTACGAAAAATGAAATAATATGCTTTTGAAAATGTTTTCTCCGTTTGTAAACTTCCGAATCCTTTTCGGGGATCTGTTCGGCAATTGTTTAAAATCAGGATTATTAAAAATTCTATCTTTAGCAAGCCTATATTCCTCAAGACGAATATGGTATGGCCGTTGTAATGGATGAATTTTCGAAATAACTGTTTTATTGGTATAGTTCTCTATTTTGGTTGGGTCGTCAAAGTCTTCTTCACTTAGCTGTTTAGTCATATCAAGTATTTTCCATTTATCAGGTGCATTGTAAAAATTTTTACTATTGGGTGAAGTTACATCAATTTGTTTTGCTTCGGATGTCCGTCCTTCACCGCATGAACATCCCGCAGGACTTTTCCCTGCTTCTGAGCACAATTAGGGCATTTTGGCTTATAGATGTTCTTAGCCCCACATCCATAACAAAATATAGTTCGGAGTTCCAAACAGTCAATGAAACTGTGACCGACGTTACTACAATTCTAGCATTTTCCCATTTTTATCATTAAACAAATTTCTGTTTCATTTGTAATGTTGTCATTTTCGTCTCGTCAATGCGTCTTATGACAAGTGCGTTTGTTATCCATTACAAATTTTTCGTACCTACGTATGGCACGTCTTAAATGAGAAACTCTAGTAATCTCCAAATGAAGAATCTCATGCCTTACTTCCGGTCTCAAATTTCGCTGGATTTTTTCGCACAATTCATAGTCAGTTAAAGGTGTACTAAGTTTATCGCAAAGAACCATAATCGCATCATAAAATTCATCAAAGGATTCGTTATGCTTTTGCTTCCTTCGTAAAATTCGTCTTTAGTATCAAAATCTGTATTGTATTTTTTGTACTGTCGTTTCAACGCGTCACATAACTCATACCAGTCCATACCATCACAGCTGCGATGAAACCGCCAAAACCACTTCAAAGCTTTGCCCTCGAAAAGAATATGCGCATGTTCACACAACAAAAGAAAGTCGCCCCCTAAATTTGTATTGGTTAAAGTCTTCACTCTATAGATAAATTCGACAAGAGTCTCCGCTAAACCGAATTCTCCAATTACAAATAATATTAAGAACCCTTCCTGAGTTGCGGTCAAAATCAAAATTATTGCGATTTTCGCGATTGCCCCGTTCATTTTGTCCAATACGAGATGTTTCACTACGGCCGTCCAAATCATTACGTCCGATGACATTAGCAGCGACTGGTTCGAACCGATTATGTTGTCTAATTGGCATAACCGGTGCTGAATTTCTAATAGTTATGTCTCGAAGACCATCAGAAATCATGTTGGTCATTTCTTCCCTCAATCCTCTTAACGATTCATCAACAATCTTATGAACTCGATTGTGCTCACTAGGTTCCTGTTCCCTACGTGCCTGCAAACGCGTTCTAGGTCTTTGCATTGTATTAGTCGGTATATTTACGCCACCCCAAGCCCCCTTTTCTAACGATACTGTAGATTTACCCACTCTCTGTTCCACTTGAACAGGGATATTTCCGGTACTACGCACAAGTTGCATTTTATAATTTTAAAATCAAAAATTAAACAAACAAAACGATTGTCGAAAACAACAAAAAGCTAGTTTTTAGAGTGTTTAGTATACACA
Source organism: Gymnosoma rotundatum (assembly GCA_916610165.2). Lineage (NCBI taxonomy): Eukaryota > Metazoa > Arthropoda > Insecta > Diptera > Tachinidae > Gymnosoma > Gymnosoma rotundatum. The sequence continues at coordinate 82,270,965 of OU744338.1, read as the reverse complement.
ATGTCCAAACAAAATGGTATATATTTATGTAAAAAAAAATCTTAAATTTTAAATTCTAGTCGGAATTCGACCAAAAAAATTTAACATAAATATAACCAAACACAAATTCGGGTAAATCGAGTAACACAAATTATTAAATTTATTACGGATAGCAACAATAGCCAGTGTTATCACTACTCGGTGAAGTTTTTCAAAAGGCGTAAAGAGAAACAAAAAAAAACTCTTAATAAAACAAATTGGAACTAAAAATTTAACATCCACAAAAATGACCAATATAATAAAAGCATAAAACATAAACAAAAGCACCAAAAAAATCATTAGCTATTACTAAGAAATAAAAAGTGTAGCTAAACTCTTATCTGCTGGAAACTTTCGACAGAAGCCATAAAGAGTAATGTCCAAAACAAAACTATGAGTTAGTAAAGGGGTTAAGGAAGGGATTGATTATGCGTTGCGGGAAAGTTATTACATTAATATCAACAAGTCTTTAGTCCGCGCATTCCGTAAAATCAATCTGAACTTAATACATAATATATAATTTAATATATAATATATAATTTACAAATTAATTTTTTTAAAGTTATTAAATTTAATGCAAAATACAAATTAAGGAAGAAAAAGGTGACAAAAAAAAACTAAAAATCACCGCCGGAATGATTTTAATTTAAAAGTTAGATTAAGACAAGACAATACATTTACAGTTAGTAACATTTAAAAATTTAAATGGTTAGAACTTTAAATTTCACCAGATCGTTTTCTTTCCCTTTGGTTTGACTATGGATGGATTAAACAATAGCTTTCCAAAGTAATTAAATTCAACAGCCTTCTGTGTAGAAAAATTCAACTCTCTGATGTAAAAAAAGATTTAACCAGAGTACTTTAATCAAGCCAACCAGTTGCGCTTCTTAGAAATTTAGAAATATAAAGCAATCCATAAATCGGAAAATCCTTAAACAAATGAACGACGAGTTTTTAATAAACTTCACAACACTATAAAATATTAATATACATTCTCTTACCAATGGACATATAAAAATTCCAGGATTATTGTAGAAAGAAAATGCTTTTCAACACTAAATTTATTTATCCACTAATATTCAATATACATATGTACGCCAAAAAATTAAAAAAACTACCACCGTTCCACTCAAACTTTATTTTCAGTTTGAAGAAAATTTTTCTATTTTTTTTTTTGACAATATGAAAATAAATAAAATCTAAGCCTACTAGATTAAAAAAAAAAAACATGAATAAAATCTAAGCACTAACTTAAGAAAAACATGCAAATAGAATCTTAGTTACCTATATAATGAATTATGTGTAAAAAATCTAAGTCTACTTAATCGCAAAACAAAAGTTTCAATATAAGCTAAATCTCCCAATGGTTGCAAAGTACGATTATTTAGAGCTGAACAAAACTGCTACTAAAGTGAAAACATTGAAAACAATTCAACGAAACTTGTCGGTATCACAAAGCAGATAACAGGCAAGGCTTGCCGTTGAAAAAACCGAACACAAAATAACACAAAAACTTACGTCCAAACATCTTTTACATGATTCACACTACTAAAACCGCCATTAATATCTTCTAATTCGTAGGATACGTTTCCTATTCGCTTTTACGACAGTAGAAGTAAGTTTAGCATTTATTTTGTCAGCTGACGAACTTTGAGTGGAGTTACCTTTTGACCTACATTAAATTCTCTGCACCGAGATCTCAAGTTATACGATTTCACGTTACGGTCGTATGCATCTTTTATCTTTGTCCGGATAGAGTCCTTTAACAATGTGAAATGGTCCTGTCTTTCTATTTCGGTATGAGATTCTGCCAAAAGTTTCAGATTTCTTAAAATTTTGTAGTCGTGTCCGTGCGTTAATAAGAGTTCGTCCGGAGTTCGTCCTGTTGTCTGGTGAACACTGCTGCGGATTGCACAGTTAATGCTAGGTAAATATTCGTCCCATTCACGTTGATCGTTTCGAACATATGAACGAAGAGCTTCATTAACAGAGCGATTGACTCTCTCGCTTGCGTTCGATTGAGGACTGTAAACCGCACTATATTGATGGGTAATGGCAAATTCTGAATAAGGTTCTTAAATTCATTTGACCTAACTTGGTTACCATTGTCTGACACTATAGTTTCTGGTACCCCATAACACGTAAAAATTTCATTTTTTAAATACTCTACAATTGGTTAAGTTAAAAATTTTTTTAAGGGCTTCAAAAAAGTAAATTTTGTGAAATGATCTAGAATAATAAAAATTCCAATATTCCCATTTTTTGATCTCGCAAAAGATCCAATCAAATCAATATATAAACGTTGGAAAGGTCTTTCTGTCTCGACTATTTTACCTATAGGGGGTCTCAACGAATATGTTGGTACTTTTGAGGTCTTGCAAGAGGAACAGTTTGTGACATAATCTTTAACGTCGGAAACTAGCTTAGGCCAAAAGAAAAATTGTCTAATCCGATGTACAGTTTTGGCTATACCACCATGAGTTTCCAACTATCTGACTCATCCAAATTTCCAGTAGAAAAGTTTGTCCTCTTATAAATATATTTCTCAACTACTCTGAAATCCAGTATTTCTGTTTTGCTGAATTCATTCCTTAGACGGGTATATTCCATACTGTCAAATGCGGTGGTATTAAGGTCAATAGATGGCATCGTTTGTAAATCTAATTCAGCTACAATCGACTCATCCTTAAAAGCTCGTGATAAGGCGTCTGGCACCACATTATCTTTACCTCTGCGATGTTCTATAGTAAAGTCATATCTTTGTAATTTTAGAGCCCATCTAGCTAAGCTAAGATCTTTTTGTTTCATGAGCCATTTCAAACTGGCATGGTCAGTAATAATTTTAAATTTCTGACCTTCGATATATGCTCTAAACTTTTTAATTGCTAAAATGACTGCCAAACATTCTAATTCGGTAATCGAATAATTTCTTTGTGCTTTGTTAAGCTTTTGGGGCATATACGCTATAGGCCTTTCATTATCGTCGTCGTCAAGCTAGGCCAAAACTGCACCAATTCCAAGCGAACTGGCATCACATTATAGGATAAATGGTTTTTCAAAGTTTGCATGCACCAAAACTGGTGCTGAAGTCAACTTCTTTTTGATAGTATCGAAGGACTTCTGAGCCTCTTCTGTCCACATAAAGGATTTTCTTTTTGACAACAATTCCGTCATTGAAAATGTTATTGTAGCGTAATCGTCAATAAATTGACGGTACCACCCAGCCATCCTAATGAACTGGCGAATTTGACGCACTGTTTTAGGAACCGGGAATTGGGAAATAGCCTCTATTTTTTCCGGATCCACTTTTCATGATCCCTCTCCAACAATATAACCAAGATATTGTGCATATCGAAGACAAAAACTGCTCTTCTTAACATTAATTGTTAAATTTGCTTCCCGAAGCTGAGTAGCCACCTTCTGTAAGTGCATTAAGTGTTCGTCAAAGTCCTTCGAAATTATTAAAAGGTCATCAAGATAAACAAAAACGTTGGATTTTATATTATACGGAATGACTCGGTCCATCAGTCTACACATGTTTTGTGGTGCATTACACAATTCAAACAGCATTCTTGTAAATTGGCCGATTGGGGATAGTAAATGCCGGTTTAGGTCTCGATGCTTCGTCTAATTTTATTTGCCTTGAAGCCTTGAAATAAGCCAGTCTATGTTAGGAATTGGATAAGCGTCCTTTATTGTCACAGAATTTAGTTTCCGACTGTCCAAGCAGAAACGCACTTTTCCTGGCTTTATTATTAGAACCCCCGGAGAAGACCATGATGTATCAATGTTGTGTTCTAACAATGATCTACATCCCAAGCCTTCACATTCAGAGTTCGGAAAAAATTCAATGATTTTCTGTAACTGTAGTTTTTGTAATGAGGTCAATTGAATTTTGTTAGAATCTTCTTCCGGAATAATTATTGTAACGGTGTTTACAGCAACGATTTGTAAACTAAACAGTTTCCAAAAATCTACACCACAAATCACATTCTGATTAATTGAGGGTATCAGCAAAAATTTAGTAAATTTCCTATGACCATTATATTCAATTTCTATACTACTAGTTTCTAAAACACGTTGCCGTTGACCATCAGCTGTTTTAACATTTCCGAGTTCACGTCTAAATTTTCCAGATTTTAGGATTTTATCACAAAGCTCTCCACCAATGACGTTAACGTTTGCGCCACTGTCTAATAAAGCAAAGTAGTCTGGGTTCTGTATATTTAATTTGATATAGGGTCTATTGTCTCCTTCCTTAGTTACGAGAAATGAAATAATATGCTTTTGAAAATGTTTTCTCTGTTTGTAAACTTCCGAATCCTTTTCGAGGATCTGTTGGGCAATTGTTTAAAATCAGGATTATTAAAAATTCTATCTTTAGCAAGCCTATATTCCTCAAGACGAATATGGTATGGCCGTTGTAATGGATGAATTTTCGAAATAACTGTTTTATTGGTATAGTTCTCTATTTTGGTTGGGTCGTCAAAGTCTTCTTCACTTAGCTGCTTAGTCATATCAAGTATTTTCCATTTATCAGGTGCATTGTAAAAATTTTTACTATTGGCTGAAGTTACATCAATTTGTTTTGCTTCGGATGTCCGTCCTTCACCGCATGAACATCCCGCAGGACTTTTCCCTGCTTCTGAGCACAATTAGGGCATTTTGGCTTATAGATGTTCTTAGCCCCACATCCATAACAAAATATAGTTCGGGGTTCCAAACAGTCAATGAAACTGTGACCGACGTTACTACAATTCCAGCATTTTCCCATCTGTATTGTATTTTTTGTACTGTCGTTTCAACGCGTCACATAACTCATACCAGTCCATACCATCACAGCTGCGATGAAACCGCCAAAACCACTTCAAAGCTTTGCCCTCGAAAAGAATATGCGCATGTTCACACAACAAAAGAAAGTCGCCCCCTAAATTTGTATTGGTTAAAGTCTTCACTCTATAGATAAATTCGACAAGAGTCTCCGTTAAACCGAATTCTCCAGTTACGAATAATATTAAGAACCCTTCCTGAGTTGCGGTCAAAATCAAAATTATTGCGATTTTCGCGATTGCCCCGTTCATTTTGTCCAATACGAGATGTTTCACTACGGCCGTCCAAATCATTACGTCCGGTGATATTAGCAGCGACTGGTTCGAACCGATTATGTTGTCTAATTGGCATAACCGGTGTTGAATTTCTAATAGTTATGTCTCGAAGACCATCAGAAATCATGTTGGTCATTTCTTCCTCAATCCTCTTAACGATTCATCAACAATCTTATGAACTTGATTGTGCTCACTAGGTTCCTGTTCCCTACGTGCCTGCAAACGCGTTCTAGGTCTTTGCATTGTATTAGTCGGTATATTTACGCCACCCCAAGCCCCCTTTTCTAACGATACTGTAGATTTACCCACTTTCTGTTCCACTTGAACAGGGATATTTCCGGTACTACGCACAAGTTGCATTTTATAATTTTAAAATCAAAAATTAAACAAACAAAACGATTGTTGAAAACAACAAAAAGCTAGTTTTTAGAGTGTTTAGTATACACAATGTCCAAACAAAACGGTATATATTTATGTAAAAAAAAATCTTAAATTTTAAATTCTAGTCGGAATTCGACCAAAAAAAATTAAACATAAACATAACCAAATACAAATTCGGGTAAATCGAGTAACACAAATTATTAAATTTATTACGGATAACAACAATAGCCAGTGTTATCACTACTCGGTGAAGTTTTTCAAAAGGCGTAAAGCGAAACAAAAAAAAAAACTTAATAAAACCAATTGGAACTAAAAATTCAACATCCACAAAAATAACCAATATAATAAAAGCATAAAACATAAACAAAAGCATTAAAAAAAAATCATTAGCTATTACTAAGAAATAAAAAGTGTAGCTAAACTCTTATCTGCTGGAAACTTTCGACAGAAGCCATAAAGAGTAATGTCCAAAACAAAACTATGAGTTAGTAAAGGGGTTAAGGAAGGGATTGATTATCCGTTGCGGGAAAGTTATTACATTAATATCAACAAGTCTTTACTCCGCGCATTCCGTAAAATCAATCTGAACTTAATATATAATATATATAATTTAATATATAATTTACAAGTTAATTTTTTAAAAGTTATTAAATTTAATGCAAAATACAAGTTAAGGAAGAAAAAGGTGACAAAAAAAAAACTAAAAATCACCGCCGGAATGTTTTTAATTTAAAAGTTAGATTAAGACAAGACAAGACAAGACAATACATTTACAGTTAGTAATATTTAAAAATTGAAATGGTTAGAACTGTAAATTTCACCAGATCGTTTTCTTTCCCTTTGGTTTGACTATGGATGGATTAAACAATAGCTTTCCAAAGTAGTTAAATTCAACAGCCTTCTGTGTAGAAAATTTCAAATCTCTGATGTAAAAAGAGATTTAACCAGAGCACTTTAACCAAGCCAACCAGTTGCGCTTCTTACAAATTCAGAAATATAAAGCAATCCATAAATCGGAAAATCCTTAAACAAATGAACGACGAGTTTTTAATGAACTTCACAACACTATAAAATCTTAATATACATTCTCTTACCAATGGACATATCAAAAATTCCAGGATTATTGTAGAAAGAAAATGCTTTTCAACACTAAATTTATTTATCCACTAATATTCAATATACATATGTATGCCAAAAAATTAAAAAAACTACCACCGTTTCACTCAAACTTTATTTTCAGTTTGCAGAAAATTTTTCTATTTTTTTTTTGTGACAATATAAAAATAAAAAAATCTAAGCCTTCTAGATTATAAAAAACATGAATAAAATCTAAGCACTAAATTAAGAAAATCATGCAAATAGAATCTTAGTTACCTATATAATGAATTATGTGCAAAAAATCTAAGCCTACTTGATCGCAAAAAAAAGTTTCAATATAAGCTAAATCTCCCAATGGTTGCAAAGTATGATTATTTAGAGCTGAACAAAACTGCAACTAAAGTGAAAACATTGAAAACAATTTAAGAAAACTTGTCGGTAGCACATTACATATACGCTTAATAAATGGAAATCCTTCGAAGCCCACTATTCTTACGTCAATTCCATTTTTATTCCTCGATGGATTGATTATCGTCCAAATGCTGATATCCAATTTCATGGTTTTTGCAATGCATCTGAAAAAGCATACGTACTTTATATAAGAATAGAATATGAGGGTTCTGTTTCCACACTTAATTTCTTCCAAAACCAAAGTAGCACCTATTAAAACCTGTCTATTCCGAGACTGAAGCTAAGTGGAGATGTCCTTTTAGCCGAAATGATAGAAAGTCTTTTTCAAAGGCTGGATGTCCAAAAGTATGTTACCTGTTGCTGGACAGACTCTACCATAGTGTCATCTTGGTTAGCAAAACCACCTTGCAGCTGGTTACTTTCGTGGGCAGATTAGATTGTTAACTATTCGCAATGGAATCACGTCAGCTCTGAAATGAATCCAGCAGATCTGTCAAGCGAAGGTATTTGTCCGCAAGATTTATTAAACAAAGATTAGTGGTGGTCTGAGCCTTACTGGCTAGGAGAATCCATATCACATTGGCAATCCTCTGTTTTATCCAAAATTCTAGATACTAGTCCTGAGATGAAGCTTATTAAAGTTCATTTTTCGTATTTCACACATTTTGAAGATTTGCTTGAACGATTCTCATCTTTTCAGCGGGCTATGCGTGTCATGTGCTACCTTTTTATATTCATACGCAGGACTCGTCAGGACTTTACAATAAATTCTTACACCGGTTATATGGAATTTTCCAGTTCAGAACCAACTTCTTATTGTAGCCCGAAAAGCATGGTATCCTAGAGAGTATAATGCCTTGCAATTAAGGCAAACCGTTTCAAACTCTAGTTGCATCTTAAACTTAAATCCGTTTTTAAACCCAAATGGAATTGTTCGTTCTTGTGGCCGACTAGAATCATCACCAGGTCTTACTTATAACGAGAAACATCCAATTGTTATCCCTTACAACTCTCAATTTGCTAGACTTTTAGTTCTATTTGTCCATAATATAAGCCTACATGGAGGAAATCAACTAGTTCTTCGCCTAATAAGGACACAATATTGGATCCCGAAGGCAAAGAATTTAATAAAATCTACAGTGAATCAATGTAAGGTTTGTATAATTTATAAAAAGAGATGCCAGCGACAAATAATGGCGGCTTTACCACCCGAAAGAAGTACTATAACGTGGTGAAAAGTTTCAAAGTACATTTTCAAAAAACCACTGGAAATTTAAAATATACTTTTGAGGAACTGTCAACATTGTTGGCCAAGGTTGAATCCTGTCTAAATTTAAGACCAATTTCTTCTATTTCGACAGATCCAACTGATCTTTGTACATTGATCCGCGGACATTTTCTAATTGGTACTCCTTTTTATTATTATTATTTATTTAGTTATTAGTATTAGTTACATACTTTAAAATATCCTATATACTGAATTTTCATACATTTAATGGAATATTAGTGTTTATAAACTCTGCAATTTTTCTTCTAAAAATATTGATATTTCTCTCGTGTTTTATATGGTTTGGTAGTTGATTATACATATTCAAGCCTTTATAAAAGAGTGTCCTCTGCCTTGTGGTGGTTGTTACTCGCTGTACTCTAAAAACCTGGATGTTTCTTCAATTATATTGTTGTACCTCGTGAACATACGCTAACTGCTCACATAAATATTGTGGTGCTGTCCCCATTTTCATTTTCTGGATAAAACAAAGTAAATTAAGTTCCAATCTTTGGTGAATATTTAACCATTAAAGACAGTTTAACATATATTTTACTGGAGTATTCCGGTTGCATCTCAGTATTGCGCGCATTGCCTTGTTCTGCAGTTTCTGAAGCCTAATTATTTGTTAGTGTGTGCAGCATGTATAAATTATTGATGAGCCAAACTCAAAATGCGGTTTAATCATTACATTATATATAATTATAGCCATTATTGATACTTTGTTCCTCAATCTTTTGAAAAAACCAATCTTCTTGCAAATTTTTTTACATATATAGTCTATGTGCTCTTTAAACTTTAAGTTTTTATCAATTAAAAACCCGAGATATTTAAAACATTCCAATTTTTTCAAGTTCTTCATTATTTATCTTTATTATTATATTATTGTTCATATTTAATTCCACAACTTCTGTTTTACTCTCGTTTAATTTTAATTTATTCATTTTTAACCATGTATGAACTTTGTCTAAATTATGAGTTAAATCATCAGAGCATTTTTGATCGGTTCACCTTCCGTAAAAAAAAGTGTGTCATCGGCATATAGAACAATTTCACAATTATCAAGAATCAATGGCAATTCATTTATATAAATAATAAACATTAGTGCTCCTAGAACTGATCCTTGAGGAACACCGTATTTATTATTAACTTCTTTTGAACTTATATTATTTACTACAGTTGCTTGTTTTCTATTCTTCAAATATGAAGCAAACCATTTTTGTTCTGTGCTTTTTACTCTATATTTATTTAATAATATTTCTTCAAATGCTCTTTTAAAATCTAGAAATATTGCTGAAATTTTATTATTATCTATTTTTTCCATCTATTTATAACATGATTCACAGCTGTTTCGCACGAAAACGTCTTACGAAAACCGGATTGATATTTCGAAAATAAATTATTTTATTGTATGTAATATTGTCTTTCCAGTTATGTCCCAATTATCCATCATAACTTTTATTGATATTTTATTGAAGTTCGGTTTATTCTTTAAATTCTTACATATATTTTTAGCTCTAGCATATTAATTGCACGAAATTTAAACGTTTTATTTATCATAGTTACTCGTTCCAATATTGCACATATTCTATACTATTTCTGATGTTTATAATGCTAACTTTCTTTAATACTCTATTTGGTTAAATATCACAGATTCTATCACAGCGCGATGTTTTTTTCAAAGCTAGATCTTTAATTTCTCTTCACATCCGTTCTTGATCTTTGGCAACTGTTATTCTTCTATTAATGTACCGTTTCAAACTCTAGTTGCATCTTAAACTTAAATCCGTTTTTAAACCCAAATGGAATTGTTCGTTCTTGTGGCCGACTAGAATCATCACCAGGTCTTACTTATAACGAGAAACATCCAATTGTTATCCCTTACAACTCTCAATTTGCTAGACTTTTAGTTCTATTTGTCCATAATATAAGCCTACATGGAGGAAATCAACTAGTTCTTCGCCTAATAAGGACACAATATTGGATCCCGAAGGCAAAGAATTTAATAAAATCTACAGTGAATCAATGTAAGGTTTGTATAATTTATAAAAAGAGATGCCAGCGACAAATAATGGCGGCTTTACCACCCGAAAGAAGTACTATAACGTGGTGAAAAGTTTCAAAGTACATTTTCAAAAAACCACTGGAAATTTAAAATATACTTTTGAGGAACTGTCAACATTGTTGGCCAAGGTTGAATCCTGTCTAAATTTAAGACCAATTTCTTCTATTTCGACAGATCCAACTGATCTTTGTACATTGATCCGCGGACATTTTCTAATTGGTACTCCTTTTTATTATTATTATTTATTTAGTTATTAGTATTAGTTACATACTTTAAAATATCCTATATACTGAATTTTCATACATTTAATGGAATATTAGTGTTTATAAACTCTGCAATTTTTCTTCTAAAAATATTGATATTTCTCTCGTGTTTTATATGGTTTGGTAGTTGATTATACATATTCAAGCCTTTATAAAAGAGTGTCCTCTGCCTTGTGGTGGTTGTTACTCGCTGTACTCTAAAAACCTGGATGTTTCTTCAATTATATTGTTGTACCTCGTGAACATACGCTAACTGCTCACATAAATATTGTGGTGCTGTCCCCATTTTCATTTTCTGGATAAAACAAAGTAAATTAAGTTCCAATCTTTGGTGAATATTTAACCATTAAAGACAGTTTAACATATATTTTACTGGAGTATTCCGGTTGCATCTCAGTATTGCGCGCATTGCCTTGTTCTGCAGTTTCTGAAGCCTAATTATTTGTTAGTGTGTGCAGCATGTATAAATTATTGATGAGCCAAACTCAAAATGCGGTTTAATCATTACATTATATATAATTATAGCCATTATTGATACTTTGTTCCTCAATCTTTTGAAAAAACCAATCTTCTTGCAAATTTTTTTACATATATAGTCTATGTGCTCTTTAAACTTTAAGTTTTTATCAATTAAAAACCCGAGATATTTAAAACATTCCAATTTTTTCAAGTTCTTCATTATTTATCTTTATTATTATATTATTGTTCATATTTAATTCCACAACTTCTGTTTTACTCTCGTTTAATTTTAATTTATTCATTTTTAACCATGTATGAACTTTGTCTAAATTATGAGTTAAATCATCAGAGCATTTTTGATCGGTTCACCTTCCGTAAAAAAAAGTGTGTCATCGGCATATAGAACAATTTCACAATTATCAAGAATCAATGGCAATTCATTTATATAAATAATAAACATTAGTGCTCCTAGAACTGATCCTTGAGGAACACCGTATTTATTATTAACTTCTTTTGAACTTATATTATTTACTACAGTTGCTTGTTTTCTATTCTTCAAATATGAAGCAAACCATTTTTGTTCTGTGCTTTTTACTCTATATTTATTTAATAATATTTCTTCAAATGCTCTTTTAAAATCTAGAAATATTGCTGAAATTTTATTATTATCTATTTTTTCCATCTATTTATAACATGATTCACAGCTGTTTCGCACGAAAACGTCTTACGAAAACCGGATTGATATTTCGAAAATAAATTATTTTATTGTATGTAATATTGTCTTTCCAGTTATGTCCCAATTATCCATCATAACTTTTATTGATATTTTATTGAAGTTCGGTTTATTCTTTAAATTCTTACATATATTTTTAGCTCTAGCATATTAATTGCACGAAATTTAAACGTTTTATTTATCATAGTTACTCGTTCCAATATTGCACATATTCTATACTATTTCTGATGTTTATAATGCTAACTTTCTTTAATACTCTATTTGGTTAAATATCACAGATTCTATCACAGCGCGATGTTTTTTTCAAAGCTAGATCTTTAATTTCTCTTCACATCCGTTCTTGATCTTTGGCAACTGTTATTCTTCTATTAATGTACTTATTTTTTAATCATTTATTATATTCTTATAAACATTTCTTATTGCTCTATAATTTGTCGATGCAATATTTGTATTTTCGATTTTGGCTATTCTATACTTTAAAATTTTATCTTGTTTTAGCATTCTTAATTCATTATTTAACCAATTGTAACTGCTTATGGCATTTATTTTCTTTTTTGTAGTAAATTTTTTTATTGCTTCCTCTATGCATTTGTCAAAAAAGCTTACATTATTATTTATATCAATGTTTTTATCTACATTTATTATTTCTAAAATTTCATTTCTAAACACCTGCTTCCTGTATTTAAAACATTCTACTTCGTGAAATTGTTTTATGTTTGGTTCGTGTTCATATTTAATACTTACTTCAATTGCTTCGTGATCTGAAATTTTTATTTTATTACTGTTTTTTACTGATATATTGTGCATATTATTTATAATATAATCAATTAATTTTTAATTTTTCCCTGACCAGGATTCGAACCATCGATTTTGTAAATTAATGAAATTTTACTTTATTTTCGGCTTTTTGGTTCTTTTTAATTAATTTCTAAACATATTTATAAAGAAAAATTAATTACAAATGTATGCGGACGTTTTCCAAAGAAAACAAGAAAAATTAGACGCTAGCAGAATGAAATGCAGCATTTTCTGGACCGCCACATCCTTCATCAGCATTCTTTGCATCTATCTACCTTACGTTATGTACGTCGTAAACATCATCTATTTAACCAACTAATCTTAATGTTAATTTGGTGAGACGAAGTTCACACACAACTTAAAACTTTTTTCTTTGTCGTTCTCTTTGTAACTCGTCTTGTACATTTGTTGTTGCTGTTTTGTGCTAGCAATTTGATAGCCACGACATGCAATTTTTTTATTTTTAATTATTCATACTTGTTTGCTCACAACGTTATAGACACTGTTTCAGTATCATATTGACTTTTATGAGTTATGCAAGGAACACAATTGGGACGAACGACGAATTTCGTCTAGCACGACGAATTCGTCGGTAAAAGTTCGCTGCGTAAATTCCCAGTGTGGCGCACAATTGGGACGAAAAAGTCACAGCTGTTATAATCAACATAATTGTTTGCTGCCTATGACAAAAAAAGTAAACATTTAAAAAAATGAGGCAAAAAATTTTGCATTTTGTAAAAATTATTAAAATAATAAACATCATGTTTATGATTGGTAAAGTTTTTTTGCTTGTGCGGAAGCGGTTGCGAAGAAGATGGTGGGTACGGCCAATGAACATTACCCGGAACAACTTAGGTTTTCAAAAAATATGTCTTTCGCAACTAATATTTATTGATGAAGAACACTTCTTTAAAGCAACTAGAATGACGATAGCAAAGTTTAACACTCTTCTAACTTTGCTTAAAGAACGGTTGCAAAAGTTTTCAAAAAGGAAGCCTATTAATGAGGAGACACGATTGGGTTTAACTATAATGTAAGTGATTGGAAAAAATAATTATATTTTAAACAGAAGGTGAAACAAATTGAACTATTGTTAGGTACCTAGGTCGCAGTGCACAAATGTTAGCATGGACATACAAAATGGGTGTTTCGACTGTTAGAAAAATAATTTATGAAACTTGCGATGCAATGTGGAGTGAGCTTCATGAGGTGTATGTCGCTCAGCCTAGCCGGCACGAGTGGAAAACCATTTCTGACAGGTTTGGAAAATGACACTGCTAATAGCGGCTAAAATTATTAAGTTTTACAATTTAATAGATTTTACGTGAAAACAGGAATGCCGCATTGTCTTGGTGCTATTGATGGGAAGCATATTCAGATATCTTGCCCACAAAACAGCGGTTCCCTTTTCTACAATTACAAAAACACTTTTAGCATTGTGTTAATGGCGGCATGTGACTCAGACTACACTTTCGTTTTTGCTGATGTTGGAGCATTCGGCAGTCAAAGTGATGGTGCAGTATTTGCTCAAAGCGCATTTGGAAAATTGATATTGAGGAATAACATCGACATTCCCCCCGATGATAGTCTGCCTGGTAAGAAATATATCGCAATCTAAAATATATAGTACATAATTTTTATACGTATATTCAAAATTAAATTTTGCATTATTTTGCCAAGGTTCGGATAAATTGTTTCCCTATTTCTTTGTGGGTGATAATGCTTTCCCCCTTAAACGTAATTTAATGAGACCATATCCTGGACGAAACTTGCCTAGCGTGAAACAAAATTCCAACAAAAAATTATCCTCTGCTCGTGAATACATTGAAAACACTTTCGGTAGTTTAGTAAATAGATGGAGAGTTTTGCATACAAAAATTCAAGCATCGCCCAAAAATGTCGATAAAATAGTGTTGGCGACAATAGTACTATACAATTACCTAATGTTAGATAAAAGCAGCGGATATTTTGATGAAAATCTCGTGGATCATGATGAGAATGGAGTTAACGTTCCTGGAAGGTGGAGACAGTCACCTGAGCACTTGCTTTCTTTTCGCATTTCTCATGCTAACCGCTCATCAACAAATGCGCTTGCTTTAAGAGATGAGTTAGCAAATTACTTATTTGAAAATTAAACGAATATATTTTTTAATTAAATTGCATTTATTATTTCAAATAATTCAATAAAAATAACAACATGTATTTCATTAAAAAATTTGTTTGAAAAATTCAAATTCATTTATTTAGTATTGAAAATAACACAAGATTGAAAAGTAAAATCGTTTTAAAAACGTAATTGCTATAAAAATTATGTATGTAGGTATTTGAGTAAACTAGTAATAACAAAAATTAACAGAATTTCCTTATTCCTTTTTAAAACAAAAAAGTTATTTTATACATCTAATTTGTTTTTATTATAAAATATAATAAAAATGTCTAAAAATATTTCAGCTCATTGTAATGTAATCTAAAACAAATAACACTAAAATTACGGTTACTTAAGCAAATGTTTTCTATCAAAAAATGGGACGAGAACTTTCTTGTTGGCTTAAATTCTGTGCTGTAACATGCATACTAATGAATAAAAATGCATGTAAATATACAGCCATACATACAAGTAACAGCAGAAAGAAAAAAATTAAACATACACAAAAACATCATATTTTAGAAAATCATCAGCATTCTTTGCATCTATCTACCTTATGTTACGTACGTCGTAAACATCATCTATTTAACCAACTAATCTTAATGTTAATTTGGTGAGACGAAGTTCACACACAACTTAAAGCTTTTTTCTTTGTCGTTCTCTTTGTAACTCGTCTTGTACATTTGTTGTTGCTTTTTTGTGCTAGCAATTTGATAGCCACGACATGCAACTTTTTTATTTTTAATTATTCATACTTGTTTGCTCACAACGTTATAGACACTGTTTCAGTATCATATTGACTTTTATGAGTTATGCTAGGAACTCAATTGGGACGAACGACGAATTTCGTCTAGCACGACGAATAAGTAGGTAAAAGTTCGCTGCGTAAATTCCCAGTGTGGCGCACAATTGGGACGAAAAAGTCACAGCTGTTATAATCAACAAAATTGTTAGCTGGCTATGACAAAAAAGTAAACGTTTAAAAAAATGAGGCAAAAATGTTGCTTTTTGTAAAAATTATTAAAATAATAAACATCATGTTTATGATTGGTAAAGTTTTTTTGCTTGTGCGGAAGCGGTTGCGAAGAAGATGGTGGGTACGGCCAGTGAACATTACCCGAAACAACTTAGGGTTTCAAAAAATATGTTTTTCGCAACTAATATTTATTGATGAAGAACAATTCTTTAAAGCAACTAGAATGACGATAGCAAAGTTTAACACTCTTCTAACTTTGCTTAAAGAACGGTTGCAAAAGTTTTCAAAAAGGAAGCCTATTAATGAGGAGACACGATTGGGTTTAACTATAATGTAAGTGATTGGAAAAAATAATTATATTTTAAACAGAAGGTGAAACAAATTGAACTATTGTTAGGTATCTAGCTCATGGTCGCAGTGCACAAATGTTAGCGTGGACATACAAAATGGGTGTTTCGACTGTTAGAAAAATAATTTACGAAACTTGCGATGCAATGTGGAGTGAGCTTCATGAGGTGTATATCGCTCAGCCTAGCCAGCACGAGTGGAAAACCATTTCTGACAGGTTTGGAAAATGACACTGCTAATAGCGGCTAAAATTATTAAGTTTTACAATTTAATAGATTTTACGTGAAAACAGGAATGCCGCATTGTCTTGGTGCTATTGATGGAAAGCATATTCAGATATCTTGCCCACAAAACAGCGGTTCCCTTTTCTACAATTACAAAAACACTTTTAGCATTGTGTTAATGGCGCAATGTGACTCAGACTACACTTTCGTTTTTGCTGATGTTGGAGCATTCGGCAGTCAAAGTGATGGTGGAGTATTTGCTCAAAGCGCATTTAGAAAAATGATATTGAGGAATAACATCGACATTCCCCCCGATGATAGTCTGCCTGGTAAGAAATATATCGCAATCTAAAATATATAGTACATAATTTTTATAAGTATATTCAAAATTAAATTTTGCATTATTTTGCCAAGGTTCGGATAAATTGTTTCCCTATTTCTTTGTGGGTGATAATGCTTTCCCCCTTAAACGTAATTTAATGAGACCATATCCTGGACGAAACTTGCCTAGCGTGAAA
Organism: Gymnosoma rotundatum; assembly: GCA_916610165.2. Taxonomy (NCBI): domain Eukaryota; kingdom Metazoa; phylum Arthropoda; class Insecta; order Diptera; family Tachinidae; genus Gymnosoma; species Gymnosoma rotundatum. Next base: position 82,254,155 of record OU744338.1, on the reverse strand, counting down.
CAAAATTCCAACAAAAAATTATCCTCTGCTCGTGAATACATTGAAAACACTTTCGGTAGTTTAGTAAATAGATGGAGAGTTTTGCATACAAAAATTCAAGCATCGCCCAAAAATGTCGATAAAATAGTGTTGGCGACAATAGTACTATACAATTACCTAATGTTAGATAAAAGCAGCGGATATTTTGATGAAAATCTCGTGGATCATGATGAGAATGGAGTTAACGTTCCTGGAAGGTGGAGACAGTCATCTGAGCACTTGCTTTCTTTTCGCATTTCTCATGCTAACCGCTCATCAACAAATGCGCTTGCTTTAAGAGATGAGTTAGCAAATTACTTATTTGAAAATTAAACGAATATATTTTTTAATTAAATTGCATTTATTATTTCAAATAATTCAATAAAAATAACAACATGTATTTCATTAAAAAATTTGTTTGAAAAATTCAAATTCATTTATTTAGTATTGAAAATAACACAAGATTGAAAAGTAAAATCGTTTTAAAAACGTAATTGCTATAAAAATTATGTATGTAGGTATTTGAGTAAACTAGTAATAACAAAAATTAACAGAATTTCCTTATTCCTTTTTAAAACAAAAAAGTTATTTTATACATCTAATTTGTTTTTATTATAAAATATAATAAAAATGTCTAAAAATATTTCAGCTCATGTAATGTAATTTAAAACAAATAACACTAAAATTACGGTTACTTAAGCAAATGTTTTCTATCAAAAAATGGGACGAGAACTTTCTTTTTGGCTTAAATTTTGTGCTGTAACATGCATACTAACGAATAAAAATGCATGTAAATATACAGCCATACATACAAGTAACAGCAGAAAGAAAAAAATTAAACATACACAAAAACATTATATTTTAGAAAAGCATAATTAATATTATAAGCAAAAAAGTTCTTGTACCGTTTTCTGGTAGAATATATGTGCCAATATAAAAAAACCTTAAGTAAAGTTTTTTGTAAGGTAAAGTTTGGTCTAAAACTAAATAAATAAAGAAAAGAAATAAAATAAAACGTACATATGTACATATAACTTAATTTGATGAGTTTTTAGCAATTTGCTCATAAACCAAATTCATCACCTTTATTTCTATTTCAGCTACAACAGCTTGCTTTAATTTAGCCTCATAAATTTTTTTGGCTAAACTTTCAAACAGTATTGAAGTAGAGTCTCGGTCTTTATCGCTTGAACTTGTTGAAGCTAACTCCTTAACCGTATCAGCACACTCTTTCATTACCTCCTTGAAAACGGAGGTAACTTCTTCATCCGCCTGCTTTTTAGTATATTTTCGTGCCCGAACTTCGATTGAGTCTGGCGTACTTTTATCAGTACTTGTGGCTGGTTCACTTTCGACAGCAATAAAGCAATCGAAAGCCGAGTCTTCATCGATTTCATCATAACAAACGCTTCCGATTGTTCTACATTCATAATTAGGAAAAAAGTATGCTGATAAATATTTTACTAACATATTGTAATCACATATGTAGATACATACGGTCGCGCATCTTTATAGTGATCTAAGAACTCCATTGACTTCATATGCTTCCATCTTTTGGACGGAGTTGGTGCTCCACTACCTGAAGCCAATTTAGCAGCTCGTTTATTTCTTTTGTAAGTGTCCCGGAGACCTCTCGTTTTCTGCACGCATCACCTTAAAGTTTACATATGTATAGTTCACATATATGTATGTGAAAATATTTGGAACACTTCTTTACTTATTACTTACCGGGTAAATTAACAAGGCTCCCAATTGTGTTCCATATTTCTGTTTTTTTTTCAACATTTTTGTAGTCTTTGGATGCCAAAATGTATAGGCATTCATATTTTTTTACTTCCTCAATAATAAATTCACTTATTTCCATATTTAAATTTGTTTTGTTTTGCATATGACAGTTGATAGTGTTACCATAGAACAAAAAATAGTTATGCAAAAAATTAAACATTAAGAAAAAGCCATTAGAAATCAATTTTATAGAAAATAATTGTGGATGTTTAACTTAATGATGTATATTAAGAAATAAACAACAGTTAAAGTAAAAATAACTTTATTTAGAAAAAATAAGAAATAGAAATAAATCTATCGGAGAGTTCGTCACGCACGACGAATTTCGTCGACGGCGGTGTTGTGTTAATTTTCATATGCACCAATGTGTTTTATTTTTGACGGCGAATATTCGCAACGAAATATTCGTCGTTCGTCCCAATTGTGTTCCCAGCATTAAGTATGAATGTAAATACGCGGTGCCTAGCGTTTGTTATAATTTTTCCCTGACCAGGATTTGAACCATCATTTTGTAAATTAATGAAATTTTACTTTATTTTCGGCTTTTTGGTTCTTTTTAATTAGTTTCTAAACATTTTTAGAAAGAAAAATTATTTACAAATGTATGCGGACGTTTTCCAAAGAAAACAAGAAAAATTAGACGCTAGCAGAATGAAATGCAGCATTTTCTGGACCGCCACATCCTTCATCAGCATTCCTTGCATCTATCTACCTTATGTTATGTACGTCGTAAACATCATCTATTTAACCAACTAATCTTAATGTTCATTTGGTGAGACGAAGTTCACACACAACTTAAAGCTTTTTCTTTGCCGTTCTCTTTGTAACTCGTCTTGTACATTTGTTGTTGCTTTTTGTGCTAGCCATTGGATAGCCACGAAATGCAAGTTTTTGTTTTTAATTATTCATACTTGTTTGTTTACAACATTATAGACGCTGTTTCAGTGTCATATTGACTGTTATGAGTTAAGTATGAATGTAAATACGCGGTGCCTAGCGTTTGTTTTAATTTTTCCCTGACCAGGATTTGAACCATCGATTTTGTAAATTAATGAAATTTTACTTTATTTTCGGCTTTTTGGTTCTTTTTAATTAGTTTCTAAACATTTTTAGAAAGAAAAATTATTTACAAATAATGCGGACGTTTTCCAAAGAAAACAAGAAAAATTAGACGCTAGCAGAATGAAATGCAGCATTTTCTGGACCGCCACATCCTTCATCAGCATTCCTTGCATCTATCTACCTTATGTTATGTACGTCGTAAACATCATCTATTTAACCAACTAATCTTAATGTTAATTTGGTTAGACGAAGTTCACACACAACTTAAAGCTTTTTTCTTTGTCGTTCTCCTTGTAACTCGTCTTGTACATTTGTTGTTGCTTTTTTGTGCTAGCAATTTGATAGCCACGACATGGAACTTTTTTATTTTTAATTATTCATACTTGTTTGCTCACAACGATATAAACACTGTTTCGGTATCATATTGACTTTTATGAGTTAAGTATGAATGTAAATACGCGGTGCCTAGCGTTTGTTTTAATTTTTCCCTGACCAGGATTCGAACCATCGATTTTGTAAATTAATGAAATATTACTTTATTTTCGGCTTTTTGGTTCTTTTTAATTAATTTCTAAACATTTTTAGAAAGAAAAATAATTTACAAATGTATGCGGACGTTTTCCAAAGAAAACAAGAAAAATTAGACGCTAGCAGAATGAAATGCAGCATTTTCTGGACCGCCACATCCTTCATCAGCATTCTTTGCATCTATCTACCTTACGTTATGTACGTCGTAAACATCATCTATTTAACCAACTAATCTTAATGTTAATTTGGTGAGACGAAGTTCACACACAACTTAAAGCTTTTTTCTTCGTCGTTCTCTTTGTAACTCGTCTTGCACATCTGTTTTTGTTTTTTTGTGCTAGCCATTGGATAGCCACGAAATGCAAGTTTTTTTTTTTAATTATTCAAACTTGTTTGTTCACAACATTATAGACGCTATTTCAGTATCATATTGACTGTTATGAGTTAAGTATGAATGTAAATACGCGGTGCCTAGCGTTTGTTTTTCAATTTTTTAATTTTTTCCCAACCAGGATTTGAACCATCGATCTTATAAATGAATGAAATTTGACTTTATTTTCGGCTTTTTGGTTCTTTTTAATTTAATTTTTCTTTGTCGTTCTCCTTGTAACTCGTCTTGTACATTTGTTGTTCCTTTTTTGTGCTAGCAATTTGATAGCCACGACATGCGACTTTTTTATTTTTAATTATTCATACTTGTTTGCTCACAACGTTATAGACACTGTTTCAGTATCATATTGACTTTTATGAGTTAAGTATGAATGTAAATACGCGGTGCCTAGCGTTTGTTATAATTTTTCCCTGACCAGGATTTGAACCATCGATTTTTTAAATTAATGAAATTTTACTTTATTTTCGGCTTTTTGTTTCTTTTTAATTAGTTTCTAAACATTTTTAGAAAGAAAAATTATTTACAAATGTATGCGGACGTTTTCCAAAGAAAACAAGAAAAATTAGACGCTAGCAGAATGAAATGCAGCATTTTCTGGACCGCCACATCCTTCATCAGCATTCCTTGCATCTATCTACCTTATGTTATGTACGTCGTAAACATCATCTATTTAACCAACTAATCTTAATGTTCATTTGGTGAGACAAAATTCACACACAACTTAAAGCTTTTTTCTTGCCGTTCTCTTTGTAACTCGTCTTGTACATTTGTTGTTGCTTTTTGTGCTAGCCATTGGATAGCCACGAAATGCAAGTTTTTGTTTTTAATTATTCATACTTGTTTGTTTACAACATTATAGACGCTGTTTCAGTGTCATATTGACTGTTATGAGTTAAGTATGAATGTAAATACGCGGTGCCTAGCGTTTGTTTTAATTTTTCCCTGACCAGGATTTGAACCATCGATTTTGTAAATTAATGAAATTTTACTTTATTTTCGGCTTTTTGGTTCTTTTTAATTAATTTCTAAACATTTTTAGAAAGAAAAATTATTTACAATTGTACGCGGACGTTTTCCAAAGAAAACAAGAAAAATTAGACGCTAGCAGAATGAAATGCAGCATTTTCTGGACCGCCACATCCTTCATCAGCATTCTTTGCATCTATCTACCTTATGTTATGTACGTCGTAAACATCATATATTTAACCAACTAATCTTAATGGTAGTTTGGTGAGACGAAGTTCACACACAACTTAAAGCTTTTTTCTTTGTCGTTCTCTTTGTAACTCGTCTTGTACATTTGTTGTAGCTTTTTTGTGCTAGAAATTTGATAGCCACGACATGCAACTTTTTTATTTTTAATTATTCATACTTGTTTGCTCACAACGTTATAGACACTGTTTCAGTATCATATTGACTTTTATGAGTTATGCTAGGAACACTATTGGGACGAACGACGAATTTCGTCTAGCACGACGAATTCGTCGGTAAAAGTTCGCTGCGTAAATTCGCAGTGTGGCGCACAATTGGGACGAAAAAGTCACAGCTGTTATAATCAACATAATTGTTTGCTGCCTATGACAAAAAAAAATATTTAAAAAAAAGAGGCAAAAAATTTTGCATTTTGTAAAAATTATTAATATAATAAACATCATGTTTATGATTGGTAAAGTTTTTTTGCTTGTGCGAAAGCGGTTGCGAAGAAGATGGTGGGTACGGCCAGTGAACATTACCGGGAACAACTTACGGTTTTTAAAAATATGTTTTTCGCAACTAATATTTATTGATGAAGAACACTTCTTTAAAGCAACTAGAATGACGGTATCAAAGTTTAACACTCTTCTAACTTTGCTTAAAGAATGGTTGCAAAAGTTTTCAAAAAGGAAGCCTATTAATGAGGAGACACGATTGGGTTTAACTATAATGTAAGTGATTGGAAAAAATAATTATATTTTAAACAGAAGGTGAAACAAATTGAACTATGGTTAGGTACCTAGCTCATGGTCGCAGTGCACAAATGTTAGCGTGGACATACAAAATGGGTGTTTCGACTGTTAGAAAAATAATTTAAGAAACTTGCGATGCAATGTGGAGTGAGCTTCATGAGGTGTATATCGCTCAGTCTAGCCGGCACGAGTGAAAAACCATTTCTGACAGGTTTGGAAAATGACACTGCTAATAGCGGCTAAAATTATTAAGTTTTACAATTTAATAGATTTTACGTGAAAACAGGAATGCCGCATTGTCTTGGTGCTATTGATGGAAAGCATATTCAGATATCTTGCCCACAAAACAGCGGTTCCCTTTTCTACAATTACAAAAACACTTTTAGCATTGTGTTAATGGCGCAATGTGACTCAGACTACACTTTCGTTTTTGCTGATGTTGGAGCATTCGGCAGTCAAAGTGATGGTGGAGTATTTGCTCAAAGCGCATTTAGAAAAATGATATTGAGGAATAACATCGACATTCCCCCCGATGATAGTCTGCCTGGTAAGAAATATATCGCAATCTAAAATATATAGTACATAATTTTTATAAGTATATTCAAAATTAAATTTTGCATTATTTTGCCAAGGTTCGGATAAATTGTTTCCCTATTTCTTTGTGGGTGATAACGCTTTCCCCTTAAACGTAATTTAATGAGACCATATCGTGGACGAAACTTGCCTAGCGTGAAACAAAATTCCAACAAAAAATTATCCTCTGCTCGTGTATACATTGAAAACACTTTCGGTATTTTAGTAAATAGATGGAGAGTTTTGCATACAAAAATTCAAGCATCGCCCAAAAATGTCGATAAAATAGTGTTGGCGACAATAGTACTACACAATTACCTAATGTTAGAGAAAAGCAGCGGATATTTTGATGAAAATCTCGTGGATCATAATGAGAATGGAGTTAACGTTCCTGGAAGGTGGAGACTGTCACCTGAGCACTTGCTTTCTTTTCGCATTTCTCATGCTAACCGCTCATCAACAAATGCGTTTGCTTTAAGAGATGAGTTAGCAAATTACTTATTTGAAAATTAAACGAATATATTTTTTAATTAAATTGCATTTATATTTCAAATAATTCAATAAAAATAACAACATGTATTTCATTAAAAAATTTGTTTGAAAAATTCAAATTCATTTATTTAGTATTGAAAATAACACAAGATTGAAAAGTAAAATCGTTTTAAAAACGTAATTGCTATAAAAATTATGTATGTAGGTATTTGAGTAAACTAGTAATAAAAAAAAATTAACAGAATTTTCTTATTCCTTTTTAAAACAAAAAAGTTATTTTATACATCTAATTTGTTTTTATTATAAAATATAATAAAAATGTCTAAAAATATTTCAGCTCATGTAATGTAATTTAAAACAAATAACACTAAAATTACGGTTACTTAAGCAAATGTTTTCTATCAAAAAATGGGACGAGAACTTTCTTTTTGGCTTAAATTTTGTGCTGTAACATGCATACTAACGAATAAAAATGCATGTAAATATACAGCCATACATACAAGTAACAGCAGAAAGAAAAAAATTAAACATACACAAAAACATTATATTTTAGAAAAGCATAATTAATATTATAAGCAAAAAAGTTCTTGTACCGTTTTCTGGTAGAATATATGTGCCAATATAAAAAAACCTTAAGTAAAGTTTTTTGTAAGGTAAAGTTTGGTCTAAAACTAAATAAATAAAGAAAAGAAATAAAATAAAACGTACATATGTACATATAACTCAATTTGATGAGTTTTTAGCAATTTGCTCATAAACCAAATTCATCACCTTTATTTCTATTTCAGCTACAACAGCTTGCTTTAATTTAGCCTCATAAATTTTTTTGGCTAAACTTTCAAACAGTATTGAAGTAGAGTCTCGGTCTTTATCGCTTGAACTTGTTGAAGCTAACTCCTTAACCGTATCAGCACACTCTTTCATTACCTCCTTGAAAACGGAGGTAACTTCTTCATCCGCCTGCTTTTTAGTATATTTTCGTGCCCGAACTTCGATTGAGTCTGGCGTACTTTTATCAGTACTTGTGGCTGGTTCACTTTCGACAGCAATAAAGCAATCGAAAGCCGAGTCTTCATCGATTTCATCATAACAAACGCTTCCGATTGTTCTACATTCATAATTAGGAAAAAAGTATGCTGATAAATATTTTACTAACATATTGTAATCACATATGTAGATACATACGGTCGCGCATCTTTATAGTGATCTAAGAACTCCATTGACTTCATATGCTTCCATCTTTTGGACGGAGTTGGTGCTCCACTACCTGAAGCCAATTTAGCAGCTCGTTTATTTCTTTTGTAAGTGTCCCGGAGACCTCTCGTTTTCTGCACGCATCACCTTAAAGTTTACATATGTATAGTTCACATATATGTATGTGAAAATATTTGGAACACTTCTTTACTTATTACTTACCGGGTAAATTAACAAGGCTCCCAATTGTGTTCCATATTTCTGTTTTTTTTTCAACATTTTTGTAGTCTTTGGATGCCAAAATGTATAGGCATTCATATTTTTTTACTTCCTCAATAATAAATTCACTTATTTCCATATTTAAATTTGTTTTGTTTTGCATATGACAGTTGATAGTGTTACCATAGAACAAAAAATAGTTATGCAAAAAATTAAACATTAAGAAAAAGCCATTAGAAATCAATTTTATAGAAAATAATTGTGGATGTTTAACTTAATGATGTATATTAAGAAATAAACAACAGTTAAAGTAAAAATAACTTTATTTAGAAAAAATAAGAAATAGAAATAAATCTATCGGAGAGTTCGTCACGCACGACGAATTTCGTCGACGGCGGTGTTGTGTTAATTTTCATATGCACCAATGTGTTTTATTTTTGACGGCGAATATTCGCAACGAAATATTCGTCGTTCGTCCCAATTGTGTTCCCAGCATTAAGTATGAATGTAAATACGCGGTGCCTAGCGTTTGTTATAATTTTTCCCTGACCAGGATTTGAACCATCATTTTGTAAATTAATGAAATTTTACTTTATTTTCGGCTTTTTGGTTCTTTTTAATTAGTTTCTAAACATTTTTAGAAAGAAAAATTATTTACAAATGTATGCGGACGTTTTCCAAAGAAAACAAGAAAAATTAGACGCTAGCAGAATGAAATGCAGCATTTTCTGGACCGCCACATCCTTCATCAGCATTCCTTGCATCTATCTACCTTATGTTATGTACGTCGTAAACATCATCTATTTAACCAACTAATCTTAATGTTCATTTGGTGAGACGAAGTTCACACACAACTTAAAGCTTTTTCTTTGCCGTTCTCTTTGTAACTCGTCTTGTACATTTGTTGTTGCTTTTTGTGCTAGCCATTGGATAGCCACGAAATGCAAGTTTTTGTTTTTAATTATTCATACTTGTTTGTTTACAACATTATAGACGCTGTTTCAGTGTCATATTGACTGTTATGAGTTAAGTATGAATGTAAATACGCGGTGCCTAGCGTTTGTTTTAATTTTTCCCTGACCAGGATTTGAACCATCGATTTTGTAAATTAATGAAATTTTACTTTATTTTCGGCTTTTTGGTTCTTTTTAATTAGTTTCTAAACATTTTTAGAAAGAAAAATTATTTACAAATAATGCGGACGTTTTCCAAAGAAAACAAGAAAAATTAGACGCTAGCAGAATGAAATGCAGCATTTTCTGGACCGCCACATCCTTCATCAGCATTCCTTGCATCTATCTACCTTATGTTATGTACGTCGTAAACATCATCTATTTAACCAACTAATCTTAATGTTAATTTGGTTAGACGAAGTTCACACACAACTTAAAGCTTTTTTCTTTGTCGTTCTCCTTGTAACTCGTCTTGTACATTTGTTGTTGCTTTTTTGTGCTAGCAATTTGATAGCCACGACATGGAACTTTTTTATTTTTAATTATTCATACTTGTTTGCTCACAACGATATAAACACTGTTTCGGTATCATATTGACTTTTATGAGTTAAGTATGAATGTAAATACGCGGTGCCTAGCGTTTGTTTTAATTTTTCCCTGACCAGGATTCGAACCATCGATTTTGTAAATTAATGAAATATTACTTTATTTTCGGCTTTTTGGTTCTTTTTAATTAATTTCTAAACATTTTTAGAAAGAAAAATAATTTACAAATGTATGCGGACGTTTTCCAAAGAAAACAAGAAAAATTAGACGCTAGCAGAATGAAATGCAGCATTTTCTGGTCCTTCATCAGCATTCTTTGCATCTATCTACCTTACGTTATGTACGTCGTAAACATCATCTATTTATCCAACTAATCTTAATGTTAATTTGGTGAGACGAAGTTCACACACAACTTAAAGCTTTTTTCTTTGTCGTTCTCTTTGTAACTCGTCTTGTACATTTGTTGTTGCTTTTTGTGCTAGCCATTGGATAGCCACGAAATGCAAGTTTTTGTTTTTAATTATTCATACTTGTTTGTTTACAACATTATAGACGCTGTTTCAGTGTCATATTGACTTTTATGAGTTAAGTATGAATGTAAATACGCGGTGCCTAGCGTTTGTTTTTCAATTTTTTCCCAACCAGGATTTGAACTATCGATCTTCTAAATGAATGAAATTTTACTTTATTTTCGGCTTTTTGGTTCTTTTTAATTAGTTTCTACACATTATTAGAAAGAAAAATTATTTACAAATGTATGCGGACGTTTTCCAAAGAAACAAGAAAAATTAGACGCTAGCAGAATGAAATGCAGCATTTTCTGGACCGCCACATTCTTCATCAGCATTCCTTGCATCTATCTACCTTATGTTATGTACGTCGTAAACATCATCTATTTATCCAACTAATCTTAATGTTAATTTGGTGAGACGAAGTTCACACACAACTTAAAGCTTTTTTCTTTGTCGTTCTCTTTGTAACTCGTCTTGTACATTTGTTGTTGCTTTTTTGTGCTAGCAATTTGATAGCCACGACAAGCAACTTTTTTATTTTTAATTATTCATACTTGTTTGCTCACAACGTTATAGACACTGTTTCAGTATCATATTGACTTTTATGAGTTAAGTATGAATGTAAATACGCGGTGCCTAGCGTTTGTTTTTCAATTTTTTCCCAACCAGGATTTGAACTATCGATCTTATAAATGAATGAAATTTTACTTTATTTTCGGCTTTTTGGTTCTTTTTAATTAGTTTCTAAACATTTTTAGAAAGAAAAATTATTTACAAATGTATGCGGACGTTTTCCAAAGAAAACAAGAAAAATTAGACGCTAGCAGAATGAAATGCAGCATTTTCTGGACCGCCACATCCTTCATCAGCATTCCTTGCATCTATCTACCTTATGTTATGTACGTCGTAAACATCATCTATTTAACCAACTAATCTTAATGTTAATTTGGTGAGACGAAGTTCACACACAACTTAAAACTTTTTTCTTTGTCGTTCTCCTTGTAACTCGTCTTGTACATTTGTTGTTGGTTTTTTGTGCTAGCAATTTGATAGCCACGACATGCGACTTTTTTATTTTTAATTATTCATACTTGTTTGCTCACAACGTTATAGACACTGTTTCAGTATCATATTGACTTTTATGAGTTAAGTATGAATGTAAATACGCGGTGCCTAGCGTTTGTTTTTCAATTTTTTCCCAACCAGGATTTGAACTATCGATCTTATAAATGAATGAAATTTTACTTTATTTTCGGCTTTTTGGTTCTTTTTAATTAGTTTCTAAACATTTTTAGAAAGAAAAATTATTTACAAATGTATGCGGACGTTTTCCAAAGAAAACAAGAAAAATTAGACGCTAGCAGAATGAAATGCAGCATTTTCTGGACCGCCACATCCTTCATCAGCATTCTTTGCATCTATCTACCTTAAGTTATGTACGTCGTAAACATCATCTATTTAACCAACTAATCTTAATGTTAATTTGGTAAGACGAAGTTCACACACAACTTAAAGCTTTTTTCTTTGTCGTTCTCTTTGTAACTCGTCTTGTACATTTGTTTTTGCTTTTTTATGCTAACCATTGGATAGCCACGAAATGCAACTTTTTTTTCAATTATTCATAATTGTTTGTTCACAACATTATAGACGCTGTTTCAGTATCATATTGACTGTTATGAGTTAAGTATGAATGGAAATACGCGGTGCCTAGCGTTTGTTTTTCAATTTTTTAATTTTGTCCCAACCAGGATTTGAGTTAAGTATGAATGTAAATACGCGGTGCCTAGCGTTTGTTTTAATTTTTAATTTTTCCCTCACCAGGATTCGAACCATCGATTTTGTAAATTAATGAAAATTTACTTTATTTTCTGCTTTTTGGTTCTTCTTAATTAATTTCTAAACATTTTTAGAAAGAAAAATTATTTACAAATGTATGCGGACGTTTTCCAAAGAAAACAAGAAAAATTAGACGCTAGCAGAATGAAATGCAGCATTTTCTGGACAGCCACATCCTTCATCAGCATTCTTTGTATCTATCTACCTTACGTTATGTACGTCATAAACATCATCTAATCTTAATGTTAATTTGGATAAGACGAAGTTCACACACAACTTAAAGCTTTTTTCTTTGTCGTTCTCTTTGTAACTCGTCTTGTACATTTGTTTTTGCTTTTTTATGCTAACCATTGGATAGCCACGAAATGCAACTTTTTTTTCAATTATTCATAATTGTTTGTTCACAACATTATAGACGCTGTTTCAGTATCATATTGACTGTTATGAGTTAAGTATGAATGGAAATACGCGGTGCCTAGCTTTTGTTTTTCAATTTTTTCCCAACCAGGATTTGAACTATCGATCTTATAAATGAATGAAATTTTACTTTATTTTCGGCTTTTTGGTTCTTTTTAATTAGTTTCTAAACATTTTTAGAAAGAAAAATTATTTACAAATGTATGCGGACGTTTTCCAAAGAAAACAAGAAAAATTAGACGCTAGCAGAATGAAATGCAGCATTTTCTGGACCGCCACATTCTTCATCAGCATTCCTTGCATCTATCTACCTTATGTTATGTGCGTCGTAAACATCATCTATTTATCCAACTAATCTTAATGTTAATTTGGTGAGACGAAGTTCACACACAACTTAAAGCTTTTTTTTTTGTCGTTCTCTTTGTAACTCGTCTTGTACATTTCTTGTTGCTTTTTTGTGCTAGCAATTTGATAGCCACGACATGCAACTTTTTTATTTTTAATTATTCATACTTGTTTGCTCACAACGTTATAGACACTGTTTCAGTATTATATTGAATTTTATGAGTTAAGTATGAATGTAAATACGCGGTGCCTAGCGTTTGTTTTTCAATTTTTTCCCAACCAGGATTTGAACTATCGATCTTATAAATGAATGAAATTTTACTTTATTTTCGGCTTTTTGGTTCTTTTTAATTAGTTTCTAAACATTTTTAGAAAGAAAAATTATTTACAAATGTATGCGGACGTTTTCCAAAGAAAACAAGAAAAATTAGACGCTAGCAGAATGAAATGCAGCATTTTCTGGACCGCCACATCCTTCATCAGCATTCCTTGCATCTATCTACCTTATGTTATGTACGTCGTAAACATCATCTATTTAACCAACTAATCTTAATGTTAATTTGGTGAGACGAAGTTCACACACAACTTAAAACTTTTTTCTTTGTCGTTCTCCTTGTAACTCGTCTTGTACATTTGTTGTTGGTTTTTTGTGCTAGCAATTTGATAGCCACGACATGCGACTTTTTTATTTTTAATTATTCATACTTGTTTGCTCACAACGTTATAGACACTGTTTCAGTATCATATTGACTTTTATGAGTTAAGTATGAATGTAAATACGCGGTGCCTAGCGTTTGTTTTTCAATTTTTTCCCAACCAGGATTTGAACTATCGATCTTATAAATGAATGAAATTTTACTTTATTTTCGGCTTTTTGGTTCTTTTTAATTAGTTTCTAAACATTTTTAGAAAGAAAAATTATTTACAAATGTATGCGGACGTTTTCCAAAGAAAACAAGAAAAATTAGACGCTAGCAGAATGAAATGCAGCATTTTCTGGACCGCCACATCCTTCATCAGCATTCTTTGCATCTATCTACCTTAAGTTATGTACGTCGTAAACATCATCTATTTAACCAACTAATCTTAATGTTAATTTGGTGAGACGAAGTTCACACACAACTTAAAGCTTTTTTCTTTGTCGTTCTCTTTGTAACTCGTCTTGTACATTTGTTTTTGCTTTTTTATGCTAACCATTGGATAGCCACGAAATGCAACTTTTTTTTCAATTATTCATAATTGTTTGTTCACAACATTATAGACGCTGTTTCAGTATCATATTGACTGTTATGAGTTAAGTATGAATGGAAATACGCGGTGCCTAGCGTTTGTTTTTCAATTTTTTAATTTTGTCCCAACCAGGATTTGAGTTAAGTATGAATGTAAATACGCGGTGCCTAGCGTTTGTTTTTCAATTTTTTCCCAACCAGGATTTGAACTATCGATCTTATAAATGAATGAAATTTTACTTTATTTTCTGCTTTTTGGTTCTTCTTAATTAATTTCTAAACATTTTTAGAAAGAAAAATTATTTACAAATGTATGCGGACGTTTTCCAAAGAAAACAAGAAAAATTAGACGCTAGCAGAATGAAATGCAGCATTTTCTGGACAGCCACATCCTTCATCAGCATTCTTTGTATCTATCTACCTTACGTTATGTACGTCATAAACATCATCTAATCTTAATGTTAATTTGGATAAGACGAAGTTCACACACAACTTAAAGCTTTTTTCTTTGTCGTTCTCTTTGTAACTCGTCTTGTACATTTGTTTTTGCTTTTTTATGCTAACCATTGGATAGCCACGAAATGCAACTTTTTTTCAATTATTCATAATTGTTTGTTCACAACATTATAGACGCTGTTTCAGTATCATATTGACTGTTATGAGTTAAGTATGAATGGAAATACGCGGTGCCTAGCGTTTGTTTTTCAATTTTTTCCCAACCAGGATTTGAACTATCGATCTTATAAATGAATGAAATTTTACTTTATTTTCGGCTTTTTGGTTCTTTTTAATTAGTTTCTAAACATTTTTAGAAAGAAAAATTATTTACAAATGTATGCGGACGTTTTCCAAAGAAAACAAGAAAAATTAGACGCTAGCAGAATGAAATGCAGCATTTTCTGGACCGCCACATTCTTCATCAGCATTCCTTGCATCTATCTACCTTATGTTATGTGCGTCGTAAACATCATCTATTTATCCAACTAATCTTAATGTTAATTTGGTGAGACGAAGTTCACACACAACTTAAAGCTTTTTTTTTTGTCGTTCTCTTTGTAACTCGTCTTGTACATTTGTTGTTGCTTTTTTGTGCTAGCAATTTGATAGCCACGACATGCAACTTTTTTATTTTTAATTATTCATACTTGTTTGCTCACAACGTTATAGACACTGTTTCAGTATTATATTGAATTTTATGAGTTAAGTATGAATGTAAATACGCGGTGCCTAGCGTTTGTTTTTCAATTTTTTCCCAACCAGGATTTGAACTATCGATCTTATAAATGAATGAAATTTTACTTTATTTTCGGCTTTTTGGTTCTTTTTAATTAGTTTCTAAACATTTTTAGAAAGAAAAATTATTTACAAATGTATGCGGACGTTTTCCAAAGAAAACAAGAAAAA
The DNA here is from genome assembly GCA_916610165.2 of Gymnosoma rotundatum. NCBI lineage: Eukaryota > Metazoa > Arthropoda > Insecta > Diptera > Tachinidae > Gymnosoma > Gymnosoma rotundatum. The sequence goes on along the minus strand of OU744338.1, from coordinate 82,238,705 downwards.
TTAGACGCTAGCAGAATGAAATGCAGCATTTTCTGGACCGCCACATCCTTCATCAGCATTCCTTGCATCTATCTACCTTATGTTATGTACGTCGTAAACATCATCTATTTAACCAACTAATCTTAATGTTAATTTGGTGAGACGAAGTTCACACACAACTTAAAACTTTTTTCTTTGTCGTTCTCCTTGTAACTCGTCTTGTACATTTGTTGTTGGTTTTTTGTGCTAGCAATTTGATAGCCACGACATGCGACTTTTTTATTTTTAATTATTCATACTTGTTTGCTCACAACGTTATAGACACTGTTTCAGTATCATATTGACTTTTATGAGTTAAGTATGAATGTAAATACGCGGTGCCTAGCGTTTGTTTTAATTTTTCCCTGACCAGGATTTGAACCATCGATTTTGTAAATTCATGAAATTTTACTCAATTTCGGCTTTTTGGTTCTTTTTAATTAATTTCTAAACATTTTTAGAAAGAAAAATTATTTACAAATGTATGCGGACGTTTTTCAAAGAAAACAAGAAAAATTAGACGCTAGCAGAATGAAATGCAGCATTTTCTGGACCGCCATATCCTTCATCAGCATTCTTCGCATCTATCTACCTTTTGTTATGTACGTCGTAAACATCATCTATTTAACCAACTAATCTTAATGTTAATTTGGTGAGACGAAGTTCACACACAACTTAAAGCTTTTTTCTTTGTCGTTCTCCTTGTAACTCGTCTTGTACATTTGTTGTTGCTTTTTTGTGCTAACAATTTGATAGCCACGACATGCGACTTTTTTATTTTTAATTATTCATACTTGTTTGCTCACAACGTTATAGACACTGTTTCAGTATCATATTGACTTTTATGAGTTAAGTATGAATGTAAATACGCGGTGCCTAGCGTTTGTTTTAATTTTTCCCTGACCAGGATTTGAACCATCGATTTTGTAAATTAATGAAATTTTACTTTTTTTTCGGCTTTTTGGTTCTGTTTAGTTAGTTTCTAAACATTTTTAGAAAGAAAAATTATTTACAAATGTATGCGGACGTTTTCCAAAGAAAACAAGAAAAATTAGACGCTAGCAGAATGAAATGCAGCATTTTCTGGACCGCCACATCCTTCATCAGCATTCCTTGCATCTATCTACCTTATGTTATGTACGTCGTAAACATCATCTATTTAACCAACTAATCTTAATGTTAATTTGGTTAGACGAAGTTCACACACAACTTAAAGTTTTTTTCTTTGTCGTTCTCTTTGTAACTCGTCTTGTACATTTGTTGTTGCTTTTTTGTGCTAGCAATTTGATACCCACGACATGCAACTTTTTTATTTTTAATTATTCATACTTGTTTGCTCACAACGTTATAAACACTGTTTCAGTATCATATTGACTTTTATGAGTTAAGTATGAATGTAAATACGCGGTGCCTAGCGTTTGTTTTAATTTTTCCCTGACCAGGATTCGAACCATCGATTTTGTAAATTAATGAAATTTTACTTTATTTTCGGCTTTTTGGTTCTTTTTAATTAATTTCTAAACATTTTTAGAAAGAAAAATTATTTACAAATGTATGCGGACGTTTTCCAAAGAAAACAAGAAAAATTAGACGCTAGCAGAATGAAATGCAGCATTTTTTGGACCGCCACATCCTTCATCAGCATTCTTTGCATCTATCTACCTTACGTTATGTACGTCGTAAACATCATCTATTTAACCAACTAATCTTAATGTTAATTTGGTGAGACGAAGTTCACACACAACTTAAAGCTTTTTTCTTTGTCGTTCTCTTTGTAACTCATCTTGTACATTTGTTGTTGCTTTTTTATGCTAACCATTGGATAGCCACGAAATGCAACTTTTTTTTCAATTATTCATAATTGTTTGTTCACAACATTATAGACGCTGTTTCAGTATCATATTGACTGTTATGAGTTAAGTATGAATGGAAATACGCGGTGCCTAGCGTTTGTTTTTCAATTTTTTAATTTTGTCCCAACCAGGATTTGAACCATCGATCTTATAAATGAATGAAATTTGACTTTATTTTCGGCTTTTTGGTTCTTTTTAATTTAATTTCTAAACATTTTTAGAAAGAAAAATTATTTACAAATGTATGCGGACGTTTTCCAAAGAAAACAAGAAAAATTAGACGCTAGCAGAATGAAATGCAGCATTTTCTGGACCGCCACATCCTTTATCAGCATTCCTTGCATCTATCTACCTTATGTTATGTACGTCGTAAACATCATCTATTTAACCAACTAATCTTAATGTTAATTTGGTGAGACGAAGTTCACACACAACTTTAAGCTTTTTTCTTTGTCGTTCTCCTTGTAACTCGTCTTGTACATTTGTTGTTGGTTTTTTGTGCTAGCAATTTGATAGCCACGACATGCGACTTTTTTATTTTTAATTATTCATACTTGTTTGGTCACAACGTTATAGACACTGTTTCAGTATCATATTGACTTTTATGAGTTAAGTATGAATGTAAATACGCGGTGCCTAGCGTTTGTTTTCATTTTTCCCTGACCAGGATTTGAACCATCGATTTTGTAAATTAATGAAATTTTACTTTATTTTCGGCTTTTTGGTTCTTTTTAATTAATTTCTAAACATTTTTAGAAAGAAAAATTATTTACAAATGTATGCGGACGTTTTCCAAAGAAAACAAGAAAAATTAGACGCTAGCAGAATGAAATGCAGCATTTTCTGGACCGCCACATCCTTCATCAGCATTCCTTGCATCTATCTACCTTATGTTATGTACGTCGTAAACATCATCTATTTAACCAACTAATCTTAATGTTAATTTGGTGAGACGAAGTTCACACACAACTTAAAGCTTTTTTCTTTGTCGTTCTCTTTGTAACTCGTCTTGTACATTTGTTGTTGCTTTTTTGTGCTAGCCATTGGATAGCCACGAAATGCAAGTTTTTGTTTTTAATTATTCATACTTGTTTGTTTACAACATTATAGACGCTGTTTCAGTGTCATATTGACTGTTATGAGTTAAGTATGAATGTAAATACGCGGTGCCTAGCGTTTGTTTTAATTTTTCCCTCACCAGGATTCGAACCATCGATTTTGTAAATTAATGAAAATTTACTTTATTTTCTGCTTTTTGGTTCTTCTTAATTAATTTCTAAACATTTTTAGAAAGAAAAATTATTTACAAATGTATGCGGACGTTTTCCAAAGAAAACAAGAAAAATTAGACGCTACAAGAATGAAATGCAGCATTTTCTGGACCGCCACATCCTTCATCAGCATTCCTTGCATCTATCTACCTTATGTTATGTACGTCGTAAACATCATCTATTTAACCAACTAATCTTAATGTTCATTTGGTGAGACAAAATTCACACACAACTTAAAGCTTTTTTCTTGCCGTTCTCTTTGTAACTCGTCTTGTACATTTGTTGTTGCTTTTTGTGCTAGCCATTGGATAGCCACGAAATGCAAGTTTTTGTTTTTAATTATTCATACTTGTTTGTTTACAACATTATAGACGCTGTTTCAGTGTCATATTGACTGTTATGAGTTAAGTATGAATGTAAATACGCGGTGCCTAGCGTTTGTTATAATTTTTCCCTGACCAGGATTTGAACCATCGATTTTTTAAATTAATGAAATTTTACTTTATTTTCGGCTTTTTGTTTCTTTTTAATTAGTTTCTAAACATTTTTAGAAAGAAAAATTATTTACAAATGTATGCGGACGTTTTCCAAAGAAAACAAGAAAAATTAGACGCTAGCAGAATGAAATGCAGCATTTTCTGGACCGCCACATCCTTCATCAGCATTCCTTGCATCTATCTACCTTATGTTATGTACGTCGTAAACATCATCTATTTAACCAACTAATCTTAATGTTCATTTGGTGAGACGAAATTCACACACAACTTAAAGCTTTTTTCTTGCCGTTCTCTTTGTAACTCGTCTTGTACATTTGTTGTTGCTTTTTGTGCTAGCCATTGGATAGCCACGAAATGCAAGTTTTTGTTTTTAATTATTCATACTTGTTTGTTTACAACATTATAGACGCTGTTTCAGTGTCATATTGACTGTTATGAGTTAAGTATGAATGTAAATACGCGGTGCCTAGCGTTTGTTTTAATTTTTCCCTGACCAGGATTTGAACCATCGATTTTGTAAATTAATGAAATTTTACTTTATTTTCGGCTTTTTGGTTCTTTTTAATTAATTTCTAAACATTTTTAGAAAGAAAAATTATTTACAATTGTACGCGGACGTTTTCCAAAGAAAACAAGAAAAATTAGACGCTAGCAGAATGAAATGCAGCATTTTCTGGACCGCCACATCCTTCATCAGCATTCTTTGCATCTATCTACCTTATGTTATGTACGTCGTAAACATCATATATTTAACCAACTAATCTTAATGGTAGTTTGGTGAGACGAAGTTCACACACAACTTAAAGCTTTTTTCTTTGTCGTTCTCTTTGTAACTCGTCTTGTACATTTGTTGTAGCTTTTTTGTGCTAGAAATTTGATAGCCACGGCATGCAACTTTTTTATTTTTAATTATTCATACTTGTTTGCTCACAACGTTATAGACACTGTTTCAGTATCATATTGACTTTTATGAGTTATGCTAGGAACACTATTGGGACGAACGACGAATTTCGTCTAGCACGACGAATTCGTCGGTAAAAGTTCGCTGCGTAAATTCGCAGTGTGGCGCACAATTGGGACGAAAAAGTCACAGCTGTTATAATCAACATAATTGTTTGCTGCCTATGACAAAAAAAAAATATTTAAAAAAATGAGGCAAAAAATTTTGCATTTTGTAAAAATTATTAATATAATAAACATCATGTTTATGATTGGTAAAGTTTTTTTGCTTGTGCGAAAGCGGTTGCGAAGAAGATGGTGGGTACGGCCAGTGAACATTACCGGGAACAACTTACGGTTTTTAAAAATATGTTTTTCGCAACTAATATTTATTGATGAAGAACACTTCTTTACAGCAACTAGAATGACGGTATCAAAGTTTAACACTCTTCTAACTTTGCTTAAAGAATGGTTGCAAAAGTTTTCAAAAAGGAAGCTTATTAATGAGGAGACACGATTGGGTTTAACTATAATGTAAGTGATTGGAAAAAATAATTATATTTTAAACAGAAGGTGAAACAAATTGAACTATGGTTTGGTACCTAGCTCATGGTCGCAGTGCACAAATGTTAGCGTGGACATACAAAATGGGTGTTTCGACTGTTAGAAAAATAATTTAAGAAACTTGCGATGCAATGTGGAGTGAGCTTCATGAGGTGTATATCGCTCAGTCTAGCCGGCACGAGTGAAAAACCATTTCTGACAGGTTTGGAAAATGACACTGCTAATAGCGGCTAAAATTATTAAGTTTTACAATTTAATAGATTTTACGTGAAAACAGGAATGCCGCATTGTCTTGGTGCTATTGATGGAAAGGATATTCAGATATCTTGCCCACAAAACAGCGGTTCCCTTTTCTACAATTACAAAAACACTTTTAGCATTGTGTTAATGGCGCAATGTGACTCAGACTACACTTTCGTTTTTGCTGATGTTGGAGCATTCGGCAGTCAAAGTGATGGTGGAGTATTTGCTCAAAGCGCATTTAGAAAAATGATATTGAGGAATAACATCGACATTCCCCCCGATGATAGTCTGCCTGGTAAGAAATATATCGCAATCTAAAATATATAGTACATAATTTTTATAAGTATATTCAAAATTAAATTTTGCATTATTTTGCCAAGGTTCGGATAAATTGTTTCCCTATTTCTTTGTGGGTGATAACGCTTTCCCCTTAAACGTAATTTAATGAGCCCATATCCTGGACGAAACTTGCCTAGCGTGAAACAAAATTCCAACAAAAAATTATCCTCTGCTCGTGTATACATTGAAAACACTTTCGGTATTTTAGTAAATAGATGGAGAGTTTTGCATACAAAAATTCAAGCATCGCCCAAAAATGTCGATAAAATAGTGTTGGCGACAATAGTACTACACAATTACCTAATGTTAGAGAAAAGCAGCGGATATTTTGATGAAAATCTCGTGGATCATAATGAGAATGGAGTTAACGTTCCTGGAAGATGGAGACTGTCACCTGAGCACTTGCTTTCTTTTCGCATTTCTCATGCTAACCGCTCATCAACAAATGCGTTTGCTTTAAGAGATGAGTTAGCAAATTACTTATTTGAAAATTAAACGAATATATTTTTTAATTAAATTGCATTTATATTTCAAATAATTCAATAAAAATAACAACATGTATTTCATTAAAAAATTTGTTTGAAAAATTCAAATTCATTTATTTAGTATTGAAAATAACACAAGATTGAAAAGTAAAATCGTTTTAAAAACGTAATTGCTATAAAAATTATGTATGTAGGTATTTGAGTAAACTAGTAATAAAAAAAATTAACAGAATTTCCTTATTCCTTTTTAAAACAAAAAAGTTATTTTATACATCTAATTTGTTTTTATTACAAAATATAATAAAAATGTCTAAAAATATTTCAGCTCATGTAATGTAATTTAAAACAAATAACACTAAAATTACGGTTACTTAAGCAAATGTTTTCTATCAAAAAATGGGACGAGAACTTTCTTGTTGGCTTAAATTTTGTGCTGTAACATGCATACTAACGAATAAAAATGCATGTAAATATACAGCCATACATACAAGTAACAGCAGAAAGAAAAAAATTAAACATACACAAAAACATTATATTTTAGAAAAGCATAATTAATATTATAAGCAAAAAAGTTCTTGTACCGTTTTCTGGTAGAATATATGTGCCAATATAAAAAAACCTTAAGTAAAGTTTTTTGTAAGGTAAAGTTTGGTCTAAAACTAAATAAATAAAGAAAAGAAATAAAATAAAACGTACATATGTACATATAACTTAATTTGATGAGTTTTTAGCAATTTGCTCATAAACCAAATTCATCACCTTTATTTCTATTTCAGCTACAACAGCTTGCTTTAATTTAGCCTCATAAATTTTTTTGGCTAAACTTTCAAACAGTATTGAAGTAGAGTCTCGGTCTTTATCGCTTGAACTTGTTGAAGCTAACTCCTTAACCGTATCAGCACACTCTTTCATTACCTCCTTGAAAACGGAGGTAACTTCTTCATCCGCCTGCTTTTTAGTATATTTTCGTGCCCGAACTTCGATTGAGTCTGGCGTACTTTTATCAGTACTTGTGGCTGGTTCACTTTCGACAGCAATAAAGCAATCGAAAGCCGAGTCTTCATCGATTTCATCATAACAAACGCTTCCGATTGTTCTACATTCATAATTAGGAAAAAAGTATGCTGATAAATATTTTACTAACATATTGTAATCACATATGTAGATACATACGGTCGCGCATCTTTATAGTGATCTAAGAACTCCATTGACTTCATATGCTTCCATCTTTTGGACGGAGTTGGTGCTCCACTACCTGAAGCCAATTTAGCAGCTCGTTTATTTCTTTTGTAAGTGTCCCGGAGACCTCTCGTTTTCTGCACGCATCACCTTAAAGTTTACATATGTATAGTTCACATATATGTATGTGAAAATATTTGGAACACTTCTTTACTTATTACTTACCGGGTAAATTAACAAGGCTCCCAATTGTGTTCCATATTTCTGTTTTTTTTTTCAACATTTTTGTAGTCTTTGGATGCCAAAATGTATAGGCATTCATATTTTTTTACTTCCTCAATAATAAATTCACTTATTTCCATATTTAAATTTGTTTTGTTTTGCATATGACAGTTGATAGTGTTACCATAGAACAAAAAATAGTTATGCAAAAAATTAAACATTAAGAAAAAGCCATTAGAAATCAATTTTATAGAAAATAATTGTGGATGTTTAACTTAATGATGTATATTAAGAAATAAACAACAGTTAAGGTAAAAATAACTTTATTTACTAATATATATAAAACCTGAAAGAAGAAACGGCAACCCTGTTCTAATTTGGTCGTCGTTCGTCGGCGTAAGAAATAGAAATAAATCTATCGGAGAGTTCGTCACGCACGACGAATTTCGTGGACGGCGGTGTTGTGTTAATTTTCATATGCACCAATGTGTTTTATTTTTGACGGCGAATATTCGCAACGAAATATTCGTCGTTCGTCCCAATTGTGTTCCCAGCATTAAGTATGAATGTAAATACGCGGTGCCTAGCGTTTGTTTTAATTTTTCCCTGACCAGGATTCGAACCATCGATTTTGTAAATTAATGAAATTTTACTTTATTTTCGGCTTTTTGGTTCTTTTTAATTAATTTCTAAACATTTTTAGAAAGAAAAATAATTTACAAATGTATGCGGACGTTTTCCAAAGAAAACAAGAAAAATTAGACGCTAGCAGAATGAAATGCAGCATTTTCTGGTCCTTCATCAGCATTCTTTGCATCTATCTACCTTACGTTATGTACGTCGTAAACATCATCTAATCTTAATGTTAATTTGGATAAGACGAAGTTCACACACAACTTAAAGCTTTTTTCTTTGTCGTTCTCTTTGTAACTCGTCTTGTACATTTGTTGCTGCTTTTTTGTGCTAGCAATTTGATAGCCACGACATGCAACTTTTTTATTTTTAATTATTCATACTTGTTTGCTCACAACGTTATAGACACTGTTTCAGTATCATATTGACTTTTATGAGTTAAGTATGAATGTAAATACGCGGTGCCTAGCGTTTGTTTTTCAATTTTTTCCCAACCAGGATTTGAACTATCGATCTTATAAATGAATGAAATTTTACTTTATTTTCGGCTTTTTGGTTCTTTTTAATTAGTTTCTATACATTATTAGAAAGAAAAATTATTTACAAATGTATGCGGACGTTTTCCAAAGAAACAAGAAAAATTAGACGCTAGCAGAATGAAATGCAGCATTTTCTGGACCGCCACATTCTTCATCAGCATTCCTTGCATCTATCTACCTTATGTTATGTACGTCGTAAACATCATCTATTTATCCAACTAATCTTAATGTTAATTTGGTGAGACGAAGTTCACACGCAACTTAAAGCTTTTTTCTTTGTCGTTCTCTTTGTAACTCGTCTTGTACATTTGTTGTTGCTTTTTTGTGCTAGCAATTTGATAGCCACGACAAGCAACTTTTTTATTTTTAATTATTCAAACTTGTTTGCTCACAACGTTATAGACACTGTTTCAGTATCATATTGACTTTTATGAGTTAAGTATGAATGTAAATACGCGGTGCCTAGCGTTTGTTTTTCAATTTTTTCCCAACCAGGATTTGAACTATCGATCTTATAAATGAATGAAATTTTACTTTATTTTCGGCTTTTTGGTTCTTTTTAATTAGTTTCTAAACATTTTTAGAAAGAAAAATTATTTACAAATGTATGCGGACGTTTTCCAAAGAAACAAGAAAAATTAGACGCTAGCAGAATGAAATGCAGCATTTTCTGGACCGCCACATTCTTCATCAGCATTCCTTGCATCTATCTACCTTATGTTATGTACGTCGTAAACATCATCTATTTAACCAACTAATCTTAATGTTAATTTGGTGAGACGAAGTTCACACACAACTTAAAGCTTTTTTCTTTGTCGTTCTCTTTGTAACTCATCTTGTACATTTGTTGTTGCTTTTTTATGCTAACCATTGGATAGCCACGAAATGCAACTTTTTTTTCAATTATTCATAATTGTTTGTTCACAACATTATAGACGCTGTTTCAGTATCATATTGACTGTTATGAGTTAAGTATGAATGGAAATACGCGGTGCCTAGCGTTTGTTTTTCAATTTTTTAATTTTGTCCCAACCAGGATTTGAACCATCGATCTTATAAATGAATGAAATTTGACTTTATTTTCGGCTTTTTGGTTCTTTTTAATTTAATTTCTAAACATTTTTAGAAAGAAAAATTATTTACAAATGTATGCGGACGTTTTCCAAAGAAAACAAGAAAAATTAGACGCTAGCAGAATGAAATGCAGCATTTTCTGGACCGCCACATCCTTTATCAGCATTCCTTGCATCTATCTACCTTATGTTATGTACGTCGTAAACATCATCTATTTAACCAACTAATCTTAATGTTAATTTGGTGAGACGAAGTTCACACACAACTTTAAGCTTTTTTCTTTGTCGTTCTCCTTGTAACTCGTCTTGTACATTTGTTGTTGGTTTTTTGTGCTAGCAATTTGATAGCCACGACATGCGACTTTTTTATTTTTAATTATTCATACTTGTTTGGTCACAACGTTATAGACACTGTTTCAGTATCATATTGACTTTTATGAGTTAAGTATGAATGTAAATACGCGGTGCCTAGCGTTTGTTTTCATTTTTCCCTGACCAGGATTTGAACCATCGATTTTGTAAATTAATGAAATTTTACTTTATTTTCGGCTTTTTGGTTCTTTTTAATTAATTTCTAAACATTTTTAGAAAGAAAAATTATTTACAAATGTATGCGGACGTTTTCCAAAGAAAACAAGAAAAATTAGACGCTAGCAGAATGAAATGCAGCATTTTCTGGACCGCCACATCCTTCATCAGCATTCCTTGCATCTATCTACCTTATGTTATGTACGTCGTAAACATCATCTATTTAACCAACTAATCTTAATGTTAATTTGGTGAGACGAAGTTCACACACAACTTAAAGCTTTTTTCTTTGTCGTTCTCTTTGTAACTCGTCTTGTACATTTGTTGTTGCTTTTTTGTGCTAGCCATTGGATAGCCACGAAATGCAAGTTTTTGTTTTTAATTATTCATACTTGTTTGTTTACAACATTATAGACGCTGTTTCAGTGTCATATTGACTGTTATGAGTTAAGTATGAATGTAAATACGCGGTGCCTAGCGTTTGTTTTAATTTTTCCCTCACCAGGATTCGAACCATCGATTTTGTAAATTAATGAAAATTTACTTTATTTTCTGCTTTTTGGTTCTTCTTAATTAATTTCTAAACATTTTTAGAAAGAAAAATTATTTACAAATGTATGCGGACGTTTTCCAAAGAAAACAAGAAAAATTAGACGCTACAAGAATGAAATGCAGCATTTTCTGGACCGCCACATCCTTCATCAGCATTCCTTGCATCTATCTACCTTATGTTATGTACGTCGTAAACATCATCTATTTAACCAACTAATCTTAATGTTCATTTGGTGAGACAAAATTCACACACAACTTAAAGCTTTTTTCTTGCCGTTCTCTTTGTAACTCGTCTTGTACATTTGTTGTTGCTTTTTGTGCTAGCCATTGGATAGCCACGAAATGCAAGTTTTTGTTTTTAATTATTCATACTTGTTTGTTTACAACATTATAGACGCTGTTTCAGTGTCATATTGACTGTTATGAGTTAAGTATGAATGTAAATACGCGGTGCCTAGCGTTTGTTATAATTTTTCCCTGACCAGGATTTGAACCATCGATTTTTTAAATTAATGAAATTTTACTTTATTTTCGGCTTTTTGTTTCTTTTTAATTAGTTTCTAAACATTTTTAGAAAGAAAAATTATTTACAAATGTATGCGGACGTTTTCCAAAGAAAACAAGAAAAATTAGACGCTAGCAGAATGAAATGCAGCATTTTCTGGACCGCCACATCCTTCATCAGCATTCCTTGCATCTATCTACCTTATGTTATGTACGTCGTAAACATCATCTATTTAACCAACTAATCTTAATGTTCATTTGGTGAGACGAAATTCACACACAACTTAAAGCTTTTTTCTTGCCGTTCTCTTTGTAACTCGTCTTGTACATTTGTTGTTGCTTTTTGTGCTAGCCATTGGATAGCCACGAAATGCAAGTTTTTGTTTTTAATTATTCATACTTGTTTGTTTACAACATTATAGACGCTGTTTCAGTGTCATATTGACTGTTATGAGTTAAGTATGAATGTAAATACGCGGTGCCTAGCGTTTGTTTTAATTTTTCCCTGACCAGGATTTGAACCATCGATTTTGTAAATTAATGAAATTTTACTTTATTTTCGGCTTTTTGGTTCTTTTTAATTAATTTCTAAACATTTTTAGAAAGAAAAATTATTTACAATTGTACGCGGACGTTTTCCAAAGAAAACAAGAAAAATTAGACGCTAGCAGAATGAAATGCAGCATTTTCTGGACCGCCACATCCTTCATCAGCATTCTTTGCATCTATCTACCTTATGCTATGTACGTCGTAAACATCATATATTTAACCAACTAATCTTAATGGTAGTTTGGTGAGACGAAGTTCACACACAACTTAAAGCTTTTTTCTTTGTCGTTCTCTTTGTAACTCGTCTTGTACATTTGTTGTAGCTTTTTTGTGCTAGAAATTTGATAGCCACGGCATGCAACTTTTTTATTTTTAATTATTCATACTTGTTTGCTCACAACGTTATAGACACTGTTTCAGTATCATATTGACTTTTATGAGTTATGCTAGGAACACTATTGGGACGAACGACGAATTTCGTCTAGCACGACGAATTCGTCGGTAAAAGTTCGCTGCGTAAATTCGCAGTGTGGCGCACAATTGGGACGAAAAAGTCACAGCTGTTATAATCAACATAATTGTTTGCTGCCTATGACAAAAAAAAAATATTTAAAAAAATGAGGCAAAAAATTTTGCATTTTGTAAAAATTATTAATATAATAAACATCATGTTTATGATTGGTAAAGTTTTTTTGCTTGTGCGAAAGCGGTTGCGAAGAAGATGGTGGGTACGGCCAGTGAACATTACCGGGAACAACTTACGGTTTTTAAAAATATGTTTTTCGCAACTAATATTTATTGATGAAGAACACTTCTTTACAGCAACTAGAATGACGGTATCAAAGTTTAACACTCTTCTAACTTTGCTTAAAGAATGGTTGCAAAAGTTTTCAAAAAGGAAGCTTATTAATGAGGAGACACGATTGGGTTTAACTATAATGTAAGTGATTGGAAAAAATAATTATATTTTAAACAGAAGGTGAAACAAATTGAACTATGGTTTGGTACCTAGCTCATGGTCGCAGTGCACAAATGTTAGCGTGGACATACAAAATGGGTGTTTCGACTGTTAGAAAAATAATTTAAGAAACTTGCGATGCAATGTGGAGTGAGCTTCATGAGGTGTATATCGCTCAGTCTAGCCGGCACGAGTGAAAAACCATTTCTGACAGGTTTGGAAAATGACACTGCTAATAGCGGCTAAAATTATTAAGTTTTACAATTTAATAGATTTTACGTGAAAACAGGAATGCCGCATTGTCTTGGTGCTATTGATGGAAAGCATATTCAGATATCTTGCCCACAAAACAGCGGTTCCCTTTTCTACAATTACAAAAACACTTTTAGCATTGTGTTAATGGCGCAATGTGACTCAGACTACACTTTCGTTTTTGCTGATGTTGGAGCATTCGGCAGTCAAAGTGATGGTGGAGTATTTGCTCAAAGCGCATTTAGAAAAATGATATTGAGGAATAACATCGACATTCCCCCCGATGATAGTCTGCCTGGTAAGAAATATATCGCAATCTAAAATATATAGTACATAATTTTTATAAGTATATTCAAAATTAAATTTTGCATTATTTTGCCAAGGTTCGGATAAATTGTTTCCCTATTTCTTTGTGGGTGATAACGCTTTCCCCTTAAACGTAATTTAATGAGCCCATATCCTGGACGAAACTTGCCTAGCGTGAAACAAAATTCCAACAAAAAATTATCCTCTGCTCGTGTATACATTGAAAACACTTTCGGTATTTTAGTAAATAGATGGAGAGTTTTGCATACAAAAATTCAAGCATCGCCCAAAAATGTCGATAAAATAGTGTTGGCGACAATAGTACTACACAATTACCTAATGTTAGAGAAAAGCAGCGGATATTTTGATGAAAATCTCGTGGATCATAATGAGAATGGAGTTAACGTTCCTGGAAGATGGAGACTGTCACCTGAGCACTTGCTTTCTTTTCGCATTTCTCATGCTAACCGCTCATCAACAAATGCGTTTGCTTTAAGAGATGAGTTAGCAAATTACTTATTTGAAAATTAAACGAATATATTTTTTAATTAAATTGCATTTATATTTCAAATAATTCAATAAAAATAACAACATGTATTTCATTAAAAAATTTGTTTGAAAAATTCAAATTCATTTATTTAGTATTGAAAATAACACAAGATTGAAAAGTAAAATCGTTTTAAAAACGTAATTGCTATAAAAATTATGTATGTAGGTATTTGAGTAAACTAGTAATAAAAAAAATTAACAGAATTTCCTTATTCCTTTTTAAAACAAAAAAGTTATTTTATACATCTAATTTGTTTTTATTACAAAATATAATAAAAATGTCTAAAAATATTTCAGCTCATGTAATGTAATTTAAAACAAATAACACTAAAATTACGGTTACTTAAGCAAATGTTTTCTATCAAAAAATGGGACGAGAACTTTCTTGTTGGCTTAAATTTTGTGCTGTAACATGCATACTAACGAATAAAAATGCATGTAAATATACAGCCATACATACAAGTAACAGCAGAAAGAAAAAAATTAAACATACACAAAAACATTATATTTTAGAAAAGCATAATTAATATTATAAGCAAAAAAGTTCTTGTACCGTTTTCTGGTAGAATATATGTGCCAATATAAAAAAACCTTAAGTAAAGTTTTTTGTAAGGTAAAGTTTGGTCTAAAACTAAATAAATAAAGAAAAGAAATAAAATAAAACGTACATATGTACATATAACTTAATTTGATGAGTTTTTAGCAATTTGCTCATAAACCAAATTCATCACCTTTATTTCTATTTCAGCTACAACAGCTTGCTTTAATTTAGCCTCATAAATTTTTTTGGCTAAACTTTCAAACAGTATTGAAGTAGAGTCTCGGTCTTTATCGCTTGAACTTGTTGAAGCTAACTCCTTAACCGTATCAGCACACTCTTTCATTACCTCCTTGAAAACGGAGGTAACTTCTTCATCCGCCTGCTTTTTAGTATATTTTCGTGCCCGAACTTCGATTGAGTCTGGCGTACTTTTATCAGTACTTGTGGCTGGTTCACTTTCGACAGCAATAAAGCAATCGAAAGCCGAGTCTTCATCGATTTCATCATAACAAACGCTTCCGATTGTTCTACATTCATAATTAGGAAAAAAGTATGCTGATAAATATTTTACTAACATATTGTAATCACATATGTAGATACATACGGTCGCGCATCTTTATAGTGATCTAAGAACTCCATTGACTTCATATGCTTCCATCTTTTGGACGGAGTTGGTGCTCCACTACCTGAAGCCAATTTAGCAGCTCGTTTATTTCTTTTGTAAGTGTCCCGGAGACCTCTCGTTTTCTGCACGCATCACCTTAAAGTTTACATATGTATAGTTCACATATATGTATGTGAAAATATTTGGAACACTTCTTTACTTATTACTTACCGGGTAAATTAACAAGGCTCCCAATTGTGTTCCATATTTCTGTTTTTTTTTTCAACATTTTTGTAGTCTTTGGATGCCAAAATGTATAGGCATTCATATTTTTTTACTTCCTCAATAATAAATTCACTTATTTCCATATTTAAATTTGTTTTGTTTTGCATATGACAGTTGATAGTGTTACCATAGAACAAAAAATAGTTATGCAAAAAATTAAACATTAAGAAAAAGCCATTAGAAATCAATTTTATAGAAAATAATTGTGGATGTTTAACTTAATGATGTATATTAAGAAATAAACAACAGTTAAGGTAAAAATAACTTTATTTACTAATATATATAAAACCTGAAAGAAGAAACGGCAACCCTGTTCTAATTTGGTCGTCGTTCGTCGGCGTAAGAAATAGAAATAAATCTATCGGAGAGTTCGTCACGCACGACGAATTTCGTGGACGGCGGTGTTGTGTTAATTTTCATATGCACCAATGTGTTTTATTTTTGACGGCGAATATTCGCAACGAAATATTCGTCGTTCGTCCCAATTGTGTTCCCAGCATTAAGTATGAATGTAAATACGCGGTGCCTAGCGTTTGTTTTAATTTTTCCCTGACCAGGATTCGAACCATCGATTTTGTAAATTAATGAAATTTTACTTTATTTTCGGCTTTTTGGTTCTTTTTAATTAATTTCTAAACATTTTTAGAAAGAAAAATAATTTACAAATGTATGCGGACGTTTTCCAAAGAAAACAAGAAAAATTAGACGCTAGCAGAATGAAATGCAGCATTTTCTGGTCCTTCATCAGCATTCTTTGCATCTATCTACCTTACGTTATGTACGTCGTAAACATCATCTAATCTTAATGTTAATTTGGATAAGACGAAGTTCACACACAACTTAAAGCTTTTTTCTTTGTCGTTCTCTTTGTAACTCGTCTTGTACATTTGTTGCTGCTTTTTTGTGCTAGCAATTTGATAGCCACGACATGCAACTTTTTTATTTTTAATTATTCATACTTGTTTGCTCACAACGTTATAGACACTGTTTCAGTATCATATTGACTTTTATGAGTTAAGTATGAATGTAAATACGCGGTGCCTAGCGTTTGTTTTTCAATTTTTTCCCAACCAGGATTTGAACTATCGATCTTATAAATGAATGAAATTTTACTTTATTTTCGGCTTTTTGGTTCTTTTTAATTAGTTTCTATACATTATTAGAAAGAAAAATTATTTACAAATGTATGCGGACGTTTTCCAAAGAAACAAGAAAAATTAGACGCTAGCAGAATGAAATGCAGCATTTTCTGGACCGCCACATTCTTCATCAGCATTCCTTGCATCTATCTACCTTATGTTATGTACGTCGTAAACATCATCTATTTATCCAACTAATCTTAATGTTAATTTGGTGAGACGAAGTTCACACGCAACTTAAAGCTTTTTTCTTTGTCGTTCTCTTTGTAACTCGTCTTGTACATTTGTTGTTGCTTTTTTGTGCTAGCAATTTGATAGCCACGACAAGCAACTTTTTTATTTTTAATTATTCAAACTTGTTTGCTCACAACGTTATAGACACTGTTTCAGTATCATATTGACTTTTATGAGTTAAGTATGAATGTAAATACGCGGTGCCTAGCGTTTGTTTTTCAATTTTTTCCCAACCAGGATTTGAACTATCGATCTTATAAATGAATGAAATTTTACTTTATTTTCGGCTTTTTGGTTCTTTTTAATTAGTTTCTAAACATTTTTAGAAAGAAAAATTATTTACAAATGTATGCGGACGTTTTCCAAAGAAAACAAGAAAAATTAGACGCTAGCAGAATGAAATGCAGCATTTTCTGGACCGCCACATCCTTCATCAGCATTCCTTGCATCTATCTACCTTATGTTATGTACGTCGTAAACATCATCTATTTAACCAACTAATCTTAATGTTAATTTGGTGAGACGAAGTTCACACACAACTTAAAACTTTTTTCTTTGTCGTTCTCCTTGTAACTCGTCTTGTACATTTGTTGTTGGTTTTTTGTGCTAGCAATTTGATAGCCACGACATGCGACTTTTTTATTTTTAATTATTCATACTTGTTTGCTCACAACGTTATAGACACTGTTTCAGTATCATATTGACTTTTATGAGTTAAGTATGAATGTAAATACGCGGTGCCTAGCGTTTGTTTTTCAATTTTTTCCCAACCAGGATTTGAACTATCGATCTTATAAATGAATGAAATTTTACTTTATTTTCGGCTTTTTGGTTCTTTTTAATTAGTTTCTAAACATTTTTAGAAAGAAAAATTATTTACAAATGTATGCGGACGTTTTCCAAAGAAAACAAGAAAAATTAGACGCTAGGAGAATGAAATGCAGCATTTTCTGGACCGCCACATCCTTCATCAGCATTCCTTGCATCTATCTACCTTATGTTATGTACGTCGTAAACATCATATATTTAACCAACTAATCTTAATGTTAATTTGGTGAGACGAAGTTCACACACAACTTAAAGCTTTTTTCTTTGTCGTTCTCTTTGTAACTCGTCTTGTACATTTGTTTTTGCTTTTTTATGCTAACCATTGGATAGCCACGAAATGCAACTTTTTTTTCAATTATTCATAATTGTTTGTTCACAACATTATAGACGCTGTTTCAGTATCATATTGACTGTTATGAGTTAAGTATGAATGGAAATACGCGGTGCCTAGCGTTTGTTTTTCAATTTTTTAATTTTGTCCCAACCAGGATTTGAGTTAAGTATGAATGTAAATACGCGGTGCCTAGCGTTTGTTTTAATTTTTAATTTTTCCCTCACCAGGATTCGAACCATCGATTTTGTAAATTAATGAAAATTTACTTTATTTTCTGCTTTTTGGTTCTTCTTAATTAATTTCTAAACATTTTTAGAAAGAAAAATTATTTACAAATGTATGCGGACGTTTTCCAAAGAAAACAAGAAAAATTAGACGCTAGCAGAATGAAATGCAGCATTTTCTGGACAGCCACATCCTTCATCAGCATTCTTTGTATCTATCTACCTTACGTTATGTACGTCGTAAACATCATCTAATCTTAATGTTAATTTGGATAAGACGAAGTTCACACACAACTTAAAGCTTTTTTCTTTGTCGTTCTCTTTGTAACTCGTCTTGTACATTTGTTTTTGCTTTTTTATGCTAACCATTGGATAGCCACGAAATGCAACTTTTTTTTCAATTATTCATAATTGTTTGTTCACAACATTATAGACGCTGTTTCAGTATCATATTGACTTTTATGAGTTAAGTATGAATGTAAATACGCGGTGCCTAGCGTTTGTTTTTCAATTTTTTCCCAACCAGGATTTGAACTATCGATCTTATAAATGAATGAAATTTTACTTTATTTTCGGCTTTTTGGTTCTTTTTAATTAGTTTCTACACATTATTAGAAAGAAAAATTATTTACAAATGTATGCGGACGTTTTCCAAAGAAACAAGAAAAATTAGACGCTAGCAGAATGAAATGCAGCATTTTCTGGACCGCCACATTCTTCATCAGCATTCCTTGCATCTATCTACCTTATGTTATGTACGTCGTAAACATCATCTCTTTATCCAACTAATCTTAATGTTAATTTGGTGAGACGAAGTTCACACACAACTTAAAGCTTTTTTCTTTGTCGTTCTCTTTGTAACTCGTCTTGTACATTTGTTGTTGCTTTTTTGTGCTAGCAATTTGATAGCCACGACAAGCAACTTTTTTATTTTTAATTATTCATACTTGTTTGCTCACAACGTTATAGACACTGTTTCAGTATCATATTGACTTTTATGAGTTAAGTATGAATGTAAATACGCGGTGCCTAGCGTTTGTTTTTCAATTTTTTCCCAACCAGGATTTGAACTATCGATCTTATAAATGAATGAAATTTTACTTTATTTTCGGCTTTTTGGTTCTTTTTAATTAGTTTCTAAACATTTTTAGAAAGAAAAATTATTTACAAATGTATGCGGACGTTTTCCAAAGAAAACAAAAAAAATTAGACGCTAGCAGAATGAAATGCAGCATTTTCTGGACCGCCACATCCTTCATCAGCATTCCTTGCATCTATCTACCTTATGTTATGTACGTCGTAAACATCATCTATTTAACCAACTAATCTTAATGTTAATTTGGTGAGACGAAGTTCACACACAACTTAAAACTTTTTTCTTTGTCGTTCTCCTTGTAACTCGTCTTGTACATTTGTTGTTGGTTTTTTGTGCTAGCAATTTGATAGCCACGACATGCGACTTTTTTATTTTTAATTATTCATACTTGTTTGCTCACAACGTTATAGACACTGTTTCAGTATCATATTGACTTTTATGAGTTAAGTATGAATGTAAATACGCGGTGCCTAGCGTTTGTTTTAATTTTTCCCTGACCAGGATTTGAACCATCGATTTTGTAAATTCATGAAATTTTACTTAATTTCGGCTTTTTGGTTCTTTTTAATTAATTTCTAAACATTTTTAGAAAGAAAAATTATTTACAAATGTATGCGGACGTTTTTCAAAGAAAACAAGAAAAATTAGACGCTAGCAGAATGAAATGCAGCATTTTCTGGACCGCCACATCCTTCATCAGCATTCTTCGCATCTATCTACCTTTTGTTATGTACGTCGTAAACATCATCTATTTAACCAACTAATCTTAATGTTAATTTGGTGAGACGAAGTTCACACACAACTTAAAGCTTTTTTCTTTGTCGTTCTCCTTGTAACTCGTCTTGTACATTTGTTGTTGCTTTTTTGTGCTAACAATTTGATAGCCACGACATGCGACTTTTTTATTTTTAATTATTCATACTTGTTTGCTCACAACGTTATAGACACTGTTTCAGTATCATATTGACTTTTATGAGTTAAGTATGAATGTAAATACGCGGTGCCTAGCGTTTGTTTTAATTTTTCCCTGACCAGGATTTGAACCATCGATTTTGTAAATTAATGAAATTTTACTTTTTTTTCGGCTTTTTGGTTCTGTTTAGTTAGTTTCTAAACATTTTTAGAAAGAAAAATTATTTACAAATGTATGCGGACGTTTTCCAAAGAAAACAAGAAAAATTAGACGCTAGCAGAATGAAATGCAGCATTTTCTGGACAGCCACATCCTTCATCAGCATTCCTTGCATCTATCTACCTTATGTTATGTACGTCGTAAACATCATCTATTTAACCAACTAATCTTAATGTTAATTTGGTTAGACGAAGTTCACACACAACTTAAAGCTTTTTTCTTTGTCGTTCTCTTTGTAACTCGTCTTGTACATTTGTTGTTGCTTTTTTGTGCTAGCAATTTGATAGCCACGACATGCAACTTTTTTATTTTTAATTATTCATACTTGTTTGCTCACAACGTTATAAACACTGTTTCAGTATCATATTGACTTTTATGAGTTAAGTATGAATGTAAATACGCGGTGCCTAGCGTTTGTTTTAATTTTTCCCTGACCAGGATTCGAACCATCGATTTTGTAAATTAATGAAATTTTACTTTATTTTCGGCTTTTTGGTTCTTTTTAATTAATTTCTAAACATTTTTAGAAAGAAAAATTATTTACAAATGTATGCGGACATTTTCCAAAGAAAACAAGAAAAATTAGACGCTAGCAGAATGAAATGCAGCATTTTTTGGACCGCCACATCCTTCATCAGCATTCTTTGCATCTATCTACCTTACGTTATGTACGTCGTAAACATCATCTATTTAACCAACTAATCTTAATGTTAATTTGGTGAGACGAAGTTCACACACAACTTAAAGCTTTTTTCTTTGTCGTTCTCTTTGTAACTCATCTTGTACATTTGTTGTTGCTTTTTTATGCTAACCATTGGATAGCCACGAAATGCAACTTTTTTTTTTCAATTATTCATAATTGTTTGTTCACAACATTATAGACGCTGTTTCAGTATCATATTGACTGTTATGAGTTAAGTATGAATGGAAATACGCGGTGCCTAGCGTTTGTTTTTCAATTTTTTAATTTTGTCCCAACCAGGATTTGAACCATCGATCTTATAAATGAATGAAATTTGACTTTATTTTCGGCTTTTTGGTTCTTTTTAATTTAATTTCTAAACATTTTTAGAAAGAAAAATTATTTACAAATGTATGCGGACGTTTTCCAAAGAAAACAAGAAAAATTAGACGCTAGCAGAATGAAATGCAGCATTTTCTGGACCGCCACATCCTTTATCAGCATTCCTTGCATCTATCTACCTTATGTTATGTACGTCGTAAACATCATCTATTTAACCAACTAATCTTAATGTTAATTTGGTGAGACGAAGTTCACACACAACTTTAAGCTTTTTTCTTTGTCGTTCTCCTTGTAACTCGTCTTGTACATTTGTTGTTGGTTTTTTGTGCTAGCAATTTGATAGCCACGACATGCGACTTTTTTATTTTTAATTATTCATACTTGTTTGGTCACAACGTTATAGACACTGTTTCAGTATCATATTGACTTTTATGAGTTAAGTATGAATGTAAATACGCGGTGCCTAGCGTTTGTTTTAATTTTTCCCTGACCAGGATTTGAACCATCGATTTTGTAAATTAATGAAATTTTACTTTATTTTCGGCTTTTTGGTTCTTTTTAATTAATTTCTAAACATTTTTAGAAAGAAAAATTATTTACAAATGTATGCGGACGTTTTCCAAAGAAAACAAGAAAAATTAGACGCTAGCAGAATGAAATGCAGCATTTTCTGGACCGCCACATCCTTCATCAGCATTCCTTGCATCTATCTACCTTATGTTATGTACGTCGTAAACATCATCTATTTAACCAACTAATCTTAATGTTAATTTGGTGAGACGAAGTTCACACACAACTTAAAGCTTTTTTCTTTGTCGTTCTCTTTGTAACTCGTCTTGTACATTTGTTGTTGCTTTTTTGTGCTAGCCATTGGATAGCCACGAAATGCAAGTTTTTGTTTTTAATTATTCATACTTGTTTGTTCACAACATTATAGACGCTGTTTCAGTATCATATTGACTGTTATGAGTTAAGTATGAATGTAAATACGTGGTGCCTAGCGTTTGTTTTAATTTTTAATTTTTCCCTCACCAGGATTCGAACCATCGATTTTGTAAATTAATGAAAATTTACTTTATTTTCTGCTTTTTGGTTCTTCTTAATTAATTTCTAAACATTTTTAGAAAGAAAAATTATTTACAAATGTATGCGGACGTTTTCCAAAGAAAACAAGAAAAATTAGACGCTAGCAGAATGAAATGCAGCATTTTCTGGACCGCCACATCCTTCATCAGCATTCTTTGCATCTATCTACCTTATGTTATGTACGTCGTAAACATCCTCTATTTAACCAACTAATCTTAATGTTAATTTGGTGAGACGAAGTTCACACACAACTTAAAGCTTTTTTCTTTGTCGTTCTCCTTGTAACTCGTCTTGTACATTTGTTGTTGGTTTTTTGTGCTAGCAATTTGATAGCCACGACATGCGACTTTTTTATTTTTAATTATTCATACTTGTTTGCTCACAACGTTATAGACACTGTTTCAGTATCATATTGACTTTTATGAGTTAAGTATGAATGTAAATACGCGGTGCCTAGCGTTTGTTTTTCAATTTTTTCCCAACCAGGATTTGAACTATCGATCTTATAAATGAATGAAATTTTACTTTATTTTCGGCTTTTTGGTTCTTTTTAATTAGTTTCTAAACATTTTTAGAAAGAAAAATTATTTACAAATGTATGCGGACGTTTTCCAAAGAAAACAAGAAAAATTAGACGCTAGGAGAATGAAATGCAGCATTTTCTGGACCGCCACATCCTTCATCAGCATTCCTTGCATCTATCTACCTTATGTTATGTACGTCGTAAACATCATATATTTAACCAACTAATCTTAATGTTAATTTGGTGAGACGAAGTTCACACACAACTTAAAGCTTTTTTCTTTGTCGTTCTCTTTGTAACTCGTCTTGTACATTTGTTTTTGCTTTTTTATGCTAACCATTGGATAGCCACGAAATGCAACTTTTTTTTCAATTATTCATAATTGTTTGTTCACAACATTATAGACGCTGTTTCAGTATCATATTGACTGTTATGAGTTAAGTATGAATGGAAATACGCGGTGCCTAGCGTTTGTTTTTCAATTTTTTAATTTTGTCCCAACCAGGATTTGAGTTAAGTATGAATGTAAATACGCGGTGCCTAGCGTTTGTTTTAATTTTTAATTTTTCCCTCACCAGGATTCGAACCATCGATTTTGTAAATTAATGAAAATTTACTTTA
This sequence comes from Gymnosoma rotundatum, assembly GCA_916610165.2. Lineage (NCBI taxonomy): Eukaryota > Metazoa > Arthropoda > Insecta > Diptera > Tachinidae > Gymnosoma > Gymnosoma rotundatum. The sequence continues at coordinate 82,214,981 of OU744338.1, read as the reverse complement.
TTTTCTGCTTTTTGGTTCTTCTTAATTAATTTCTAAACATTTTTAGAAAGAAAAATTATTTACAAATGTATGCGGACGTTTTCCAAAGAAAACAAGAAAAATTAGACGCTAGCAGAATGAAATGCAGCATTTTCTGGACAGCCACATCCTTCATCAGCATTCTTTGTATCTATCTACCTTACGTTATGTACGTCGTAAACATCATCTAATCTTAATGTTAATTTGGATAAGACGAAGTTCACACACAACTTAAAGCTTTTTTCTTTGTCGTTCTCTTTGTAACTCGTCTTGTACATTTGTTTTTTGCTTTTTTATGCTAACCATTGGATAGCCACGAAATGCAACTTTTTTTTCAATTATTCATAATTGTTTGTTCACAACATTATAGACGCTGTTTCAGTATCATATTGACTTTTATGAGTTAAGTATGAATGGAAATACGCGGTGCCTAGCGTTTGTTTTTCAATTTTTTCCCAACCAGGATTTGAACTATCGATCTTATAAATGAATGAAATTTTACTTTATTTTCGGCTTTTTGGTTCTTTTTAATTAGTTTCTAAACATTTTTAGAAAGAAAAATTATTTACAAATGTATGCGGACGTTTTCCAAAGAAAACAAGAAAAATTAGACGCTAGCAGAATGAAATGCAGCATTTTCTGGACCGCCACATTCTTCATCAGCATTCCTTGCATCTATCTACCTTATGTTATGTGCGTCGTAAACATCATCTATTTATCCAACTAATCTTAATGTTAATTTGGTGAGACGAAGTTCACACACAACTTAAAGCTTTTTTCTTTGTCGTTCTCTTTGTAACTCGTCTTGTACATTTGTTGTTGCTTTTTTGTGCTAGCAATTTGATAGCCACGACATGCAACTTTTTTATTTTTAATTATTCATACTTGTTTGCTCACAACGGTATAGACACTGTTTCAGTATCATATTGAATTTTATGAGTTAAGTATGAATGTAAATACGCGGTGCCTAGCGTTTGTTTTTCAATTTTTTCCCAACCAGGATTTGAACTATCGATCTTATAAATGAATGAAATTTTACTTTATTTTCGGCTTTTTGGTTCTTTTTAATTAGTTTCTAAACATTTTTAGAAAGAAAAATTATTTACAAATGTATGCGGACGTTTTCCAAAGAAAACAAGAAAAATTAGACGCTAGCAGAATGAAATGCAGCATTTTCTGGACCGCCACATCCTTCATCAGCATTCCTTGCATCTATCTACCTTATGTTATGTACGTCGTAAACATCATCTATTTAACCAACTAATCTTAATGTTAATTTGGTGAGACGAAGTTCACACACAACTTAAAACTTTTTTCTTTGTCGTTCTCCTTGTAACTCGTCTTGTACATTTGTTGTTGGTTTTTTGTGCTAGCAATTTGATAGCCACGACATGCGACTTTTTTATTTTTAATTATTCATACTTGTTTGCTCACAACGTTATAGACACTGTTTCAGTATCATATTGACTTTTATGAGTTAAGTATGAATGTAAATACGCGGTGCCTAGCGTTTGTTTTAATTTTTCCCTGACCAGGATTTGAACCATCGATTTTGTAAATTAATGAAATTTTACTTAATTTCGGCTTTTTGGTTCTTTTTAATTAATTTCTAAACATTTTTAGAAAGAAAAATTATTTACAAATGTATGCGGACGTTTTTCAAAGAAAACAAGAAAAATTAGACGCTAGCAGAATGAAATGCAGCATTTTCTGGACCGCCACATCCTTCATCAGCATTCTTCGCATCTATCTACCTTTTGTTATGTACGTCGTAAACATCATCTATTTAACCAACTAATCTTAATGTTAATTTGGTGAGACGAAGTTCACACACAACTTAAAGCTTTTTTCTTTGTCGTTCTCCTTGTAACTCGTCTTGTACATTTGTTGTTGCTTTTTTGTGCTAACAATTTGATAGCCACGACATGCGACTTTTTTATTTTTAATTATTCATACTTGTTTGCTCACAACGTTATAGACACTGTTTCAGTATCATATTGACTTTTATGAGTTAAGTATGAATGTAAATACGCGGTGCCTAGCGTTTGTTTTAATTTTTCCCTGACCAGGATTTGAACCATCGATTTTGTAAATTAATGAAATTTTACTTTTTTTTCGGCTTTTTGGTTCTGTTTAGTTAGTTTCTAAACATTTTTAGAAAGAAAAATTATTTACAAATGTATGCGGACGTTTTCCAAAGAAAACAAGAAAAATTAGACGCTAGCAGAATGAAATGCAGCATTTTCTGGACCGCCACATCCTTCATCAGCATTCCTTGCATCTATCTACCTTATGTTATGTACGTCGTAAACATCATCTATTTAACCAACTAATCTTAATGTTAATTTGGTTAGACGAAGTTCACACACAACTTAAAGCTTTTTTCTTTGTCGTTCTCTTTGTAACTCGTCTTGTACATTTGTTGTTGCTTTTTTGTGCTAGCAATTTGATAGCCACGACATGCAACTTTTTTATTTTTAATTATTCATACTTGTTTGCTCACAACGTTATAAACACTGTTTCAGTATCATATTGACTTTTATGAGTTAAGTATGAATGTAAATACGCGGTGCCTAGCGTTTGTTTTAATTTTTCCCTGACCAGGATTCGAACCATCGATTTTGTAAATTAATGAAATTTTACTTTATTTTCGGCTTTTTGGTTCTTTTTAATTAATTTCTAAACATTTTTAGAAAGAAAAATTATTTACAAATGTATGCGGACGTTTTCCAAAGAAAACAAGAAAAATTAGACGCTAGCAGAATGAAATGCAGCATTTTTTGGACCGCCACATCCTTCATCAGCATTCTTTGCATCTATCTACCTTACGTTATGTACGTCGTAAACATCATCTATTTAACCAACTAATCTTAATGTTAATTTGGTGAGACGAAGTTCACACACAACTTAAAGCTTTTTTCTTTGTCGTTCTCTTTGTAACTCATCTTGTACATTTGTTGTTGCTTTTTTATGCTAACCATTGGATAGCCACGAAATGCAACTTTTTTTTTCAATTATTCATAATTGTTTGTTCACAACATTATAGACGCTGTTTCAGTATCATATTGACTGTTATGAGTTAAGTATGAATGGAAATACGCGGTGCCTAGCGTTTGTTTTTCAATTTTTTAATTTTGTCCCAACCAGGATTTGAACCATCGATCTTATAAATGAATGAAATTTGACTTTATTTTCGGCTTTTTGGTTCTTTTTAATTTAATTTCTAAACATTTTTAGAAAGAAAAATTATTTACAAATGTATGCGGACGTTTTCCAAAGAAAACAAGAAAAATTAGACGCTAGCAGAATGAAATGCAGCATTTTCTGGACCGCCACATCCTTTATCAGCATTCCTTGCATCTATCTACCTTATGTTATGTACGTCGTAAACATCATCTATTTAACCAACTAATCTTAATGTTAATTTGGTGAGACGAAGTTCACACACAACTTTAAGCTTTTTTCTTTGTCGTTCTCCTTGTAACTCGTCTTGTACATTTGTTGTTGGTTTTTTGTGCTAGCAATTTGATAGCCACGACATGCGACTTTTTTATTTTTAATTATTCATACTTGTTTGGTCACAACGTTATAGACACTGTTTCAGTATCATATTGACTTTTATGAGTTAAGTATGAATGTAAATACGCGGTGCCTAGCGTTTGTTTTAATTTTTCCCTGACCAGGATTTGAACCATCGATTTTGTAAATTAATGAAATTTTACTTTATTTTCGGCTTTTTGGTTCTTTTTAATTAATTTCTAAACATTTTTAGAAAGAAAAATTATTTACAAATGTATGCGGACGTTTTCCAAAGAAAACAAGAAAAATTAGACGCTAGCAGAATGAAATGCAGCATTTTCTGGACCGCCACATCCTTCATCAGCATTCCTTGCATCTATCTACCTTATGTTATGTACGTCGTAAACATCATCTATTTAACCAACTAATCTTAATGTTAATTTGGTGAGACGAAGTTCACACACAACTTAAAGCTTTTTTCTTTGTCGTTCTCTTTGTAACTCGTCTTGTACATTTGTTGTTACTTTTTTGTGCTAGCCATTGGATAGCCACGAAATGCAAGTTTTTGTTTTTAATTATTCATACTTGTTTGTTCACAACATTATAGACGCTGTTTCAGTATCATATTGACTGTTATGAGTTAAGTATGAATGTAAATACGCGGTGCCTAGCGTTTGTTTTAATTTTTCCCTGACCAGGATTTGAACCATCTATTTTGTAAATTAATGAAATTTTACTTTATTTTCGGATTTTTGGTTCTTTTTAATTAATTTCTAAACATTTTTAGGAAGAAAAATTATTTACAAATGTATGCGGACGTTTTTCAAAGAAAACAAGAAAAATTAGACGCTAGCAGAATGAAATGCAGCATTTTTTGGACCGCCACATCCTTCATCAGCATTCTTTGCATCTATCTACCTTATGTTATGTACGTCGTAAACATCATCTATTTAACCAACTAATCTTAATGTTAATTTGGTGAGACGAAGTTCACACACAACTTAAAGCTTTTTTCTTTGTCGTTCTCTTTGTAACTCGTCTTGTACATTTGTTGTTGCTTTTTTGTGCTAGCAATTTGATAGCCACGACATGCAACTTTTTTATTTTTAATTATTCATACTTGTTTGCTCACAACGTTATAAACACTGTTTCAGTATCATATTGACTTTTATGAGTTAAGTATGAATGTAAATACGCGGTGCCCAGCGTTTGTTTTAATTTTTCCCTCACTAGGATTCGAACCATCGATTTTGTAAATTAATGAAAATTTACTTTATTTTCTGCTTTTTGGTTCTTCTTAATTAATTTCTAAACATTTTTAGAAAGAAAAATTATTTCCAAATGTATGCGGACGTTTTCCAAAGAAAACAAGAAAAATTAGACGCTAGCAGAATGAAATGCAGCATTTTCTGGACAGCCACATCCTTCATCAGCATTCTTTGTATCTATCTACCTTACGTTATGTACGTCGTAAACATCATCTAATCTTAATGTTGATTTGGATAAGACGAAGTTCACACACAACTTAAAGCTTTTTTCTTTGTCGTTCTCTTTGTAACTCGTCTTGTACATTTGTTTTTGCTTTTTTATGCTAACCATTGGATAGCCACGAAATGCAACTTTTTTTTTCAAATATTCATAATTGTTTGTTCACAACATTATAGACGCTGTTTCAGTATCATATTGACTGTTATGAGTTAAGTATGAATGGAAATACGCGGTGCCTAGCGTTTGTTTTTCAATTTTTTAATTTTGTCCCAACCAGGATTTGAACCATCGATCTTATAAATGGATGAAATTTGACTTTATTTTCGGCTTTTTGGTTCTTTTTAATTAGTTTCTAAACATTTTTAGAAAGAAAACTTATTTACAAATGTATGCGGACGTTTTCCAAAGAAAACAAGAAAAATTAGACGCTAGCAGAATGAAATGCAGCATTTTCTGGACCGCCACATCCTTCGTCAGCATTCCTTGCATCTATCTACCTTATGTTATGTACGTCGTAAACATCATCTATTTAACCAACTAATCTTAATGTTAATTTGGTGAGACGAATTTCACACACAACTAAAAGCTTTTTTCTTTGTCGTTCTCTTTGTAACTCGTCTTGTACATTTGTTGTTGCTTTTTTGTGCTAGCCATTGGCTAGCCACGAAATGCAAGTTTTTGTTTTTAATTATTCATACTTGTTTGTTCACAACATTATTGACGCTGTTTCAGTATCATATTGACTGTTATGAGTTAAGTATGAATGTAAATACGCGGTGCCTAGCGTTTGTTTTTCAATTTTTTCCCAACCAGGATTTGAACTATCGATCTTATAAATGAATGAAATTTTACTTTATTTTCGGCTTTTTGGTTCTTTTTAATTTAATTTTTAAACATTTTTAGAAGGAAAAATTATTTACAAATGTATGCGGACGTTTATCCAAAGAAAACAAGAAAAATTAGACGCTAGCAGAATGAAATGCAGCATTTTCTGGACCGCCACATCCTTCATCAGCATTCTTCGCATCTATCTACCTTTTGTTATGTACGTCGTAAACATCATCTATTTAACCAACTAATCTTAATGTTAGTGTGGTGAGACGAAGTTCACACACAACTTAAAGCTTTTTTCTTTGTCGTTCTCCTTGTAACTCGTCTTGTACATTTGTTGTTGCTTTTTTGTGCTAACAATTTGATAGCCACGACATGCGACTTTTTTTATTTTTAATTATTCATACTTGTTTGCTCACAACGTTATAGACACTGTTTCAGTATCATATTGACTTTTATGAGTTAAGTATGAATGTAAATACGCGGTGCCTAGCGTTTGTTTTAATTTTTCCCTGACCAGGATTTGAACCATCGATTTTGTAACTTAATGAAATTTTACTTTATTTTCGGCTTTTTGGTTCTTTTTAGTTGATTTCTAAACATTTTTAGAAAGAAAAATTATTTACAAATGTATGCGGACGTTTTCCAAAGAAAACAAGAAAAATTAGACGCTAGCAGAATGAAATGCAGCATTTTCTGGACCGCCACATCCTTCATCAGCATTCCTTGCATCTATCTACCTTATGTTATGTACGTCGTAAACATCATCTATTTAACCAACTAATCTTAATGTTAATTTGGTGAGACGAAGTTCACACACAACTTAAAGCTTTTTTCTTTGTCGTTCTCTTTGTAACTCGTCTTGTACATTTGTTGTTGCTTTTTTGTGCTAGCCATTGGATAGCCACGAAATGCAAGTTTTTGTTTTTAATTATTCATACTTGTTTGTTCACAACATTATAGACGCTGTTTCAGTATCATATTGACTGTTATGAGTTAAGTATGAATGTAAATACGCGGTGCCTAGCGTTTGTTTTAATTTTTAATTTTTCCCTCACCAGGATTCGAACCATCGATTTTGTAAATTAATGAAAATTTACGTTATTTTCTGCTTTTTGGTTCTTCTTAATTAATTTCTAAACATTTTTAGAAAGAAAAATTATTTACAAATGTATGCGGACGTTTTCCAAAGAAAACAAGAAAAATTAGACGCTAGCAGAATGAAATGCAGCATTTTCTGGACCGCCACATCCTTCATCAGCATTCTTTGCATCTATCTACCTTACGTTATGTACGTCATAAACATCATCTAATCTTAATGTTAATTTGGATAAGACGAAGTTCACACACAACTTAAAGCTTTTTTCTTTGTCGTTCTCTTTGTAACTCGTCTTGTACATTTGTTTTTGCTTTTTTATGCTAACCATTGGATAGCCACGAAATGCAACTTTTTTTCGATTATTCATAATTGTTTGTTCACAACATTATAGACGCTGTTTCAGTATCATATTGACTGTTATGAGTTAAGTATGAATGGAAATACGTGGTGCCTAGCGTTTGTTTTTAAATTTTTTAATTTTGTCCCAACCAGGATTTGAACCATCGATCTAATAAATGAATGAAATTTGACTTTATTTTCGGCTTTTTGGTTCTTTTAAATTAATTTCTAAACATTTTTAGAAAGAAAAATTATTTACAAATGTATGCGGACGTTTTCCAAAGAAAACAAGAAAAATTAGACGCTAGCAGAATAAATTGCATCATTTTCTGGACAGCCACATCCTTCATCAGCATTCTTTGTATCTATCTACCTTACGTTATGTACGTCGTAAACATCATCTATTTAACCAACTAATCTTAATGTTAATTTGGATAAGACGAAGTTCACACACAACTTAAAGCTTTTTTCTTTGTCGTTCTCTTTGTAACTCGTCTTGTACATTTTTTGTTGCTTTTTTGTGCTAGCCATTGGATAGCCACGACATGCAAGTTTTTGTTTTTAATTATTCATACTTGTTTGTTCACAACATTATAGACGCTGTTTCAGTATCATATTGACTGTTATGAGTTAAGTATGAATGTAAATACGCGGTGCCTAGCGTTTGTTTTAATTTTTAATTTTTCCCTCACCAGGATTCGAATCATCGATTTTGTAAATTAATGAAAATTTACTTTATTTTCTGCTTTTTGGTTCTTCTTAATTAATTTCTAAACATTTTTAGAAAGAAAAATTATTTGCAAATGTATGCGGACGTTTTCCAAAGAAAACAAGAAAAATTAGACGCTAGCAGAATGAAATGCAGCATTTTCTGGACCGCCACATCCTTCATCAGCATTCTTTGCATCTATCTACCTTACGTTATGTACGTCATAAACATCATCTAATCTTAATGTTAATTTGGATAAGACGAAGTTCACACACAACTTAAAGCTTTTTTCTTTGTCGTTCTCTTTGTAACTCGTCTTGTACATTTGTTTTTGCTTTTTTATGCTAACCATTGGATAGCCACGAAATGCAACTTTTTTTTCAATTATTCATAATTGTTTGTTCACAACATTATAGACGCTGTTTCAGTATCATATTGACTGTTATGAGTTAAGTATGAATGGAAATACGCGGTGCCTAGCGTTTGCTTTTCAATTTTTTAATTTTGTCCCAACCAGGATTTGAACCATCGATCTTATAAATGAATGAAATTTGACTTTATTTTCGGATTTTTGGTTCTTTTTAATTTAATTTCTAAACATTTTTAGAAAGAAAAATTATTTACAAATGTATGCGGACGTTTATTCAAAGAAAACAAGAAAAATTAGACGCTAGCAGGATGAAATGCAGCATTTTCTGGACCGCCGCATCCTTCATCAGCATTCTTTACATCTATTTACCTTATGTTATGTACGTCGTAAACATCATCTATTTAACCAACTAATCTTAATGTTAATTTGGTGAGACGAAGTTCACACACAACTTAAAGCTTTTTTCTTTGTCGTTCTCCTTGTAACTCGTCTTGTACATTTGTTGTTGCTTTTTTGTGCTAGCAATTTGATAGCCACGACATGCGACTTTTTTATTTTTAATTATTGATACTTGTTTGCTCACAACGTTATAGACACTGTTTCAGTATCATATTGACTGTTATTAGTTAAGTATGAATGTAAATACGCGGTGCCTAGCGTTTGTTTTTCAATTTTTTCCCAACCAGGATTTGAACTATCGATCTTATAAATGAATGAAATTTTACTTTATTTTCGGCTTTTTGGTTCTTTTTAATTAGTTTCTAAACATTTTTAGAAAGAAAAATTATTTACAAATGTATGCGGACGTTTTCCAAAGAAAACAAGAAAAATTAGACGGTAGCAGAATGAAATGCAGCATTTTCTGGACCGCCACATCCTTCATCAGCATTCCTTGCATCTATCTACCTTATGTTATGTACGTCGTAAACATCATCTATTTAACCAACTAATCTTAATGTTAATTTGGTGAGACGAAGTTCACACACAACTTAAAGCTTTTTTCTTTGTCGTTCTCTTTGTAACTCGTCTTGTACATTTGTTGTTGCTTTTTTGTGCTAGCCAGTGGATAGCCACGAAATGCAAGTTTTTGTTTTTAATTATTCATACTTGTTTGTTCACAACATTATAGACGCTGTTTCAGTATCATATTGACTGTTATGAGTTAAGTATGAATGTAAATACGCGGTGCCTAGCGTTTGTTTTTCAATTTTTTCCCAACCAGTACCTTGTTTCTGTATTTCTCGAATCGTAAAAGTTTTCGCATGAAACAACTGAATTTTTAGAAAAACGATGTAAATTGAAACAAAAAATGGGTTTTCTCACACAAGTGTTTCTGTATCTTTAAAATGCGAGAACTATATGTCATTTAAGTTATTTTCCAACAGTTATTGGAAGTATGCGAGAAAAAGTGTTTCTGTACCAATATTTTGTGAAAAGTTTTACGCAAGAACTCTCAAAACAACTCACATTTAAAAACAGTGCGAAAACAAGTAAGATTAAAAATATATTTTTAAATTTGTGTAAACATGGAGTCTAATTCAGACGAAAAGGTAAAATGCAATTAAACTTAAAAATAAAAAAGTATTATCAATAAGTATTCATGCATTTATTTATGTTTTATATCTTTTTATTTACAAAATAGAAAATTTAATAATATTTCGCCGATCATTCTGTTCAGCTATTATTAAGGCCGCACTATACATTTTTTTCGCTATATTATTTAAAAATTATTTTATTCATTAACTTTTATATTGTTTGATAAGTTATTTCTTTATTTTGACGTTTGGTTTTTTTTGACACTAGTACTGGAATTATTCCAGTAAAAACAGAATCAATGTTGTCTGTTTTCGCATAAAGAACCAGAAACACTTTTTACTCGCAAATCGAGAAACGATGAAATTTTTTGTTTCACACTTGATGTGAAAACTTTTACGATGCGAGAAATACAGAAACGAGGTACAGGATTTGAACTATCGATCTTATAAATGAATGAAATTTTACTTTATTTTCGGCTTTTTGGTTCTTTTTAATTTAATTTTTAAACATTTTTAGAAAGAAAAATTATTTACAAATGTATGCGGACGTTTATCCAAAGAAAACAAGAAAAATTAGACGCTAGCAGAATGAAATGCAGCATTTTCTGGACCGCCACATCCTTCATCAGCATTCTTCGCATCTATCTACCTTATGTTATGTACGTCGTAAACATCATCTATTTAACCAACTAATCTTAATGTTAGTGTGGTGAGACGAAGTTCACACACAACTTAAAGCTTTTTTCTTTGTCGTTCTCCTTGTAACTCGTCTTGTACATTTGTTGTTGCTTTTTTGTGCTAACAATTTGATAGCCACGACATGCGACTTTTTTATTTTTAATTATTCATACTTGTTTGCTCACAACGTTATAGACACTGTTTCAGTATCATATTGACTGTTATGAGTTAAGTATGAATGTAAATACGCGGTGCCTAGCGTTTGTTTTAATTTTTCCCTCACCAGGATTCGAACCATCGATTTTGTAAATTAATGAAAATTTACTTTATTTTCTGCTTTTTGGTTCTTCTTAATTAATTTCTAAACATTTTTAGAAAGAAAAATTATTTACAAATGTATGCGGACGTTTTCCAAAGAAAACAAGAAAAATTAGACGCTAGCAGAATGAAATGCAGCATTTTCTGGACCGCCACATCCTTCATCAGCATTCTTTGCATCTATCTACCTTACGTTATGTACGTCATAAACATCATCTAATCTTAATGTTAATTTGGATAAGACAAAGTTCACACACAACTTAAAGCTTTTTTCTTTGTCGTTCTCTTTGTAACTCGTCTTGTACATTTGTTTTTGCTTTTTTATGCTAACCATTGGATAGCCACGAAATGCAACTTTTTTTTCGATTATTCATAATTGTTTGTTCACAACATTATAGACGCTGTTTCAGTATCATATTGACTGTTATGAGTTAAGTATGAATGGAAATACGTGGTGCCTAGCGTTTGTTTTTCAATTTTTTAATTTTGTCCCAACCAGGATTTGAACCATCGATCTAATAAATGAATGAAATTTGACTTTATTTTCGGCTTTTTGGTTCTTTTTAATTAATTTCTAAACATTTTTAGAAAGAAAAATTATTTACAAATGTATGCGGACGTTTTCCAAAGAAAACAAGAAAAAAATTAGACGCTAGCAGAATGAAATGCAGCATTTTCTGGACAGCCACATCCTTCATCAGCATTCTTTGTATCTATCTACCTTACGTTATGTACGTCGTAAACATCATCTATGTAACCAACTAATCTTAATGTTAATTTGGATAAGACGAAGTTCACACACAACTAAAAGCTTTTTTCTTTGTCGTTCTCTTTGTAACTCGTCTTGTACATTTGTTTTTGCTTTTTTATGCTAGCCATTGGATAGCCACGAAATGCAACTTTTTTTTCAATTATTCATAATTGTTTGTTCACAACATTATAGACGCTGTTTTAGTATCATATTGACTGTTATGAGTTAAGTATGAATGTAAATACGCGGTGCCTAGCGTTTGTTTTTCAATTTTGTCCCAACCAGGATTTGAACCATCGATCTTATAAATGAATGAAATTTGACTTTATTTTCGGCTTTTTGGTTCTTTTTAATTAATTTCTAAACATTTTTAGAAAGAAAAATTATTTACAAATGTATGCGGACGTTTTTCAAAGAAAACAAGAAAAATTAGACGCTAGCAGAATGAAATGCAGCATTTTTTGGACCGCCACATCCTTCATCAGCATTCTTTGCATCTATCTACCTTATGTTATGTACGTCGTAAACATCATCTATTTAACCAACTAATCTTAATGTTAATTTGGTGAGACGAAGTTCACACACAACTTAAAGCTTTTTTCTTTGTCGTTCTCTTTGTTACTCGTCTTGTGCATTTGTTGTTGCTTTTTTGTGCTAGCAATTTGATAGCCACGACATGCAACTTTTTTATTTTTAATTATTCATACTTGTTTGCTCACAACGTTATAGACACTGTTTCAGTATCATATTGACTTTTATGAGTTAAGTATGAATGTAAATACGCGGTGCCTAGCATTTGTTTTTCAATTTTTTCCCAACCAGGATTTGAACCATCGATTTTATAAATGAATGAAATTTGACTTTATTTTCGGCTTTTTGGTTCTTTTTAATTTAATTTCTAAACATTTTTAGAAAGAAAAATTATTTACAAATGTATGCGGACGTTTATCCCAAAAAAACAAGAAAAATTAGACTCTAGCAGAATGAAATGCAGCATTTTCTGGACCGCCACATCCTTCATCAGCATTCTTTGCATCTATCTACTTTATGTTATGTACGTCGTAAACATCATCTATTTAACCAACTAATCTTAATGTTAATTTGGTGGGACGAAGTTCACACACAACTTAAAGCTTTTTTCTTTGTCGTTCTCTTTGTAACTCGTCTTGTACATTTGTTGTTGCTTTTTTGTGCTAGCAATTTGATAGCCACGACATGCGACTTTTTTATTTTTAATTATTCATACGAGGGCTGCTCTATATATTTCTGGCCTAATAGTGAAAATGCGAATATTTATAATCAAAAATGGTTTTATTGTTTTTCAAAGTATTCCCCAGCATGATTTATACACTTTTGCATGCGCTCAAACCAGTTGTCGAAGCACTTTTTCCACTCCGATTGAGACACCTCTAAAACATGGTTTTTGAACACTTCAACAGCTTCTTCTGGCGACGCAAATCGTTGACCACGCATTTTTTTCTTGATGTGCGGAAACAAGAAGAAGTCATTAGGTGCCAAGTCAGGGCTGTACGGCGGATGACCCATTAATTCGATGTTTTGGCCGGACAAAAACGCTCTGGTTTGAGCCGATGTGTGAGAGCTCGCATTGTCATGGTGAACAATGATTCGTCTTCTCTTGTTGGTTTTTCGAATTTCTCCGATGACTTCAGGCAAACAAATTGTAGTGTACCACTCAGAAGTGACCGTCCTACGTTGCTCAAGCGGAACAGTCGCCACATGACCAGTTTTGCCGAAGAAACAGGCGACCATTTGCTTCGAAGTGCTTCTTCCACGAACAACTTTCGTTGGATATTGCTCGTCTTTGAAGACCCACACGGTCGATTGTTTTTTCGTTTCGGGCTCATACGCATAGACCCATGATTCGTCACCAGTGACGATCTTATAAACGTCTTTTGAAGCAACGCAATCGTATTTTTGCAACATTTCTTTGCACCAACCGACACGAGCCTTTTTTTGTGCGACTTTCAAATTGTGCGGGATCCAACGAGAACAAACCTGTTTTACGGCCAGGTGTTCATGCAGTATCGAATGTATGCTGGTGGAAGAAATGTTCAAGGATGTCTCTATCTCTCGGTATGTCGCATGTCGATCTTGCTTTATGAGTTCACGCACGGCATCAATGTTCTCTGGCACAACAGCCGTTTTTGGACGACCTTCACAGAATTCGTCTTTGAGCGAGCTTCGGCCACGATTAAATTTATTATACCAATTTTTCACAGTGCTATAGGATAGTGCCTTATCGCCATACAAAGATTTAAGTTCATCAATGTACTCTTGTCGTGATAATCCAATTCGAAAGTTGTGTAAAATCATGGCACGAAAATGTTCAAGAGTTAATTCCATTTTTTTCTGTATTAATTTTTTCAAGTCACTGCAAACAACACAAATAATGGTCGTACGTCAAAACGTTTTGAGTACGATTATGCTTAAAAATGACAAACTTTCCAATGGAAATGTTAGATTGCACTTAGCAGCACTCAGTGTTGCCAGGCCAGAAATATATATAGCAGCCCTCGTACTTGTTTGCTCACAACGTTATAGACACTGTTTTAGTATCATATTGACTCTTATGAGTTAAGTATGAATGTAAATACGCGGTGCCTAGCGTTTGTTTTAATTTTTCCCTGACCAGGATTTGAACCATCGATTTTGTAAATTAATGAAATTTTACTTTATTTTCGGCTTTTTGATTCTTTTTAATTAATTTCTAAACATTTTTAGAAAGAAAAATTATTTACAAATGTCGCTAGCAGAATGAAATGCAACATTTTCTGGACCGCTACATCCTTCATCAGCATTCTTTGCATCTATCTACCTTATGTTTTGTACGTCGTAAACATCATCCATTTAACCAACTAATCTTAACCCTTTCGGGACGGAGTTTTACTTTCAAAACTGAATTATGTATGGTAAAATTTTTTTTATATTCTAAAAGGTATGATAAAAGTATTATGTTCTCCATACTTAAAAATTTTAAATTCGTCCTTTTATCCTGGGACATATAATCCCAACAAGTATTTTCATGGGACATAAAATCTTAATCAGTGTTCTCGAAGTGCGATTCCAAAATAAAAAGATAACTAAAATATAAATATTATTAGATTTAGATAAAAGTTTACATTTATTTTTAACATTTTAGGAATGCAATTAGGTATTTATTTGTGGAATGGCCCAAAACACTTGTAACATAAGGCGTTGTTACAACCTGAGCATATCATCTTTGTTCGCTTTTCTATGCCAAGTGAAGAACAGCGGACACAGCGATAACGCTTCTCTTGCTCTACTGGCAAGTGGTCTCCAATATTGAGGCTATCCGTTTTTGGATATTTGGGAGCTCTACCTCCCTGGCAATTGCATTGAAAATAAGGAAAATATGACAGTTTGAAAATTGCTGGGACGTATTATCCCAGTAGTCCCGAAAGGGTTAATGTTACTTGGTGAGACGAAGTTCACACACAACTTAAAGCTTTTTTCTTTGTCGTTCTCTTTGTAACTCGTTTTGTACATTTTTTGTTGCTTTTTTGTGCTAGCAATTTGATAGCCACGACATGCAACTTTTTTATTTTTAATTATTCATACTTGTTTGCTCACAACGTTATAGACACTGTTTCAGTATATTATATACTTTTATGAGTTAAGTATGAATGTAAATACGCGGTGCCTAGCGTTTGTTTTAATTTTTAATAATAATAATAATAATTTCAATAAATTGTGCATTTTTATTTTTAACAGTATAAGCGCTTATCCAGTATTTAACACTTTCAATCCTCTCTAAAACTGGTTGTATTTTCCAATGATTTTTAACGTATACACATACTCCTACTGTTCTTTTTGAATTTGAAAAATTTATTTTGTTTATATCCAAGTAGCGATATTTCATTATCTTCTATATCGTGTGTGATATCAGTTTCTGATAGAATTATATAATCAGGTCTTTCACTTTCTGCCATAATCCTATTTGGTTAAAATTGTTTAACAAGCCTTAAACATTTGTGTATATCCCCTGAATGTATTTTAGTTGCTAACCGCTTAGTGCCAATAATTTTTTCTTGCTGTTAAGTTTATTTTGGTAAACTGGACATTGCTTTATGCCTGTGTAGTGATTTTCATAGAGCCCCAAAATCAGTTTTTGGTTACTACGCATGCAATTTATGCATTTCTTTTTCATTTCATTATTACATTTTCTAGCTTTATGTGGTCCACGACATTTAAAACATACATCCTGATTTCTACATTAATGTGACATATGATTAAATCCTTTGCATTTAAAACATTGCACTATTTCAGTACCATCAAAGACTCTACATTTTTCCCATCCAATATTAATTCTCTGTTCCTACATTATTTTCTGGTATGATGCTTTGTCAACTTTTAGTTTCGCCGTACAAAATGTTTTATTGTATCTTTTATGCTCAGAAATCTTTAACACCTTAATTTCGCCTCCTTGTAATATTGGGTTTTGTTTCTTTATTTTCCCCAACAATTCGTTATCGTTATATATAAACGAGATGCCTGATATATCCATCCTCATTTCAGTTTTTTCAGGGACTTTTACATCATATCCATCACTCATTTCATTTTCATTTGCTGTTTTCATTTTGTCTCGCTCTTCATTATTTTCAGCTTGAATTATCAATGTTCCGTTTCTTCTATTTTCTACATTTGCAATTTTAAAATTTACTGGATTTACTTTCTTATTCAGCTCTTTTCTGGTTTTTTTCCGGTCCCTGTTTTTCTTTTGGTTTTATTATCAATGGTGCTTGTTTCATATCTTCTGGCATTATTGTATTGCTTCTTGCTGCTTGCGCATTCGACATTTGTTTTGTTTTTATATTTTTTTCTTTTATAACTTTCTTAATTTCATTGCACACTTTTGCGTTATTGTCTTCTATCGAATTGTATATTTCTTTATTTTTATTTTCAAATTCATTTATTTTTACATTAATATTTTCCACTTTTTTAATATTTTCATCAAATTTTCTAAATGCATAATCTAGTTTTTTTAATCGCTAATCAATTCTTTTCTCAATTGCCTCTAGAAGTTTCTTCATTTCATCTTCATTATGTTTTAGCGATGTTTCAAATTCATGCTTATATTCCTTTAATTGATGCTTATTTTTTTGAACTCCATTTTGGATATCTTTGAGTACCTCATCAACATTATGGATGTATTGTATACAATCATCACAAATGAATCTCCCAAAATTATTTTTATTTAACACTCCATTCGAATATTGATCTACATCAGAACATTTCGCAGCACAGTGATATATTTTTCCACATCATCTTCACATTTAATTCCGCTCTCATTCCTAATTGCTGATAGACACTTAGTACACTCAGTCATCAGTATACTAGCTCCTGTCGATCCTCAAGTAGAAGATTCTTTAATTTCTAGGGTAAAGCGGTGGCAAAAACTAATTTAATCCACCAAACTTTTTGTTCGAGATGGAAGGACGAATATTTGAAAGGACTAAATAAAGGAATAAAATGGAAAAAGTCTGAAATCCACATTAAAGAAGATGATCTGGTAGTGATAAAAGATGAAAATCTCCCACCAAATTGTTGGCGACTGGGTCGAATCGTTAAGGTCCATTATGGTTCCGATAAACGCGTTAGATCTGCTGATATCTTGACACAACGTGGGATTATAACAAGACCTGTAGTTAAACTTATACTTCTACCAACCACATCTTAAATTTAGTTTGTTTTTTATTTTTTTTGCCATACATTTTCTTTTCCAGGAACTATGGCGAAAAATAAATCGAAATCAGCTTCCAAACATTTCATGACAACCTATAACGCTTTTCCTTGTCGAATTTGTAACCGTCCACACATAACCGTTCAAACATAAAACAAAAAATTATTTTGTCATATAAAAAATGTTTTAAAAAACAAATATAAAGTACAAAATTATTTCATGGCGAAATAATACAAGGTGGTCGCAATGGCGAATTCATAATTTCGCCGTTAACGCTAAATGTCAAACTCCATATATAAAAAATATGTAGAACAGTTTATTGTACAGAGTTTGACATTTAGCGTTTACTGCGAAAGTAGTGAATTTGCTATCGAAACCACCTGTATTATTTCGCCATGAATTATTTCTTTTTATCAAGTGTCAATAAATCTGAGCTACATTATCTGTCTGCCTATTAATTAATTAATTGTTTGTAACATTTCTAACATATAACGCCGCACAGTGGTCAATTTCGCGAGATAGCGGTCAAAACTCTATAACTTTTGATTTGGTATTTTTTTACGCAATTTGTTTTGTTCAATAGGAGGGACTTTAAGCTTCAATTTGCGTGTTCAAACGTAAAAATCGACTGATAGGAACGTAAGTAATGTGGAGTTAAAAATGCATTTTAATTTTTTGTTAAGTTTCCATCTAAAAGTTGAATATTTTGACACTTTAAATAGGTATTTTTTATAATTTCTTATTTTCTTCAATCGTATTTTACAACCAAAACTTAAACTTAATTTTGGTCAGAAAATGTCAACATTTGGCCCCTGACATTTATTTGGTCTTAATATTCACAGGGGCCAAAGGTTGGTTTTTTTTGGAAGAAAGCTAATTCTTGTGAGGATTAAACTTAAAAATAACACTGAAATTCCCAACAATATCAATACCATTTGGATATATTATATACAGAACACAACATCGATAAAATTTTAAGTAAACTTTTACTATTGATTTAAAGTGCACATATATTAATAAAAATTTATACTAAAATTAGAAAAAAAATTATAATCTTTAAACTAGTATTAATTAAACAATATTAGTAAAAATTTCTTCCAAATTGCTTTAATTTTCATTTTGCAGTAGTTGTTCAGCTTGTAATATGTTCGAAATATACATAGAGGAAATAAAACACAATAATCTTTGGTGTTTGTGTCGCGACAACGTTTTTACAACTCTATCCATATCTTTTATTCAACTTCTTTTTATACTATTTATTAATAATAATTTCTTACATATTAATGTGGTGTCATGAAAGTAATGGTAATACGAGATGCAAATGCAATAATTAAAGAATGCCAAAATATATTTAAAGTCACACGGTATTGCAATAATTTAAAGTCACACGATATTGAAATAATTTAGAGTCACACGGTAATTTGATATCGATATAATTTGGAAATGGAATGTTATATTAAAAGTTTATTGGACATTATACCTTCATAACACCACCCCTCTTAAATAGAAAGGTCTTATAGCGAACATTGATCAGATGGCAGCCATAAGAGCTTTCTTTACAAATGCTATATAATATGCATTTCTTGAAGAGAAATAATTATAATTTATATTTATTTACCAAAAAAAATATTTAAATAATTAATAAAAAATAAGAGTATTTGCATATGTATATACATATATATGTATATATTTTTGCTTAATTCATAAAATTTTGTTTATATAAATTCTTGTAGTTTAATTTGATATCTTAAAAATAAATTATTATTATTCTACCTTTTTTCTTATTTTATAGTTTTTTTTTGTTATTTACTGTGTTATTTTATTAACATACTTGTTACTATGTATTTCTCTTTAGACTATTTAGTTTTCTTTTTTTTTCATATATGTTTATATAGTTGCTAATTTAAGCCTATTTTTATGAACTATTATTTCTTTCTTTTTATCAATTTGTAAAGTGCAATTGTTTTTGTTGTCGACTTTTATTACCTTATATGGACCTTTATAAACGTTTTCTAATTTATGACCTTGCTCATTTTTTATAAAAACTTGATCATTAATTTTAATTTGTAATGCCTTTGTATTTTTATCATAGTTTAGTTTTTGTAAATGTTTTGAGTTTTGCAATGCAGATCTTGCATTTTCATTGGCAATTTTGAGTCGGTATCTAACTTCTTTAACATAATCATCAAAATTATATAAAGGTTCTATGATTTTTGAATTCAATAAAGAAAAAATTTCTGGAGTTTTACCAAATATCAATTCAAAAGGGCAATAACTGTGTGTTGTTGATGGGGTTGTGTTGTAACAATAAGTGAAATAGGGTAACCATTGATCCCAATCATTAAGAGACTTAGATACATATGATCTGATAAATTCATTGAAGGTTCGATGTGAACGTTCAACTGTACCCAACGTTTCATGATGATATGGTGTTGAATTTACTAAGTTTATGTTAAGTAGTTTTAATAATTCCTGTAGTACTTCATTTTTAAATTCAGTACCCATATCAGTTAAAATTTTATGGACGGGTCCATAAATAAGAAATAAATTTTCAAAAATTGCTCTTGCTACAGTTTTAGCAGTTTTGTTTGGAACTGGGATGCTTATTAAATATTTTGTTAGATCACACACTATTGTTATTATGTATTGTTGTCCATGTTCGGTAATAGGTAATGGTCCTATCGTGTCAATCACTACTGTATCAAAAGGTCTCATTGGTGTTGGTGTTATAATTAGGGGTTGTTTAATATTCCTATTTGTTTTGTTCCGTTTACATGTTTCACAGGCCTTTACATACTTTGCGACATATTTAGTAATATTTTTCCAATAAAAATACCTTCTAATTTTGTTAATCATTCGAGTTATCCCTGGGTGGCCACCTAGCAGGGGGTCCGCGTGGAATTTTCTTAATATTTCTTGCTTCTCTGTTTCATCTGTAATTTCTGTAACTGATGGTGTAAGCGCTATTTTAATGTGTTTTAAAAACTTATTGCCCAATTCTTTAAAATCTTTTATAGGTACCTTTTCAAACATCTTATCATTTGATCTCATTTGCAATTTTTTAATGTGAATATTATTGGCTTGCAACTCAAGCTCTTGGAAAAATTTACCTAAGTCTATTTTTCCATTAATAACATAAACATTAGCTTTAAATTTAAATATAATTTTACTTCCTCTTTTAACATCACATCCTTGGATGTGGGTTATTATATTGGGAAGCTTTCTAAATTGGCGCGCCGATATATTTTCATAAATTTTTGGTTGGGCTTGTTCTCTATCTTTCTCTCTTTTCTGCACTTGTTGCTTGGACCTAGTTGTTACCATCATTACATTACAGGCTTTTATATCTTCAAAGGTAATTCTTGACAATGCGTCAGCTGCGTAATTTTCTCTCCCCTTAATATATTCTATATCGAAATTGTATTCCTCCAGATCCAAACGCACTCTCATCAACTTAGAAGATGGGTTTTTCATCGAAAATAAATATGTTAGAGGTCTGTGGTCTGTTTTAATTATGAATTTTCGTCCATAGACTTAAGGTCTAAAGTGATTAATAGCCCAATGAATGGCCAGAAGTTCTTGTTCAATAGTTGCCTTATTACTTTCGCCTTTTGTGAATGTTCTTGATGCATATGCTATGGGCAACAATGTCCCCTCGTGTTGCTGACTCAACACGGCACCACATGCCAACTTACTTGCGTCTGTGGTAATGTAGAATGTTTTTGTGAAGTCCGGATACTGTAGGATTGGTGGAGATATTAGGGTGTTTTTCAAATAATTAAATGAATCTTCGCATTTATCCGACTAATGGAATGGTGCGTTTTTTTTGTTAGATTTGTTAATGGTTTACTGAAATGTGCGAAATTTGGAATGAACTTTCTATAGTAGTTAGCAAAGGCCACAAAACGTTTAGTTTCATTACCATCCTTAGGCCTAGGATAATTTTTAATAGTATCGTATTTATTACTGTCCGGTAAAATTCCCTGGGACGTACATTTATGACCTAAAAATGTGACCTCATGACAAAAGAACCTGCATTTATCAGGATGCAATGTAAGATTATACTTTCTGCAAGTATGAAAAACTTCTCTTAAATTTTTAATCATAAGAGCTTTAGAGCATCCGATTACTATAATATCGTCCATATACAAAAATGCAGTTGACGGTTTTAAACCAGCAAATGCTAGTGACATCATTCGTTGAAATGAGTTAGGTGAGATTTTGAGTCCAAAAGGTAACCTCTTAAACCTAAATGAACCTTTGGGTGTTGAAAAGGAGGTAATATCCCTCGAACCATCTTCCAATTCGATTTGGTGAAATCCAGACATTAGATCCAATGTTGAGAAGTATTTAGCTCTTCCAAGCTGATCGAGTATATCGTCTATTCTTGGGAGAGGAAATTTGTCGCACAAAAGTTTTTTGTTTACCTGTCGATAATCAATTACCAGACGCCACCTCTTATCACCGCTACCTTCCAAAGATTTCTTTGGAACCAATAACACTGGACTGTTATAAGGCGAAACAGAGGGCTCAACTAAATCACCTATAATTAACTTATCAACTTGCCTCTCAATCTCTTCTTTCTGTGTTTCCGGAATTCTATAGTTTTTTATATATATCGGTGTTTCATCCACTATACGCAATTTTTGTTTATAAAAATTGTTTGTAGATACCGGTTCGGTTTCCAACCCAAACACGTCAGTAAATTCGGCACACAGAGCCAAAAGGTCATTCTTTGCAATTCGCGGGCAATTTACCATCAGTCTTTCTAAAATCTCATTAGACCTAAAATTTTTTATAGTTGTGTCTATTGTTTTAGTCTCGTATTGAGACAGAGGCTCATATTTTATATTTTTTAAGGATATTATTTTCGAAGAATTAGATACATTCATTACGCATACCACCGGGCTATTGAGATTTGTAATAGTATTTGGGATAAAGACTTCCTTTTCTACTGTTTGATGTGGAATAAATATATCGTCTATTCCCTGTTGTAATTTTATTTTCCGTACCACCTCTGATCTTGGTGGTATAACAATAGTGTCTTGAATCGGACCTGTTACTATGGGGATTTCCATTTGAATGGTGCTATTTATGGGACAGATTACCAAGAAGTTATCCCTTGAATGGAAGTCAATTATACAATTGTGCGCCCTAATGAAGTCAAGTCCCAAAACTCCATCGCATGGGATTGAGAAATCATCAGGTACAACGTGAAATTCATGTTTTAGTTTAAAGTTGTTGAGGCACAACCAACCTTGAGTTACGCCGATCGTGAATTGACTACCCTCGCCTATGCCTTTTAATTCATTAACTATATTACCATCAATTGGTCCTTTAACACTCCCATGTTTTAATAAGGAGATATCTGCGCCAGTATCTATTAAGAATGTTAGTGCCTGT
This sequence comes from Gymnosoma rotundatum, assembly GCA_916610165.2. Lineage (NCBI taxonomy): Eukaryota > Metazoa > Arthropoda > Insecta > Diptera > Tachinidae > Gymnosoma > Gymnosoma rotundatum. Next base: position 82,192,201 of record OU744338.1, on the reverse strand, counting down.
ATACTTCCCGTAAGGGAGAGGTTAACAAAAGCACTGAGGTTCAGATTCAAAGTCAAGATATGTCCTATTCTTCCCCCAGTGTTATCTGGGGGTCCTCGGGGTTTCCCGAGACCCTATTCATAACCCTCATGTCCGCATACTGTCTGGAATTAGTATGTTGCCTACTAGTTCTACTGTGGTTGTTATTTGAGTTTGGCCGGTAATTGTTTTGTCTATTAACTCTTCGGGGGTTTCCCCTGTTAGTTTGCTGGTAATGACGATCTCCACGGTATGTATGAGATCCTTGATTGTTATAATTCAGGCGCCCATTTGGGTATCTTTGCCTGCCCCATCGGTATCTACCACGCAGTTGTAAGACATTTGATACACTTGATTGGTGTATATCTGTGCTCATAATTTTTTCTGTTATTTGGTCTATTGTATCGAAGGTAGCTGCTTCAATGATGATTCTTGTTCTATCATTATTAAGATTCTTCGCGAGGGCTTTTACAGTTGCCTGTACGGCATACTTGTTTGCTATTTGTGGTGGTAAGCCATCTGAAATATATGCGTTTGATAACATTTTCGAGAGCTCGTCTATTTCTTGGGCTTATACGCTGTTTGGTTTACTTCCCTGGCGTGCGGTCATTAATTTGGATACTAATATGTCAGTGGAGTCTCCCTTTATTACCGTTTTCAATTTGTCTGCAATGGCTGCAATGGACGTTAAATCGTTGATTGATATGCGAGCTGTCCCGCTGATTTTTGTCTGTATTATTTGTACTGCAAGATTTTCATGGGTTTCTTTCAGTGATTCTAACAGGTTCAAAGCATCAAGAAATTTTTGAAGGTTCTTAAATTTACCATCAAATTCCGGTAGGATTTTAGTGGCTAATTCTATGAATTTAATGGGTTCCATTTTTGAGTCCGCTAGGTCATGGTCAATGTCTTCAAACTGTTCCCAGATATTCGAGTTTTCCAATATGCTCCCATAATCTATCTCCTCCAATGTTATAGTTACGCATCCATTCTCCCTGAATATTATTACTAGTTCTTTTTGTAACCGTTTCTCTATTGACTGAACCTTTGTCTTCAATTTGGTTATTAATTCAAAAATCTCTTGTCTGTGTTCGGGTGTAAGGTAATAAGCAGTGTTATTAAAAGTATTTACTATTGTATTAAAGTGGATTTCTATTAAATGCAGATGATATTCTATTACTGCTCTGCTAGGCAGTTTCTGTTTGTTTAAACATTTGAAGGACCGGAGGAATTTGCTTTGATTTTCATGAAATTGTTGAGATAACTGTTCCCAATTAGGGCATTTTGCGTTTTGCATTTGCAATGGGTCAGGTTTTGATAATGTCAGCTGTTATAGTCAGACATATGACTGGAATAATTTTCCCATATTTATATTTCCTTTTTCTCTTAATATTTTGCCAAATCGTACTCTTAATAATTTATTGTTAAATAATTAATATTGTCATATAAAGGTTAATTATAACAAGTTAGATGTTAATTTTGTTTTCAATAAAAATATTTCAAAAAAAAATTCTGCATTTGACACTATTGCCTATCTTAAATAATTATACTATAATAAATTTTTCTTTTGTTACTTATCCATTTTTTTTTTTTTTGTTGGTGTTGCTGGTGTTGATATTGGTGTTGTTGTTCCTGGCGTACAACATTGGCTTCTCCTCGGCGTGGAGAGCATACATCCCATGGCGTGGGGATGCTTCTTCCTTCTCTTTTTTTTTATATTGTTATTAAAACTTTGTTGCAATGTTGAAACTGTTTTCTACTAAATTTATTTCTTACATAGTTATATTTTTTTTTTTTAGCTTTATTATTTTTTCACGTTTTAAAGCTCTAAAGCTGGTTTTATATTTTTGCAGAGTTCTTCTTTTGTTCTTGTTTTTTTTTTTTTTATATATATTATTATTTTTATTTTCTGCTGTTTATGCAATATTTATACAATTCACTGTCTGTATAAGTTCACTTTATTTGTAATATATTAATTTATGAAATAGAATTATTAATTATTAATTATTTGATTTATAAAAGATATTTTAATTTATTTTATTTATTACTGCACTGTTAAAAGTTTTTTTTTTTTTTTTTTTTTTTTTTTTTTTTTTTTTTATAATACATTTGCTGTGGTTCACTTATACTTGGGGCTGTCGGTGTTGTCCCCTTTGCATATCTTTGATTGTTTTGCATACTAATTTAACCAGGTAGATAATTACCATTGCTACTGCTAGCAACAGAGCCATAATTTCGATGTGACTCATGCCCTCGGTTGTCTTATCAACGTTGTCCTCCTTCATAGTTTCCAATATTTTTTCTAATTGTTTATTGTCGTTTTCTTCCTGATTTTTCCCTACCTCGTAGCCTGCTACTAGCAATGGGATGGTTGACAGTATTTTTTTCCACCAAGTCATTTTAGCTTAGTTTAAGTATATATTTTTTAAAAGGTTTTGTTTTTAATTTATCATTTTTAACAGAAACTTTATATGCATACTTCTTGAATCACTTTGTCATTCTTTTAAATTTTTCATTCATCTTTAACAAAAAGACAAATTATTTTGTTTTAGTTCACGTCTTAATTAACACTTTTCACTTGTCACGGTCGCCATGTAATATGTTCGAAATATACACAGAGGAAATAAAACACAATAATCTTTGGTGTTTGTGTCGCGACAACGTTTTTACAACTCTATCCATATCTTTTATTCAACTTCTTTTTATATTATTTATTAATAATAATTTCTTACATATTAATGTGGTGTCATGAAAGTAATGGTAATACGAGATGCAAATGCAATAATTAAAGAATGCCAAAATATATTTAAAGTCACACGGTATTGCAATAATTTAAAGTCACACGATATTGAAATAATTTAGAGTCACACGGTAATTTGATATCGATATAATTTGGAAATGGAATGTTATATTAAAAGTTTATTGGACATTATACCTTCATAACAAGCTTCTTCATCTAACTCTAATGAGGTTGATTTCCATTTTTGTCGAATACTGGACATATATGGGTCTGATGTGCACAACAAAATATTAATAAAATCTTCATAAGTACAATATCTGGAAATTTTTCTTGTATTGTGCTCACGAAAGAATCTGTATTCTTTGTTCCTTTTTTCTTGCGCTTCTTCTGAGAGATCTCCAATTGGAAGCATATTGTGCTGAATTATTTGTTCCCCATGGAACAAGATATTGTGAACTGTGGTTGGCATATGTCTCCAAGAATATTTTTGGTTATAAAGGGTTGCTGTCTCATTAGCATACTGACCAATTTTTTTTGCATCTATCTTTTTGCTACATGCAATAACTTCTAATATGATTTGGAATCGTCGTATTAAATCATAATCTACTCCAGTTATAGAAGGTGCAGTTTCTGGATCGGAAAAAAATCTCCTTGCTGTGTTTCCATCATTAGAATTTCCTTCTCCTTTGTTTGGCTGGTCAATTATAAGGCCTATCTCACGGTATTTTTTTTTTAATATCTTTTTTTTTTTTGCTTTCTTTTTTCCAAATTTTCTTTGTTGTTTCTCACTGTTTCGCCGAACGGGGCAAATTCCAAATCGTATCCCAATTTAAGAATATGCTCCATAAAACGAATTCTAGCATGAAGAGGTGACATTACAAATTCATATGCTTCATTAAAACTATCGTCTTGTGTTGGTGGTTGGCTCAATTGACTTGATGTTTTTTGGCATATGGTGCAGCTTGACAAAGACTTTGTTTCGGTTTAAGCTTGTGCAACTTTTCCATCGATCATTGTAAGTGACATTTTAAAGTTAACTTCGATCCATTGGTCATTAAATTCAAATATCACTGGTTGAAGTTCTTTAATTTCATCTCCTATTTTGCCAACTTTTCAGTTATGACATCTTTAGTTTTTTTTTTGTAAGCAAACTTTATTGGTCTACAAAATTATGTTGACGAGGGAATTTCATTCTTCCATACATCTATTTCTGCGGCTCTACTAGTTGACGGCTCTGAACCAATATAAGTTTTTGTTAAACGTAATGGAACGAAAGAAATCATGAATAAATTGGCATCTGATGAATTTTCCGCATTACATTGTTTGTATTATTTCTGGCCAGAGGACCCATCACATCCCCATTTAGAAATTAAAGTAATGCTGCAATTTTTAAACTTCTTTAAATAGTCAGCATCAAATGTCTTTATAATCGTTCTGCAGTGTTTTCAAGAAGATCAAGAACATGAAGTTACACTAATAGCAGTTGGTGAAGGTAAGCAATCTTTTTTGGCAGAAACTATATCTCGATATGATGGAAAAATTACACAATTTTTTTTCATTGGTTCGGTTCCGCAATTCTGTATATTGGTTTTTAGTCATTTTCAAATCCAAAAATAGTGCAAATGCTTCTCCTGGAGTACATTTTTTTTCTTCAGTTGGTGTCGGCATACTTTCTAAAATCTTTTTTGTGCGTCTGGGGTTTGCATCCACTATTTTTTAATGATAGCAATTTTACTCTTTTTAGTTTTCGATGGTTGAATTTGATGCAGAAATGAATCCTTTATGATGCTACAAGAAACTTCTTCATTGATTTGTTTAAGCTTGCGTCTTCGTGATCTTTCACCACAATTATCAATTGGCTTTGCTGGTCGACCACCTTTTACAGTTTCCGTGGTAGTTACTGATGGCTTTTAAAAAATAAGTTTATTTCTTAGCCATTCTTGGTTGCGTGAGTAAAACAATTTCTGGAACATTGATTGTACCGTTTTCTTAACGTATTTAAAAAGTTTTTTATTTTTACGAGGGCTGCTATATATATTTCTGGCCTGGCAACACTGAGTGCTGCCAAGTGCAATCTGACATTTCCATTGGAAAGTTTGTCATTTTAAGCATAATCGTACTCAAAACGTTTTGACGTACGACCATTATTTGTGTTGTTTACAGTGACTTGAAAAAATTAATATAGAAAAAAATGGAATTAACTTGTGAAAATTTTCGTGCCATCATTTTTCACAAGTTTCGACGTGGATTATCACGACAAGAGTGCATTGATGAACTTAAATCTTTGTATGGCGATGAAGCACCATCCTATAGCACTGTGTAAAATAAGGGTGTGAAGATAAATACGTCCTACAAAAATTTAAATACGTTCCACATAGTGCTAACTGCGCTGTTAAAGTTACTTGTACATTAAAAAAAGACCATATAGCTATAAATTATAATAATTAATATAATAATAAAAATATTTAAAAATTTTACAAAAACAGTCTTCGTCCCCATTAAAAATTCATATCTCCGATATCGGGCTGAATCCAGACGTAGATTGTACACCGCTGGAATCTACTAGTCCTAGGCTACTCCAACTATGCCGGTGACCCGATTCATGTCTTTTCTAAATATCGAATTTTTCCTTTTCAAAATATGCCCTTTTTTCATATTAATTTTCCCTAAAAGCAAAATTTTCAAAAATTCATATCTCCGATATCGGACTGAATCCAGACGTAGATTGTACACCGCTGGAATCTACTAGTCCTAGGCTACTCCCACTATGCCGGTGACCCGATTCATGTCTTCTCGAAATATCGAATTTTTCCACTTCAAAATATGCCCTTTTTTCATATTGATTTTCCCTAAAGCAAAATTTTTAAAAATTCGTATCTCCGATATCCGGCTGAATCCAGACGTAGATTGTACACCGCTGGAATCTACTAGTCCTAGGCTACTCCCACTATGCCGGTGACCCGATTCATGTCTTTTCGAAATATCGAATTTTTCCACTTCAAAATATGCCCTTTTTTCATATTAATTTTCCCTAAAAGCGAAATTTTCAAAAATTCATATCTCCGATATCGGGCTGACTCCAGACGTAGATTCTACACCGCTGAAATCTAATAGTCCTAGGCTACTCCCACTATGCCGGTGACCCGATTCATGTCTTCTCGAAATATCGAACTTTTCCACTTCAAAATATGCCCTTTTTTCATATTAATTTTCCCTAAAAGCAAAAATTCATATCTCCGATATCGGGCTGAATCCAGACGTAGATTGTACACCGCTGGAATCTACTAGTCCTAGGCTACTCCCACTATGCCGGTGACCCGATTCATGTCTTCGAAATATCGAATTTTTCCACTTCAAAATATGCCCTTTTTTCATATTGATTTTCCCTAAAAGCAAAATTTTTAAAAATTCATATCTCCGATATCGGGCTGAATCCAGACGTAGATTGAACACCGCTGGAATCTACTAGTCCTAGGCTACTCCCACTATGCCGGTGACCCGATTCATGTCTTCTCTAAATATCGAATTTTTCTACTTCAAAATATGCCCTTTTTTCAAATTAATTTTCCCTAAAAGCAAAATTTTCAAAAATTCATATCTCCGATATCGGGCTGAATCCAGACGTAGGTTGTACACCGCTGGAATCACTAGTCCTAGGCTACTCCCACTATGCCGGTGACCCGATTCATGTCTTCTCTAAATATCGAATTTTTCTACTTCAAAATATGCCCTTTTTTCATATTGATTTTCCCTAAAAGCAAAATTTTTAAAAATTCATATCTCCGATATCGGGCTGAATCCAGACGTAGATTGTACACCACTGGAATCTACTAGTCCTAGGCTACTCCCACTATGCCGGTGACCCGATTCATGTCTTCTCGAAATATCGAATTTTTCCACTTCAAAATATGCCCTTTTTTCATATTGATTTTCCCTAAAGCAAAATTTTAAAAAATTCATATCTCCGATATCCGGCTGAATCCAGACGTAGGTTGTACACCGCTGGAATCACTAGTCCTAGGCTACTCCTACTATGCCGGTGACCCGATTCATGTCTTCTCTAAATATCGAATTTTTCTCCTTCAAAATATGCCCTTTTTTCATATTAATTTTCCCTAAAAGCAAAATTTTCAAAAATTCATATCTCCGATATCGGGCTGAATCCAGACGTAGATTCTACACCGCTGAAATCTAATAGTTCTAGGCTACTCCCACTATGCCGGTGACCCGATTCATGTCTTCTCGAAATGTCGAACTTTTCCACTTCAAAATATGCCCTTTTTTCATATTAATTTTCCCTAAAACAAAAATTCATATCTCCGATATCGGGCTGAATCCAGACGTAGATTGAACACCGCTGGAATCTACTAGTCCTAGGCTACTCCCACTATGCCGGTGACCCGATTCATGTCTTCTCGAAATATCGAATTTTTCCACTTCAAAATATGCCCTTTTTTCATATTGATTTTCCCTAAAAGCAAAATTTTCAAAAATTCATATCTCCGATATCGGGCTGAATCCAGACGTAGGTTGTACACCGCTGGAATCACTAGTCCTAGGCTACTCCCACTATGCCGGTGACCCGATTCATGTCTTCTCTAAATATCGAATTTTTCTACTTCAAAATATGCCCTTTTTTCATATTGATTTTCCCTAAAAGCAAAATTTTTAAAAATTCATATCTCCGATATCGGGCTGAATCCAGACGTAGGTTGTACACCGCTGGAATCACTAGTCCTAGGCTACTCCCACTATGCCGGTGACCCGATTCATGTCTTCTCGAAATATCGAATTTTTCCACTTCAAAATATGCCCTTTTTTCATATTAATTTTCCCTAAAACAAAAATTCATATCTCCGATATCGGGCTGAATCCAGACGTAGATTGTACACCGCTGGAATCTACTAGTCCTACGCTACTCCCACTATGCCGGTGACCCTATTCATGTCTTTTCGAAATATCGAATTTTTCCACTTCAAAATATGCCCTTTTTTCATATTGATTTTCCCTAAAAGCAAAATTTTTAAAAATTCATATCTCCGATATCGGGCTGAATCCAGACGTAGATTGTACACCGCTGGAATCTACTAAACCTAGGCTACTCCCACTATGCCGGTGACCCGCTTCATGTCTTCTCTAAATATCGAATTTGTCTACTTCAAAATATGCCCTTTTTTCAAATTAATTTTCCCTAAAAGCAAAATTTTCAAAAATTCATATCTCCGATATCGGGCTGAATCCAGACGTAGGTTGTACACCGCTGGAATCACTAGTCCTAGGCTACTCCCACTATGCCGGTGACCCGATTCATGCCTTCTTTAAATATCGAATTTTTCTACTTCAAAATATGCCCTTTTTTCATATTAATTTTCCCTAAAAGCAAAATATTCAAAAATTCATATCTCCGATATCGGGCTGAATCCAGACGTAGATTGTACACCGCTGGAATCTACTAGTCCTAAGCTACTCCCACTATGCCGGTGACCCGATTCATGTCTTCTCTAAATATCGAATTTTTCCACTTCAAAATATGCCCTTTTTTCATATTGACTTTCCCTAAAAGCAAAATTTTCAAAAATTCATATCTCCTATATCGGTCTGAATCCCGACGTAGATTGTACACCGTTGGAATCTACTAGTCCTAGGCTACTCCCACTATGCCGGTGACCCGATTCATGTCTTCTCGAAATATCGAATTTTTCTACTTCAAAATATGCCCTTTTTTCATATTAATTTTCCCTAAAAGCAAAATTTTCAAAAATTCATATCTCCGATATCGGGCTGAATCCAGACGTAGATTGTACACCGCTGGAATCTACTAGTCCTAGGCTACTCCCATTATGCCGGTGACCCGATTCATGTCTTCTATAATATAGAATATTTCCACTTCAAAATATGCCCTTTTTTCATATTAATTTTCCCTAAAAGCAAAATTTTCAAAAATTCATATCTCCGATATCGGGCTGAATCCAGACGTAGATTGTACACCGCTGGAATCTGCTACTCCCACTATGCCGGTGACCCGATTCATGTCTTCTCTAAATACCCACTTTTTTCCTATTAATTTACTCTAAAAACATTTTTCTATGTAATTATGTTTTAAAGTTTTTAATGGGGACGAAGCCGGTTTTTGTAAAATTTTTAAATATTTTTATTAAATTGTTATAATTTATAGCTATATTGTATTTTTAATGTACATGTAACTTTAACAGCGCAGTAAGCACTATGTGGAACGTATTAACCATTTTTGTAGGACGTATTTAACTGACGTATGTATCTTCACACCCTTGTAAAAAATTGGTATAATGAATTTAATCGTGGCCGAAGCTCGCTCAAAGACGAATTCCGTGAAGGTCGTCCAAAAACGGCTGTTGTGCCAGAGAACATTGATGCCGTGCGTGAACTCATAATGCAAGATCGACATGCGACATACCGAGACATCCTTGGACATTTCTTTCACCAGCATACATTCGATAATGCATGAACACCTGGCCGTAAGAAAGGTTTGTTCTCGTTGGATCCCGCACAATTTTAAAGTCGCTCAAAAAAAGGTTCGTGTCGATTGGTGCAAAGAAATGTTGCAAAAATACGATTGCGTTGCTTCAAAAGACGTTTATAAGATCGTCACTGGTGACGAATCATGGATCTATGCGTATGAGCCCGAAACGAAACAACAATCGACCGTGTGGGTCTTCAAAGACGAGCAAAATCCAACGAAAGTTGTTCGTAGAAGAAGCACTTCGAAGCAAATGATCGCCTGTTTCTTCGGCAAAACTGGTCATGTGGCGACTGTTCCGCTTAAGCAACGTAGGACGGTCACTTCTGAGTGGTACACTACAATTTGTTTGCCTGAAGTCATCGGAGAAATTCGAAAAACCAACAAGAGAAGACGAATCATTGTTCTCAATGCGAGCTCTCACACATCGGCTCAAACCAGAGCGTTTTTGACCGGCCAAAACGTCGAATTAATAGGTCATCCGCCGTACAGCCCTGACTTGGCACCTAATGACTTCTTCTTGTTTCCGCACATCAAGAAAAAAAACGCGTGGTCAACGATTTTTGTCGCCAGAAGAAGCTGTTGAAGTGTTCAAAAACCATGTTTTAGAGGTGTCTCAATCGGAGTGGAAAAAGTGCTTCGACAACTGCTTTGAGCGCATGCTACAGTGTATAAATCATGCTTGAGAATACTTTGAAAAACAATAAAACCATTTTTGATTATAAATATTCGCATTTTCACTATAAGGCCAGAAATATATAGAGCAGCCCTCGTATGTTATGACTTTTAATTTCTTGTTTGTCGCATATTTTGAAGAATGGAGTATTCATTATATGTAAAATAATGTCGTTTTCATCTTTCCGTTCAAAATATATATCAGGTAGAACACTATAACTGAATTTAGCCATTGTTTAAGCAATAATGAAGAAAAAATGAATGCATATATTAATATACTATTGCTCGAAGTTTCAACATGATCTTTTTTTCCTCTTTGAAACATAATATAACAAGTACTTGGTTTTACCAGTTATTTCCATTGGTTTTTAAGTTGTGTAATATTAGATGGCAATAAAATCATTTTTTACCTTTTCCAAATGAATTGCTAGATACCACATAATTTGAGAGTTAACAGGTACTGGTAATAATATAACAGGTACTTGGTTTTACCAGTTATTTCCATTGGTTTTAAATTTATTAGCAATTTTCAGGTATTTAAGTTATGTAATATTAGATGGCAATAAAATCATTTTTTACCTTTTCCAAATGAATTGCCAGATACCACATAATTTGAGAGTAAATTTGATAATAAATTTGTGTTTTGGCTCAGCTTGACTCACAGGAGTTGTGCTCTATGAAGTAGGAAATTTCCGAGAAATTTGACGTTTTTAAAAAAAATATTTAAATTGTTCTGAAAACAGTAGATCTTAAATTTTTTTTACCTGTAATAGGAAATAAGTTAAGTTACAACACAAAATTAGAGAAATCAAAAATTTTTGACTGCAATATGTATAGAATGGCATCAAAAACACTACGTTTTTTGCCCATCTCTAGTAATTAGCTTTACTATTCAGCTCTGCTTAATTTTTTGCAGTAGTTTTTTTTTAATAAAAAAGCTATACAAAATATGACAAAAACTAAAAAAAAGATCAAAAGTGAAATTTTATGAATGAAATTTTACCTTGAATATCTCCGAACATATAAAAGATACTAAATTAGGTTTTAATCCCATTAAAGACCAATATGTACGTAACTAAAATCATTAAAAATGTTGACAAAAAATTTCTTCCAAAAATTTTAATTTTTTTAATCGCCTCCGTGGACTCCATTTTAAATTTTTTACAGTCTTGTTTAAAAATTGCCCGTGTTCGAACAACGCTGACTGTAGGTTGCTTCACAAGAGTTCCAGAAAAAGAAATCAGATGGATTACCCAAGGCCTCATCTTAAAGTTAAAAATTTTATTAATATACTAAAAAACCGTAAAAATCTTTATTAAAAAAACTGAAAGTATTATTTGCCCAAAATTTTACATTTTTTTAACCCTTTATAAAACTTCTAATTAAAAAATTATTACCACTAACATAATGCAGTAAAAAAAATATATAAGTTATTTTTCATAATAGTTCTATCCGGTATTTAAAAAAACACTAAAAACCGCCAAGGTAAAAATTTTTTATTTTAAATTTAAGAGTCGAATTTCTCTAAAACTATTAAAGATATCAAGCAAATGTCAAGGACATTTTCTCTTTACCTATCTATTTATATAGATTACTAAATAAGTAAAAAAATTTTGAAATCGGTTCACTTTTAAAAATTTTGCTACCAAACTAGACCAAAAATTCGGAGGTCCAAGCGAGTAACGAATCGCGTACTGCGCATGTCGGGGATTTAAAACCATTTCTTTATTAATACCAGTTTATGCATATTTTTCTTTTACGCCCTGGAAACAAAAAGAAAAATTCTTGATTTGGAGGGAATTGAAAAAGCTTTAAAGAAACGTCGACCAAATAATCGGATGAAGTTCTTGCGGACCAGTGGTGATGTAAGACACCAAATAACTATCCGAAGCAATGGTAGATACGAGGTTCGGATTTTGCAATAAGATCTACAATTCATAGTTGTTGCTGGATTAAGGTATTCATTTTTTTCATTTTTTATTTTATTATTTTTTTTCTCGAAGGGGGAGGCAATGTAACGGCCACAAGTCGGCTCGTTTAATATTATTTATTTATATTTTTTTCTTTCTATAATTTTTACATATTGTTTAATGAATTTTATTTACTATTTCTGCTTGTTTAATTAATCATGAATAAAGATACTATAAATTACTTTAAACTGAGAATAGCCGTTACAAAGCGCCGTCTAATGTAGATTAGAGAATACAACGTGATGAAACATACTGACGTTTATTGGTGTGTTTGTTTTGCTAAGGGTATAAAAACAGTGCAACTGCAAGTTTGTAGTCAGTGAGCCACGGGTAAGCAACTGTGTAAGACTTAATTTAAGTGAGTTAAAATTTTATTCAACTCAATTCAACTAGTGTTATTAGCTGGCGTATCTAATTAGTTCAGTCAGAGTTTTATTCGGCTTCTAATTGATAGGAGTATACTTGAGCAATAAAAATAAGGTTCTCGTGTTGTCGGAATTTTATTCGACTGAGTGGAGGAATGCAAAATTAGGTATTTCTCGGTTCAGGCTGATCAGAATTTTATTCGATCTACCCAAGTGAGATAGACCGCGGCATTCTACGGGTTGACATCAGTTATTCGTTTCAACAAATCCACTAGCAGTATAGGGTATTGCTTGGTCAGGTCGGTTCAGAATTTTATTCGTTCCGCGGAGCGAAGCAATCAGCAGGCCGTTGGAGAGGCAGAAAATTTGTCCGTAAGGGCGTGATATATAAGTGTTGCTGGCGGCGCGATCGTAACAGTACGAGGGCTGCTCTATATATTTCTGGCCTAATAGTGAAAATGCGAATATTTATAATCAAAAATTTATTGTTTTTCAAAGTATTCTCCAGCATGATTTATACACTTTTGCATGTGCTCAAACCAGTTGTCGAAGCACTTTTTCCACTCCGATTGAGACACCTCTAAAACATGGTTTTTGAACACTTCAACAGCTTTTCTGGCGACGAAAATCGTTGACCACGCGTTTTTCTTGATGTGCGGAAACAAGAAGAAGTCATTAGGTGCCAAGTCAGGGCTGTACGGCGGATGACCCATTAATTCGACGTTTTGGCCGGTCAAAAACGTTCTGGTTTGAGCCGATGTGTGAGAGCTCGTATTGTCATGGTGAACAATGATTCGTCTTCTTTTGTTGGTTTTTCAAATTTCTCCGATGACTTCAGGCAAACAAGTTGTAGTGTACCACTCAGAAGTGACCGTCCTACGTTGCTCAAGCGGAACAGTCGCCACATGACCAGTTTTGCCGAAGAAACAGGCGACCATTTGCTTCGAAGTGCTTCTTCCACGAATAACTTTCGTTGGATTTTGCTCGTCTTTGAAGACCCACACGGTCGATTGTTCTTTCGTTTCGGGCTCATACGCATAGATCCATGATTTGTCACCTGTGACGATCTTATAAACGTCTTTTGAAGCACCGCAATCGTATTTTTTCAACATTTCTTTGCACCAATCGACACGAGCCTTTTTTTGAGCGACTTTCAAATTGTGCGGGATCCAACGAGAACAAACCTTTTTTACGGCCAAGTGTTGAAGAAATGTCCAAGGATGTCTCTATCTCTCGGTATGTCGCATGTCGATCTTGCATTATGAGTTCACGCACGGCATCAATGTTCTCTGGCACAACAGCCGTTTTTGGACGACCTTCACGGAATTCGACTTTGAGCGAGCTTCGGCCACGATTAAATTCATTATACCAATTTTCACAGTGCTATAGGATGGTGCTTCATCGCCATACAAAGATTTAAGTTCATCAATGCACTCTTGTCGTGATAATCCACGTCGAAAGTTGTGAAAAATAATGGCACGAAAATGTTCACGAGTTAATTCCATTTTTTTCTATATTAATTTTTTCAAGTCACTGTAAACAACACAAATAATGGTCGTACGTCAAAACGTTTTGAGTACGATTATGCTTAAAAATGACAAACTTTCCAATGGAAATGTCAGATTGCACTTGGCAGCACTGTGTTTCCAGGCCAGAAATATATATAGCATCCCTCGTAGTCGAAGTTAATTAAAGTGCGAATTCGAGAATAAACTCGTTTAACGTTTTTTTATATAAAAAAATCACTCGTGTTTTTATAACGCATTGAACCCTGGAAAGCTCGAGCTTTATACCAGCTTGTAGTGAAAACACGTCGTTACAAGCGAAATGTATATAACATTCGTCATAGCTGAATATAGTAATCTTGTCTAACAATAACTAAATTAAGCTGCTTATTTATTATACCCTTTACCACAATAAGAAAAAAACAGGGTATCTAAGTGTGTCATTTCTAAAGTATCCATTTGCGACCCCATTAAGTATATATATTCTGACTTCTTATGCACAGCGATGTCCGTCTGTCCGTCCGTAAGTGTTGATTTCACAAAAAAAATTTGTCGTGTCGCAAGAGGTGCTACTGGAAATCAGCATTATTGGTCCATGTCCTTCGAGGTGGAAGGCAAAACACCACGCCTACCTCTAATTCTTTTATATCATTTGGAACAATAAAGTAACTCCAATAAAAAAATAAATATATGGGGCGGTAGAGAATTAAAAAGTAAGAAAACAACATCAAGTGAAAAAATTGGCGCTCGCTCATATTTCCCGAGTTACGAGGCTCTGAAATTTAAAATTTTTTAAAAATATCAATATGGGTAGCATTTTAAAGCTTTTGAAGAAAAATGCTTAACCCATTAAGAGCCGATGTCATTTATATGTAAAATGATATATATGCAGTGCCAAATTTTTCTTTTATTTTTTAATTCTCTGTCACTCCAATATTTACTTTTTGATTAGAGTTACTTCACTAAACTAGATTTACATAGATGGTGAAGGGTATAAAAGATTCGGCATAGCCGAATATGGCACTCTTACTTGTTTTATTTATGTACCAAATATTTATAATATTTTCTCTAAATCCTTTGTTTAATAAGTCTGCCGTTTTGTTGAATCTATCTTGGTTCTAGTGAATACGACCACTTTAGCTTGTTCATCATGTCCAGTTTAATAACGAAAAAGTCCTTCAGATAATATATATAATATACATGTTTAAAATATTCAATATAAAAAAACATTTAAAATATTTCTCAAAACACATTTATTAAACGTCGCTGAACACTCAAAAAATTGTTTAAACATAACAGCTTGAATTTGCCAGAATTAATGATTAGCGTTAGTGTTTTGTAGTTTGAATCCGAATAATTCACGCGCTTGCCGGTTTTCAAAGCGCTACCAAAATGAATAGCAACAGAATTCTAATTACTATTTTGATAACAACTGAGCTACTGGCTGTAGATTGCAAAAAAAAAAAAAAAAAAAATATATATTATTATTGTAGAAATTAATCATGTGATTAGGCGGTTCATGTTTGTTGGAAGTTTCTAAAATCTCCACTTAATTTTAAATCGAATGCTTCAAGATTTGCTAAGGGATCTAACTCCGCAAAAAGATCAATCCATGAATTAGCTTTTAAGTTTTTACTGCTTTTTATTTCCTCGTTTCTTGTGACTTGTAATAATTCTAAAGCTTTATTACTTTCAAACTCTTTGCTTTTAATGTTTGTTAATTCTTCTGTATGAGAGAATGTTGGTATTATTGTTGTTTGCTTTGGAAATAATAAATTTGTAAGCGTGTTGGGAGTTTCCTCAATTTTCTTTTCTTTTTTGACGGATGCATTTTGGTTTTTATCAAAGAGGTCCATAATATTTTCAGAAATACTGCTTATTTGCACTAAATTGTCATCAGCAATTGCAACAGGTAATTCTTCTAGCTTTCTTTTATTTATACTTGGTTCATTATTATCCTTATAATCTTCCTGAAATACTAGCTTGAATTAACTAAATTTTTTTATTTATTCTTTTTAGTTTATACTTACTGCGAAAAGTAACGATTGATCTTTATCCAATGATGATGTTTTATTGTCATTATCAGTTCTATAATTTTCTTCATGCTGAGTTAATTCCTTCAGTAAACAAAAATTAAATTTCGGTTTCTGTTCCAGGGCTTTTGAAATCGTTTCAAATAAAGTATTTGTCTTCTGTGCAAACTGTTTTAGTTCAGACATGTAGGAAGCTAAAACATGAGAAAACATATTACACCTCGCAGCCGCCAAAAGATCAATCTAATTAAATAATTGAAACATTAATTTATTAGGAACATGACTTAGAAAATAAAAAAATAGGAGAATATAAGATTGTCTTCTGTGAAGATCGAAATTTCAATAGAATGTAAGCGATATGGGCTTTATATTTTTTATATAAAATCGTTATTCTATGTAAGAGTGCTATGTTCGGCTATGCCGAATCTTAAATACCCTTCGCCAACTATGAAAATATAGTTATGTGAACTAGCTCGAATCCAAAAAGCAAAATTGGGGTGACGGAGAATTAAAAAAATAAGAAAAAATTAAGTACTAAATACATATATATATATATAATGTTACATAAAAATGTCATCGGCTTTTAATTAGTTAAGCATTTTTAAAACATTTCCTTAAATATCTCTCCAAAAGCTTTTAAATGATACCTATATTGAATTTAAAAAAAAATTTTAAAAGTTTAGAGGTCCGTAACTCGGCCAGCGCCAATTTTTCCACTTGATGTTTTTTTTTTTATTTTTTTAATCTCTAATGCCGCATATATATTTTTTTTTTTTGATTTTAGTTATTTCATTCTTCCTAATAATATAGAAAACTAATTTTTTGGTGTTTTGCCCGCTTGCTGATTTCCAACAACACCTCTTTCGACAATATGTCTGATCGATTGGCATAATTAAGTTTTTTCTATCTGATATAGTACCCTTTTTCCACTTATTGTGATGAAGGGTATTAAAATGAAGTACTGCATATATATAATTTTTTAGAAAAATGCCATCGGCTCTTAATCGGCTAAGCATTTTTAAAAAATTTTAGTAGTTCCTTAAAGATCTCTTCAAATATCCATATTGATATTTTAAAAAATTTGAAAATTTTAAATTATTTTTAATTCTCTATCGCCCCACATACTTATTTTTTTATTGGAGTTACTTTATTGTTCCAAATTTTATAAGCATGCTGCTAAAAAGATATTGTTCAAACTCTCACAATGAATTTCTTTCATATATACATAAATACGTTTATATAAATCTAGTAATAGGTTTATACCAACATATTAATATACGTATACGTATGCCTGTACGAAATTATTACTTTTAAGCTACTGGTTTTATGAATTTTGTTTATTTATGCATTCTTTACTATTTTTAATTCAAATTACTATAATTTCTGTTATTTACCCTAATTTAAGAACAACCTTGAAATTCTGTTTAAATTCATTACAATTTTTGCTTAGTCTGGGGTATCAAATTTCCCATGGGAACTTTCACTGGCAGAAGTAAAATTATTTTATAAAAAAAACATTAAATGCAATATTATTAATGAATAAAATAAAAACTATTGCAAATCAGCAGTAAATTAGTATTTAAGCCATCAATTAAATTTAAAGTATTATTCCATTATTAATTATTTCTAACCTATACAATAACCAAGTTCAAGTGCTTGCGTTATTTCTAACCTACACAATAACCAAGTTGAAGTGCTTACGTTACCCCGTATAACTGTCCTAGTCCAGCAAACTAGATGAGTCCACACATTTTGGTGACCCCGACGTGATCAACTCGAAGAAAATTTTGCTCCTGTTTCCAGGAAGAAAGAACTTAGTCAGCGCACGCGAGCAACATAATGGCTACTAGCGAAACCCCTATGGAACAACTAACAACTTGCCAGCGAGCAACAGGAGAAGTAATAGAATCTATCATTCGAAATTTGAATAAGGATTCAGTATCCAGAAAGACCATTCATTATTATGAAGAGAGGATTAAAAGACTAGACACTGCTTGGGCTGAGTTCGAACTTAACGACAAAAAAAAAAGATGTCTTGTGAAGCCCCAGTTAGACCACAAATATTTTACCGAAAACTATTGAAAAACTGAGGAGCTCGTCACAAAATACAGGAATATGAATGAAACATCAAAACAACCATTGGATACTATCCAAAAAAACACCAATAAGGAGCCCGCTGCACCTAAAAGAACATCAATAAATTCTGTAATAATAAGGCAAAATGTGATGAAGTCATCACTAAAGCGTCTTCTAGCTACGGGCCCCACAGCAACCAATATAAAGCTCAAAGAAAAACTGTGGGGCCGAAATCCAACAACTACATTTCACTATTTAGGAATCCATCGATGATCCACTAAAAGAGGGATATGACATGAATTTCTACGAAAATCTGGAGATACAAGTCATTGAAAACTTTAAGCTATCTCCTCGCACCCCAGAACAAGGTTTCGAACCTATGCAAAACAACTTTCTACCACTGCCGAAGGTCACAATTTCTAAATTTAATGGAGACTATTTAAAGTGGAAAGCTTCTCACGACTTATTTACACAACTTGTAGACAATTAACATATTCCTGCGGCGTAAAAGATCAGGTACCACACCTGAAGTCAAACTTGGGGGGTGGAAGCTGAAAAACTAATAAGTCATCTTTCAGCCACAGCCGAAAACTACGCCACCGCTTGGAGCCTGTTGCAAGGACGACACAACAATCAACGGGTTCTTGTAACAACGTTAATGCAACAGCTTTTAGACCAACCTAATGCTGGACCATCAGCTGCTGCTATCAAACAGTTGAATGATACAACACAAGAATGTCTACATGCACTTAATAACATTGGGATTGATACAACTTCGTGGGATCCCATGCTGTTTTACATACTGGTTAAAAAACTGGATCGGGCACACTTTTTCTATATGAGATGACCATCAGTAATCCAAAGGAACCACAAAATATCAAAGAACTCTTTAAATTTCTAGAAAATCGCTTTCAATCCCTGGAAGCCATGAACCAGAAAGAAAGGTCATCATCTGCTACCTCAGATAAACACACAGAAATCATGTGCCTATTTTGAAAAACCGGCTCTCACCAATTGTATCGGTGTCACAGTTTTCTGCAACTATTACCATCAAACCGCCTAAGCTTCGTTCGAAAACAACACCTTTACGTAAACTGTTTGAAATCAGGCCACACTGCAAAAACTAGCAATTCAGGACATGTGCATGACACACATGAAATGGCACAATTCGCTACTTCATCTAGAAAGCAACACCCAGTCCTTAAAACAAGGATCAAGAAGTGGAAGGAAATCCCAGACGGCGATATCAAATGCTTCTACTCCACCTAAAGTAATTGAACCCAATGTAAATGAAATGACATCTAACTCTCCAAAGGCATCTTCACTAGCAGCAACAAATTGTCAGTTGTCCAGCTCATTCGTTCCCTCAGCACAGCTTTAGTAAAAATCAAAACTGACACAATGGAGATTGAATGCCGCGCCTTACTAGACTCAGGGTCACAAGTTACCGAGCGTTTGGTAAACCGCTTAACGTTGCAAAACAGACGTCGTCAGTGAACATCAATGGAATCGGGGACTCTTGCACCAAAATAAGGCACTGAGTCAATGTGGCCTTGTATTCTCAAATTAATGGTTATTCAACGCGCCTGGAGGCGCTTGTCTTGTCTCGAATCATAGCACCACAACCATCAAAATCTATCAACATTGATGATTGGCCACTATCAAAGAACCTTATGTTAGCCGATCCAGTATTCAACAGGTCAAATAAAATTGGTATATTGTTGGGTGCAAAGCACTATCACCAACTGCTCGTAATTGGGCAAATACAATTACCTGCACAAGTTCCTATATTACAGAACACAGTTTTTGGCTGGATTGTAGCAGGAAAAAAATAGAGAACACCTAACAGACGCATCCTGTGGAATGTGCATCGAAGATGAAGCGCTTGAAGCTTCCATTGCTCGACTCTGCCAACTAGAAGAAGTTAAACCAATTAAAAGGGCGCTATCAATTGCTGACAATGTGAAGAACACTTCGCACAAAATACAACTAGAAACCATCAAGGCCGCTTTACAGTCAAAATACCACTTCATCAAAACCCCAATACTTTAGGCGACTGGCTTGCAATCGCTCTTAATCAATTTCTCGCTCTAGAACGACGTCTTCAAAAAAATCCGGAAATGAAGGCTAAGTACACTGATTTTATGGATGAGTATGAGTCAATGGGACATATGAAAAAATCCAGAATCTTTAATTTCCCCAAACTGTTACATCCCACATCATTGTGCATTAAGGCCTGAAAGTTCAACCACTAAATTCAGGGTAGTATTTGATGCGTCGGCTAAAACTTTATCAGGATACTCTTTAAACAATCTAATGTTTACCGGACCGACACTACAACCAGAGCTATTCTCCATACTCCTAAGGTTTCGAATGCCAATAATAGTTTTTACCACTGACGTCAAAAAGATGTAAGATAATAATCCGGAGAAAGAATACTACGAGGCCCATTGCATACTACCAACTCAACACAGTTACATATGGCGCTAGAGCTGCTCCATACTTAGCAAAAAAAATGTTTGGAGCAATTGGCTAAAGAAAATGACTTACGTTACCGTCTTGCCTCCCAATTTCTTTAAAAAAAAATTTCTACGTTGGTGATGGCTT
This sequence comes from Gymnosoma rotundatum, assembly GCA_916610165.2. NCBI lineage: Eukaryota > Metazoa > Arthropoda > Insecta > Diptera > Tachinidae > Gymnosoma > Gymnosoma rotundatum. Next base: position 82,171,716 of record OU744338.1, on the reverse strand, counting down.
GGGCGGCTCAAATAGCTTAATAACAGCAACTCGTAGAATTCATGAAGCAAGGTGGATTTACGTTACGAAAATGGTGCGCAAACCACCCACAATTACTCCGCAATATTCCACAAGGGGACTTGGAGGTAAATTAAGGTTTTGACTGTTTCTTTACAATGTTCCTTAAAAGTATTATATTATTTAAAAATGTTTTAAAACAAAAATTTAAAGAGTGGTTTTACCTGGTTGATGGTATATCGTCTTCTGAAATTTTATTTTTTTTCATTTAATACATGCAATACTAGCAAATATTTATGTAATTAAAAGGAAAGTATTTACAATTAAAAAAGTTTACTTAGTTTTCCAATTTGTCTGTTAATTTTTTTAATACATACACTCGAAAATAAACCTTCACTCAAAAATATTGTTAATTTCAATTTCATAATATTGTTCGGATTTCTTAAGCCATGGTTATAGCTTTAAGCATCTCTATGCAAAAAGCAGAGATGTTTTTTATTTCACCTAAGACAGTTTTTGAAAACAGTGGTAGCACTATTCAAAGCTATTGTTTATTTAATTCAAAGATACATTTTTTTTTTAATTATATGTTCTGAATTTTTAAGGTGAAAAATTTACTATTACTAAAAAAATGCTACAGGAGGAAATCCTACCAAAAATTTAAAAAAATGCAACAAACCAACCAAACTACCAAACCGTTTTTTAAAATCGAACAACTACCAAGTTTGGTCCGATTGGACCAAAGCGGCAACGCTGTTTAGGATACCATTTTTTACCATACGTTTGTTAGGCTTAGTGTGTCAGTTAACTAGTGTGAACTTTAAAGTTGACGTTAGTCTTTTTTTTGCATAAGGCTGTTAATATATACAGAAGCTTTTTAGAAGCCAGCTTACTTATTAGCACAACAATTTCCAAAATTTTTTGTAAAAGCTATTTTTGTTGTTGTTGTTGTAATAACTGAAGTTTTATTTCTTTAATTTCTAATAACCTTCGGTTTTTCTCAATTCAACCTAAGTTTCTAGAACACCACATGATGCCGCTCCAGCATTTTCAGCTTTTTAGCTTCGAATTCGTTACTTTTTTCCAACGACTTATATACTGTTCTCATTATCACTTGCATTTCTTTGTTGTGGCTGTTTATTAAATCAGTTACTTCCACAATTTTGCAATACAGATACTCCTGTGTCTTTGTCTTCCGAGCGATGAGGTCAGCTGTATTTATTTTGTCCGCTTTTTTAACTATTTTTCGTTTACAAGAGTATTATTTTTCTGCACTTTCTTCGTTGGTTAAGTTGACATTTCAAGAAGGCGGTGTTAAATGTTTGGAGCTGACTGGAGCTTTATAATGTATGTCGTCATGAGTGGTGACTTTTTCTGTCGATCGCACACATTCTTTTTCCAAACCCTCCACCGAGTCTTTCATTCCTATTAAGTCATAGATGCACTCGGTTGTAGAGAACAACATTGTTTGGTTTGGTCCCCCTCCTGTTCCCTTTGGTTTTTCATATTACTTGCAGCTTTTAAACGGACGTACCGCTTCTGATCTGACCATTTACAACAAAAATATAAAAATTTACAATATTGCCAGCAATGCTTCACCTTTTTCCATTCGGTGATATTTTTAACGGGAGGGCCAGCACTATTAACTCTTCCGCAAAACTTTTTCAAAATTCTGCAACCACTTCCTTCGAAACCTTAACAAAACCACAGGCGATAGACCTTGCATTTTGTTAAGGAGAATGTGGCTTTGAAATTTATTCACCGACTTTGCCCTAAATTACTTTTTATCAACCTAAAACTACTGATTTGATAAAAAATACTTATATGATATATGCATTTCACTATGAAAATCAAAGTGAACAAAACAATGAAAAAACTCCACATTTGGCGCAAAAATAAAACATTCACGATAAGGGAAATTACGTTTTAAGTGGATTTTTTTCGGGTGAAATTATTCACGGTTGCAAACATGTGGAATGTGAAAAAATTTCATGTGGAAAATCATTCGCGATAGGGGTGAATATATAAAATATATACCTACTCTTTTTACTTATTTATTTATCTAATCTTATGAATAAATTCTAAGATTAAAAACTATATTTAACGAGCACTAGCTGCCAGGACTATCGACTCGATATGGAGAATTATATACATATATTAATATATACATTATACATAATTTATACAATGACTTTTGTTTCTCTAATAAAATTATAGATACTATTTATAGTTGTGTTTAATGGGTTCTGTTGAATGATGAAAGCTGAAACGTTGTTGAAGTGCTTGAGTCTCTGGTTATGTAGAAGCGGGCATTCATTGAGTAGGTGGTGTACGGTTAATTTGCAATTACAGTTGGTGCATCTGGGACTGCTCTTCTTTTTTTAATTTATAGTCGTGGGAGAAAACTGAGTGGCCGATTCGAAGTCTGGAGAATGTTTTTATTTACATTCGTTGGGTATATAGGTTGCTTGAAATTTGGGTTGGTGTTTATGTAATAAGGGTGTTGTTTCTGGTTATTTTTTATCCTGAAGTTGATACAATTCGTTATTTGTTGGCGTAAGTCTATTTTTTCTACAGTATCATCCAAAAAGATGGGTGCGTTAGAAGCATATCGCGCGGCGATATCAGCCTTTTCATTTCCTATGATTCCTTCATGGCTAGGAACCCAGTATAGCCTTATTTTACCTTCGTTATCTATTAGGGCATCTCTAATTTTAATAATTTTGTTCCACTTGTTGTTGAAGGGGTTTTTTTTTATTGATTTGAGAACCGATAAGCTATCTGTGAAAAAATTATGGTGTTAAAAATTTTTGTAGCGGCATATTGTATAGCACGTAAAATTGGGCAAACTTCAGTTGTAAAAATTGAGGAAAATTGGTACATTGTGCTGAGTACTACATTATTTCCTTCGTCGTCAACTACAGCATAAGCGGGTAAAGATTCCTGAAATTTAGATCCGTTTGTGTATAGAAAACACCAATCGGTGTTTTTGAGTTCAAATTTCTTTTTTGCACAAATGCATAAAAATTTTTGTTTGGTAGTGTTGGATTTTCTTAGTACAGATAGTGATAAATCTACATAGGTATTGTTGAATTTCCAGGGAGGTTTCTTGATGGTTTTTTTTGGTTACTTTTATAGGAATGTCTATAGCTGAAGCAAGTTCCAATGATAAACCCATTGCAGATTTAATACGTTGAGGTTTTTTGGCGGAGATGTGTCAATTATGGAGTTTGTGCTTGTTAAAAGTTTTGTAAAGATTCTTCCTTTTACTTCCAGTATTCTGTTCTCGACGGATAGAAGGCCAGCTTGGTTAATAACGTTGTCAATTGGTGCTGTTCTATGTGCGTATACGGCGGCTCGTGCAGCTTTATGATAAGACGATTTAATTATGTTCACTGTTCATTTCGGACTATTACCGTACAGAAACATACCATATAACATTTTGCTAAGTATGAGAGTTTTGGTTAAGTAAGTTAAGGTGTTGATGTGTACAGAGGTTCTTCAAGCCAAATAACGAATTATATTAGCTCTTGCCAGCAACGATTTTTTCAAATTGATGCAGTGTTCATTCCAACTGTATCTGCGGGAGAAAATTACTCCTAAAATTTTTAATTGGTTATCATTTTGTAAGGCAATCCCTTGGTCCCTAATATAGTGGTTATCTGAATCGCAGTTATGTTTTCGACAAATATGAAACTTGTTGGTTTTCTGTGTTGAAGTTTTCGCACCTGAAAAATCGGTCCATTTGTTGATATCACTAAAAGCCTTTGACAGTATGGTTGTTGTTTCATTATTGCTATTTCTTTTGCATAATATATATAGGTCATCTGCATATAAGCAGTGGTCAATATTTGGGATTTTGTACAATATTTTGCTTATTTCATTAAAAGCTATTTGAAACAACATAACAGAAAGTGGAGATCCCTGTGAGATGCCATTTTTCAAAGGGAATGTATTTGACAAGTAACCATTTATTTTGACTTTGAAGTATTAAAGATTTAACAAAATTGAAAATTTTTTTACCCACATTCCAAGATTGTAAGACCTCAAGAATTACATGTAAGCCTACTCTGTCAAATGCCTTTTCGAAATCTATAGATAATATAGTTACGTGGTTTCTTGCGGATAAAGCTTTTGATATGTAACTGTCAAAGTGTAGTAGTGCATCGACACAGCCTTTGTTTGGTTTAAAGGCAACATGTTCTTTTGCAATTAATTTTTTCCTTTCCGTGAACCACAACAATCTGGCTGCAATAATACGTTCGATTATTTTTGAAATGCAAGGTAGTAACGATATAGGGCGGTAAGCGTCAATGATAAATGCATTTTTGGTTTTTGGAGTAGGTACTACTATGGCAAGTTTCCAGTTTTGGGGGATGGTGCAACTATTGAATATGGTATTGTATATTTCTAGTAATTTTAATTTGCAGTTATAGCTAATTGGCTTCAACATTTGGTAGCTTACACGGTCCAGTCCAGGAGTTGTTCCCTTCACTTTTCTCAGGCAACTAGAGAGTTCAGTAAGTGTAATAGGTGTTTCTAAAAACGATGCTGTTTTATCAGTGATAAGACCCACTGATGTTGGGGTAAACGATTGTTTGCTAGAGTTGTACCGTTGTGAAAAATTGTTGTCAGACGCATATTCTGCCCACTTTACTCCAAAAGCGTTAGCAATTAGTAATGGATCAGTGAGTGTATCACCTTGGGTATTTATTGCCTTAATGGCTTGGAAGCTTTCGTCTTCTGGGTGATTCTGTTTATTTTATTCCAGATATCCGCAACTGGCGTGTTTTTGGTTATTGTTTGTGTAAAACTTTCAAAACTTTTTTGTTTGGCTTTTTTTAATTTCTTACGAAATCTGGCATTGTTTTTCCTGTACGATATAAGGTTTGCCTGTATGGGGTTTGATTTAAAGGTTTGGCATGCACTCATTTTTTGATTACGTAAACGCGAAAGCGTATCATTCCACCACGGAACTGTCATTTTAATAAAAACTTTATTTCTTGTTTGTGGGATGTGTTTATTCGCGGTAGTGCGTAAAGATTTAATATATAGTGCTGCATCTCGGTTGCTTGATTTAAAAAAAGTTTTATTCATTATTTCCTCTTCAGCATTTTGCTAGTATTATTGCCAGTCAGCGCGATGAAATAGATATTTGCTTGATTTTATAGGAGAGGTATTGTTTTCACAGATTTGCACTGAAATTTTGATCGGAAAATGATCGCTATTATGCAAGTCGTCAATGACTGACCAATTGATTATTGGTAGTAATGAAAGAGTGCAGAATGAAATGTCAATGTGCGTGAAGGAGCCATGAGTTGATAGGTGGGTTGGATTGCCATCATTTAAGATGCATAAGTTTGACTTTTCAATTCCTTTTTCTAAAGTAATACCTCTGTTGTTGTTCTTCGTTGAACTCCAGCTGGTGTTCCAACAGTTGAAGTCGCAGTTAATTATTACAGGGCTATTAAAAGATGAGAAAATCGATGATAATTCTTGCTCGTCCATCTGACTATAGTAAATTTAATATTGAGACAGATTTCAATATCAATCACTTGGTAGCTTAAATTGATTGTTACTTCTTTGTGTGGGATGCTCGACTTTACCAGAACTCCAATGCCTTATTTTGCTCTGTTATTATGCGCATCATTAAAAAAACATCCGTTGTAATTTTTAGAAAGTATGGGGATTGTGTTAAAAGGACAATGTGTTTCTTGGATGGAAATAACACTGGGATCAAATTCTCTCATTATTAATTGTAGGTTACTGTAGTTGTTGAAGAAGCCTTTCATATTCCATTGAATAATATTAAAATCCATGGCGAAACTTGCATCTGTTTCTGAGGTGTTGAAATTTGAGTGAGACCTTCTATTTTTAGTTTGAATATTTTGTATAAAATACATAAAATAGTTTTTAGTTTGTAGAGTAGAAATACAACCTTACGGTTGCAGCGCCGGATTTTGCATTTTAAAGAAAAACAAATAAAATGAGGTTCGGCGACGGATGCGGGTTTTATTGTCATTTTCTATTATTTGTTTTTTTTTTTTTTTTTTTTATTGAAATATATTTTTAAAAAATTTGTAAAATGTAAAGAAGCAATAAATTGAAAATTTTTTAAATTACTGTTGTTTTTCAATGACTTTTTACATTTTCTTTCTCTTCTTTTTTCGTAGTCATTCACAAAAAATATTAACAAATAGTATTTTGTAGTGTGTTGGTCACACTCATCCAAAGTTGGTCACGTTATTCCAACTATTTAAAATAAAAATTGATTCCTCAAAAATAAAAAGTGCGAACATAACATATTTTTTTTACAACATTCAAGAACGTAAACAATCAATTGCGATAACAACATACATACATATTGTATCGTCAAGAATTTGGAAGGAATCAAATTGCACAAAATTAAATTTGCTGATTTAAAGTTTCACACATTTAATAACAAATAATAACTGTATTGTAAGCTAAATTATGTATAAAATTTTAGCATAAATAGCGGTAAGAATTATTGAATAAAATCAGAATCTTTCTTGTAACCAACAAAAGAGTGTTCTCATTATTCTAACTGAGCACCTAACAGTGCTTAGAAGAATCAAAACGAGCTGTGGCTAAGCGCAGCATTATAAAACCCCTAGCAACCTGCCTTTACTAAAATACATACATTATAATTTTTTGTTATAAAATTATGTTGTTGCAACATGCTGAAAGAGAAAAAATTAAAATTGAGAGCTTGAGAGAAAACTCCCTCAAATTAAAATAGATTCTAATTTCATGCGGTTTCGTTGAACGTTTTATATTGTCAAAACTTCATATATAAAACAACCGCATCCACAACCGTGAGGTTGTATTTCTACTCTTAATTTGGTTTCATTAAAAACGTTTGTAAGTATTTAATAAAATTATTTATAAATAAAATAGTTGTTTGAATAAAAATTTAAACAACAAATCTTGTAGCCCCGTTCAGTGAGCGGGTAAATCTCCTTTGCAATCTTTTTACCGAAGTAACTCTAATTTACGTTGATATTATTTAAAATTTCCTCGTCCTAAGTGTTTCTTATAACTCCATAGCCTTCGATAAAGCTTTTAGGTATAAAGGTTCTTGAATTAGACTGTTTAAACCTGTCGTCCAGAACAAAATTGTTATCCATTGACTATTAAAAAAAAATCAAACAATGTTTTCCATTAAAACCAAAATTTTGGTTCTTAATCTACACATGTAATAAAACTGTAACGGAATCATTTCTGTACATGAAATATTTTTTTTAAAATTTTGATGTGGGAGTAGATAGTAAGCAATATCCCAGCAAAAAATTTTTGAAAAGGTAATCGAGTGTGGATTTAAGCATTTTTGGCAGAAGTACTTCCCAACTAGATTGCCAACTTAATGATTTTAACAAGGCATGAGACTTTTATAATCAATTACCGAGAATTGATAACATTAACTATTGTAGGAAATAATGAGTACCATTAGTACGGTAGTCTCTTTTAACATAAAGAACTAGTTCCATTGCTACTTCCTTTTTTGGAAACTAATGTAATGTGTTTTGTAAGCGAGTAACAAAATATGGCAATCACAAAAGTAAGTCATTATATGGCAAGTACTTTTTAAGGTAATGTCTATTTTTTTACTGGGCAGTTGTCTGCACATTTATATTTGTAAATGAAAAATTTTTAAAACTGTCTACAGAACTCTGGAATAAATATTTAAAAACACATTTTTTTAAATTTGAATTTTAAGAAAATTAGAAATGAAACCAGTCGAAATCGTGGGCACTGCTAGAAATAATAAAGGCCATTTTCCTCAATTTTAGTTGTCAATTAATAATACGGAATTTTAGAATGTTTAGCATGTAAATTTAATGAATATTTTGTTGAAAGTAATAAATTATTTAGAGATAATATAGAACAAGCGCAATACGTGAATCGAACATCTACGGTAAACTCTAGATTTCAATTTCGCACAATTAATTTATTAGAATTAAAACAAATATGTAATAACATAAATAGAAAACGAGAATTTAATACAGTTTGTACTAAAATTGTATATTTGGAATATTATTGAAATCTACCTTTTGAGAATAATCAATACCTCATTGGAAACAGGGATTTTCGCAGATAACTGGAAAATAACAGTGATATTTTCTACAGAGAATGTACAGAAGACAACACGTTGCGAAAAATTCCGTCCAATAAATACTTCAATTACATGTGAAAAGATATTGGAAAATGTAGTAAAACAACAACTGAATAATTAAATGGAGGAATCTAATATGTTTTCAAAATATCAATCTGGTTTTAGAAAAATTACTCATGTGAAACGGCAGTGAGTTATTGTTAATAGATGGAAAGAGAGAGACAAGTGTAATAAAATTATGGCAATTTTCTTTGATTTTAAAAGAGCTTTTGAAACTATTGATAGGGATATTTTAAATTAAGAGCTCTTTGCTTATGGCGTTACGGATAAGGAATTAAATTGGATTAAAACTCTCACATAGAATGCAACTGGTTAAAGTGAACGGTACTAATTCTTATATAATAGAAATCGAATAAGCAATTTCTCAGGGTTCAACACACTTTATTTATTATATACATAAATGATTTACCAAATGGTACTTTACCGGATGGTACTTTAGTATATACTAAAGCTAGTCAGTGTTGCTAAAACGGTGGTGTTCCCGCTAGAACTGGTGGTTTTTTGTTATCAAAAGTGGGAAGTCAGAAAAAACCCGCTAAGTGTTTGTGGCGTGGTTGTCTTATGTTATTTTAGCAAGTAAATTTTCAATACTTTGCAGTAAAACTACTTTGTTCAAAAAAATATTTTTAATGATTACAGCTTTGAAATTTTAGTTTAATTTTTTCTTTAGCTATAAAATATTTTTTCATTCGTGTTAAAATTTTTGAATTGGTAGTAACCTTTGTTTTTTATAAATAAATATTTTTTGTAAAAAATTTAAAAATTAGTGTTTAGGTTTTATTTAAATATTTTGATTTTGCTAACCCATTAACTACTAAAATTGGTGACCCCGTGCATTGTAAACCGCAAACATGTCGCATAATAGTTCAGAGGATGAGTTTGCATCGCTTCCATTAAGCAATGAAATAGCTCGAGTTTCTCTCAAGGTACCGCCATTTTGGAAGACGAATCCGGCTTTGTGGTTTAAGCAAGTAGAAAGTCAATTCATCACCGCTGGAATTACTGCCGATTCAACAAAATTCCATACGATTGTCGGTTCCATTGAAGCAAATATTATTTGTGAGGTAAGCGACATTATTTTGCAACCTCCGGGAAGCAATATGTATGAAACGCTCAAGCAACGGCTGCAGGAATGTTTTACTGATTCGCAAGAAAAGCAAATGAAGAAACTGTTGCGCGATATTGAGTTGAGGGGGCAAGAAGCCCTCAGCACTTCTTCGCGAGATGTCTGCGTTATCGTCTGGTAAATTTTCGGACGATTTACTGAAGAATTTGTGGATGCAGCGTCTACCAAAGCAAATGCAAGCAATATTATCAGTAAGTAGTGAATCACTAAACAAGCTGGCACTTATGGCAGACAAAATTGCTGACACATCAGAATCTTGGGAAGTAAATGTCGTATCAACAACCAACGCACTCGAAAAACGAATTGATATTCTTACGAAGGAAATCCAAGAATTATCTCAAAGACGATATCGTAGAAAGAGCCGCAGCCGAAGCATTCAAAGGTCGTATTTAAGAGACAAGTCATCAGGTAAGAAGAATAAACCATATTGCTGGTACCACTTTAAGTTCGGCGAAAATGCTAAAAAATGTGTCAAACCATGCGCATTCACTTCAAAACAGTTAAATTCTTCGGAAAACTTCTAGGCGCCCCGTCTATGGTGACAGATGGGGTTAGCCGAGAAATTAGTCGCCTTTTTCTTCAAGATAAAGTTTTAAACCTAAAATTTCTTGTCGATACTGGCGCCGACGTCCTTTACTTTAATAGTCAGTTTTCTTGCATAGTCTAGTGAATATTTTAATCTAGCCTTCAGTTCGTTTGCATAATTTTCTAGATTGTATACCTTCGGATGGTTCATGACTTCATCACCTGGTGAACTCGGTAATCTTCCAAATAGTAGTTCGAATGGAGAGTACTCAGTGTCCACATGAGTTACATTGTATGCAAATGCATAATATGGAATCCATTGCTCCCAACTATCACCTTCTACAAAAGACAAAAAATATTCATTTAGAACCCTATGATTCCTTTCTACTGTGCCTAATGTCTCATGATGATAAGGAGTTAAAAACCGTTGTTCAATCTTCAATAATTCGCATATCTCCTTCATTAATTCGTTGGTAAATTCTGTCCCTCTGTCAGATTTCAAAGTTTTGAATATCCCAAACCTCAATATAAGGTTTTCAGTCAATGCCTTAGCTACAGACTTTGCTTCTTTCGTTTCTATGGGACATGCTATAACATATTTTGTTAACTCGCATTGCATTGATGGCATAAAACACTCTTACAACCAAACAAAAGCTGCTAGAGTTGATGCGCTTGACCAATCAGTTGCTATATACTAGAGATGAGCAAAATCTTTGTACAGTCAAACTTTTCTATAGTGAACTTCTCTAAAACGAAATCTTTTCTATAACAAATAAAATTCGTAAACACAACATTTTGTGAGTATTTTTATACTTTTTAATCTCAATATAACGAACTTTCCTATAGCGAAGTTTTCTCTGTAACGTACAATTTTTATGTGTGTGAAGATAAATTCGAATTTAACTATTAGAGACATAAACCATTTTTTTTAACATAGCTAATTTTGCAGTTAACAGAGCACTGTTAGTCGGTTAGTTAGTCAGTCGTTAGAATTTTGACCTTTATAAATTAAAACGCTTAACCCGGGAATTTGGGACCCGGTCCATGTTAAGTGCGATATGTAAAAATTGTGCTAGAGTGTACTGGGTGAGATTATAACAGTTAAATGTTCAAAACAGTTTTTAAAGAACAACAAATACAGAGTTTTTTAACATAGTCATTTTTGAAATTTCTTGAGAAGATTGAATTGGTTTTAGTTTCTAAGATTATTTCAGATACCCCACTAATATGGATGACTAGAGTAGCCCTTGGGCCTCCATTTGTATAGGGTGTATTATATTAGCCATTTCCCATTTTGACATAATGACCACCAATCTTCTCAAGAAATTTTCAAAAATGACTATGTTAAAAAAGTTAAATTTGTTTTAGTTTCCAAGATTATTTCAGATATCCCACTAATATGGATCAATAGCGTAGCCCTTGGACCTCCATTTGTATAGTGTGTGTTATAGCAGCCATTTCCCATTTTTCCATAATGACCACCAATCTTCTCAAGAAATTTTCAAAAAATGAGTATGTTAAAAAAGTTAAATTTGTTTTAGTTTCTAAGATTATTTCAGATATCCCACTAATATGGATCAATAGAGTAGCCCTTGGACCTCCATTTGTATAGGGTGTGTTATACCAGCCATTTCCCATTTTTCCATAATGACCACCAATCTTCTCAAGAAATTTTCAAAAATGACTATGTTAAAAAAGTAAAATTTGTTTTAGTTTCTAAGATTATTTCAGATATCCCACTAATATGGATCAATAGAGTAGCCCTTGGACCTCCATTTGTATAGGGTGTGTTATACCAGCCATTTTCCATTTTTCCATAATGATCACCAATCTTCTCAAAAAATTTTCAAAAATGACTATGTTAAAAAAGTTAAATTTGTTTTAGTTTCTAAGATTATTTCAAATATCCCACTAATGTGGATTAATAGAGTAGCCCTTGGATCTCCATTTGTATAGTGTGTGTTATAGCAGCCATTTCCCATTTTTCCATAATGACCACCAATCTTCTCAAGAAATTTTCAAAAAATGAGTATGTTAAAAAAGTTAAATTTGTTTTAGTTTCTAAGATTATTTCAGATATCCCACTAATATGGATCAATAGAGTAGCCCTTGGACCTCCATTTGTATAGGGTGTGTTATACCAGCCATTTCCCATTTTTCCATAATGACCACCAATCTTCTCAAGAAATTTTCAAAAATGACTATGTTAAAAAAGTAAAATTTGTTTTAGTTTCTAAGATTATTTCAGATATCCCACTAATATGGATCAATAGAGTAGCCCTTGGACCTCCATTTGTATAGGGTGTGTTATACCAGCCATTTTCCATTTTTCCATAATGATCACCAATCTTCTTAAAAAATTTTCAAAAATGACTATGTTAAAAAAGTTAAATTTGTTTTAGTTTCTAAGATTATTTCAAATATCCCACTAATGTGGATTAATAGAGTAGCCCTTGGATCTCCATTTGTATAGGGTGTGTTATACCAGCCATTTCCCATTTTTCCATAATGACCACCAATCTTCTCAAGAAATTTTCAAAAATGACTATGTTAAAAAAGTTAAATTTGTTTTAGTTTCTAAGATTATTTCAGATATCCCACTAATATGGATCAATAGAGCAGCTCTTGGACCTCCATTTGTATAGGGTTTAAAACAGCCATTTCCCATTTTTCCATAATGACCACCAATCTTCTCAAGAAATTTTCAAAAATGACTATGTCTGAAAAGTTAAATTTGTTTTAGTTTCTAAGATTATTTCAGATATCCCACTAACATGGATCAATAGAGTAGCCCTTGGACCGTTATTGACCAATAATCTTCTCAAGAAATTTTAAAAAAGTTAAATTTTTTTTAGTTTCTAAGATTATTTCAGATATCCCACTAACATGGATCAATAGAGTAGCCCTTGGACCTCTATTTGTATAGGGTGTGTTATACCAGCCATTTCCCATTTTTCCATATTGACCACCAATCTTCTCAAGAAATTTTCAAAAATGACTATGTTAAAAAAGTTAAATTTGTTTTAGTTTCTAAGATTATTTCAGATATTCCACTAATATGGATCAATAGAGTATCCCTTGGACCTCCATTTGTATAGGGTGTGTTATACCAGCCATTTCCCATTTTTCCATAATGACCAACAATCTTCTCAAGAAATTTTCAAAAATGACTATGTTAACAAAGTTAAATTTGTTTTAGCTTCTAAGATTATTTTAGATATACCACTAATATGGATCAAAAGGGTTGCCCTTGGACCACCATTTGTATAGGGTGCATTATACCAGCCATTTCATATTTTTCCATAATGACCACCAATCGTCTCAAGAAATTTTCAAAAATGACTATGTTAAAAAAGTTAAATTTGTTTTAGTTTCTAAGATTATTTCAGATATCCCACTAATATGGATGAATAGAGTAGCCCTTGGACCTCCATTTGTATAGGGTGTGTTATACCAGCCATTTCCCATTTTTCCATAATGACCACCAATCTTCTCAAGAAATTTTCAAAAATGACTATGTTAAAAAAGTAAAATTTGTTTTAGTTTCTAAGATTATTTCAGATATCCCACTAATATGGATCAATAGAGTAGCCCTTGGACCTCCATTTGTATAGGGTGTGTTATACCAGCCATTTTCCATTTTTCCATAATGATCACCAATCTTCTCAAAAAATTTTCAAAAATGACTATGTTAAAAAAGTTAAATTTGTTTTAGTTTCTAAGATTATTTCAAATATCCCACTAATGTGGATTAACAGAGTAGCCCTTGGATCTCCATTTGTATAGGGTGTGTTATACCAGCCATTTCCCATTTTTCCATAATGACCACCAATCTTCTCAAGAAATTTTCAAAAATGACTATGTTAAAAAAGTTAAATTTGTTTTAGTTTCTAAGATTATTTCAGATATCCCACTAATATGGATCAATAGAGCAGCCCTTGGACCTCCATTTGTATAGGGTTTAAAACAGCCATTTCCCATTTTTCCATAATGACCACCAATCTTCTCAAGAAATTTTCAAAAATGACTATATTAAAAAAGTTAAATTTGTTTTAGTTTCTAAGATTATTTCAGATATCCCACTAATATGGATCAATAGAGTAGCCCTTGGACCTCCATTTGTATAGGGTGTGTTATACCAGCCATTTCCCATTTTTCCATAATGACCACCAATCTTCTCAAGAAATTTTCAAAAATGACTATGTTAAAAAAGTTAAATTTGTTTTAGTTTCTAAGATTATTTCAGATATCCCACTAATATGGATCAATAGAGTAGCCCTTGGACCTCCATTTGTATAGGGTGTGTTATGCCAGCCATTTCCCATTTTTCCATCATGACCACCAATCTTCTCAAGAAATTTTCACAAAATGACTGTGTTAAAAAAGTTAAATTTGTTTTAGTTTCTAAGATTATTTCAGATATCCCACTAATATGGATCAATAGAGTAGCCCTTGGACCTCCATTGACCAATAATCTTCTTAAGAAATTTTAAAAAAGTTAAATTTTTTTTAGTTTCTAAGATTATTTCAGACATCCCACTAATATGGATCAATAGAGTAGCCCTTGGACCTCCATTTGTATAGGGTGTGTTATACCAGCCATTTCCCATTTTTCCATAATGACCACCAATCTTCTCAAGAAATTTTCAAAAATGACTATGTTAAAAAAGTTAAATTTGTTTTAGTTTCTAAGATTATTTCAGATATCCCACTAATATGGAAGAAATTTTCAAAAATGACTATGTTAAAAAAGTAAAATTTGTTTTAGTTTCTAAGATTATTTCAGATATCCCACTAATATGGATCAATAGAGTAGCCCTTGGACCTCCATTTGTATAGGGTGTGTTATACCAGCCATTTTCCATTTTTCCATAATGATCACCAATCTTCTCAAAAAATTTTCAAAAATGACTATGTTAAAAAAGTTAAATTTGTTTTAGTTTCTAAGATTATTTCAAATATCCCACTAATGTGGATTAATAGAGTAGCCCTTGGATCTCCATTTGTATAGTGTGTGTTATAGCAGCCATTTCCCATTTTTCCATAATGACCACCAATCTTCTCAAGAAATTTTCAAAAAATGAGTATGTTAAAAAAGTTAAATTTGTTTTAGTTTCTAAGATTATTTCAGATATCCCACTAATATGGATCAATAGAGTAGCCCTTGGACCTCCATTTGTATAGGGTGTGTTATACCAGCCATTTCCCATTTTTCCATAATGACCACCAATCTTCTCAAGAAATTTTCAAAAATGACTATGTTAAAAAAGTAAAATTTGTTTTAGTTTCTAAGATTATTTCAGATATCCCACTAATATGGATCAATAGAGTAGCCCTTGGACCTCCATTTGTATAGGGTGTGTTATACCAGCCATTTTCCATTTTTCCATAATGATCACCAATCTTCTTAAAAAATTTTCAAAAATGACTATGTTAAAAAAGTTAAATTTGTTTTAGTTTCTAAGATTATTTCAAATATCCCACTAATGTGGATTAATAGAGTAGCCCTTGGATCTCCATTTGTATAGGGTGTGTTATACCAGCCATTTCCCATTTTTCCATAATGACCACCAATCTTCTCAAGAAATTTTCAAAAATGACTATGTTAAAAAAGTTAAATTTGTTTTAGTTTCTAAGATTATTTCAGATATCCCACTAATATGGATCAATAGAGCAGCCCTTGGACCTCCATTTGTATAGGGTTTAAAACAGCCATTTCCCATTTTTCCATAATGACCACCAATCTTCTCAAGAAATTTTCAAAAATGACTATGTCTGAAAAGTTAAATTTGTTTTAGTTTCTAAGATTATTTCAGATATCCCACTAACATGGATCAATAGAGTAGCCCTTGGACCGTTATTGACCAATAATCTTCTCAAGAAATTTTAAAAAAGTTAAATTTTTTTTAGTTTCTAAGATTATTTCAGATATCCCACTAACATGGATCAATAGAGTAGCCCTTGGACCTCTATTTGTATAGGGTGTGTTATACCAGCCATTTCCCATTTTTCCATATTGACCACCAATCTTCTCAAGAAATTTTCAAAAATGACTATGTTAAAAAAGTTAAATTTGTTTTAGTTTCTAAGATTATTTCAGATATCCCACTAATATGGATCAATAGAGTATCCCTTGGACCTCCATTTGTATAGGGTGTGTTATACCAGCCATTTCCCATTTTTCCATAATGACCAACAATCTTCTCAAGAAATTTTCAAAAATGACTATGTTAACAAAGTTAAATTTGTTTTAGCTTCTAAGATTATTTTAGATATACCACTAATATGGATCAAAAGGGTTGCCCTTGGACCACCATTTGTATAGGGTGCATTATACCAGCCATTTCATATTTTTCCATAATGACCACCAATCGTCTCAAGAAATTTTCAAAAATGACTATGTTAAAAAAGTTAAATTTGTTTTAGTTTCTAAGATTATTTCAGATATCCCACTAATATGGATGAATAGAGTAGCCCTTGGACCTCCATTTGTATAGGGTGTGTTATACCAGCCATTTCCCATTTTTCCATAATGACCACCAATCTTCTCAAGAAATTTTCAAAAATGACTATGTTAAAAAAGTAAAATTTGTTTTAGTTTCTAAGATTATTTCAGATATCCCACTAATATGGATCAATAGAGTAGCCCTTGGACCTCCATTTGTATAGGGTGTGTTATACCAGCCATTTTCCATTTTTCCATAATGATCACCAATCTTCTCAAAAAATTTTCAAAAATGACTATGTTAAAAAAGTTAAATTTGTTTTAGTTTCTAAGATTATTTCAAATATCCCACTAATGTGGATTAACAGAGTAGCCCTTGGATCTCCATTTGTATAGGGTGTGTTATACCAGCCATTTCCCATTTTTCCATAATGACCACCAATCTTCTCAAGAAATTTTCAAAAATGACTATGTTAAAAAAGTTAAATTTGTTTTAGTTTCTAAGATTATTTCAGATATCCCACTAATATGGATCAATAGAGCAGCCCTTGGACCTCCATTTGTATAGGGTTTAAAACAGCCATTTCCCATTTTTCCATAATGACCACCAATCTTCTCAAGAAATTTTCAAAAATGACTATATTAAAAAAGTTAAATTTGTTTTAGTTTCTAAGATTATTTCAGATATCCCACTAATATGGATCAATAGAGTAGCCCTTGGACCTCCATTTGTATAGGGTGTGTTATACCAGCCATTTCCCATTTTTCCATAATGACCACCAATCTTCTCAAGAAATTTTCAAAAATGACTATGTTAAAAAAGTTAAATTTGTTTTAGTTTCTAAGATTATTTCAGATATCCCACTAATATGGATCAATAGAGTAGCCCTTGGACCTCCATTTGTATAGGGTGTGTTATGCCAGCCATTTCCCATTTTTCCATCATGACCACCAATCTTCTCAAGAAATTTTCACAAAATGACTGTGTTAAAAAAGTTAAATTTGTTTTAGTTTCTAAGATTATTTCAGATATCCCACTAATATGGATCAATAGAGTAGCCCTTGGACCTCCATTGACCAATAATCTTCTTAAGAAATTTTAAAAAAGTTAAATTTTTTTTAGTTTCTAAGATTATTTCAGACATCCCACTAATATGGATCAATAGAGTAGCCCTTGGACCTCCATTTGTATAGGGTGTGTTATACCAGCCATTTCCCATTTTTCCATAATGACCACCAATCTTCTCAAGAAATTTTCAAAAATGACTATGTTAAAAAAGTTAAATTTGTTTTAGTTTCTAAGATTATTTCAGATATCCCACTAATATGGATCAATAGAGTAGCCCTTGGACCTCCATTTGTATAGGGTGTGTTATACCAGCCATTTTCCATTTTTCCATAATGACCACAAATCTTCTCAAGAAATTTTCAAAAATGACTATGTTAAAAAAGTTAAATTTGTTTTAGTTTCTAAGATTATTTCAAATATCCCACTAATGTGGATTAATAGAGTAGCCCTTGGACCTCCATTTGTATAGGGTGTGTTATACCAGCCATTTCCCATTTTTCCATAATGACCACCAATCTTCTCAAGAAATTTTCAAAAATGACTATGTTAAAAAAATAAATTTGTTTTAGTTTCTAAGATTATTTCAGATATCCCACTAATATGCATCAATAGAGTAGCCCTTGGACCTCCATTTGTATAGGGTTTAAAACAGCCATTTCCCATTTTTCCATAATGACCACCAATCTTCTCAAGAAATTTTCAAAAATGACTATGTTTGAAAAGTTAAATTTGTTTTAGTTTCTAAGATTATTTCAGATATCCCACTAACATGGATCAATAGAGTAGCCCTTGGACCGTTATTGACCAATAATCTTCTCAAGAAATTTTAAAAAAGTTAAATTTTTTTTAGTTTCTAAGATTATTTCAGATATCCCACTAACATGGATCAATAGAGTAGCCCTTGGACCTCTATTTGTATAGGGTGTGTTATACCAGCCATTTCCCATTTTTCCATAATGACCAATAATCTTCTCAAGAAATTTTCAAAAATGACTATGTTAAAAAAGTTAAATTTGTTTTAGTTTCTAAGATTATTTCAGATATCCCACTAATATGGATCAATAGAGTATCCCTTGGACCTCCATTTGTATAGGGTGTGTTATACCAGCCATTTGCCATTTTTCCATAATGACCAACAATCTTCTCAAGAAATTTTCAAAAATGACTATGTTAACAAAGTTAAATTTGTTTTAGCTTCTAAGATTATTTCAGATATACCACTAATATGGATCAAAAGGGTTGCCCTTGGACCACCATTTGTATAGGGTGCATTATACCAGCCATTTCATATTTTTCCATAATGACCACCAATCGTCTCAAGAAATTTTCAAAAATGACTATGTTAAAAAAGTTAAATTTGTTTTAGTTTCTAAGATTATTTCAGATATCCCACTAATATGGATGAATAGAGTAGCCCTTGGACCTCCATTTGTATAGGGTGTGTTATACCAGCCATTTCCCATTTTTCCATAATGACCAACAATCGTCTCAAGAAATTTTCAAAAATGACTATGTTAAAAAAGTGAAATTTGTTTTAGTTTCTAAGATTATTTCAGATATCCCACTAATATGGATCAATAGAGTAGCCCTTGGACCTCCATTTGTATAAGGTTTAAAACAGCCATTTCCCATTTTTCCATAATGACCACCAATCTTCTCAAGAAATTTTTAAAAATGACTATGTTTAAAAAGTTAAATTTGTTTTAGTTTCTAAGATTATTTCAGATATCCCACTAATATGGATCAATAGAGTAGCCCTTGGACCTCCATTGACCAATAATCAGCTCAAGAAATTTCAAAAAAGTAAAATTTTTTTTTAGTTTCTAAGATTATTTCAGATATCCCACTAATATGGATCAATAGAGTAGCCCTTGGACCTCCATTTGTATAGGGTGTGTTATACCAGCCATTTCCCATTTTTCCATAATGACCACCAATCTTCTCAAGAAATTTTCAAAAAAAAAAGTTAAATTTGTTTTAGTTTCTAAGATTATTTCAGATATCCCACTAATATGGATCAATAGAGTAGCCCTTGGACCTCCATTTTGAATAGGGTGTGTT
This sequence comes from Gymnosoma rotundatum, assembly GCA_916610165.2. NCBI lineage: Eukaryota > Metazoa > Arthropoda > Insecta > Diptera > Tachinidae > Gymnosoma > Gymnosoma rotundatum. The sequence continues at coordinate 82,152,299 of OU744338.1, read as the reverse complement.
ATACCAGCCATTTCCCATTTTTCCATAATGACCACCAATCTTCTCAAGAAATTTTCAAAAATGACTATGTTAAAAAAGTTAAATTTGTTTTAGTTTCTAAGATTATTTCAGATATCCCGCTAATATGGATCAATGGAGTAGCCCTTGGACCTCCATTTGTATAGGGTGTGTTATACCAGCCATTTTCCATTTTTCCATAATGACCACAAATCTTCTCAAGAAATTTTCAAAAAATGACTATGTTAAAAAAGTTTAATTTGTTTTAGTTCCTGAGATTATTTCAGATATTGTTGGATATGTTATAACATAAGTCATAAACATTCATACGTATAAACTTTACGGTTACTTTTTGAAGTCTGGAAACCTTATTGTTACAATAAGTATTTATATTACTTTTATTTTACAACTGTTAGAATAACCTATTTTTATTTCCTTTTTTTTCAACAAATAAATGAATTCTTGAAGTTGCAAAAACGTGATTCTTGGCCATTTCTTATTTCAATAGGTTATGGGCCTATAAAATCAAAGAATTTTTAAAGAAATTTAAAGTGAATAAAGTAACGCAAACAACTAAGGAAAACGTATTTAATTACCGAACTTAAAAGAAAATTTTGTTTGTGTTTAAACTCAAGAAAATGGCGGATGCTAAACCAAAATTTGCAAAACTTAACAATGAAAATTATGCAAATTGGAAGTTGAAAATGGAGCTATTATTGCGAAAGCAAAATCTTTGGAAAAACGTCATAGAAGGATGTTTACCACAGCCCAAAATAGAAAGTGGAGTACGTGGATGGCTCTAAAAGATTATCACGAGAGAAATACTCTAGCTAATAAAGTTTTTCTGATGAGTTCAATTTGCAGTTTAAAGTTGGAAGAAGGTGGTAATGCTATAAATCATATTAACTCAATGAATGATTTGTTCACTAAACTACGTGATGTTGGAGAAGAAGCTTTGTCCGATAAATGGAGTGCAGCCATGCTTCTCAGCAGCTTACCGGGGGGCTATGATACACTTATATCTCCACTAGAGTCCAGAAAAGAAGACGAAATCACATTTGCTTTAGTTTAACAGAGGGTAATTGCTGAATATGAAAGACGTTTGCATATCAGTGGAAATAGTGGACCTCCATTTGTATAGGGTGTGTTATACCAGCCATTTGCCATTTTTCCATAATGACCAACAATCTTCTCAAGAAATTTTCAAAAATGACTATGTTAACAAAGTTAAATTTGTTTTAGCTTCTAAGATTATTTCAGATATACCACTAATATGGATCAAAAGGGTTGCCCTTGGACCACCATTTGTATAGGGTGCATTATACCAGCCATTTCATATTTTTCCATAATGACCACCAATCGTCTCAAGAAATTTTCAAAAATGACTATGTTAAAAAAGTTAAATTTGTTTTAGTTTCTAAGATTATTTCAGATATCCCACTAATATGGATGAATAGAGTAGCCCTTGGACCTCCATTTGTATAGGGTGTGTTATACCAGCCATTTCCCATTTTTCCATAATGACCAACAATCGTCTCAAGAAATTTTCAAAAATGACTATGTTAAAAAAGTGAAATTTGTTTTAGTTTCTAAGATTATTTCAGATATCCCACTAATATGGATCAATAGAGTAGCCCTTGGACCTCCATTTGTATAAGGTTTAAAACAGCCATTTCCCATTTTTCCATAATGACCACCAATCTTCTCAAGAAATTTTTAAAAATGACTATGTTTAAAAAGTTAAATTTGTTTTAGTTTCTAAGATTATTTCAGATATCCCACTAATATGGATCAATAGAGTAGCCCTTGGACCTCCATTGACCAATAATCAGCTCAAGAAATTTCAAAAAAGTAAAATTTTTTTTTAGTTTCTAAGATTATTTCAGATATCCCACTAATATGGATCAATAGAGTAGCCCTTGGACCTCCATTTGTATAGGGTGTGTTATACCAGCCATTTCCCATTTTTCCATAATGACCACCAATCTTCTCAAGAAATTTTCAAAAAAAAAAGTTAAATTTGTTTTAGTTTCTAAGATTATTTCAGATATCCCACTAATATGGATCAATAGAGTAGCCCTTGGACCTCCATTTTGAATAGGGTGTGTTATACCAGCCATTTCCCATTTTTCCATAATGACCACCAATCTTCTCAAGAAATTTTCAAAAATGACTATGTTAAAAAAGTTAAATTTGTTTTAGTTTCTAAGATTATTTCAGATATCCCGCTAATATGGATCAATGGAGTAGCCCTTGGACCTCCATTTGTATAGGGTGTGTTATACCAGCCATTTTCCATTTTTCCATAATGACCACAAATCTTCTCAAGAAATTTTCAAAAAATGACTATGTTAAAAAAGTTTAATTTGTTTTAGTTCCTGAGATTATTTCAGATATTGTTGGATATGTTATAACATAAGTCATAAACATTCATACGTATAAACTTTACGGTTACTTTTTGAAGTCTGGAAACCTTATTGTTACAATAAGTATTTATATTACTTTTATTTTACAACTGTTAGAATAACCTATTTTTATTTCCTTTTTTTTCAACAAATAAATGAATTCTTGAAGTTGCAAAAACGTGATTCTTGGCCATTTCTTATTTCAATAGGTTATGGGCCTATAAAATCAAAGAATTTTTAAAGAAATTTAAAGTGAATAAAGTAACGCAAACAACTAAGGAAAACGTATTTAATTACCGAACTTAAAAGAAAATTTTGTTTGTGTTTAAACTCAAGAAAATGGCGGATGCTAAACCAAAATTTGCAAAACTTAACAATGAAAATTATGCAAATTGGAAGTTGAAAATGGAGCTATTATTGCGAAAGCAAAATCTTTGGAAAAACGTCATAGAAGGATGTTTACCACAGCCCAAAATAGAAAGTGGAGTACGTGGATGGCTCTAAAAGATTATCACGAGAGAAATACTCTAGCTAATAAAGTTTTTCTGATGAGTTCAATTTGCAGTTTAAAGTTGGAAGAAGGTGGTAATGCTATAAATCATATTAACTCAATGAATGATTTGTTCACTAAACTACGTGATGTTGGAGAAGAAGCTTTGTCCGATAAATGGAGTGCAGCCATGCTTCTCAGCAGCTTACCGGGGGGCTATGATACACTTATATCTCCACTAGAGTCCAGAAAAGAAGACGAAATCACATTTGCTTTAGTTTAACAGAGGGTAATTGCTGAATATGAAAGACGTTTGCATATCAGTGGAAATAGTGTAAACGATACTGTTTTGAAAGCTGTCGTTAAATCTGTATGAACGTGCTATTTTTGTAAGAAGCCCGGACACCAAAAGAAAAACTGTACTAAGTATAAAGATTGGAAGGCTAAACAGGTATCTGGAAATTCTACTAACAAAATTAATTCTGTTGAAGAAACCTCAAGCTCAAGAGATTTCCTTTTTAAATTTGGCAATAACAAAAATTGTAATTGGTTGGTTGATTCAGGAGCAACAAGACATGCCGTAAATGATCAAAAATTTTTCACGAAATTAGATGATTCTTATAAAAGTTCAATAGAGCTAGCAAATGCTGAAACCATCCCTATAAAAGGTATTGCATCAGGTGAATTTTCGTTTTGTAATGTCAGTGGTAAGAAAAATAAATATCTTGCTAAAGAAGTTCTGTACGCGCCACGTTTAGTTGGTAACATTCTTTCGGTAAGGTAAGGCAGCTAACAAAATCAGGTTTTAATGTAACTTTTAATAAAACTAATTGCTTCATAAATATTAACGAAAATAATGTTGGTGTAGCTGATATCGCAACTGATATGTATATGTTACGTGAATCTAAATTAAATAAAGTAAATGCTGTTTTTGAACATAATGAAAATTGCATTCATCAATGGCACTATAAATTGGGACATCGAGATCCAGATGCTATTCGTAAAATGGTCTCCGAAAACCTGGCTGAAGATTTAAAGATCGTTGATTGTGGCATTAAGGAAATTTGTGAAACGTGTGCTAAAGGAAAAATGTCTCGAATTCCATTCCCGAAAATTTAAGTAAGTCAACTGCTCCATTGGATTTAATACACACAGACGTATGTGGCCCAATGTCAACAATAACGCCATCTGGTAAAAGGTATGTGGTAACATTTATAGACTATTATTCAAATTTTACTATTATACAACTAGTAGCACAAAAATCTGAAATAGAACAATCTATTAAAAATTTTGTAACACTTTTGGCCGTACCCCAAAAATAATTTGTTCTGATAGAGGGGGGAGTATACAGGAAAGAGTCTTAATGAATATTTAAAGTCAAAAGGAATCCAATTACAACTGACAGCTCCCTATTCCCCCCAACAAGACGGTAAAGCTGAAAGAAAAAACAGAACGCTTTTAGAAATGGCAAGGTGTTTACTTATTGATTCTAATTTGCCAAAAACATTTTGGGGAGAAGCGGTTTCGACAGCCAATTATATTCAGAACCATCTAATTACCAGATCAACGAATTCAACTCCATATGAAAAATGGTATGGTACTAAAGCTAGTTTAAAAAAGTTCCATATTTTTGGTTCGAAATGTTTTGTACACATCCCATCAGCAATGAGACGCAAATTAGATGATAAATCACAAGAAATGATTTTTTTAGGTTAGGACAACAATTCAAAAGCTTTTCGTTGCTATAACCCAGACAGCAAGAGAGTGGTAATCTCCCGTGACGTTCGTTTTACGGATATAGTTCCCATTAAAGCTCAACAAGATGGTTATATTGAAATCTATAAGAGAGAAGACAGTCGAAAGGAGACATTATTGATTGAGAAGGAGAGTTCAGAACCTGTAAAAAGTGAAGATATTGCAATCAATAATTCTGGTGACGTTGATAGAAAAGAAAATTCTGGTGAAGGGGATATTCAGAGCGTCAGCAAACAAAAGCTCAATATTGATAACGAAAATTTTGCACCATCAACACCAGCAGTACGTGTTTCGGAAAGATCAAATAAAGGTAAACCCGCTAGAAAACTAATTGATGAAATAAGGTCAACTCAAGAAATAAAAGAACCTAAAACATACCAAGAAGCTCTTGATAGCGACGAAAAAGTCTAATGGTTAGCCGCAATGCAAGATGCGTTGCCTGAAAATAGGTCGGCTATCGGAAGCAAATAGGTATATAAAGTGAAAAGGAATGCTGATGGTGAAGTCAGTCGCTTTAAAGCTCGACTTGTTGCTCAGGGATTTTCTCAAAAATTTGGAATCGATTACGATGAAATCTTCGCCCCCGTGGTTTCCCATACAACATTTCGAATTTTATTGTCAGTTGCTGGTAAAGAGAATATGATCGTTATTCACATAGATGCAAAAACAGCGTTTTTAAACGGAAATTTGACTGAGACCGTCTATATGAAATAGCCACAAGGCTTTCAAGACCAAAACGAAAAATTGGTGTGTTTATTGAAAAAGAGCATCTATGGATTAAAACAGGCGGCAAGATCATGGTATAATGTTCTTCATGAAGTTCTTTTAAAGGCGAAATTTAAACAGAGTATCAACGACCCTTGTCTTTACACTGGTAATATTTATGGAACTATATGTTACGTCATTGTTTATGTTGACGATTTAATGAAATGGAAAATTTAGGCGAAATTAAACATTACTTAGGAATTGAAGTGTCAAAAGATCTAAAAGGTAACTTTAGACTTTGCCAATCAAATTACATAAATAAAACCGTAAAAGAATTTCAATTGCAAGAAGCAAAGATCGTCAAAACTCTAATGGAAGTAAGTTATGGTAAATAACAAAGTTCAACATATCTTGAAAACAATAACAAATATCGCAAATTAATTGGACACCTTTTATACATTTCTATTAACACCAGACCTGATATTTCAGCACCAGTAAACATTCTGGCTCAAAAGGTTGCAAAACCAACAAATGAAGACTGGATTCAGTGTAAACGTGTTTTAAAATATCTCAAATCAACCGCAGATCTTAAATTGCACCTCAGTAATGAAGATCAAGAAGAGAAGCTATGCAGATGCGAACTGGGCAGAGAAGGGAAAGGAAATCAAATAGTGGACGAATATTTTTCTATAATGGAGGTACTGTATCCTGGTCTTGCCAAAAACAATCAATTGTAGCGTCATCAACCTGTGAAGCGGAATATATATCTCTGTCGGAAGCTGCTAAGGAAGTCAAATGGTTAAGACAAATTTTACAAGATATGCATTTGCCTGTAAATGAGCCAACAATCGTTTTTAATGATAATCAAAGTACCATACGTCTTCTCCACGATGATAAATTCTCCTTCAGAACTAAGCATATGGATACCAAATATAAGATGACAAAGGATCTAGTGAAGAAACGAATTGTAATGTGTATTTACTGCCCCACGGAGCAAATGATAGCTGATCTTTTAACAAAACCATTAGCAATAAATAAACATGAATATTTTCGCGATAAATGCAACTTGAAGTGAATGAGGAGGAGTGTTGGATATGTTATAACATAAGCCATAAACATTCACTTTTATAAACTTTACGGTTACTTTTTGAAGTCTGGAAACCTTATTGTAACAATAAGTATTTATATTACTTTTATTTTACAACTGTTAGAATAACCTTTTTTTTATTTCCTTTTTTTTTCAACAAATAAATGAATTCTTGAATTTGCAAAAACGTGATTCTTGGCCATTTCTTATTTCAATAGATATCCCACTAATATGGATCAATAGAGTAGCCCTTGGACCTCCATTTGTATAGGGTGTGTTATACCAGCCATTTCCCATTTTTCCATAATGACCACCAATCTTCTCAAGAAATTTTCAAAAATGACTATGTTAAAAAAGTTAAATTTGTTTTAGTTTCTAAGATTATTTCAGATATCCCACTACTATTATTACTGCTTAAAGATTTTTTGTATTCTATAACAAATGTGACGACGATATTGTATTGACGTGACTATGTTTTATGTCGACGCCTTTTTGCATAACGACTGGAAGTGATTTAAACCAAATATAAGGTTGAAAAAGTAAAAAAGTGAAGGTTACAAATGCAAATCAATTTGAAAAATTTTCGCAGAGGAACAGTTTCATGCAATTTTAATGAAAAATGGGAAGAAATTGGAAAAACTCAAAATTCTCTTGGTCCGCCTAGAAGATTAGCAAATGGATGGCAAAAGGTAACAAAATAAAGGATTAAATAGGGATTTATAAAAAAGTTTGTAAAAATTACTTTTAGGGTATGCCGAAATTCAAAATTCAAAGTGAAAAAAGATGCTTGCTAATTAAGCTGCATGTAAAGCCACTGGTGGCGGAATGTTTAAAAAATGTTCACTCAGTCAGCTGTGGCAAACCTTCTTAACTTCCAGAAGCATTTGAAATCTGAAGGAGCAGTTCATATGGTTGACATGGGAAATGATTTTAATGTCATGGAACTTGCTGAAGTCGAATTTATCATTGAAGGCACTTTTAGGGGCAGGCACCTACTTGCGATACGGCAATTCGGTTTTTTGTTTTTTTAGAGCTTCCTTCATCGATTAAATCAAAATTTTCTTCACTTATAGAAAACATTTAACCATAAAAGTATCAAACACAAATAAAATTTAACAAAAAACTTAGGGATGTGAATTTTCATTTCACAAAAGTCGATAAACCGTCGACGTCGTCAGAGGTATGTTATAGCATGCAAAATTTTTATTGAATTGACGCCGACATTGATACGAAGTGATATTGATACTAAAACGATGACGACGACTACAACTGAAACAAGAGTTATTGTGTTTTAAAACGGATAAGAATAATCAAAAAGGAATAAGATAAAATGCCAAAAGTTAAAGAGTAACCAGACCTTCTCATTCTAAATTTTCTGATATATTTAATCTGGATCTTAAGTTCTTTATTCTGTGTGAAGGAAGTGGCTTTGTAAGCAAATCTGCTTGCATATCATCGGTTGGACAATACTCGCATCGTATTATACCCTTCTTGACGTAATCCTTGACAAAATGATACTTGATGTCAATGTGCTTTATTCTATTGTTCCTTTTAAATTTCTCAGCGGTTTAAATAAAACTTTGGTTGTTGTCTTTTATGATAATAGGACCAGCAATGTCTTCTCCGTAATGCCATAATGCTTCTTTTGTAGTCTTAGCAAGTGCAACAAATTCTGCCTCAGTAGAAGATAATGCGACACACGTTTGCTTTCGGCAATCCTACGAGACGATAGCACCATAAATCTTGAACAAGTATCCACTGTTAGATTTTCTATTTGAATGATCTTCGCCCCAAATAGCGTCTGAAAACCCGGATAGAATTTCGTCGTCACCTGGAGTTATATGCATTTTCATATTGACGGTTCCCTTCAGGTATCTTGCCACTCTTTTAAGTTCGCCCCAATCTTCTTCATTTGGATTACTAGGTTTTTTAATTAATATATTAACTGCCGCTGTGATATCTGGTTTCGAATTTAGCGATATGTAAAGCAAGCTTCCAATAAGTTTTCAGCAAAAAACCTGGCATGAGACTTTTATAATCAATTACTGAGAATCGATTACATTAATTATTGTAGGAAATAATGAGTACCATTAGTACGGTAGTCTCTTTTAACATAAAGAACTAGTTCCAATTATACTTCCTTTTTTGGAAACTAATGTAATTGTTATGTATTTGTTTTGCAAAAGAACCAGGAACGTTTGTGATATTTGGTTTTTGTAAAGAATTTATTTAATTCATTTAATTTGTCTTTTAATTTACAATTCAATTGATTTTTGTTAATGAGAGATTTAATTGTGTGGTTAGATGCTGTACGGATGGCACACGAACAGATGGTGAAAAGAAAAATGAATGAAGAACAGACAATTGTCGGTATTACAAGGCTGCCATATTGGTTGGTTTTGTATATATATATCAGTAATGTGTTTTGTAAGCGAGTAACAAAATATGGCAATCAAAAAAGTAAGTCATTATATGGCTAGTACTTTTTAAGGTAATGTCTAATTTTTTGCTGGGTTTCTGATAGTTTTTATTATTGGTCAGTGGGCTTTGTTCTTCGCCTGATTTTCTATAGGAAACATCCAATGGAACTGAAGATAGTCTTGAGTTTTGAAGTCCAGCTTCCTTTAATACCTTTTCAATATATTGTGATTGTGAAATTGAAAGATCTTGTTGAGAACACTCTGCTTGAAAATCAAGATAAAACTTTATATGTCCTAAATCATGAATCTTAAAAACACGTTCAAAAATATTTTTAGCCTTCTGTATCAAAGATTCGTCTCTTGAAGCGATAAGTATATCGTCGACGTAAATGAGAACAATAGTTGATTCTTCCCCTTCTGTGTGTTTATAAAAACACGGATCAAGTTTACTTTGACGAAATTCAGATTTTAGTAAAACCTCGTGAATAGCTAGATTCCATTTTAGCCCATAGACAGATTGCTTTAGAAGACACACCATATCTTTATAACCTAAGTTGCTGTAGAGAAAGGCAGTTTTGCAATTAATGTGATGTATTCTTAAATTTAATTTTCCACCAATATCAAAAAGTGTTTTCAGGGTTGTATGTGAGACCACTGATGCAAAAACCTCAGCATATTCGAGGCCATATTTTTGTGCGAAACCTCGTGCCACTAGCCCGACTTTATATCTCCCAATATTGTCATAAAGTTTTTTTTATAAACCCATTTACAGCTGATAACATTTTTTCCTTCTGGTCTTTAACTAATATCCACGTTTCATTGTTTTTCATTGCTTAAAATTCTCGTTCCATAGCCTTGTGCCAATCATCTTTTTCTTCGCTTTGCATTGCTTCCTCATATGTCGTCGGTATATAATCTTAAGTGCACTTAAAAATTTAGCTGGTAATTTTCCTTTTGTTTTACCACCAGTATCATCATCAAAAGAATCAAACAAATCATCAGACTTATCACGTCTATTTTCTTCCAACTCACCAGTTTCTTTAAATAAAATTTCGAGTTCCTTAGAACATCTATTATTGATTTCTGTTGTTAAGTAGAGTGAAACGCGTGTGCACTTGTTGAGTGTTACAAAAGAACTAAACTAAAATTTATTTAATTCTCTTAACTTACTGTTACAAACTACTTAAATAAACTTCTGTGTATAATATTGACAGATATGGTGTAAATGGTTATTCAGATATGATGTAAATGGTTATTCGATTCTCAACACCTTCCCTGAATAAACCTTTACTTCAAATACATAATAATGATAATAATAATAATAAAACAATTAATTCACAGAAAAAATAAACTTTTTAAATGCAAACTTATTCAAATAAATACTTTAATCCAGGCCAAACTGTTGAATAAAATTCTTAAATTTATCAGCTGGAACACCTTTTGTAAATATGTCAGCTATCATTTTCGTGGTTTCCAAATATTCAAGTTCAATTTCACCACTATCCAATTTCTCCCGAATAAATTTTATTCTTATGTCGACGTGTTTGGTTCTAGATGAATATGAATTGTTTCGTGCAATTAGAATACCGCTTTTGTTGTCACAATATAATTTTATTGATGCAGGAGGGTTTTTAAGAAGTTCTCGTTCCAATCTATGAAGCCACACAGATTCCTGAATCGCAGACACTATTTACATAAATTCAGCTTCTGTTGAAGAAAGTGCCACAGTGCGTTGTCTTCTTGAGCCCCAAGATACTGCTGCGCCTTGCATAGTAAAAATATACCCAGTTGTAGACCGCCTGTCATCAATGTTACCTGCCCAATCAGCATCGCAATAACCAATAAGCCCATCAGCCATGCTTCTGTAGACAAGACCTTTATTAATCGTACCCTTTAGATATCGCATAACTCTTTTAACAGCCAACCAATGAGCCTTCCCTGGATTTGTGCTAAACCTGCTGAGAATATTCACAATATAACAAATGTCAGGCCTTGTGTTCTGAGCAGCGTAAAGTAGACAACCGATTGCTTCCATATATGGAACATTTTTCATATCCTCTTTATCTTTTTCAGATACCGGGCACATCTCGAGGGAGAGTTTTTGATTTATGTCCACTGGTGAACAAGCTGGATTACATTCATCCATTGAAAATCTCTTTAGCACATCCTGAATGTATTTTGATTGATCTATTTTTATTGCTCCATTAAATTTTTGTATACGCATTCCCAAGACTGAAGATGCTTCTCCCAAATCTTTCATACGAAAGTGTTTTGAAAGCTCGTCTTTAAGCTTATTTGTGGTCCGAATGTTATTAGAAAATATTAAAACATCATCGACATAAATGGCCACATATATAATGTCATCTTTGTCAATGCTAAAATATACGCATTGATCAGTTTCTTTAGCAAACAAACACGGTTACTTCCATCACTGTAACCTTTTGGTTGGTCCATATAGATTTCTTCTTCGAGATCTCCATTCAGAAATGCTGTTTCTGTGTCAAGCTGGTGTACATGTAGATTAAATTTAACGGCTAACGCAAGTAGAAATCTTACAGATGAGAGACGAACTACCGGAGCAAAAGTTTCATTATAATCAATGCCTTTTTGTTGTCTAAAGCCTTGTACAACAAGTCTGGCTTTCTGCCGAATTTTATTACCACTGGCATCGTATTTCGTTTTGAACACCCATTTGCTTTTTATTGTTTTCTTATTATCCGGTAATTTTACTAGTGTCCATGTGTTATTTAAGGCTAAAGATTTCATTTCTTCGTCCATTGCTATACGCCATTGTGTTGCGTCTTCTGAGTTTAACGCTTCATCAACTGAAACAGGATCCTTTGATAAAAAACTAGTTGCGCAAAAATTTATTTCACGTCCACATTTTGCAGCTAGACGCTCAGACCGTCGTAATTTAACATTTTCTTTCGAAAGGTCGTCATCGCTATGCTTTTCAACTGCATCTTCAAAACTTAAGCTGTCTTCGGATTTGCAATCATATTCTACTTGAAGACTATCAGTTGAAACATTCTTGATGTCATCAGTTGTTGTTTCTTCTTTGATATTAGACGGCCCTTCACTAACGCCTCCAGATGGAAATTCATTCAATAATCGCGCCTTTGAATTTACATCACTTCCAGGGACTTCGACTATAAGATTTGGAACACTGTTAGCAGAATTTATACTATTACTACGTACCTGAACCTCCATAAAAACAACATCACGGCTGACTATTATTTTCTTTGTTGCTGGATTATAAAGTCGATAAGCTTTGCTTTCTATACTATATCCATTCTATTCTTAGAACGCTTCACCTTTGGAATGTGTACAAACGCCTTGCATCCAAAAACACGAATATGGTTAAGGTTTGGTTTCTTACCCGACCATATTTCTTCCGGGCAAATAGTGTTGTTTCTACATGGTATTCTATTCAACAAGTAAGCCGCTGTCACAGCTGCTTCAGCCCAAAATTGTTCATCGAGACCGGAGTCAATTAGCATACATCTTACCCTGTCCACTATTGTTCGGTTGAGACGCTCGGATACGCCATTCTGCTCTGGTGTATATGGAGCTGTTTTTTGATGTATAATTCCACTTTGAGCTAAAAATTTCTGGAACTGACTGTTTTTATACTCAGTGCCGTTGTCTGAACGAAAAATCTTTATTTTCTTGGAACACTGATTTTCAGCCGTTGTTTTAAAATTTTTGAATTCCTCGAATACGTCGGCTTTGCTTGCTATGGGTGATAAAAATACCTTTCGAGAGTAGTCATCCACAAAAATTACAATGAACCTCGCACCGGAAAAAGATTTTGTCTTAAAGGGTCCCATTACATCTGAATGAACTATTTCTAGAAGATCCTTTGCACGATGACCAAATTCTTTAAACGAATTTCTTACTTGCTTTCCTTGAATACAAATTTCACATTGAGTAGGTTTGAGATGAAAACTTAAATCGTGTTCAATTTTAATCTTCTTTAAATTTTCATTGCAAATATGGCCAAAGCGTCTGTGCCATAACTGCGCATCATTTTTTACAATCAAAGCTTTCTGGTTTGAGTTCTGAGAAACGCAATCCAATCTGTATAAATTGTTATGCAAGCTTGCTGTTGCTATCAGTGCATTATTACTGTCCAAAATTTTACAGCTATTCTGCTCAAAAATTACTTTTTTTCCGTTTGCCGTTAATTGCCTGACTGACAACAAATTTGTGCACAGCTGCGGCACGTATTCAACATTTCTGATAACGGTTTCTGTTTTTTCGTCAATTAATAACTGTACACTAGCATCACCAACACACTCAACTGTTAATTTGTTGTTGTTCGCCACAATTACTTCTTTTCCCTTTCTAGCTTTAATGTTGTGAAGTATTGTTTTCGAGTTCGACATGTGTGTTGTTGCGCCTGAATCAACATACCACTCATCTGCGCAGACGTCACTTGACGTAAACAGTGAAGCTAGCAGAATTTTCTCGTTAGGGTTTCTTGCTTGTTGCTTTAAACCGTTACTTTTGGTTGATTTTTTATTTTGTACATTTGGACAATTCCTTATGAAATGGCCTTCTTTCTTACAACCATGACACTTAAATTTTTTTTGCCTATAATGCTGTTTGTTGGAAACAAATGCATTTTCCTCTTTCTTTACAGGGTTATCAAATTTAGCGTCCTGCAATAGTAAATTCTTTACCATGTCCACACTCAACTTTGTTTTTGAATTCTCTACAGCTAGGACAAGTGAACGGAATTCCTCCGGCAGTCCGGCCAACATCAAGGATGCCACTAATTCATCTTCAATATTCAAACCGGTGTTCTTGACTTTGATAGAAGTCATCACCATTTTGTTGATATACTCTTCCATTGAGTCAAAATCAACCAACTTTAGTTGCACCAACTGTTTCAATAAGTCAACCTTTCGTGTTAAGCCCTTGTCTTCAAATGCACTCATCAACGCTTCCCAAGCTTGCTTTGCCGTTACCGAAGTCGCTATATGTGCAAAGTTATTGGGCTCCACCATTAGGGTTAACTCTGCTAAAGCGCGTTCATTAGTGTCCTTCTCAACTTCACTTGAATTTTCTTTTAATCCAACTTGAACAATTTTCCAACAATTTTTTAAAACTAAATACGATTGTGCATGGCGCTTCCAAATATCAAAATTTTCGCGACCACGCAATTTTTCAAATGGAAATGTTAAATTCGTTGCCATTTTACAATCGTTTTTCACTTTATGATTATAACAAAATTATAAATTGCTCGTTTCGAAGAAAATTCTTTAGTTTTTAATTTAACTGTGAACAAAGGCCCATAACCTGTTGTTAAGTAGAGTGAAACGCGTGTGCACTTGTTGAGTGTTACAAAAGAACTAAACTAAAATTTATTTAATTCTCTTAACTTACTGTTACAAACTACTTAAATAAACTTCTGTGTATAATATTGACAGATATGGTGTAAATGGTTATTCAGATATGATGTAAATGGTTATTCGATTCTCAACAATTTCCTTAAATCCTTCGATATTTCCAGTAAACTTTACATCTCGAGAAATTTGAATTTGACGGTTTTCATCAACCATTCGATAAGCGTTAGATTGTTTATCATAACCAACAAAAATCATTTTAATTGATATTTCATTTAATTTGTTTCGTTTTATTTTTGGAACGTGAACGAATCCGGTTTCACCAAAAATTCTCCGAACAGTGAAATTGTTGTTGCTGGTGATTTTAATGTTCATAAATTGTCTTGGATTTGCCATTCGAACCGTGCAACTCTAAAGGGCCAATATGTTGAGCTATTCGCCACGCACAACCACCTCGTGCCATTAATTAATGAGCCAACAAATATTTCGTGTGTTGAAGGGCAACAACACAATACTCTCGACCTCTTTCTTACCTCACACCCTGATAAGTATGAAGTAAGCATTCTTGCGCCTCTCGGTAACTCGGATCACTGCACAATATCCGCCTCCTTTTCGGTCGCTGAACTTCACAACGTTTCAAAAATGGCCACGAAACGTTTAAAATATGTATACGAAAAGGCTCGTTGGGCTGAGCTTAACGATTTTTTTCGGCATTTTAATTGGAAACTTTGTTTCCTGGACAACAGTGTCGATGCCATGGCGGAAATGGTTGTGAACATTTTTTGCTTGAAATGAAAATCCCCATTCCATCTAAGCAAATCCGCATTAAGCCAAGAAAGAATTGTTGGTTTAATCAGACGTGCAAAAATGCTGTCAGATCTAGAGAGGAAGCATTTAGTACATGGCGGTGTAACAAAAATGCAGGTACTGATTCGTTACGCAAAAAGGCGAGATCTTCGTGCGCCAAAGTACTTAGGCGCGAAGAAACTCTATACGAGCAGCGCCTTCGTGCTAAAGTCCCCTGGTCCGGATGGAATTCCAGCACTGGTCTTGAAGCATGGAGCCTTGCGAATAAGGTTCAATTTAACTCTCATAAAACCCAGTGCTGTATGCTTTCGCACAGGCGTACGGCTGAGTATGCTACCTCATCTGTAATTATTGGTGATATTGTTAAAAATATACTTTGTTTTTCCACTTGTTCATGCCTAAACAAATATTACATTTTACTTTTAGTATGTTTTGAAATTGTATTCTCTACATTTTTCCTTGGTAGAAAAAAAATATTTTATTATTCAGTTCGTTTGTCGTATAATTTCATTATCAAATAAAACACAGTTTTAATAGGTTATTGGCCTTCTATAGTTAAAATTTGTATAAGATTCGCGTGTGAAATAAAGATTAAAAGTTCTTTTGCCTGAATACCCACTGTGTAGCAAGTCGTGGCCACTGATTTTGTTTTTCTAAATCTTGAAAGATTTTGATTTTGTGCGGAATGGCTGACATTAAATTGCTAATTACAAAACTTAATCGAAAAATTATGAAATATGGAAATATCGTATTAATTACTGCTGAAGGAAAAGGCATGGGAAGTTATTGAAAAATAAATCCCTGAAAATCCTAATGAAAATTGGAAGGATCGAGATAAAGAAGCAACTATATTAATTGGTTTGGCTGTTGATGAAACAGAAGTGTTCCGCATTTCTAACTGTAAATATGCTAAAGATGCCTGAAATATTCTTAAAGCATATCATGAAAAGTCAACACTTAGCGACAAAGTTAAATTAATGAGAACAATTTGTGAATTGAAATTACACCCAGGAGAGGATATGGACAAACATATTACGCAAATGAAGTTATTGTTTTGCAAATTGCAATCACTTGGTGAACAAATTTCTGAGTCTTGGATAATTTCTATACTACTTAGTAGTCTACCTACCATATACGATACTCTAATAACAGCATTAGAAGTCAGAGATGAGAAGGATCTCACTATGACTGTTGTCGAAAATAAACTGCTGGAAGAATTTGAAAAGCACAAGAGAAGAAATTCTGTTGAAGACACAATATTAAAAACTACAAATAAATTTAAAAAGAATAATATCAAACCTATTGTGTGCCACTATTGCCGTGGAGTAGGTCATATACTTAAAGATTGCTGGAAATTTAAAAATGAGAAGCATCAAAAGGCTAAAGTTGCTAAAGACGAAGGAAATAATTTGTGTTTTGTTCTTAATGGTGAAAATGATATTTGGTTAGTGGACTCTGGTGCCACTTGTCATATTTGTAGCAACGAAAATGAGTTTGTAAATCTAGAAAAGTCATGGCACGAAGAAGTAACTGTTGCAAATGGTGATGGAGTTTATTCAAATGGAAAAGGCGACTGCAGGTTAAAAACGCTGAATCAACAAGGTGATGAAGAAATTATAACCGTCGAAGATGTTCTATATATCCCATCGTTTAAAGGAAACTTACTGTCAGTAAAGAAGTTATCAGCAAAAAGTTTCAAGTTTTTATTTTTGGGAACAATATGTAAAATTCTTGATATAAATAATATTGAAGTCGGTTTTGCTGAGTGTGTCAACAGTTTATATCAACTAAAAACTAAAGAGCATGACGAAGCTAACAAAGTTGTATGTAATCTCATTAAATGTCAACATTATTACCACAAGCTTTTTGGGCACAGAGACATTAACGCTACAAAAGGAATGCAATCTGGTAAGCTAAATAAGGATTTTACAATTATAGACTGTGGCGTTCGAACTACTTGCGACGTTTGTGCTAAATGCAAACTTACAAAGAATCCGTTTCCAAAGAAATCGTTACATAAATCTAAAGCAGTTCTTGAGCTTGTTCATTCGGATGTATGTGGACCCATGCAAAACATAACTCCAGGAAAGAAAAGGTATTTTTTAACGTTCATTGATGATTACAGCCGATATACTGTTATTTATTTGCTATGCGAAAAGTCAGAGGTTTTCGAAAAAACCAGACATTATATAGAAATAGTAAAAAACAAGCTTGGAAAGGTCCCCATGTGTATTAGATCAGATAATGGAACGTAATATAAATCGAAAAAGATGGTTGAATTTCTAAAATGTTATGGTATTATGACTCAGTTTAGCGTTCCTTATTGTCCTCAACAGAATGGAGTAGCTGAAAGAAAGAATCGCTATCTAGTTAAAATGGCTCGATGTTTGTTGGAAGAAGCCAATTTACCGAAAATTTATTTATTTATTTATTTTTATTCATATATACCATCAATACAAGTAAGCCCTCATGGCCAATTAATTATGTATTGTAACTTACTAAACTATGTACAGAGTAATTCAGACATAAATGTATATATATACATACATATTGAAGTAATATATCTAATAACTATCGGCTCCCCAGCCATACAGACGCTGCAAGCGAAAATACAAGATGCAAAACAACCTACACAAAAGGCAGCCCATAACCAGCAAGTAATCAGAAACTGCGTTTAAAAGTTTAATGATTGCTTAAGTAATTCAGGAGACGTACTTTGAATGTTGTAAAACAATAAGAGAATAGTTTAAGATCGCCCGGTAGATAATTCCAAATGCGAGCGACCCGGACCACAAATGAGCGATAAAAAATAGATAGTTGGCCGCGAGGAATTTCTATCTGTCTATTGCGCGACGAGCTTGTGAACGTGAAACTGTTTGCTAGACAGCTCGGTTGTCCCGTTTTAATAATTTTGTAAAATTGAAGTAACACACGTAGATTTAAATACATTCTGAAATCACAGCCTGAAATAGTCGGAACTAGTTCTGTGACATAATCGTCTTCAGAAATCTTCACATTATAAATATAGCGTACAATTTTCCTAACAATCTTGTCAAGTCTATCTAGATTATAAGAAAATGTACCAGAAAAAACCACAAGGCAATAATTCAGCTGGGACATTACAAGGGACAATGCTAAAAGCTTTCTTATATGCATTGGTGTATATGATTTCAAAGAATATAACTTTCTTAGGGTAAAGCAGGTTTTTTTAGCAAGATTATTAATATGATCATCATATTTCAGGTGCTCATCAATGACTACACCCAAACACTTTATCGATTTGACAAATTCGATTCGTTGATTATTAATAAAAATTTCAGGAAAGTTCACGTATTCGCTTGGCAGGTGAAGAATCATAGCTTTAGTTTTATTCGGATTTATTTCCAAACGGTTCTGGTTCATCCAATTTGACAACGAGTCAAGGTGGTTATTAATTATTGTTTCAGAGAGTGCAATCTGCTTCGTGTTCAGAGTATATAAAAGCAAAATATCGTCTGCAAAGACGAATGGCTGACAAAAAGTGCTACACATAGAGAATATACAGTTATTCAGAAAAGCCAGAAAGAACAATGGTCCTAATACGGAACCTTGAGGTACGCCAGATGTGACTATGCCTATACTGGAGTTCCTACTACTCACAGACACAAATTGTGATCTGTCCCCTAAGTGTGAATTAATAAGCTTACAAGCTGTTAAAGAGAAATTAAATTCTTCCTTAAGTTTGGTTAGCAAAATATTGTGATTAATTCGATCGAAAGCTTTGGAGAGGTCTAACGATACCAACATACAGCTTACACGCCTGTAGAGATTCTTACGAATTGAATCCGTAAGAGACAGTAATAACGTTGTTGCACTATGGTTTCGGCGGTAAGCGAACTGGTTTGGATGGAAAAAAGAAAACCGCTCAACATAAGATAGAATTTGGGTTTTCATAATATTCTCTATTATTTTTGATATCGACTTATTGGGGAGAAGCTGTTATGCATTCTAACTACTTACAAAATAGAATCATTTCAAGTGTTATACCTTGTACTCCATATGAGAGATGGTAAAAAGAAAAACCTAATGTGGAAAACATACACATATTTGGATCCAAAGCTTATGTCTTAGTACCTGATACAAGTAGAAAGAAACTTGATAACAAATCAAGACTCCTTACATACGTGGGTTGTGATGAGGAAAGCAAAGGTTTACGTTTTGTTTATACAAGTACCAACAGAGTAACTATTAGCAGAGATTTTAAATTCGTTTCTTCAAAAATAATATGTAATTCAAAGAGTGATAGCAATATATTAGACACCGATAAATATTTAGAAGTTACTGCGTCGTCTAAGGCTATTGATAACGATTATGAATCTGATGATGGTTCTTATTGCAGTATTACAGATGACCTTGAATATTCTACCAATTCTGAAACGACTACTAACCCATCCGTTGTAGAAATTCAAGAAATCGAACCAACACTTCGAAGATCGTCGAGAATAAACAAGGGTGTGCCTCCTTTAAAATACTCAGCTCATTTAATCCATTCAAATGACATTGAAAAGACGACTGACATAATTGAACCCAAAACTTACAAACAAGCCATAAAATCAAAAGAGAAATATGAATGGGAATCTGCAATGAAGGAGGAGATAGAGTCTCTTACGAAAAACCATACATGGGATTTGGTTCCAGCGCCACCAGGTGCTAATGTAATTGGTTGTAAATGGACATTCAAAGCAAAACGAGACGCTAATAGTAAGATTAAACGTTTTAAAGCGCGTTTAGTCGCTCAAGGTTTTAATCAAAAATATGGTTGTGATTATGGTGAGATATTTGCACCTGTGGTACGTCAAGCTACATTTCGTATACTTTTATCAATTTCTAGTGTTAGAAAATTGCATGTGGAACACATGGAAGTAAAGTGTGATTTTTTAAATGATTACATTAAAGAAATTATATACATGAAACAACCGCCTGGTTTTAATGATGGTGATGAAAGCGAAGTGTGCAAGCTAAGACGTGGTTTGTATGGACTTAAGCAATCAGCAAACGTTTGAAACAAAGCTTTAAATGATGTGCTTGTAAGTGGTGAGTTCAAACAAAGTAAATCAGATCCATGTTTGTATAGCAAAGTCGTCAATGGGAAGATATTTATATTCTTATTTATGTTGACGATTTGGTAGTTGCCACTACGAATAAAGTTTTAATTAAACATGTACTAAAACTGCTTAACAGCTAATTTGAAGTTAATAGTTTAGGTGAAATATCCTATTATCTTGGGGTGGAAATAGTTAAATCGAAAGAAAATCAATTTAAAATACGACAAATGCAGTATATTAAGAAAATTCTTATCAAATTTGGTTTACAAAAATCATCATCATGCAAAATCATGGAAATATCCACTTGAACCGTCATATGGTAGAACTGACTCGGAGCATTTGTTACGCAATGATGAATACGAAAGCTTATTAGGTTCGTTACTTTACATTGCAGTCAATTCTCGACCTGATATTTGTGCTAGTGTTTCGATTCTAGCCAGAAAAACGTGTAATCCAAATCAAGAAGATTGGAATGAATTAAAACGTGTTGCAAAGTATTTAAAGGGAACTAAAATTTTGTTTTTAAATCTCAATGAAAGTACATCTAATCAAAATACCCTTATTATTGGTTATGCTGATGCTAATTGGGCCGAGTGCAGAATTGATAGAAAATCAAATTCTGGTTACATTTTCTTACTTAATAATAAATGTGCAGTAAGTTGGGCTTGCAAGAAACAAACAACTGTTTCGTTATCCGAAGCCGCTAATGAAGCTGTTTGGATTAGAAATGTTTTAAATGATTTAAACTGCAAACAAGAAGAACCAACTGTAATTTTTGAAGACAATAGAAGCTGTCTAAATTTAATCAAAGAAGAGAAACTAAGTAATAGATCAAAACATATTGACATCAAATTCCATTTTGTGAAAGACTATGTTGACAAGAAAATCATCGAATGCAAATACTGCCCTTCTGAAGAAATGATTGCAGATATGTTAACAAAACCTTTATTAAACTAAAAAATAGAAACATTACGAAGTATGGCAAATCTAAAGGCATTCACAATTGAGGAGTAGGGCTAAATATATACTTTGTTTTTCCACTTGTTCTTGCCTAAACAAACATAACATTTTACTTTTAGTTTGTTTTGAAATTGTATTCTCTACATTTTTCCTTGGTAGAAAAAAAATATTTTATTATTCAGTTCGTTTGTCGTATAATTTCATTATCAAATAAAACAGTTTTAATAGATATACGAGGGCTGCTCTAAATATTTCTGGCCTAATAGTGAAAATGCGAATATTTATAATCAAAAATGGTTTTATTGTTTTTCTAAGTATTCTCCAGCATGATTTATACACTTTTGCATGCGCTCAAACCAGTTGTCGAAGCACTTTTTCCACTCCGATTGAGACACCTCTAAAACATGGTTTTTAAACACTTCAACAGCTTCTTCTGGCGACGAAAACCGTTGACCACGCATTTTTTTCTTGATGTGCGGAAACAAGAAGTCGTTAGGTGCCAAGTCAGGGCTGTACGGCGGATGTGCCATTAATTCGATGTTTTGGCCGGTCAAAAACGATCTGGTTTGAGCCGATGTGTGAGAGCTCGCATTGTCATGGTGAACAATGATTCGTCTTCTCTTGTTGGTTTTTCGAATTTCTCCGATGACTTCAGGCAAACAAATTGTAGTGTACCACTCAGAAGTGACCGTCCTACGTTACTCAAGCGGAACAGTCGCCACATGACCAGTTTTGCCGAAGAAACAGGCGACCATTTGCTTCGAAGTGCTTCTTCCACGAACAACTTTCGTTGGATTTTGCTCGTCTTTGAAGACCCACGCGGTCGATTGTTGTTTCGTTTTGGGCTCATACGCATAGATCCATGATTCGTCACCTGTGACGATCTTATAAACGTCTTTTGAAGCACCGCAATCGTATTTTTGCAACATTTCTTCGCACCAATCGACACGAGCCTTTTTTTGAGCGACTTTTAAATTGTGCGGGATCCAACGACAGCAAACCTTTTTTACGGCCAGGTGTTCATGCAGTATCGAATGTATGCTGGTGGAAGAAATGTCCAAGGATGTCTCTATCACTCAGTATGTCGCATGTCGATCTTGCATTATGAGTTCACGCACGGCATCAATGATCTCTGGCACAACAGCCGTTTTTGGACGACCTTCACGGAATTCGTCTTTGAGCGAGCTTCGGCCACGATTAAATTCATTATACCAATTTTTCGCAGTGCTATAGGATGGTGCTTCATCGCCATACAAAGATTTAAGTTCATCAATGCACTCTTGTCGTGATTATCCACGTCGAAAGTTGTGAAAAATTATGGCACGAAAATGTTCACGAGTTAATTCCATTTTTTTCTATATTAATTTTTTCAAGTCACTGTTAACAACACAAATAATGGTCGTACGTCAAAACGTTTTGAGTACGATTATGCTTAAAAATGACAAACTTTCCAATGGAAATGTCAGATGCACTTGGCAGCACTCAGTGTTGCCAGGCCAGAAGCTCTCGATGTTCTTGGCATGAAAATGTTCGTTGGAACTAGCTTTTTATTCATGTCGCAAAAGAAGTATTCAAGTGCCTACGTTTTTTGAAACGGTGTAAGAAATACTTCATCTGATCTCCTTGCTATCTATGCCACCTTTATCAGACCAAAAATGGAATACAACTCTCATGTAAAAAAATACAACGGACATGACATCAGGGATCTTGTTCCTGAAAACCGTAATTTCGTACGCGCAACGCAATCTGCATCAAGAGCGCATTCATTTGTCGTCGGTTGGCCAGTGAATCGCACTACGCATTACAGAGAGATTTCGTTTTTTAGCCGAACAGTTCGTATGTGGAATAAACTCCCCGCAGAGATCTTTCCTGCCACTTTCAATGTGCAAAAATTCAAATCAAATGTCCACAAGCACTACTCCCTATATCCCCCTTCCCACAACCTAATTTATTTCCTAGTTCTGGCACAATGCATTGCATAAGTAGGAGTCATCCCCTGACTGCTGGTCCTACTAAAAAAAGGTAACGGCAGTCGAAAAAACGTTAATAGAATTATTAACTGAAACTTGAATTGGACCTGTCAGAATCCATCGAAAAACAGTCTTCTGAGCCATTAGAAATCCAAAAATATTTTTGCGAACTTCGGCAAGAAATTTTTTTTGGGTACAAATCAGCGCCAAGCAAAAGATCAACTGGCCTGCTCTTGTTAAAGTTTTTATCGGCCAATTTAATGCCAGAGAATTTACACGTAGTATCTGAGGGACAATTAAATGTAGGTAAATTATTCGAAATTTATGGTAAAACAAGTGCAAGAGTTTCTAACTCAATTCTTTCACTCACTGGAGAACCCACTATAATTGTGCAAGATTTCTTTGAAGTCGATGAAGCTTCTTTATTAACGCCGGAAATCTTTACATTTGTCTAGCACTTAAATTATTACTGTTGTAACTGCTTATGGGAACTTCCCTTAAAATAAATCTGCAAACTTTTTCTGTTACTGTTCATAAACTTTTATACATACGTATATGTATAAACTAATATATACTTGCTGATATAAGGTGAGTTCCAAAACGTCATTTGCAATGCAACTTAACAAAGTCATGCATTCCTAAACGCAACCATTAAAACATTGACAATGTTACGCATCCCTAAATGTATAATAAAAGTTATTGATACGCAAACAAAAGCAAACTGTGCATCACTAATTTTGTTACTGCTTTTTTGATATTTAGTGCAAAATAAATTACAAGCACATCAATCATGGCGGAAGAAAAGTAAGAAAATTTTCTTTTAAATTTAATTATCATTAAAACAGAATTTATTTATATCTTCAGGGACAAAAAGTGGACTTTTGAGTGGAAGCAGCTTTTGTTTACAACACGTTTGCAAAATGAAGGCGATTTTGCCTCTAAGAAAAAGAAAAAATTTGTTTAATGGGAAAAGGTGCTCCGGGAAATTAAAACCATTGACTCGGACTTTTTATGTATTTTTGTACAATTTTATAGTTGCTTTGAGGTGTTTCGTCCAACAATCCCATCAAGTTTTCAAAGATAATAATTTTTATTGTTGACATCGCCATCTTAAAAAAAACTGATTACAAATAAGCGTTTCTAAATGTAAAAAAATTGCAAAGTTATTTGTTACAAAGTAAACAACACAGTTGGTTACTTTGTATTAAAACAGTATCAAAACCGCATCACTGCAATGTGTTTCGACGTTTTGGAACTCACCCATACTTTTTACTTTTGGCTACGTTTTGCTCACCATCTTTTATATTTTAAATAATGAATAATATTATAATACTCTTATAAAATATTAGATTTATGTAAATAAAACGCGTGTTTGTTTTATTAATTTTTCGACCTTCTTTTTTTGTGTATGCTACTAAAATTTTATTTATAATTTATTGTATATAAATTATAATTGGGCTTTCAAGGTCACTTATTTCCTTCCTTTCAAGTAAATAAAAGATTATTTATTTCATATTAATCCGACGTTTCGTTAGTATTTTCCAACTTCTTCAGGGATAATTTATTAAAAATCTGGCAACCATATACATATAAAAGTAAAAATTAAAAATTTTTTGTTTTAAACAAACACAATTTGGAAAAGAGCGACAATATAAGTTTTGAAAAACAATTTAACTTACATATAATCTTTTATGTTATTTAAAATTAATTTAGTGTACAGTGGACAAGACACAAAACACAAACCTAATAAAATGAATAATATAAACTATGAAATAAAATATCACAGGCAATTTTTGCTTACATCACAATATCTTCAATTATACTAAAACTATATTATAACTTGCATTGGTGTTGTCCTTATCGTCTTTCGTGTTTATTGCATTTTCCGATCTCTGTTGTATTCTTAAACTCTCAAGCGTATATCTTTTGTTTATTTTCAACTCTTTATCTAAAACTCTTACTTTATCAAAATCTAAAACTCTTACTTTATCAAATCCAGTATCAACACAATGTTGTGCTAGTGCGGTTGATTGTTTTCCTTTTTTTATATCTGCCTTGTGCTCGTCAATTCTTACACCTAAATTTCTCTTCGTTGTACCAATGTATACTTTGCCGCACTCTTCGTTGTCAGCACCACTACATTTAATTTCATAAACATTACTTTGTTCTCTTTTATCAATTTTCGTTTTCGTCTGAGTAAATAAATTTTGTATTGTTTTATTTGGTTTATGTGCAATTGTTATGTTCTCCTTTTTAATTATTTCTTTAATTTTTTTGTTTTCTGTCAGCCTTGTCCATAATATAGCGTGTTACCAGATGTTTTCTGTTTTTTGTTTGTTTTCTTCCTTACGATACAACAGTTGGCGACGGGTGTAAACATCGTTTCAATTATTAATTTTTTTTACACACGTGATACACATAATTCTTTTTTCTTGTTGAAGCAAGTGCAAGCTTACAAGGTAACAAAATGGATGCCGGACAATTCGCCATCTTTATAAAAGCACAGCAGGATTTAGTGCAACAAATATCTAGGTTGACTGTTGGTACATCATCCTCTAGTGCAGTGCAGGGCAACAGCAACATGATCAACACGGCATTAGTTCCTAATTTTGATGCATTCGATTCAGCCAAAGAAACGTACCGCAATTATATACAGCGATTACGTAAACATGAAGGGCGTTGATGGTAATAAAGAATATTGTACGAAACTTCTTCTTAATTCAATTGGTACTTAGCATTTCGATAGGGTGACAGCATTAGCCACTCCAAAAGTAGCAACGGAGCTCCAGTACGACGACTTGTTGACGCTACTAGAAAATTATTTGGCCCCAAAAAAAAATGTGCTTGTGGCACAACACAGATTCTTATCGAAGTACCAGGGCGAAGGGCAGTCAGTGGCAGATTTTGTGGCGACACTTCGCACTGAAATTGTCGATTGCGAATTTGTGTCAGAGTGCAGGTGCAAAAGCTCTATTGCCAATGTGTTTTTGAGGGCACAATTTATCCGTGGCATTAACGACAACGGAATGCGTGAGCAGCTGCTTCAAGCAGAGTCATCTCAGTTTGAAGAAATTGTATTAAAAGCATTGGCAATCGAAGCAGCAAAAGTTGATTCGAAGGAATTGTCCCATGCGGTTAAAAGGTCATCCAGTGCAACAATTAATAAAATTTGTAATAAGAAAAAGATTGCAAGTCGTCCAAAAATTCAACAACAACAAAAACGTAAAGTTAATTATAAGCAATTGGGGATCGCAGGGTTATGCTTACGATGTGGTAAAAACGACTATATTGCAAGGGAGTGCCACTCCAGTGCAAAATTAAAATGTAATTTATGTGCAAAGCACGGGCATGTAGCAAAAGTCTGCATTGCCTCTATTTTGGCGGATGGTCCTAATGCCGGACCTAAAAAAAAACACAGTACAAGTAGTAATTCAACGCATCACGTACAAAGTGACGTATCTGATTACGGAACTTACAATCATGTTTACCGTAATGATTATACGAATGGAAATTCTGAACGTTATTATGCCAATATTGCAATAGAAGGTAAAATTGTCAAATTTGAGGTGGACTCTGGCTCTGGGTATTAATTTTTGCCTCGAGGCTTGTTCAGTTCATTAAAATTAACTAACGAAATAATTTCCACAAATAGTGTTTTCCGCTCTTATACCCAAAACACATTTACTGCGGAAGGAAAGGTACGAGTGCATATAAAATTCAACAACGTTTATATTTTTGATGAAATTTATATTGTACCGGACGAGTGTACGGCCCTGATAGGCAGAATATGGATACGTCGGCTTGGTATTAATCTCAAGGAATTAGATCAATTTAAATCGAACATGGCTATGACCAATTCTATTACTGATGTAAACCCAATCGTAGACTTAATGGCAGAGTTTGCATCTGCTTTTGAACAGAAAATCGGGTGTATACCCAAAACTACAAAGTTTCTTTGCAATTGCGTGAAAATGTCAATCCTAGTTACACTAAAGAGAGTCAAATCCCTTACGCATTAGTAGAACGAGTTAACAAGGAGATCGATGATTTAGAAAAAGACGGAATCATTACTAGGGTGGCTAACAGTGATTGGGGTTCACTTCTAGTGGTCATATCGAAAGCTGATGGCGGTGTGCGACTATAAGTTAGATGTAAACCAACTGGTGGATGCGCATTACCCGATACCGAAAATAGATCAAATTTTCAATAGTCTCAAGGACTCAAGATACTTCTGCCGCCTTGATCTTTACAAGGCTTATTTAAACATTCCTGTTGATAAATTTTCGTCTGAGATTTAAACAATTTCAACGCGTAGAGGCCTTTCCTTCGGTATTAAAACGGCTCCTGCGGAATTTAATAGAATAATGGACCAGATACTGCGTGAAATTCCAAAAACAGAGTCCCATTTCGATGATATTGTAGTACACGGTGAGTCGTGGGCAGAGCGTAAAGCCAATTTAAAATCATGCTTACTTCAACTTAAAAAGTACGACCTTCACTTAAATCTTTCAAAATGCACATTTTATAAAAAACAAATTGAAATTCCGGGTCACACCGTTGAATATAACAAAGTTAGAAAATCCGTTTCCAAAATAAGAGCCATTGTTGAGATGCCACGACCAAAATGCGTGGAGGATGTTCGTCGATTTCTTGGCATGGTGACATATTACTCCAGGTTTATACCCAATGCGTCCACATTAACAACACCTTTACGCCTATTATTACGCAAAAATTCGATTTTTAAATGGAATTCCAGCTGCCAAAAATCATTCAGCCAACTGAGAAAAGAAATTGCCAGCGATCAAGTTTTAGTGCCTTTTAACCCGAAGTTGGAGGTTCAAATTGCGTGTGACGCCAGTCCCACTGGTATAGCGGGCGTTCTGTCTCACGTAGTAGAGGGCGAAGAAAGGCCAATAGCCTTTGCATCGAGGTCGTTAACTTCGGCAGAACAGAATTACTCCCAGCTTGATCGCGAGGCCCTGGCAATAGTGTATTCTGTGCAACATTTTCATGAAAACGTCTACGGTAGAGTTTTTAAACTCATTACCGACAACCAGCCATTATCCCGTATTTTCACCAAAATTCGAAATTATCAGCAATGACATCATCTAGACTTCAAAGGTATGCTGCTTTTCGGACCGGCTATGACTACAAGATTGTTACAAAAAAGAGCGAGGAAAATGTTAATGCCGATTGCTTGTCAAGAGCCCCTTTAACTACAGAGATGACTTGCATCAATTTTATGGACAAAGAAGTGCACTCAATTTGTGGTTCCACCTTGTTACAAATAAATTCGTTGGAATTAAATTACAATTCAATTCGAAGTACTACGAGGGCTGCTCTATATATTTCTGGCCTAATAGTGAAAATGCGAATATTTATAATCAAAAATGGGTTTATTGTTTTTCAAAGTATTCTCCAGCATGATTTATACACTTTTGCATGCGCTCAAACCAGTTGTCGAAGCACTTTTTCCACTCCGATTGAGACACCTCTAAAACATGGTTTTTGAACACTTCAACAGCTTCTTCTGGCGACGAAAATCGTTGACCACGCATTTTTTTCTTGATGTGCGGAAACAAGAAGAAGTCATTAGGTGCCAAGTCAGGGCTGTACGGCGGATGACCTATTAATTCGACGTTTTGGCCGGTCAAAAACGCTCTGGTTTGAGCCGATGTGTGAGAGCTCGCATTGTCATGGTGAACAATGATTCGTCTTCTCTTGTTGGTTTTTCGAATTTCTCCGATGACTTCAGGCAAACAAATTGTAGTGTACCACTCAGAAGTGACCGTCCTACGTTGCTCAAGCGGAACAGTCGCCACATGACCAGTTTTGGCGAAGAAACAGGCGACCATTTGCTTCGAAGTGCTTCTTCCACGAGCAACTTTCGTTGGATATTGCTCGTCTTTGAAGACCCACACGGTCGATTGTTGCTTCGTTTCGGGCTCATACGCATAGATCCATGATTCGTCACCTGTGACGATCTTATAAACGTCTTTTGAAGCACCGCAATCGTATTTTTGCAACATTTCTTTGCACCAATCGACACGAGCCTTTTTTTGAGCGACTTTCAAATTGTGCGGGATCCAACGAGAACAAACCTTTTTTACGGCCAGGTGTTCATGCAGTATCGAATGTATGCTGGTGGAAAAAATGTCCAAGGATGTCTCTATCTCTCGGTATGTCGCGTGTCGATCTTGCATTATGAGTTCACGCACGGCATCAATGTTCTCTGGCACAACAGCCGTTTTTGGACGACCTTCACGGAATTCGTCTTTGAGCGAGCTTCGGCCACGATTAAATTCATTATACCAATTTTTCACAGTGCTGTAGGATGGTGCTTTATCGCCATACAAAGATTTAAGTTCATCAATCTACTCTTGTCGTGATAATCTACGTCGAAAGTTGTGAAAAATGATGGCACGAAAATGTTCACGAGTTAATTCCATTTTTTTCTATATTAATTTTTTCAAGTCACTGTAAACAACACAAATAATGGTCGTACGTCAAAACGTTTTGAGTACGATTATGCTTAAAAATGACAAACTTTCCAATGAAAATGTCAGATTGCACTTGGCTGCACTCAGTGTTGCCAGGCCAGAAATATATATAGCAGCCCTCGTACAAAACCAGATCCACAACTTTCAAAAATCATCGCAGACTTGCGTAGCACAAACGTGGTTGATACGGAATTTACCATTGATTCCGATATTTTGTTCAAGGGTTTCTGGTTTTCTATAGACAAGAACATTGAAAGGTGCGTTCGTTCGTGTGCTGCTTGTGCATCTGTTCAAAATAGCCCTCCAAAGGCGATCTTGCATCCCTGGGATGAACCACAACAAAATTGGCAGCGTACTCACATTAACTACGCAGAATCTTTTCAGGGCCATTAATTTCTGGTAGTCATCGACTCTAAGTCTAAATGGGCAGAAGTGGGCGTGTGCTCCTCTGCGCCAACGTCAGCATTAACCATCGAAATGTTATCTAACATCTTTCCTAGAAATGGATATCCAGATGTTATGGTATCCGACAATGCAACCATCTTCAAGAGTGACGAATTTACACAGTTTTGCCGCAGATCAGGTATTTTTCAAAAATTTATTGCCCCAGGTCATCCAGCCACTAATGGTTTGGCTGAAAAAAATGTTCAGACCCTAAAGAAACGCTTAACAGCGATGTCAGACTATATTACACCTATACCTAAAAAAGTTCGAGAAATACTTTTTCGATACCGGGCTACACCGCTACGAAATGGAAAATCCCTGTCCGAGCAGTACCTAGGAAGGCAAATTAGAATACAATTAGATGCCTTAAAGCCCTCGAAGTTATGCAAAAATTCTGATCCTGGTATAGCGATAAGGGAACTAAGTGAAGGAGACCGCGTTTAGGCCAGATATTACAACACAAATAAGCCAGCATG
Organism: Gymnosoma rotundatum; assembly: GCA_916610165.2. NCBI lineage: Eukaryota > Metazoa > Arthropoda > Insecta > Diptera > Tachinidae > Gymnosoma > Gymnosoma rotundatum. The sequence goes on along the minus strand of OU744338.1, from coordinate 82,121,848 downwards.
GAAGCTTGGTACAATAACTAAAAAGCTGGGCCGCCTTCACTTTCTAGTTCGCCTCGATAATGGGTTCATATTTAAACGCCACCTAAACCAATTACGCCCCACAAACTTACAATTAACAACAGCAAACCCACAGTCTGATACGGAGTCAGAAAACATTTCAGTTATAGATCAACAGATTCATCAACATCATGCCCTATTGTCCAATGCTTCTACTCAAGTATTATGTGATGAACCTGCACAACCTTGTCCTCCTTCACCCATGGTGCCAGCTCAAGAACAACCTCAACTGTCTACTTCAGAAAATGCCGAAGCTGAAACAACACCGAGCCAACGAACATCTGTTCGACAGCGGAACCCGCCCAGTTATCATAGCAATCAATTGACTTAAGTTCTTTTTTAGTGAGGGAGAATTGTTGTAACTGCTTATGGGAACTTCCCTTAAAATAAATCTGGCAACACCAACCAGCAAACTTTTTCTGTTACTGTTCATAAACTTTGATAAATACGTATATGTATAAACTAATACATACTTGCTGATATACTTTTTACTTTTGGCTATCAACACGTTTTACTCACCATCTTTTATATTTTAAATAATGAATAATATTATAATACTTAGATACTTAGATTTATGTAAATAAAACGCGTGTTTGTTTTCTTCCTTACGATACAACAATTACCATTATTGTTATTACTACTGCCATTAATATGATTGACAAATTTTTTCGTCGGCGAATTGCGATGAAGTAAGGTGTAATGTCTCTGATTACAAATGAAGCAATTATGTTCACTTTTGCAATCTTTGACTTCATGGGATTTCAATGAGCAGTTAACGCAGCAATGAAATCTTTTCACGGTTGAAAAACGCTCAGTTCTTCCAAAGCGACAAAGCAGTTTTGCTCTTAATACTTTGCTCCCAAAATGTGACTGTTTGATTTGGCAATCGTTGAAGGCAAATAAAAACAATAACTGGATCCCAAATATGAGTATCTATTTCGTAAACCGACATAGCAGTTAAAAAACTATTAATACCGCGTTGTAAATTTTTTAGGCCCGAACTAGTTTCCTTTGTCATAGTTTCTAGGTTTAGTTGATTATTAACCAACATTTGCGGATTCTTACGTGTCTTTTAAATTTTTCCACGCAATATCAAACCCAGCATTAATTAACGGACACTTCGAAACGATTTCCTTAGCTTCTTTTCTAGTTCTCTTGACCAAATAACACTATCTTTCAATATTACAGAGACGGCTATTGTTAATGTATAGGCTGTAAAAAGATCCCTAAAGGTTGGCCACGAAAGATAATCACCATAAAAGATGGAAGAAGAGGTAGAATATGGCAAGAATTACCGCCAACCGAATCTTCAAAACTTTTTAAACGTTTCGGTTCCGCCTTTGCCCCTAGTTCATCAAGTTTCGTTTTGAACGCATTCATACACCGAACATATGCATTAAGAGTGCTCGCATATTTCCTTTCAGCAACTTCTAAAACGCCAAATTTTACTTTCGGGGACGCTTTTAAATCAATTAAACATTGCTCGTATTCTATTTAACCTTTTCCCAAAGCTTATCGAATTCACCACTCAATATCTCACTACTATAGCCTTGATAATCTTCATCGCGAATTTTGTTAAAATTTACTTCAAATTTAAATATAGCTTCTAAAGCAGGAGTAAAACTTTAAAAATATTTTTCCGACATTTTGAAAAAAATGTAATTTTGCTTTAGTTTTTAAGGAGGAAGGCTTAGATAAATTCACAAAAAAATAAAATTCAATAACAAATTAACTTAACAACGGGAGTCAATTCGACCAACAGTAGGGTGACCAATAAAATAAGTAAAAGAAGAATACTAGCAAAACAAAATGTTTACTCTCGTGTTAATTTACACAAATCTTACTGGATAAATAAAATGTTAAGACAATTGAAATCACTGTAAATATAATGTGATATAAAACTACAACAATATAAATTAATAAAACGAGTGTTTTCAAATAATATTAATTCTATTTTACACATGTATTCTTGCGAAAATTTATTTTATTTACAATTAATTTCTCCTAAAATATACCGCACTGTATGAAATTTAATGCACACAATATCGAAATATTAACTCTTAAGTTTTCTTTTTATTTCAATTTATATTTAATTAATATATTTATTTAAGTTATATTAAATCTGCGACCGTCCGTCCACCCAGCTTTGATAAAATCGGTACTGATAATAAAATGTAGGCGATCATACACAATTATCGCACTTTTTTTTATTTTTTGCCGTACACAATAACCAATTACTTGCTTATTTTATACAGATACATATATGTAAACCCGTGTGTATGTATGTAAGTTTATATGTATATATAATAATTTTCTTTATGCTTTAACACAATTAATTGACTTCTTTTCTAAATCAATTTTACTGTTCACTCTCTAAGAGGCAGTTTACATTAAGGGCATTGTATCAGCTACAAAAGTCATGATGCAGAAGTTTCTAGGCAAGAGGTGTAGAGAACCTTACAAGGTAGCAAAATTAGCACGAAATGAATATTGATGACCCTTTCCAGTTTTTTCTCTCATTCCTGTTTCCCTCTTTTGTATTTAGAAGTTCTATGCTTGAGCGGTGTTACCAAAATGGCTGTTTTTTCTATATTATTAAAAAATTGTTGAAAAATGAATACGTTTAGTTTATGGCAACACTTGAAAAATTGGTTGATAAAACATCATAAAATTCTCTCACTTGCTACAAAAGAGTCTTAATGTAAACGCGTGAAGACTTCCGCAGATACTCCAAAAGAGAAAACAATAAAAAAGTCAGCTACAATGCCCTTAATATAAACTGGCTCTAATAAATTCCCGTAGAGAATTCCTTCGTACGTAATGCTTGGTAGATATCCAATTATTGATTAAGAAAACGAAATGTTTCACAAAACTTAACTAATAGTGGCAAAACAATATTTAAGTACTTTTAACGGTTTACTCGTTGAAAAGAACAAAAAGCCCGTCCAACAAGGATGAGAAAAAATTTATCAATCCGACACTTAAAGAAATAAACTAACAATTTGTACTTAAACACCTACCTCTAATTTGTTCATGTCATTTGAAACAATAAAGTAACTTCAATCAAAAAATTAATAATGGGGCGATAAAAAATTAAAAAATAAAAAAACATCAAGTAAAAAATTGGCGCTCGCCCATATTTTCCGAGTTACGGGGCTCTGAAATTATCAAATTTTTTTAAATATTTAAAGATCTTAAGGAATTACTAAAATTTTTTAAAAATGCTTAACCCATTAAGGGCCGATAATATTTTTATGTAAAATAATATATATGTTACCAGTTTTTTTTTTTTAATTCTCTGTCAACCTTTATTTGCTTTTTTGATTGGAGTTTAGACCTGCCCTTACTTTTTAAAATGGAGGCGCATAGGAGAGTAGGTTACGAAATGTTTCCATTTTATGCCACAATACTCCATGTAAAATTTGGGATCGATTCGACGAGTCTAAGTGGACCCAAATTGAGTTGAGACAATGTTTTATTATAAGAAATTAGGAACTTTATTCAAAAATGTTTTAATTTGAATAAACAGAACGAATTTTGGAAGCGAACGATGAAGTTCAGCTTCTGTGTTTAACTTGTATAATAGCGAAGTCGATTGAGCGATGTCCGCCTGTCCGTGAGCTAGAGAAAATTTAAATACACCAATCGATTAAATATAGTTTCAAAAATGTTGCTATCGACAATGAGCAAGACCTGTCCATGTCCGGCTTAAATCTAGTTTACGGACGCAGCGTAAAATATAATTTTAGCCAAAAATTGTAAGTGACAATTTTGGGGCGGACCCTTGGTTTCCGAGTTACGGGCCTCCAAAGTTTGTATGCACCATATGGAATATATTAAGTATTTTTTGGTGAAAGGAGGCAATATTGGTATCATTGAAAAGGTAATTTTAATATATATTAAATTTAAACGGAAAATAGTAAAAAAAAAATAAAAAAAAAAAGTTTTTTATATGAAAGTTTTTCGGGCAGCTCTTAGAATTCCCGTCGCTTACTTAAGATTTTCGGCTTAAATCCAGTTTACGGGCACCGCTCCAAAAGTAAAAAAAAATGCCTATGTCGCTGGCGGCGACGTCAGTCTTGTGAAGGGCCGAATTTAACAACACCAAAAATTATATTTATAATAGGGTGCGTTTATTTCTAAAAAATTGAAGTTATTAATAAAAAGAAATACAAATAAAACTAACCACTTATCGCAGTGCTTTTCCTTCACAAACTAAATTTGCTTATAAAAATGTTCTTGTGGACAACTACCTTTTTATGCATGTGTATAACACATTAAGAACAACGGTACAACTTTACGAAATAAAGCACTGCAGTAAGGTTAATGCAATAACAACTTTTACATAAGCATCACAAATTTAAGTAAATAAGACAAATAAGAAAACATAAGGCGGTTCAATTATAATTAAAAAATAATATAATAAAAATAAATTCTTCAAATAATACTAAAATTTATGAAACATTTAGCGACATTCCCACCTCCGTGGATCGGCAACGATTCACTACTCCAAATCTAAAACAGCAAGCTAAGACACAGGGCGCTTCAGAACCCCACTATTTGTTTGGACATCAGCTCTTCTTATAACAACATCGCTTCCGGGATACAGTTGAACAACTCTTCCTCTTTTCCACTCTCTTCTTGAGGCCGCTGGATCACATATTAACACAAGATCACCGGTGTTTATAGGTTTTGTATACTCACACCATTTAGACCGTCTGGTAAGCGTATTTAACAATCCACCTTTTCCAAAAATGATCCCGTAATTGTCGAGCAATACGCCACTGCTTCTTTAGGGCCACTGGCCTTGTGATTTCCACCTCTTTTTCAGTCTGAGCCGTATTTGCTGAACCCAACAAAAAATGATTAGGCGTTAGCGGTTCCTCATCTTCATCGCAAACAGGTAAATGTGTCAACGGACGGGAATTCACAATATTTTCTGATTCAATTAAAAAACTTTGAAAAGTGTGTTCTTTTGGGGCGACTTCCTTTCATGTTACTCTAAGAACTCTCTTGACACACTGAACCATTCGCTCCCAGGAGCCACCTTCTGCAGGATTTTTCGGACAATTTAACTGCCATATAATACCTTTCGTTGACATCTCGTCCTGAATTTTTACCATATCAAAAACCTCTTCGAATCATTTAGCTTCCTGGCTAGGTAAGGTTGTTTAGGCCGTCGGCGCAAAAAGACAGACCGACTCACTTGGGTCCCAAAGGTAACATTGTGTTGCCTGGAAACAGAAGCTTATTCTGAATTGCGATGCGAAAGTCAATGCGATGCGAAAATACATAAATGCGAACAATTGCTATTCTGTATTGGGATATTCGCAAAGTTCTATTTTAATCGCATTTCAAATGCGAAAAGGTGGTAAATCGGTATTCTAAATTGCGAAAACACATGTCAAATTCGCAAAATTTATTCGACAACAAAGTAGCATTCGCAAAGTACAAACATGTAAGTAAAAAACAATATTTTATTTATGTATTCATCATATATTTATTATTTAATTCAGGGAAGTAAGCAATAAGACAAACAAACCGCGTCAACTTTAAATAAAAATAGAATTTATGAATTAGCACAGCCATTTGGCAAGAGGCCATTTAAAAACACCAAATGCACGTTAGTCTGCAAATACTTTGTGGCAAACGTTAACTGAAGAACTAAATATTAATGGAGAGAAATTCAAAAATATTTGACTTAAATTTTAATAGGTTTGGACCTATTAAATAAATTTTAGAAACAATTTTCACAGCGAAGCACAAAAAATTTATTTATTTTTAATTTGACGTTTGTTGATACTGATGTTTATTTGAGCAGCGTTGCCAACGATTTGAAATAAATTGCGAAAGTCTAACAGAATACCAATTTTCTTTCGCATCGCATTTCATTTGCGCATCGCATTGGTTTTCGCATCGCAATTCAGAATAAGCCCCCAGGATGTGCAGAGATCAGATTGAGGTCCCTACGGCACCATCAGAAGATCCACATCCAAACCACCCCGAAGACCGGATAAATAAGTTAATCCTCATACCATGCAGTCTCGGACCGCCAAAAATAGCCGCTCTATTCCCAGAGAGAGCCGGGCAGTGGCAGAGCAGATGCTCCACCGTTTCCTCCTCCTCCTTTTTTTTTTTTTTTTTTTTAATAATAATAGTAGTATTTATTATACTTTTAATTAAACTTTTGAAAATAATATTTAACAATTTTATAAATTTTCATGAATTGTGTTATTTCCATTATTTCTAACAAATTTTGAGATATTTCTTTTAAAGATGTTAATATTTCTTTCCGTTTTGATGTAATTAGGCAGCATATTATATAGTTTTAGTCCCTTGAAGAAAAGCGATCTTTGCATTGCTGTCGTTGTCACCCTTTGTAGTCTAAAGTTTTCTGCGTTTCGTAGGTTGTATGGTTGAACCTCTCCTACATAATTTAGCTGATCGATTAAGTATTCTGGAGCATTTCCCATCTTCATTTTTTGGACAAAGTTAAGTGTATTTAAAGCCAGTCTTTGTTGTATATTTAGCCATTTTAATGTATCAAGCATTATCTGTATCGGAGTATATCTGTTACATTTTAATATTGCACGCATAGCTTTATTCTGGAGTTTTTGCAGTCTATCTAATTGTGTTATTGTGCAGCAGGTGTATAGTATTGTGGAGCCAAATTCAAAATGTGGTTTTATAATAGTATTGTACATATTAATTGCCGTTATTATCGATACTTTATTTCGCACCCGTTTAAAGAAACCTATTTTTTTACCAATTTTTTTACATATATATTCAACGTGTTGTTTAAATTTTAAGTCCTTGTCGATTATGAAACCGAGATATTTTATTTGATTAACTTTTTCAATTATCTGATTATTTATTTTAAAAATTACGTTGCTGTTCATGTTAATTTCCATAATTTTAGTTTTACTTTCATTTAGTTTTAATTTGTTCATTTTGAGCCAATTGTTTATGCTGTTCATGTCTTGATTTAAATTATCTGCACATTCTTTCTCTGTATTTCCTTTAGCATAAATTAATGTGTCATCAGCATATAAAATAATTTCACATTTTTCTAAAATGTTTGGCATATCATTTATATATATTATAAACAATAATGCTCCTAATATTGATCCTTGCGGTACACCAAATTCATTATCAATTTTATCTGATTTAATACCGTTAACTTTAGTTATTTGCTTTCGATTCGTAAGATATGATTTAAACCATTGCAATTCATTTTCTCTTAAACCGTACATATATAATTTTTGAATTAATAACTCCCTATCAATAGTCTCGAATGCTCTTTTAAAGTCCAAGAAAAGTGCCATTATCTTATTATCTGTTTCTCTGTATTTCCATTTATTTATCACATAATTAACTGTTGTTTCACAAGAGTATTTTTTTCTGAATCCAGACTGATATCTTGAAAATAAGTTATTTATTTCCATATAGTTTTCCAACTGTTCTTTTGCAATTTTTTCTAAAATTTTTTCGCAAGTTTTTAAAGTGTTTATTGGGCGGAATTCATCACATCTGTTTGTTTTAGCTACTTTTTCTACCGGAGTTACCATTGAATATTTCCAATTATCTGGGAAAACCCCATTTTTGAGGGATTTATTAATAACATTAAGCATATTTTTGCCAACAATGTTCCAGTTATCTAAAATTATCTTAATTGAGACTTTGTTGAAATCTGGTTTATCTTTTAGGCTTTTACATATGTTTTTTAGTTCTGTTAAAGATATTGCACGGAATTTAAATCTAAAGTTTATCACAGGTACTTTGTTCGTATATTGCACTTTTTCTATTGTATCTCTTATTAATTTTATACTATTTACGAAGTAATTATTAAATTGGGTAGCTATTTCATAGTTATCTTTACACTCTATATTATTAAATATCACAGTTTTTATTACAGTCTCGTTTTTTTTAAGTACTAAGTCTTTTATCTCCTTCCACATTTCTTTTTGGTCTTTGGCATTATTTATTTTATTATTCACATATTTGTTTTTTTCTATTTCAATTTTGTTTTTATATAAATTTCTTATTGCTTTATATTCTTTCCACGCATTATCTGTATTATCTGCTTTTGCAATTTGGTATTTAAGAATTTTTTCTTCCTTGAGTGTTTTTAATTCCTCATTGAACCATTTTTTTGTATCGTTTCTTGTATTAACAATTATTTTGTTTGTAAATTTTTTAATCGTATTTTCCAGACATGTATCAATTATATTAACGCAGTCATTTAAATTATCACTTTCGCTACATTTTAGAATTACACTGAGTTCTCTATTAAAAATGTCTTTAGTATATTTAAATATTTCTATTACTTTGCTATTTATTTTGTTTCGTTCTTGGTTCATATATTCGATTTTTATATCTATAGCTTCATGATCTGATATTTTATTTGCATTGTTGATTCTCGTTGAAGTATTGCCATTATTTGTTATTACGTAGTCTATTAATGTGTTCGAGTTTTGTGTGATTCTAGTATATTCGTTAACTATTTGTTTTAGTCCGTTATCATTTAAAAGACTTTCTAGTCTGATTTTATATGTATCTTCTTTGTTCCAATCTATGTTAAAATCACCTGCTATTATTATATCATAGTTCCTTTCACATATATCTTCGATTATTTCCTCAAATACTGTACAGAATTCCGCTTCACTACCACTTGGTGATCTATACACCGCCATTAATAAAATTTGTTTCCTTTCGAGCTTAGCCATATATGCACCAATCCAGTAATTTGAGTCAGATATCTTCTCACCAATTTTCATAACATTCCATAACTTTTTAAAATATATACTAACGCCTCCTGTTCTGGTTGAATTGGAGAGCGTATTATAATGATTATAGTCTTTTAGTTGTATTTCACTTTCATCAATGTCCTTTGTTAAATGGGTCTCTGTAAGTATTATAAAATCTGGGTCCTGCTCATCAGCAATTATTTCCAATTGATTGTAGTTATTTACTAATCCACATACATTTGTGTAAATACCGTGTACCCCTTGTAATTGTTAAAATATTAGCCCCAACCTCCTCTTCCTCATGCTCAGCTTATTTTGATATACTGGACATTCCTTATTTGATGTTATATGATTTTCATCTAGTCCCATATTTAGCTTTTTGTTCGCTCTTATACAGTTGACACATTTATTAATAATTTCTTTGTTACATTCTTTCGCTTTATGGTTTCCAAGACATCTATAGCAAACTTCCTCATTTTTACATTCGCCCGCCTTGTGATTATACCCTAGGCATTTAAAGCATTGAATAATGTCAGTTCCATCAAATATTCTACATCTTTCCCATCCAATGTTCAATTTTTGAGCTGCCTTAATCTTTGTGTACGTTTCTTTATCTACTATTATTTTCACATTATAGATTGTTCTATTATATTTTCTATATTTAAACGATTTCACTATTTTCATTTCATGTTCCTGCAATTGTTGATTTTGTCTCTTAATTTTCTCTATTAAATCTTTTTCATTGTATTTAAATGACATATCTGTTATTATTATTGACATATCATTTTCATTTGGCGCTTTTATTTCATATGCGTCACTCATTTTATTTTCAATAGCATTTTTAATTTTTTCTCTTTCTTCATTATTTTCACTTTGTATCACAATTGTTCCATTTGTTCTGTTTTCAATGTTTATTATATTCAGGTTAACTGGATCCACCTTATTGTTTAAGTCCTCTTTTGTTTTTACAATTTTTTGTTTTTCTTTAGGTTTTATTATTAATGGTACCTGTTTTTTCAAATCTGGCAATACCGTATTTTTTTTTACTGTATCAGCAAATGACAGTTTGTTTTGTTTTTCACCTGTTTCTTTTATTACTTTTTTAATTTCATTACACATCTTTACATTGTTTTCTTCAATTGTGTTATAGATGACTTTATTTTTGTTTTCAAAATCGTTTACGACGCCGCGAAGGTTTTTAATTTCATTTACATTTTTTTCACATATTTTTTGTGCATTATCTATTTTTCTTAATCTTTCTTCGTATCTTTTTTCAATTGCCTCTAATAATTGTTTGATTTCATTTTCATTTTGTTTTAATGACACTTCAAATTCGGTTTTATATTCAGCTAAGTTTACTTTGTTTTTGTTGACACCATCTTGAATCTCCTTTAAAGCATAATCTACATTGTGGACATATTGGACACAATCATCACACATAAATCTCAGAAATGCATTTTCGTCCAATATCTTTGATGAATATTGATCTAAGCCTGAACATTTATCACCACAATGATACACTTTGCCACATATTCCAGCACATGCTATGCCTGTTTCGCCACGGATTGATCTCCTGCATTTATGGCATTCAGCCATTGCAGTCAGTCATAAATTATAAATTTGGTTTTTTTGTGCAAATAATTGATGTTTTTTTTTATTTTTTTGTTTTTTCCCGTGATATTTGGTTTATCTATAGGTATATGTAGTCTTTTTTATATTTTTTAACCAATAAATATTTTATTTTTCACAAATTCACAGAGCTCGTTGTAGTTTACGTTTGTATTACTTTCACTTTTCACTCATCTTGACAACTTCTACAGTAGTCATGATGAGGAAGATTCAGTCTCCTAGCGTGAGCACCAATGACGCAGTGCCCTGTCAGCACGGCCACCGGTGTGCCCAGCTGCCCCCGAGGAAACCTCAGTAGATTTGCGGATCTTCCACTATCGTACTGAGGCCATAGTGTCCTCGAGACCCTGCAGGTAACCTCTTCAGACCACCTAGACTGTGCAGCCCTGAAGAGTTCCAGGTTGGAATGTCTCGCCATCTCGTTGAGAGATGTCCGGCATTCACGAACCAATCTGGATGTCGTATAGACACCTGATAGGGAGTTAATCGCGGCCTTGCTGTCAGTACAAATCCGGATATCCTCTCCGTATATCCTGTGGTACCTCATCCAGCAAGCCGCCCTTCTAATGGCTGAGATCTCAGCCTGCACCACGCTTCCTGGCTAACTCCCACAAAATTTTTTTCCGTTGTCGCTGCGCATTTTTAAACGGGTGCCACGGCGATTAATAAAATATCGTATAGCCAAAATACATGCGTCCGTAGACAAATCAAATGCCAACTCTAAGTGCACCGCTCTGATCGTTAGACACGAAAACAGGGCTACCCAGCGTTTCTCATGGCGTAGACCAATTGTTAAGTTAATTGAACCAAAGTAGTCTACACCTGTATAAGTAAACGGACGAACATAGGGAGTTAATCTATCACTTGGCAACGAGCCCATAAATGGAGGTACTGGAACGGCACGAAGAAGTTTGCATATGTAGCACCTTTGAACTGTTTTTCGAAGTTTTGATGTTTCATTTTGTTGTGAATATGGGCAACAAAAAGCTGCGTTACATGATGAGAGGGCGACAAAATAATAGGCCGCGTGACATCTAGTGACAACCAACTGGCAGCATCGATACGACCACTCACCCGAAGCAAATTGTTTTCATCAAAATATGGCGAAAGCATATACAAATCGCTATCTTTTTTCAGGCTACCTCCAGCCTTTGTATTTCGTACATAAAACTTTCTTCTTGCGAAAGGCGGCATAATGTTGTTTCTGCAATGTTTATCTCCTCCTAGGCAAATCGCAAACATTTACCCTTTTTTGGCAGCGTCTTATACATCTCAGTACCCAAGCGATTGTTCGAGCAAGCCTGAGAAATGGAGAAAAACGATTAAAATCAATAATTAAACTTTTACTAACCAGCAAAGTAAAATTTGGTCGCAATTCTTCTTCACATATAAAATCAGTTCTACTTGGGGTATTTTTTTTTTTTTCATCACCGTTCTTATATAGAAATTGTAAACCTTATTTATTATTATTATTGCTCTTAATTCTCGTAGTTTCATCTGCAACATTTAAGCTAGTAGGCAACCATCTCCAATCATTTGGGCGTGTAGAATCTAATATTTCTGTAATTCTATGGGCAACAAAAGGCTTATATCTTCTGCTCTCAGAATTAAGCCAACTAATGACAGTAGTAGAGTCGCTCCAAAAAATTCGACGAGAAATATTAATCTCATGCTCCTCTATTATAGTGCTATCAACCAAGTCCCAAGAACGGCAGCTTGTAGTTCCAACCGGGAACATTACAACGCTTAACAGCTCACCCTTTGTGGGGCACTTATTTCCACTAATGATCTCGTTATTTACTCGATCAAATTTTAATACGAATTTAAATGTGTCATCTTTTGGATCCCAAAACATTCCAAGCAACTTCTCTGTTAACGGCTCCAACGTATCTGATCATCCGGAGAAACTTACTGGATTATTTGATTCACCTTCTAAATTGAGAACGACCTCAGGAGAATTTGATGTAAAATTTCGTATTTCGAACCCTGCTGCTTTATGTATTTTACGAACTTGCGTTGCTATTTGGATGACCTTTGCTGAATTCTCAAAGCTGTCAACAAAATCATCCACATAATGGTGATCTAAAATTGATTTTACAGCTATAGGCATTATTTCCTGATTCTCTAAAGCATTGGTTCTTTTTACGTAATCGGCAATACAAGGTGAACAAGCAGCTCCGAATATCATTACTAACATTTAATAAACCTCTGGCGGGCCTTTGGCATTTTGACGCCATAAGAACCTCTGCGAATACCTGTCCTCTGGAGCCACGATAACCTGGTGAAACATCTCCTTTATATCACCACATACTGCCACAGCGCAAATTCTAAAATTATATTCTTGAGGACCTTTTAACAACTTTGAATTTAATGAGACACATTCTGCCGTAGCTGCTGCATCAAACACTAAACGCAATTTTCCTGGCTTGTTGGGATTGATAACTCCAAAATAGGGCAAGTACCATTTTCTCGGATGAGGCTTATTAACCTCGTCTAACGGCAGCTTTCTCGCATAGTTTTTCTCTAGATACTCATTTATTATTTTCTTGTAGGCCTTACAGAAATCTGGATTTTTTTTCATTTTCGACGGCAAAGTATCGATTAAGGGCCATGGAATAGCTGTCTGGCAATACCACATCATCACTGCACCACAGTAGTCTATATTGAAATCTTCCGCCGACGTTTTTTATTAAGTTCTTTAAAATCTCTTTTGCGCGCAAATCATCTTTAGACTGAATAGCAGGTAGGGCCTTCACACCAAAATTTTCAGTCTTAAAGTAACTTTCCACCAGTTCGTTTAAATAATCAGGCTGTGCGGTTAATAAGCATGTATGAGTTTCAGGGTGACCACCTTGTACCACAACGGTACAACTTAACGAAATAAAGCACTGCAGTAAGATTAATGCAACAACAACTTTTACATAAGCATCACAAATTTAAGTAAATAAGACAAATAAGAAAACATAAGGCGGTTCAATTATAATAATTAAAAAATAATATAATAAAAATAAATTCTTCAAATAATACTAATAAAATTTATGAGCCATTTAGCGACAGCCTACGAGGTGTCAACCCTTAGTTTCGGAGTTACGGGCCTCCGAAATTTTTATGTTTAATATAGCATATATCGAGTATTAGATAGCAGAATGGGACAATATGGGTATCTTTGGAAAGGTAATTTAAGCTGCTATCTAATTAAACAGAAAAAAATATAAAAAATCTGCTAAAGACCAAAATACGATGTTTTCATTTAAACGTAACTTTACTTAAAATTAAGTTTAGTTTGAATACTTTACAAAAATGTAGAATGTAATTTTAAACAAAAAATATTAAGTGATAATTTTCGGGAAAGTTACGGACCTCTAAAGTTTTTACGTATAATGTGACATACATCGACTACTCAGGAAATTTTTAAAAAGCGAAGCCGTTTTTGGACATACCATAGTAGAAAAAATTTTTGCGAAATTTTTAGAAAGCGAAGCCGGTGTTGGTCATCCCATAGAGGAGAAAATCTTTGCGTCCTGCCAAAGGCCGTCTATGCGGAAAATCTTCAGAAAGCGAAGCCGGTGTTGGTCATACTATAGAGGAGAAAATCTTTGCGTCCGGCCGAAGGCCGGCTACGCACTAAATCTTTAGAAAGCGAAGCGGGTGTTGGTCATACCATATAGGAGAAAATCTTTGCGCCCGGCCGAAGTCTGGCTACGCAGGAAATCTTTAGAAAGCGAAGCCGGTGTTGGTCATACCATAGAGGAGAAAATCTTTGCGACCGGCCAAAGGCCGGCTACGCAGGAAATCTTTGGAAAGCGAAGCCGGTGTTGGTATACCATAGAGGAGGAAATCTTTACGTTTAAATGAAAAATTCGTTTTTTGGTCTTTAGCAGATTTTTTCCTTTTTCATGTTTAATTAATTAGCCGCGGAACAAATCTAGTTTATGGACGCAGCTTAAAAATTAAAAAAAAGTTACCTACCGGGTGTAAAATTTAATTTTAAGCAAAAAATGTAAAGTGACAAAATTGAGGCTGACGCTTGGTTTCCGAGTTATGGGCCTCTAAAGTTTGTATGGACAATATGGAATATATCCAGTATTTTGTAGTGAAATGGGGCAATATGGGTATCATTGAAAAGGTAATTTCAATATATATTCAATTTAAAAGGAACTAAGGAAAAGGAACTAAGGAAAAGGAACTTACGGAATTCTTCTATAAAATGGTACATCCAAATAAATATCTGGCTTTTTTCTGCACAATAATTTAAACAAACAATACCTTTTGAATTGAGTCCATTGTTAAACAATCAAAGATTTGCTTAGCATTTCGCACATGAGATTGTGCTATTCGGAATTTTTCCAATCCTCGGCCTGTATCTGGATCAAGTTCAGTACTTGTAGATTTCATCCATTCTAGCGCTGCTCGATACACAGTCCGCTCTTTTTCCATAGTAGCAATAGTATTTTGCATATCTCTAATAGCTCGATAACGAAAAACATTAACTTCGTGTTGAAGTCTTAAAAGTGGTACATGGACACACATTCTTTGCTGGCCACAAAAAGAAACCGCTTTTCCTGCATTCGTAATAGTTTGGCCTGTCGTTTTACTTTTCTTGCCAGCTTCTTTTAAAAACCTTCCAAACACACATTCTTCCCTTGATAACATACAAAGTTTCTCTTGGTATTGCTCAACTATTTTATACAAATCAGCAGTAGTTGCAGATATCGATTTGAAAACCTCAATTTTTGAATCAAGTTCTGAATCAGAAGAAATAATATGTTCGTCTTCTTTGGATCCAAATTTTCTTTGGACAGATTTTTTTGTAATCCAGAATTGATGTTGCATTTCAGATTTTAGCATGATTTGAATTTTTAATTATAAACTTTTTAAAATTAAATGGTTAAAAGTGCGGACTATTTTCTGTACACTTACAAGTAGAGCTGTGTCATTCGCGAACGAACGGGTTAAATTGACCGAATCAATCAAGTGAACGAAGGCTCCGGTCATTTAAATGTGATCTTTTCGTTCAATAGTGTACTGGTTAAATTGAACGGATGACTTAATTGAACGAAAGGAGCTGGTGAAATATTTGGCTCAATTGACCGAATGAAGGAATTGAACGAACGAATCAGTCTTTGATAATTGATCAAAAAAGAAAGGTCACAGAAACGAACGACTTGTCTACTTACAAGGCGAATTCATAATTGATTCATTAATTCGACTTGTATACTTATATTTAAATACAGATGCCAGTGTTGCTAGGTAGGAAAGTTACAGCTTACTTCTTATACTATGTTTACACGGAGCTCAATATTCTTGCTTGGCTCTCTTTTCATGATTCACAGCTCAATCACGACCGAATCAACGTGCTTCGCCATATAAAATCTTGAGAGCGAGCATTTTGTTTTGTGACGATTCAGCTTGAATCTACTTGCGAAGCATGAAAAATTTCTGTCTTCCCTAATTTTTATTGCAAGTTTATCTGAACTAGATGTATATAAATGTAAACAAGAAAAGTAAACCAATATTAAAAGTGCTGTGTAAATATGTGTTAATATAAAAACAAATAATTATATTATAATTTAAAATTTTATTAATTACAAACACTAAAATTGAAACGAAAAACAAAATTTTAGAACAGAAGTCAATGTGAAGCATGTAGTATGTGTCGTGGAAACGGCATGCTTCGCAATCATGTTTCAGAGAGCGCAGCAAGTGCTTCGCATTGCCGTGTAAACATGCTATTAGATTGCATTCATTCAAGCAAATTTACTTTTACAAAGTTTTGTTAAGCTACCCATACACGACATGTTTTTTACATCTGACTTTTTATCTGTGTTTGTCATATGTAATTCTGCATGTGTGTTAAAATTGGTATTTTACAGAAGACTTTTAATATTTGGTCGCAAACGTACATGTATAATTACATCTGACATAATTATTATTTGCTTGCCACAGCTGTTCAAATGCGCTTTTTTCACTGTAGAGATATCCAAGCCGTCCGGTTTCAAAATAGCTTGTAGTCGTCTTTAAATATTTTTGCCTGCGTTACGGAATTACTGAAGAATTGTCAATTTTAATAATTTCATTTTACTCTAAATATAAACAAGATCAGTTTATATTAAATAATTATACCACTGTTGCCGTTTGGTTACACTTTTTACATTTTTTGTAACTTTTGAAGGCTCCACGTAACATGTATAATTTTGTTATATTAGGCCAAATTTTCGTAAATTTTGGTACAGACACTAAATAAGCTAATAAAACTGAGGTAAGAAACTCTTTTAAGATATCAACCTTTCTTAACATATTAATTCGATTTTAATAACAAAGGTTACCTTGCAAATGCATTTAAAATTCCATATAAAAAATTAGCTTGAAATAAGCAAAAACAAACTTTGCTGCAGTTTAATTCGCGAGAAATCACAAAATGTTTCTTGGTTCATGTTTAGAAACAGCAAGATGTTTCTTGCAACAATTCTTTCCGACGATAAGGTATTATGAGCTGCATTTCGTGCGAAAAACTAAGCATTCTGTGCAAACTTGGAAAATAATTGTTAGCAACTTCAGTTACTTCGCTTAAAAAATTTAACAATATGTTGATGTTTTAAGCAAATTAGGCTCAAATTTGTCTTTAATAACGGTATTTTTAAAATAATTAGTGTAGTAAAATTTATCGAAACTAAATCTTTCAAAGAAAAAGTGAAAATGGATTTATTACAAAAATCGTACTTTAACTAATTTTATTGAATGTCGAGATAATGCACTTTTCCATACCGAAATATTAATATGCAGTCCTAATTTAAATCCTCATGAATATCATGCGTATGCCCTTTTTTATACGTTTTTCATTTTTTTTTTTTTTTTTGTTTTATTTTTGTTCAGTAAATGAATTTGTTGCCTTCTTATTTATTATGGAATAAAACTATTTATTCTATTTTGTATGATGTAACTTTTTTTTAAGGAAAAGCGTAACTTTTTCCTGGCTTTCTCTAGCAACACTGAATGATACAGAATTTACATAATTGTTATCAAATAGTTAAAAAAAATTTTATTTTGGTCATATGGAATATTACCATCAGCCGGCTAATGCTACCGCCAATGGTCAACCGCCGTTATTTGTTTTCATACGGCATAGGTTTTTGGCAATACTTTTTATAATTTTAAAAACAGCTGATGTCAGATTGTTTGTCAGATCAAAATTCAGTACTGTTCGAAACTTAAGCAACTTTTTCCCACTAAGTAATAATAGACTCATATCTTTTCTTTAAATAAATTTGTAGAAAATATTTTTTTATTTACTACTACACAATGTGTCTATAATCTAAAAATAACAACAAAAATTAAAATTAATTTCTTTGGAAGTTATGATAAAATAAAAACACAATAAACTTAAAAATTCGCTGTTCAAAACCTAAGCAACTTTTAATATTTGCTATGATATCCTTTATTTCTTACGACCTCAGCGCATAGGTTCAATAAGATTCGATAGAATAGATGTTGTTATAGTTTTCCACTCCGATTTTAGGCAGTTCATCAACTCCTGTTTATTTTTAAATCGTCGAGTTCCAACTCTCCATTTTAAAATTTCAAAGGGGTTCTCTTTGGGATTCAAGTCTGGCGATTGAGGTGACCAATCCAAAACTTGAACCCCATTAGCTAATAACCAATCCTTGACTAACTTCGATGAATGTTTTAGGTCATTTTCATGTTGAAACACCCATCGAAGCGGCATTTCCTACTCTGCATAGTTAAGCATGTGAGTTGCTAAAATGTCTCTGTAAACAAAAGGGTCCATTTTTGTTTGAATTTCTACAAAGGGACCAACACCACTGGCCGAAAAACAAGTCCAAACCATCAGATTTCCACCCCCATGCTTTATTGTGACTTTTAAGTACCGAGTATGTAGCCGCTTCTTTTTTGGTCTTCTCACGTGGCAAACTCCATCTGAATTTAGTAAGTTAAATTTAAATTCATCACTTAAGAAAACAGTTCGCCATTTGGATATAGTCCAATCCATATGTGCTCTAGCAAAATCGAACCTAAAAAAAAAATCAGAGACTATGTTGCAATCAATCAAAAAAACCTATTTTTTAAATGCTTCTTAGATGGCATGAAGCTCCTTAAGTTTTGTTCCAATAAACGTTTTCTTACTGTGGAATCACTAATCTGAAGTTCAAGCTCATTCACTATGTCTTTCGACGAAATAAATAGATTTTTTTTAATTAGACGCATAATTTTTTGGCCTGTTCGCTCAGAAGTTTTTCGAGGTCGCCCACCGCTATTGGCTTCCTCTACTTTCCCAGTAGCTTTATACTTTTTTATAAGTCGGGAAACTATTGATTTATTAATATTCAATTGGTTTGCTATAGCAGTTTGGTATTTACCGTTATTTAAAAGTTCAATAATCTTTAGCTTAAATCTGATCCATAACGTGTTCGCATCATGTTTGCACTTCTAAAGAATTGGTACTACTTAAATGCATAAAATCAACCAAAATTATTTTTTTCAATAGCAATCATAACAGGACTAAAATTTTTGCTTAAAATTGTTGTTGTTGTTTTAGTTAATATTTCGCAACAAACGCAACAATGTAAAAGTTGCTTAGGTTTCGAACAGCGAATTTTTAAATTAATTTTGTTTTTTTTATAATTTCTTCCAAAAACATAAAATGTATTTTTTGTTGTTATTATTAGTATGTAGACTATATGTATAATAATAAATGAAAGGGAAATTTTTCATTAATCTATTTAAATAGAACATATACGACCATGAGTATTTACTGGGGAAAAGTTGCTTAGGTTTCGAACAGTACTGTAGAACACGTTCTAAACGAAAATTTGTCAGATGACTTTTCACATGTATTTTACAGAAGCAATGTTTCAACAGCCCTACACGACATGTATGTGTTTAGCAGTGGGAAATTTGACATGTAAGATGTAATAAACATGTCGTGTATGACCAGCTTTAACTTTCTTTTAAACTTTGTTCTGTGTTCAGACACAAAAAGTTTTCTTTTACAAATTTTTGTTTTCTTCTCTTCGATCGTTCCTTATCTTTGGACGTTTTGTATGTGGTGTTTATATGTATATGTAAAGATATAAAACTGTGTATAAGCAACGAAAGAAAACCATAGCAACTTTGCGAGTAAATCAAAGTCTGTACTGCTCATCATGCTTTCTCCCTTTCTCTCAAATAAAATCAAAACTTTGCAAAGTAAAATTTGCCTGTGTGAATGGGGTATTACTACTTACTTACTTAATTCTTACTACAGTTGGTCTCGATGGCGTATTTACTACTTCCGCAATAAACGCTAATTGTAAAACACCGTGGTATAATGCCGTAAGGGCTAAATTAATGAATTCGCCATCGAGACCACCTGTATTATTTCGCCATGTTACCAGGTGGAAGCGTAGGCAAATGCATTTATTTTCGCTATAAACACTACTGTCAAACCCCATGTAAAAAAATCTGTATATAAATTTTTATATATGAAGTTTAATGAATAATGAATTCGCTTACGCTGCCACCTGCTAAATGATTCGCCTTGTGTTTTTATATATGGTTTGACATTTAGCATATACGGCGAAAACTAATAAATTGGCCATTGCGGCCAACTGGTATTATTTCGCCCAAGGCGAATTAATACAGGTGACCGCACGGCTACAACAATCCAACAACACAAAAAACAACAGGCAATTTGTTGCTACAAAATTATGTATGTTGTCAAAAAAATATTGTAAAAACAAACAAAATAAAAAAATATCTTTGATGAAAAAAAGTGGTTGTAATTTTCAGAATAAAAAAATTATAAAAATTAAGTTGCATAAAAATAAAAATACAGGCAAAGTGACCAAAATTCTTTTGTACCAATAGCTTTCCCAAATCACATGCATCGTTCCATTATTGCACGTTGACCATTTGAAGGCTAACATAATCTTCCACAAAAAAACCAAGAAATTATAAATGTGTTAATAATAATTTTACTATCTTTTTGCGCATATTTTGATTATACACATCAGGAACTGCAAATACGGTTCCATGTTGTGGTAGTTTCCTCTAGGAATTTCAATTGTTTGTTTTCTATTAGCAATCAAAAAAAAAAATGAATTAAAAAATTTAACAAATTATTTATTTTTGACAAATTTTTTTGACAACTGTAATGTTTACAGCTGATGGGCTTTTTCGCCCGTGCGTTCACCTGTATTATTTCGCCATAGTAAAATGGGAAAAATCAAGGCGAATCAACATTATAAATTCGCCTTGGAACAAGTCTACCTCGTAAGTGAAGAATACACAACCGGGCAAATTTCTAACGTAGTTGAAATTATGTTATGATATGATATGATGATGTGATAAGATGATATGAAGTATCTTACGTTCATCAACTTTATTTTTATAAGGGCGAAAGTGACAACCGGAAAATTTGATACTACAGTCTTGCAGCTTCTTAAAAACTTTTTTTATTTTTAAATGTATGACAAATTGATGAATTCTTGTAACATTTAAAAACGCAATATTTTTTCAAAAGTTTGCTTACATTACCGACATTGTTTACCGACATCGCTGTTATTTTAAAGCTTTGTGTTTTTTTAATTAGCTTATGCAAGTGTTTCAGACACTTTTCCACACATAATCTGGAAGGTGTTATCGATTGCTATTGATTAGTATTACCGACTGTTTAATACTAAGCAGAAGTAAACTTTAATTAGCTCAAAACTTTTCAGCAATTTTTTGAGATTTTTCGATTTTTGAAAGTTTGCTGCTTAATAACTTTTTTCGTACAGTCTTTCAGAACAACATTAAATTATGTTATTAATAAATGGAAATATGTGAAACGGAGCAGGAGGATTATGGCTATTTTTTGGACTTCAAAAGAGCTTTCGAGACAATTGATCGTGACATTTTATTACAGACACTTTATAATTACGGAATACGGGAAAATGAACTAATGTGGTTTAAATCATACTTAACGGGTAGAAAACAAATGGTGAAAGTGAATAACGTAAGGTCGGGACATGCAAATAACGAATACGGTGTACCTCAAGGATCAATACTTGGAGCATTGCTATTTATTATATATATAAACGATATGCCAAAAATGCTTCAAAAAAGTGAAATAATATTATATGCTGATGATACACTGATATTTACAGAAGGAGATACAGATCAGCAATGTTATGACAACATGATACATGATATGGATAATGTTAATGAATGGTTGAAAATGAATAATTTAAAATTAAATGAAGATAAAACAAAGCTTATGCAAATAAATATGGACAATGATACAGTTTTTAAGATAAACAATCAGATAATTGAAAAAGTTAGGTAAATAAAATACCTTGGATTTATAATTGATAACAAATTAAAGTTAGTGAACATATAGAGTATATTTGCAAAAAAATTGGCAAATAAATTGGTTTTTTTAAACGGATACGTAATAAAGTGTCTATAATCACTGCAATTAATATTTACAACACTATACTTGCTGCACAGAAACGCAAATTGAGAGAATCCAAAAACTACAGAATAAAGGAATGCGTTCAATATTAAAAAATAATATATATATACCGATAGAAGGAATGCTTAATGTACTTAAATGGCTCAATGTAAAACAAAGATTAGAAATGAACACGCTAGTTTTTATACAGAAAATGCAAATTGGAAATGTACCTCAATAATTAATTGAACAACTAAGATATGTAGGAGAAATACATCCATACCGCTTGAGAAATGATAACAACTTCAGACTACCAAGAATAACAACAACATCAATGCAGAGGTCACTATTCCATAAAGGGTTACATCACTACAACATGCTTCCGGATGATACTAAAAATGCAACAAATATTTACGAATTTAAAAGAAAAACTATACATTTTATTAAACGAAATATTGTAAATTAAAAAAGAAGAAAAAAACGAAAAATTTTGGTATAAAAAATATTATAATTGTAAAATTGAAAGTATTCTAAAAACTACAAATAAAACTACTACTACTACTACAAAAAAAGCTATACCACGATCGATTCGCATTTTTATCCCTTTTCGATCGTATATAGCGGTAGATATGCACGCGGAATACTTTTCGAGATATAAGCGAAAAACTAAACTCATATTTTCAGCGATTTTTTCGAATTAGAAGAGTTTGCCGCTTTATAACTTTTTTCGTAGTCTTTCCGAAAACAAACTGTACCACGATCGATTGGTATTTTTATCCTTCTTAGATCGTATATAGCGGTATATGTGCACGCGGAATACTTTTTGAGATACAAGCGAGAAACTAAACTTATTGAATTTACCGATTTTTTTTAAATTTGAAAATTTTGCCGCCTAATAACTTTTTTCGTACAGTCTTTTAGAAAACAGACTATACCGATAGTATATAGCGGTATATTTGCAAGCGGAATAGCAAGAAACTTAACTTATATTTTTGAGCGATTTTTTTTACAATTGAAAAGTTTACTGGCTTATAACTTTTACAATAATACACTAATTATTTCACAATTATAATTTATTCAACTCCACTGCCCAAAGTAAGACTAAAAACTAAATTACAATTATTTTATAATTAATAATTCATTAGTCAGCTTATAATTAAAAATTCCATTCCCACGTTGAGCAATTATGCAGAAGAAATATGATCCCGCACCGAATTTCCACTAGCCGGCGCGTGTGCAGTGTCAGCAATATTTTGCGAGCATGCAGTAGCCGCATTTACATTTGATTGTGTTAACTCCTCCCTTGCTAAAAATCTGCGTCCGGCATATTGCGATTTAGATTCTTGCCGGGTCAGGCTTCGTATTGGAGGAAGGCATACACGAGAGTAAGGGCGATTAGCAGCAAAAAAAATTGTGCAATTCGCTGCTACGGAAAAGCGGTACCTTGTGGCCGAATTTTCCAAGTTGTGTATGTTGTGTACGGTGATGTTATGAAGATAACCAATGCAAAGCTGCCGCTTTTCCTCTAAAACGGTTGTAACAATTTGAGGAAGGATCTGTATGGACGTCGCTCTCCTGCTGATGTAAGTAATATTTTTATGCGCACCTCTTCGACGCACTGCGTATGTTCCCGAAAGGAATTTAGTAACATTACCGCGTTGTATACTGCCTTTAAAATTTGTAATTCTTCCATAACAAGCTCTATAATCTCTTCCTTACAGGATCGATAGGTGCAATTTGCTTCGCCCCCCTTGATTAGAGTTGCGATACACTCTTCTTCGGGTATTTTTTTTTAGGTTAGCTACCTCACAGACTGTAGTATTGTTATTTTGCATACACGGTTTGATAATGCCATAAGTTTCCCTTTCGTTTACTAATAGTGTGTTAAATGATGAGTCTATAACTTTAGTAGTTATATTCAGCTTCTCTCACATTAGGTAGTGATAGGACATAGAGAATCGTTGAACCATTTGTGTACACTTTTGGGCTGGCATACTCAATAGCTTCCAATTCGTTGGAGTAAGGAAGTGTTTCAATCTCGTCGTTCGATGTATTTACTCTCTGTTGAGTACATTAGAGTTTACTATGCCGCCTTTGGCCATCTGGCAGGCTCTCATAACCTCATTTACTTCCTCTTTGATGACCATTATTTGGCGCAAGGCTCGATTAATAAACTTTTTTATTATGCAATAATACCATTTCATTTTCTCATGGTACCAATGCGGATTTGAACCCCTCTTCCACTAAAATTTATGGACCATTCCTTTGAATTTTTCGTTGATGGTTTAATTGCAAGAGACCTACTCATGGCACGAATATTTACTACGTTCTATAACAGTGAGGACGTCTTATGAGGACATCACTGTCACAGATCGTTGTCCCAAAAAAATTGAAATTACATGACTAGGGTGTCAGACGATCAAGTTTTCATTCAATTTTTAAAATTTCTTGACCGTGTGACTGCACTGTTAGGGAAAACATTAGTTCTGAATGTGGGTTTTATGAATTTTTTTTCCCTGTTTTGCCTGTACTGTAACGCGATTGATTTTATTAACGACCGCTTTTTCATAAAGTGGTCGATGTTTAGTTTAATCTGCCTGTTTCTAACATGAATGACGTCACCCGCCTTATATTTCTTAGGTGTGACACGAAGCTTAGAGTTATGCCGCTCCAAGATTTCCTTTTGCTTT
The DNA here is from genome assembly GCA_916610165.2 of Gymnosoma rotundatum. Taxonomy (NCBI): domain Eukaryota; kingdom Metazoa; phylum Arthropoda; class Insecta; order Diptera; family Tachinidae; genus Gymnosoma; species Gymnosoma rotundatum. The sequence continues at coordinate 82,097,294 of OU744338.1, read as the reverse complement.
TCCTTAATTTTTTTACTTCTCTATTTAATTTTTGATAATTAAATCTCTCAGCCCTGTTGAAGAAAATATCTACCGGTGTTCTACTAGTGACAGAGTGGACAGTATTATTGTATCGATCGGTAGCGATTACTAATAATTCCCTTACCCCCAACTACTTATATTCGGCCTTTCAGCAACGGTAAATTTCTAATAAGGTTGAGTGGAACCGTTCGACCTGACCGTTTACCTCTCTGCGACGTACTGGCGTTAGATATATCTTGACAACTGTTGAATCACATTCATTACTATTGGACTAATAAAACCACGTTCATTGTTGGTTACTTAAATACGTGGTGTAGCGGAATAATTAAGAACTTCGATTATTTTTTCTTTTACTGCAAGGCTAATCGATTCCTAAGAGGAAAAAGTTTTCCGAATTTTGAAAATTTATCCAATATGCTAATAAAATACTCATTTTAGATTCCAAAAATATCCGTATGCAATATTTCACAAGGATACGACGGGATCAGAGTTGCCTGGAGTTTTGTCATTGACGGGTGTCGATCATACTTGTTAGGTTTGCAGATTTCACAATGTTCTAAATAGACTTCTTGTAATAACCACAAATATTGTTCAGGTATTTTAATTTCATTCAAAACATCAGGCCCTAGCTTTTCTTTTAATATTTGCGTCAGATTTTCTTTGTTAATAGTTTCCAATGATATGATATGGCGGTTATAGCCAGGATGAGGACTAATGAGTGCAATCATATCGGATTGAAATTGTCGAATTATAACTTGATTCCGAAACACATTAATGGGAGCCTTGACATGCGGAATCAAATCTGTACCATTCTGTTCGGCACTATGCACTGTGCCTTCGCTAGCTGTTACTGTGACTGAATCCTCTTTTCCTACTCTATCCTCACTATTTATATCAGAAACATGCATTGTCCTTTTGCTGGCTGTTATTGTAACTGAATCTTCGTTATCTATCCTTCCTTCACTAGCGGTATCAGTGGATAATTCATCCGTAATATGGGTACAGAGGTTAATAGAGGTAGCTCCTAAGGGCCGCTCAGCTTTCACGGAGTCGGTTGAGTCTGCTTTAAGTCGTGATAGGGCTTCGGCTACCACTTTCGATTTCCCTGGTTTGTACACAAGTTCAAAGTTATACTCCTCCATTCTAGCCTTCCACCTTTTTAATCTTGCATTATAATTTCTATTGCTTAAAGCGAACGTTAAAGGTTGATGTTCAGTAAAAATACGTACTTTCCTGGCACCATATAAATAGGATCGTAAATTGTCTAATGCCCAAACTATTGCAAGCATCTCCTTTTCGTTCGTTGCATATGATTTTTCTGTCTTGTTTAAGGAAGGAGAAATGAAAGTTGGAGATTGGTCTTTCCCCATTTCCCCCTGAGATAGTACAGCACCTAGTGCGCTGTTAGAAGCGTCTGTTGTCAGGTTAAAAGGTTTGCCAAAGTCTGGAAAAGCTAATACCTCCGATGACGAGAGCAATTCCTTAAGTTCATTGAATGCTTGTAGCTCTTCCTCCCTCAATGTAATTATTATTATTTTGAGGCCACACCAATATTTTTATAATTAAAAACACATTATGAAAATACAAATTTTGTATCGGAAATATATAAGCATTTTAGAAATAGCAAAATATTGTTATAGAAAAAGTTTTGTACAGTCGAATTAAGCAAAACAACATATAATTTCGTACAATTTTGTAAATATCTACTTTCTATTGGTAATTTATTAAGAAATAAAAAAAACTTTATATATAGTTATATATACGTAGTATATAAATCTACACTGTGGTGCAAAATTGTGCCAATGTTTTAATCATTACATGTAACTCAATTTTTTATATTACTAAATTATTTCTAAACTTTTTGCTACACAAATTTAAAATATGGATGTGTAGAAAATATAAAACAATAACAGAAACATTTACTCATAACTTAAGTTTATGAGAAACAAAACGTTTTCTACCTTAGACCACTGGCATACTTTTGCTTCAAGGTTTTGACCATTTAAATTTAATAATTTTTCCAGTATTCTTTTGTTTTCTTTATCTGATCCATCCTGTTTGGCATCGATTGGTAAAGCTTTGCCACAAAATCTTCATTAATATTTTTTGGGGCTTCTTCGTATTCTGCCAACCGCCGCTTCAAATACGGCCATAGGTTTTCTATCAGGTTCAGATATGGACTCTGCGGTGGCCACTCAATGACCCGAAACATCTGAGAATTGCAAAAATTGTCAAGGAATGGTTAGGAATGTTTATTTTTTGAAAATTTCAATCAAGGATTTTAACTTTTGTGATTAACAAAAAGCAGAAAAAGGTTTTTTTTGTTTTTTTGATAATATAGGTCTTAACTAATTTTATAGCCTAAAAACATTTGCTAACTACTTGAGGTGAAATTTTTTTAAAACATTTGCTAACTACTTGAAGTAAAATTTTTTAAATCCCATTTATATATCCGATAATTCTAGAGCGGATTAATCAACTGGTACGACACTTTTAGGAACTAGATTTTTATTATCGCAAAATTGAGATTAAAACTAATTTAGAAGCACAAAGTGATATTACACACGGATTAGAGATTAAACAAATTACACATTTTTTAAATAGCTTGCAACAATGATTAAGCGGTGGTTTTTAGTTTCTTCTATTTCACTTTTTTTCTTTTTTACCTTAAACCAATTCCATTAGTCGTCCGCTAAGAAAACCTAAGTTGTGCTGCCAGACCAAGCAAATGGGGTAAATAGTATCAAAATCAAAAACTAAACATATACTGCCTTAAAAATTAATTTTGATTTCAAATATTACTATCACAATCTAAATATAAACTTCCTTATGCATAAAAATTAATGTTGATTTCAAATTTATTTTAAAATGAATTTTGTATGAAATATTTGTTCTAAAATAAATAGAAAAAGTAAACTTTTTATTGTTGTCTTTCAGAAAACAAACCATACCACGATCGATTCCTATTTTTATCCTCTATCGATCGTACATAGCGGTATATTTGCACGCGGAATAGTTTCCGAGATATAAGCAAAAAACTAAACATTGATTTCATCGATTTTTTTAAATTTGAAAAGTTTGCCGCCTAATAACTTTTTTCGTAGTCTTTTAGAAAACAGACTATACCACGATCGATTCGTACTTTCGACCTCCTCTTTCGACCGTATATAGCGCTATATTTGCACGCGGAATAGTTTTCGAGATATAAGCAAGAAACTTAACTTTTATTTTTGAGCGATTTTTTTTTTCAATTGAAAAGTTTGCTGGCTTATAACTTTTTTCATACAGTCTTGCAAAAAACGAGATATACCACGATCGATTCGTATTTTAAGCCTCTATCGATTGGCGTTAGTCGCTATGATGCATGGCTTTTAGTTTTGTTTTTATAACTAAAAAACCATCACAATTAATAACTAATATTTTAGGTGTAGCTCCTTCATTTTTGAAATGCGAAAGTGACAACCTGAAAATCTGATTCCGCAAGCTTAGAGCTTTTTTATTTCTAATTTTTAGTTTAAAATCTATTAAAAATTGACGAATTGTGACCGTTTCTAAAAGGTTTTATTTTTTGTCAAATTTTGTTTACATTTTTGTTATGAACAACAATAATAATCCGTTTTTTGCAAAACTGTAAAAAAAGTATACATTTCTCAAAGTTCTCATGTCAATATTTACAAAATTGTACGAAATTATATGTTATTTTGCTCAATTCGACTGTACAACACTTTTTCTATAACAAATTTTATTTACAAAATTTGTATTTTTACAATGTGTTTTTAATAATAAAAATATTGTTGTGGGATCAAAATAATGAAATAAAATAAGCAATATTTTCTTAAGTCTGGTTAACAACACATTCTCGAAAATTTTTTATTTTTTTGAACAAAATATGACTCTAAGGCTTCAGCACATTTATAAAAGGATGATTCTTTTGGATTATAATAACGGCAGTTGTCGAATATGTTCGTCATATCCCTTATATATTATTATTCAAGTTTTCTTCAATTTGTGTTAAATCTAAAAAATATAAAAATTTTATATTTTAATTGTTTATTCAATAAAGGTTTATCTAACCTAAAGAGATTCAAGTCAGATGTTTGCAATAATCTGTTGGCGTTAGTGGTGCCATCTGTGCTTACTCAGAACTTTGACATTAGAAGTTAAAGAAAATCTTTCACATAATTTCTGGTTTTCTGTTGAGTTTTTTTATGCGAAATTCTGTTACTTACGCTAGCAGATCAGTGACAGCCATTTGATCGGCTATTACACCATCCTTAATAACAGAAATACCGGTCATTGTGTACAACAGAGACTGTGGATATAAATACTGCTGGCCGACTCAGGATACTAGATTATGAATCCGACCACAAAGCCGTGATGATTGTATTTTTTACGAATCCTTGCTTAACGGTGAAACGGCCTACAAGATACGACTTGGACAAATTAAACAGGCGGGCTGTTTTTGAGAAGACTGTCTGCTAATCTTGCCACATGTGGTCTTCCAATTGACAGAAACGTGGCTCAGACGGTGATTGACATCTGCGTGGATGAAATGCGGCGGGCGTTTGAAGATGCTATGGAGCACTCCTTTCCTAAAGTTTTCACAGGAAGAAGAGGCTTGTTGAAGCTTCTGCCGAGAATACTTCATTTTATTGCCGAAAAGAAATGGCTGATACGAACATTGTATAGATGTGAAGACCCAGGTAGACGTAACATTTTGAAAGCGGACTTACGGAACATTGACCGAATAATACAGCGTACCATAGCTGTTTTTGAACGTGAACTTTGGGCAGACTTTTTAAAAAGCGTACGACTTAATAACCAGACATTTAGAAAAGTAAGGGCGGCTATTGGTTTAAATTTTCGACCCTCAGTTCGAAGTTTGGTTGATAATGTTGGCTCAATCTTTTTCGATAACACTGGTATGTCTAATTTTCTTGCGGACCGTATCTTCCAGGTAAGTCCTGGTCAAGCAGTGCGCGCAGATGCATTCAGTGTGAGGGTTCGAGAATTAGTGTCTACTTTGGACAGGTCAACACCTTTGACGGTCTTTGGAAGGACTTTGACAGCTGATGGACGATTTGTTGACTCTAGTAGGAACTTTACCAGACTTGGTTTTACTGATGAAGTCGCAGTAGGTAATGCACTAAGGCGGAGGGCAAACAAGAGGTCTAGTGGTATGGATTGTGAATCTAATTTTGTTTTGAAGAAGAAGGACATTGTGGTTTGGCGGTTTCGTGCTTTTGTATTCAACCACTGCCTTAATATAGGGTATTTCCCAAAAGCATGGACGGCTGCCCTGGTAGTTCCCAAACTAAAATCAAAAGCGAATCTTCATGAGAGTGGAAGCTATAGACCTATATCCTTATTATCGGCCTTTAGAAAGCTATTTGAATACTTTCTCCTGGCAAAGATCAACAACGTTATTATTGACAATTACATTTAAAAAGATTTTCAACATGCACTAGTTGTACTTACGGACTATATTGCTAGGGATCTGAATCGGAAATGCCCTTCTATCGCTGTAAGTTTGGATTTTACCAAGGCCTTTGATACCGTTTGGCATGATGGTCTCATTTGCAAATTGATGAATATGGGCTTTGGCATGGGCGTCTGCCGTGTGATTGAAAGCTTTCTAAGGAACCGCTATTTTAGGGTTTGTATTGGAGATATCCTATCTCATGAGGGTTCGATTTTTGCAGGAGTGCCACAGGAATCATTGCTGGGCCCGGTTTTGTACAATATCTTCATATCAGATAAACCTCCACCCCCGCATGGACATCTTTTGTTGATCTATGCTGATGACACCTTTATTGCTTCTTCAGGAGGAAGGGCAAGAACTGTTAACGAATGAGTCAATCAATACTAGACAGCACTGACCGACAATGTTAATAGATGGGGCCTCGACTTGAACATTCATAAGACTGACGCTATTATGTTCAAAGGAAGGCGGAAATACATATACCCCAATTGCCGATCCTTCAGAACGTGTTTGAGAATTGAAAGTGAGATGATCAGGACTTCGGATAGGTTAAATTACCTCGGTGTCACCTTCCATGATAACTTTGAGTTTTATCGGCATATCGACAATGTGCTTGAGCGCACCAAGAGGGCTTACTGCGCGCATCAGGGCGTGCTAAAGCGCATAGGTGGACTCAATACAAAAGAACGCCTTTTGGTGTACCGCCAGATACGTCCTTTCATCTCGTATGCCTTTCCAAGTTGCTATTGGCCGAACCAGATACATATTCAAAAACCACTGAACTTAAAAAAATTGTATACGAAAAAATCGTTAAATTGTAATTTATGAATGAACAAAATTTTATGTCAGCCAAATAAAATTTCAATCCGATTCATTGTTTACAAAAAAGTTATTTTAAAGATTGTTGATCTCAAATGTATGAATGAAAACATAAAGTTGGGCAATAGCACTTGATGATATAGAATTTTAAGCGTAGTTTGTAAATTTGTTCAATGCAGAGTTTCATATCAGAATCAATACCAATGATCGATTTTGTCTCTTCAGCAAAATACAGGAGGGAGTGAAACTCTGTACTTAAGAAATGAAAATAGTTTTTAAGCTTTAGTTTTTAAAAAACCAGAAAAGAAAGGACACATAAAAATAAAAAAGTTTGTTCTGTAAAAAGTTTTATTTAAATAAACATTAACGTTTTTAAAAATTTATAAATATTTTTATTATTTTATTTTGGAATTAATTCCAAGTATGTTTCTCGCACTGTAAGCATGATGTTACTTCTATATCTATGGGTTTTTGCCTTAATGCTGGAACAACTATAGTTTCCTTCAATAAAAAGTATGGCTTAGATGTATAAATAACACGGCTCTTTTTCATTCTTTCACGCATAACATTAAGTAAAATATCATGGTCCTCATTGCCCGGTTCTTTATTAGAAAAGGATGATCCGAAACCATGACTAACTATGGTTACGAATTCAGAACAACTTTTTTTATTAATTAAAATTCTTACTATACAAAAGAAAGTCACACTAATTGCTTTGCTAGTCAGTTCGACTAACCAACACACATCTGTTTTTTTCAGGTATTAATTTTAAATAATTTCTATACGTTCTCTTAACATTCTGAATTGAAATTGATTTTGGCTTAAGTACATTTTTTAATTTCTGAAAACCTTTTTTTATATGTAATGTATGGGGACGTTTCTCTTCTACGTAATTCCTTTACACGATTATAGATTTTCAATTAACACTTAAATAAAAGGGTATACAAAATCTAACCGGCTTGTTAGATTGGCTTGAAGGCAATAGAAAGACAATAATTTCCTTTTCTTTTGAAGTTTTACTAATGAGATGTTTAATAAATTTACTTTTCCAAATTAACGTTTATTATATTTAATTTATTTCTAACATTATGATTGGTTGGCTTAAAAAACTAGATTATACCCCGGTATTATTTACCTGAGCGCCCTGTGTTACTGTAGAATAGTTAAATAAAGATCAAAACAGCCTACAGGTTCTTACTTTCTTAATTTGTTAGTAATATTAATTATTTTTTTTATCAAATTTACTTTATTAATGCGTTTATTGCATTACGCAATTCTTAAAAGTTACTTAAATTAACATATGGCCAAAAAAATAGGTGTAAAATTTTTTCCCCTTTTAACTTATTAAAGAGTGCGAAAAATTGCAACCATGCAAAAATTATTAAAAAAGGGGAATCCCATTAAAAATAAGCTTGTCTCAGATAAACAGTGCTGCATTTTGCTTTTAAGTGCGAATTTTACTTAGATAAAGTAATAGGTGTGCGGTTTTTAGTCCAGTTAAACTATGGAAAAATTAAAAAAAAAATTAAGGAAGTAAGTAAAATAGTATTAATTAAAAATAAATTGAACATTATATCAGACGAAATTCATGTTTAAAATGGGCCGTGGGCGCCATTGCAGTACTGAAGAAAGACTCCTGGTTCTTAAACAACGCGAGCAAGGTAAAACCTACAAATTTATTGCAGATGCTTTGAATCGGTCTGAGAATTTTGTAACAAACGCTCTAAAACAAAAAAAAAAATAACGTTGAAACACGAGGCAGACATAAAAAAACTTTATTAAGTACAGACAATCGCATAGTTAATCTATCCAAGCGGAAACCTTTTAAGTCATCTAAGGCTATTGCAAGAGAAGTTGGAACTGTGCAATATCATGATGAGCAAACAATGGACAGATTTGTGTACAAAAATTTGTTAGAGAATGTTATGCTACCCTTTGCTGAGGAAAATATGCCTCTTATATGGAAGTTTCAACAGGATGACGATCCAAATCACTCATAAAAATTAGTGAATTAAAAAGAAGAGTGCTTCCTTGTTGTAATAAAAACCAATTATGGGAAAACATTCAACATGTTTGGTACAATGTTGGAGTAGAGACTTGCCGTAATTTAATTTTGTCTATGCCTCGTAGAATGGAAGCTGTCCTCAAAAGCAATGACAATTATGCGGGGTATTTATAATATCATTTAGTTTTTATTTGTAAAAAATAAATTTTTGGGTCAAATTTAGTATTAAATTTTAAGTTGTTTTGTATACACCAATTTTTAGTCCACATCAAAAGCTGTCCTTTTTTTGAATTCATTTTATTTTAATTTTTTTTTTACTAATATTTTCCCTTCCCTTTAACTTTTAAAAACGTAAAATAAATAAATTTATAAAAAATAATTGAAAAGAACCATGAAGTATAAATTAAATCGAAAATATATACGGATATTGTTTACTATTTTTTGGCCACATGTATATATATATATATATATATTTATTTTTTTTATTTCTTAGTAAATTACAAATAAAAAGTAGATATTTAAAAAATTGTACGAAATTATATGTTATTTTGCTTAATTCGACTGTACAACACTTTTGCTATAACAAATTTTATTTTTGCTATTCCTAAAATATATATTTGCGATACAAAATTTGTATTTTTACAATGTGTTTTTAATAATAAAAATATTGTTGTGGCCTCAAAATAATGAAATAAAATAAGCAATAAGTGATGTTTGAAGTTTGGCCAATTTTTCTGGTTATTTATAAAAATATGCTTTCTGCTCAAGCTAGTTGGGCCTACAAATTTAAGGTAATTAAAAACAATTTTTAATTACAAATTTCGCCCGACGTTTCGTCGATTGTTTTTCGACTTTTTCAAGGGTTGTTGTCTATAATTTATTAAATTAAAATTATGAAATATAAAAACATTTGAATATAATAATATAAATACATATTTAAATCATTATTTTTTAACTTGCAATTTTAAAAACGTTATTAATTTGAATTACATTTTTCATTAAAACAAAAACAGAAACATAAAAACAATTTACAACAAACTTCAAAAAACAAGAAACACATAAGTTTATGTCGAAGATTAGCTAATAGCGACTCTATAGCTTGCATTGATGTTATCGGTGTCCTCTTACAAATTCATTGTAAGAGGACACCGAATGAATGTGTAAGCTTTCTTTACTGTATCTCTTTCTCTCCACTTTCTCTTTATCCAATATTTTAACTTTGTCAAAGTCAACTGTGTGACCTGTGTTTTGTATATGTTGAGCCAATGCAGTTGTCTCTTTTCTTTTAGTAATGTCAGCTTGATGCTCAGCTATTCTTGTTGACAAAGTTCTCTTTGTTGTTCCTATATATATTAAATTGCATTTTGTTGTCCCATTACCCTTACATGGTATTTCGTAAACAATGTTATTTTGTTGTTGCTTATTAATTGGCGCCTTAATTTTCGTAAATATTGTATTTATTGTGTTGTTAGGTTTATAGGCAAAACAAATGTTGTTGTTATTTTTAATTATGTTACGTATATTTCTGTTGTCTGTTAAGCCAAGAATGTATTTTACACTGTAAAAAGTACAACTTGTCTTATCATTGTCTATTGTTTAATTTGATGTTTTGTTTTTAATTCGGTGTTTTACTGTATTTATTAACTTTCTTATGAGGTAATTAGGAAAACTATTGTTATTTAATATGTTATAAATTTTCTGTATATTATTATTATGGAACTGTTTGTCGCTGATTTTTAAGACTCTTTCTATAAAGCTCTTTGCTGTGTTAATAATCTGGTTCTTTGGTTGTGTTGTATTGTAATTCATTAATCTGCCGGATGCTGTTTCCTTTGAATACCAATTAAAAATAATTTTATCTGATGATCTGATCAATTTTGCATCCAAATATGTGATTTTTTTTCTGCTCTTCGATCTCCATAGTGAATTTTAATTTAGGGTGATGATGTTTTGAATATTTAATCTTGATTGTCAATATTTATAATAGCTAGGATGTCATTTACATATTTGGCTATGTATTTTATTTCTATATTTTTATTTTTTAGTTCCATTAAGGCGTCGTCAAGTAAACTATCTAAAACTATGTCAGCTTTAGTTGGTGAAAGTGGATTTCCCATTGGCATTCCGTAAATCTGGTTATACAATTTTCCTTTATAAACAAAATAGTTGTAATCACTTAGACAAAACTTTAAAATTTCCAAAAATTTGGTTTTGCTAATCGTCGTGACTGTTTTTATTATGTCCCATTTTTTCATAATATCAAAAATATTATCAAAAATTATCATCTTAAAAATTCAGAACATAAAATAAAAAAATGTAACTTTTAATAAAACAAACAATATCTTTGATAGTGTTACCACTATTTTCAAAAACTGTTTTGGGTGGACTAAAAAACATCTCTGCTTTTTTGCATAGAGATGTTTAAAGCTATAACCATCTCTGGTTTAAGAAACGCGAACTATTTTATGAAATTGAAATTAACAATATTTTTAAGTGAAGGTTTATTTTCAAGTGTATGTATTAAAAAATTAATAGACAAAATGGAAAAGTAATTAAACCTTATTAATTCTAAATATGTATCTATTAATTACATAAATATTTACTAATATTGCATGTATTTTTTCAGATTTTTATCAAAAACTCCAAAATTAAATGAAAATAATATAATAATATAATTTCAGAAACGAAATTCCATCAACCAGGTAGAACCACTCTTAAAATTTATGTTTTAAAACATTTTTAAATAATATAATACTTTTAGTGAACATTGTAAAGAAACAGTCAAAAGAAAATTTAGAACCGAATGGTTGAGCGAATTTGATTGGCTCCAGGAAAGGGATGGGTGTTAATTCTGCATAGTATGCTCTAAAAGTATTTTGAAACCAATGAATTATATGTGATATTTTTTGTATTTTAAATTCCTTTTGTTTTTTTATCTGTATACATTTTGTATACACATACATACATCCGTTATTTTAAATGAAATATTGCTTTTATGTTGTTATTTTATGTATATTTTTATGTTTTATATAATAACTGGAATTTTTTATTGTATTACTATATAAGCCAAAATAAAAATTTTGATTTTATTGAAGAATTGCATTTTAAAATTTTTGGTAGGCTGTTAACGATTTTGGTAGGATTTTTGAAAATTATTGGTAGGAAGTAAATTTCTTGTGTGGCAACGCTGACCTTGACATTAGAAGTTAAAGAAAATGTACACAAAACCAAAGGAGTACGAAATTTTGCAACTACTTCATGTCGCTGGCGGCGACGTCAGTCTTCTGAAGGGCCGAATTTAACAACACCAATATTTTGTATGTATAATAGGGTGTGTTTATTTCTAAAAATATGTATAGGTTTTGTATACTCACACCATTTAGAGCATCTGGTAAGCGTGGGCAAATATTCAGCAATCCACCTTTTCAAAAAATGATCCCGTAATTGTCGAGCAATACGCCACTGCTTCTTTAGGGCCACTGGCTTTGTGTTTTCCACCCCTTTTGCAGTCTGAGCCGCATTTGCTGAACCCAACAAAAAATGATTAGCCGTTAGTGGTTCCTCATCTTCATGGCTAACAGGTAAATGTGTCAACGGACGGGAATTCACAATATTTTCTGCTTGAATTAAAAAACTTTGAAAAGTGTGTTTTTTTGGGGCGACTTCCTTTAATGTTACTCTAAGAATTCTTTTGACACACTGAACCATTCGCTCGCAGGCGCCACCTTCTGCAGGATTTTGCGGACAATTAAACTCCCATATAATACCTTTCGTTGACATTTCGTCCTGAATTTTCCCATATCAAAAACCTCTTCAAATCGCTTAGCTTCCTGGCTAACTCCCACAAAATTATTTCCGTTGTCGATGCGCATTTTTAAAGGGGTGCCACGACGATTAATAAAATTTAGTACGAGTATAGCCAAAATGCATGCGTCAGTAGACAAATCAAATGCCACCTCTAAGTGCGCCGCTCTAATCGTTAGACACGTAAACAGGGCTACCCAACGTTTCTCATGGCGTCGACCAATTGTTATGTTAATTGGACCAAAGTAGTCTACACCAGTATAAGTAAACGGACAAACATAGGGAGTTAATCTGTCACTTGGCAACGAGCCCATAACTGGAACGGCACGAAGAAATTTATATATGTAGCACCTTTGGAATGTTCTTCGAAGAAGATTTCGTAAGCGAGGGACCCAAATTTTTCTTCTTATTTCACCAATGGTGGCGACAAAATAATAGGCCTCCTGACATGTAGTGGCAACCAACTGGCAGCATCGATACGACCACTCACCCGAAGCAAATTGTTTTCATCAAAATATGGCGAAAGCATATACAAATCGCTGTCTCTTTTCAGGCTACCCCCAGCCTATAAGATTTGTATTTCGTACATAAAACTTTCTTCTTGTGAAAGGCGGCATAATGTAGTTTCTGCAGTGTTTACCTCGTCCGTAGACAAACAAGGCAAATCGCAAACGTTCACCCTTTTTTGGCAGCTTCTTATAAATCTCAGTACCCAAGCCATTGTTCTAGTAAGCCTGAGAAATGAAGAAAAACGATTAAAATCAATAATTAAACTTGTACTAACCAGTAAAGTTAGTTTGGTCGCAATTCTTCTTCGCATATAAATTCAGTTTTACTTGAGGTATTTTTTGGCCAATCATCATCGTTCTTATAAAGAAATTGTGGACCTTGGAACCAGCGTACTTCATTCGAAAAATTAATATTACTCTTAATTCTCGTAGTTTCATCTGCAATATTTAACTTAATAGGCAACCATCTTCATTTATTTGGGTGTGTAGAATCTAATATTTCTGTGGGCAACAAAAGGCTTATTTATATCTTCTGCTCTCAGAATTTAGCCAACTAATGACAGTAGTAGAGTCGCTCCAACAAGTTCGACGAGAAATATTAATCTCATGCTCCTCTATTATAGTGCTCATCAACCGAATCCCAAGAACGGCAGCTTGTAGTTCCAACCGGGGTATCGTCATCGATTTTAATGGGGCACATTTTGTTTTCGAAGAAACATATGATACTCCAATACCTCCGCTAGTTGTAATATATCGCCAATAAACCACAGTACCAAACGCTTCCTCACTAGCATCAACGAAAAAATGCAATTCGACACTGGAAGGCAACCCCTTTTCAAAATAATATCGTGGGACTTTTAAAAGGACAATGTTTTTCAACTCTTGGAGCCAATTATCCACATTTTTTTAAAGGCTCAGGTAGCTCCTCAGTCCACAGTAAGCCACGTTTTCATACTTCTCTTAATAGGAGTTTAGCACTTAACATAAAATTGCCTAAAAGCCCAATTGGATCAAAAATAGATATCACAACGCTTAACAGCTCACGCTTTGTGGGGCACTTATTTCCACTAACGATCTCGTTATTCAATTGAGCAAATTTTAATACGAATTTAAATGTGTCATCTTTTGGATCCCAAAACATTCCAAGCAGCTTTTCTGTCAACGACCATCCGGAGAAACTTACTGCATTATTTAATTCACCTTCTAAATTGAAAACGACCTCAGGAGAATTTGATGTAAAATTTCGCATTTCGAACCCTGCTGCGTGCGTTGCTATTGGGATGGCCTTTGCTGAACTCTCAAAGCTGTCAACAAAATCATCCATATAATGGTGATCTAAAATTGATTTTACAGCTCTAGGCATAATTTCCTGATTCTCTAAAGCATTGGTTCTTTTTTCGTAGTCGGCAATACAAGGTGAACAAGCAGCTCCGAAGGTGATTACTAACATTTCATAAACCTCTTGCGGGCCGTTGGCATTTTCAAGCCATAAGAACCTCTGCGAATACCTGTCCTCTGGAGCCACGATAACCTGGTGGAACATCTCCTTTATATCACCACATATTGCCACAGCGCCAACTCTAAAATTAAATAATACTGATGGTAATGGCTTATATTCTTGAGGACCTTTTAACAACTTCGAATTTAATGAGACACTTTCTACTGTAGCTGCTGCATCAAACACCAAACGCAATTTTCCTGGCTTGTTAGGGTTGATAACTCCAAAATGGGGCAAGTACCATTTTCTCGGATGAGGCTTATTAACCTCGTCTAATTGCAGCTTTCTCGCATAGTTTTTCTCTAGATACTCAATTATTATTTTCTTATAGGCCTTACAGAAATCCGGATTCTTTTTCATTTCTCGTTCGACGGCAAAGTATCGATTAAGGGCCATGGAATAGCTGTCCGGCAATACCACATCATCACTGCACCACAGTAGTCTAGATTGAAATCTTCCGCCGTCATTTTTTATTGAGTTCTTTAAAATATCTTTTGCGCTCAAATCATCTTTAGACTGAATAGCAGATAGGGCCTTCACAAAGTAAGTAAGTAACTTTCCACCAATTTGTTTACTTTATCAGGCTGTGCGGTTAATAAGCATGTATGAGTTTCAGGGTGACCACCTTTCACGTTTCCGAAAACAACCCATCCCAAAGGCATATTCCAGCATATGGACCACCATCGTCCAAAAGCAGTACTTCATCAGGCAATCCCAAATTGCAGTGATCTAAACCAATAAGAACCTTTGGAGCCACACATTTATAGGAGCTTACAGGAATCCCATGCGTTTTTACTAAATCTGCATTAAAACTTGACTTGACAATTCTAAATTCTTTTTATTCAAACCGCCTACCTGAAGATCCACAAATTCTGCTGACTCTTGCGCTGATTTATCACCGTACCAACTTAACCTTAACCTGCTGTGTCTCCCATGCAGCCCAAGTTGACGTACCAAAGAACTGTCTATCATTGTGACCGATGAACTATCATCTAAGAGCGAGTTTGTTTCCACAACACAATTTGGTCCATAAAGTATTACTGGTAGCACTCTGAATAACATGTCACTATTTTCGCAGGGGCTTGAAAAACAGTTTAGCACTTGCTTTACAGCAGAACAATTTTCAGTTATTGGCACCGCTTAACTATTTTTACTTGACACACTGGGCTGAACTTCATGCAATAATTTGTTATGTTTTCTTCGGCAGTTTTCTTGTTGGCACTGCTTTTAACGCCGGCAGTCCTTTCTTGCATGGCCAACACCAAGACATAAAAAACATAACCTTAAACGTTTCACCTCATTCCACCGATTGGGCACACTCACACTTAAAAATTTATAGCAATCAAATATTTTGTGCGGCCTAAGGCAATAATGACACTTGAGCTAATTTACTTTACTATCAGCGGCATATAAAACAATTTTCCTTTTAGAATCACAATTAGGGCGGTTGGCGACAGGATTCGTTGTTTGTACACTTCTTACCACATTAGCAATTCGCTGCAACCAGGTACTAAAATCCAACACACTAGGCCACTGTTTTAACGTTGAAGCAAACCGAGCCCAATCTAAACGTTTACTCATTGGGAGCTTCTGCACCAATTCTTCCAACAGAGTAGGATTAAATAAATGTTGTCGACCATTTGCGGCTTCTAAAAGCGCTGCTAAATTTCTCACCTTACTTGAATACGGTATAAGCTTGTCAACAGCATTTTGCCCTATTGGCTGAATCTCCTTAATTTGCTGCAATTGGCATTTAATAAGCACCTCCGGGCGACCATACTGAAGTTTAAGTTGTCCAATGACTGTCGACACGTTATTTGGATGGATGAGCGACGACTTCACACATTCTTTGGCTTCACCCTTTATCGCCTTTTGTAACCTTAAACAATTTTCAAAATTATTATAACAATAAGCTGCAGTGGAATGTTCAAAGGCAGATACAAAAATAGGCCAGTCCTCAGGAGTACCATAGAATTCGGGCAAATCATAAATTTTACGTTGTGTGTGCATACACGGAACACATAATTGATTGTTAATGGGCTGAGTTGTCAACAACTGCTGCAAGCCTTGGTTGCTTGATGCTGTAGTAGAGAAAGGCGTTGGGTTACGGCGTTCAATAATTTCTTCACCTTCAAAATTGTTACCTGTTATAACTGGCCTTGTACTTACGGAGGCTGAAAATTTTTGTTCAATGTTGCCCATATTCGTATTTTCAACAGCTTTCAGGGCTCTTTTTGACGATGAAGATTGCGGCTGTTGAAACCTTACGCTAGGATCAGGTATTAATGGCGGCAGGTCTTGTTGCACTTCGCCAGTTGTATATAATATATTTCGTGGCGGCATGGCTGTATTGGTTTTCGCTGCGGCAACCGATACATTTGACGTAGGCTGGGCAATTTGTTGTAGAACTGTTACTGATTCAGTAGACGTAGAACTAGAATTATCTTGACTAACAGCAGCCTGCTAGGGCTTTTTCTTGGTGGTGAACGTTGCATCATGAACGACAAAAAATTATACGTTAAACGATATAAACAAATATTAAGTGACAAATATTTTAATCGACACCAAATTACAAATAACTTCTTGTTTCGACGGGCAACATGCAATCAGCAGACTTATTCTGTAAGTTGCTAAAGCTAAAACTCCATCGCTAAATATCTAAAAAATCCATTTAGCGATTTTTAGCTGTAAAGGCAATTCTGTAATGTATATTGCTTAATTTGGCGATGTCTAAAAATCCAATTCGCCGTTAATTTGTCGTCATCGCTATAATTTTCTAATATTGTATTTTCTATTTCAAATAAGCGATTTTAAATAAAAAATAAATAAAATTTTTAGCAACGAATATTTTTGAGTGCTAAAATTTGGGTACAACATATACATTTTCTATTTGTGTTTTTTATGTAAATTTTATTAATTTTAGCAATGAAAGAGCAGGAATATATGCAAATTCACTATATATTCGCTAATTTAAATAATCAAAATCGGTGATTTTAATAATTTGTTCGGGATAATTAGCACAATTTTTTTGAAGGTAATAAATTTAATTTAAAATACGCGTAATTTAATTTTAAATGCTTATTATTTTTAATTTAAATCTATTTTTTCTTCAAAGGCTGTTGTTGACGATTGTTTTGTGTAAAATTTTGTACAAAATATTAGTGAAAAATAGTGTTGCATCTCGAAAATATGTTTCCATCATTGCGGCGGTTAATAATTCCAAGGCTAACCGCAACATTTAATTTACACATTTTTTTATTCAAGCACAAACGTTTTAAGTGTGTATATTTGGAGGATTTAAAAAATTTTCTATAAATTTAAAATAATTTTTATAAATACATCATATACATATATTGAAAACTTTTTATGGGTAAACGCTAATCTGTAAGGAAAGCGAATCATAAAGTAAGGTAACTCTAATACGAGGCTGTCAATATATTTGTCTCTTTTCAACAGCAATTTATCAAAGTAGAGTAAAGGGATAATTATAGTGATAGGAAATTAATGTCAAGAGCTACCACATTATATTTGTCTCTTTTTTAGCAAATTAGCTACGTCGAAAATATAAAATTTAAGCTAAGCGATTATAGATACAGAATACAAATTTGGAGATATAGCTAAAATATTTGCCGTAATTTATTTTTAGCTTTTTAGCGATCGAGAATTAGATTTAGCTACGAGAATTACAGAATAAGGCTGCAGAATCACTAATTGTTCAACAGTTTTAACAAATAGTAGTTTTTTCAATTTTATTGGCAAGTGTTGAACCACAAAATAAACACATAATTAGGTGTTTTGTTTAAACTTTGTTACGGCTGGCGTGGAACGACTCAAAAACAACAAGAATTTCTGTTTAAAAAAACTGCTTTTACACAAATCGCTGCAAATAAATCGTTTGTTCCGGCGGCTTGGAACTACAAAATTTCGCTAAATAAAACTTCTGCGAAATAAAATTTGTCGCTGGCGGCGACGTCAGTCTTATGAAGGGCCGAATTTAACAACACCAATATTTTAAATGTATAATAATAATAGGGTGCGTTTATTTCTAAAAATGCATACTGATAATAAAAAGAAATACAATTAAGATTAACAACTACCGCAGTGCTTATCCTTCACAAACTAAATTTGCTTATTAAAATGTTCTTATGGACAACTTCTTGTTTATACATGTGTATAACACATTATGAACAACGGTGCAACTCAACGAAATAAAGCACTGCAGTAAGATTTAACAAATAACACTCAAATTTATTAGCCATTTAGCGACACTTCATATGATTCTTTCAGCAGTTTTCACATAATTACTGGTTTTCTGTTGAGTTTTTTTATGCGAAATTCTGTTACTTACCCTAGCAGATCAGTGACAGCCATTTGATCGGCTATTACACCATCCTTAATAACAGAAATACCGGTCATTGTGTACAACAGAGACTGTGGATATAAATACTGCTGGCCGACTCAGGATACTAGATTATGAATCCGACCACAAAGCCGTGAAGATTGTATTTTTTACGAATCCCTGTTTAACGGTGCAACGGCCTACAAGATACGACTTGGACAAATTAAACAGGCGGGCTGTTTTTGCGAAGACTGTCTGCTAATCTTGCCACACGTGGTCTTCCAATTGACAGGAAGGTGGCTCAGACGGAGATTGACATCTGGGTGGATGCAATGGGGCGGTCGTTTGAGGATGCTATGGAGCACTCCATTCCTAAAGTTTTCACAGGAAGAAGAGGCTTGTTGTAGCTTCTGCCGAGAATACTTCATTTCATTGCCAAAAAGAAGTGGCTGAGACGAACATTGTATAGATGTGAAGACCCAGGTAGACGTAACATTTTGAAAGCGGACTTACGGAACATTGACCGAATAAATACAGCGTGCCATAGCTGTTTTTGAACGTGAACATTGGGCAGACTTTTTAAAAAGCGTACGACTTAATAACCAGACATTTAGAAAAGTAAAGGAGGCTGTTGGTTTTAATTTTCGACCCTCAGTTCGAAGTTTGGTTGATAATGATGGCTCAATCTTTTCCGATAACACTGGTATGTCTTATTTTCTTGCTGACCGTTTCTTCCAGGTAAGTCCTAGCCAAGCAGTGCGCGCAGATGCATTCAGTGTGAGGGTTCGAGAATTAGTGTCTACTTTGGACAGGTCAACACCTTTGACGGTTTTTGGAAGGACTTTGACAGCTGATGGACGATTTGTTGACTCTAGTAGGAACTTTACCAGACTTGATTTTACTGATGAAGTCGCAGTAGGTAATGCTCTAAGGCATAGGGCAAACAAAAGGTATAGTGGTATGGATTGTGAATCTGATTTTGTTTTGAAGAAGACGGACATTGGGGCTTGGTGGTTTCTTTCCTTAATATAGGGTATTTCCCAAAAGCATGGATGGCTGTTCTGGTAGTTCCCAAACTAAAACCAAGAGCGAATCCTCATGAGAGTGGAATCTAGAGACCTATATCCTTATTATCCGCCATTAAAAAGCTATTTGAATACTTTCTCCTGGCAAAGATCAACGACGTTATTAATGACAATTATATTTAAAAAGATTTTCAATTTGGGTTTATTTCTAAGTAGCAGACTTTCGACGACACATGCACTAGTTGTACTTAAGGACTATATTGCCAGGGGTCTGAATAGGAAATGCCCTACTATCGCTGTAAGTTTGGATTTTACCAAGGCCTTTGAAATATGGGCTTTGGCATGGGCGTCTGCCGGATGATTGATAGCTTTCTAAGGGACCGCTCTTTTAGGGTTTGTATTGGAGATATCCTATCTCATGAGGGTTCGATTTTTGCAGGAGTGCCACAGGAATCATTGCTGGGCCCGGTTTTGTACAATATCTTCATATCAGATAAACCTCCACCCCCGCATGGAGATCTTTTGTTGATCTATGCTGATGACATCTTTAATGCTTCTTCAGGAGCAAGTTCAGGCAGCAAAGTATCTTTCTCCTATGGACTTACTGACTCTTGGGGGAGCTGGTCTTCTTTACGAGGGTGCAGAGCTTCTATTTTATCATAGAAGACTAAATACACTAAATATTGTTAACAGGGTGTATAACATTGCACAATAACCTTATTTTTATTTATGTGTTTTTTCTTGTTTTGTTCTGTTCTGTTTTGTTTCATTAGTGTGTAAGTAGTTTTATTTTTATTTTTTTTTAAAATTTTTTTAATTGCGTGCCCTTTTTTCCTTTTTTGGAGACATTTTTTAATCTTTATTTAATTTTTTAATGGTTGTAGTAAAATGTACAATTTTTTAATTATTGTAACAATCCTTGAAAAATATTTTATTATGTAAGGATTTCTTTTTTTAAATCTATTGTTTGTTTAAGTTTCTTTTTTATAATGAAGTTACTGGGAAATAAATAATCAAATCAAATAAAATCAGTGTTGTTAATACAATAAAAACAAACCGAACCACATACATATTCAAAAACCACTGAACTTAAAAAACTTGTATACGAAAAAATCGTTAAGTTGTAATTTATGAATGAACAAAATGTTATGTCAGCCAAATAAAATTTCAAATCGATTCATTGTTTACAAAAAAGTTATTTTAAAGATTGTTGATCTCCAATGTATGAATGAAAACATAAAGTTGGGCAATAGCACTTGAAGATATAGAATTTTAAGCGTACTTTGTAAATTTGCTCAATGCAGAGTTTCATATCAAAATCAATACCATGATCGATTTTGCCTCTTCAGCAAAATACAGGAGGGAGAGAAACTCTGTATTTAAGAAATGAAAATAGTTTTTAAGCTTTAGTTTTTTAAAAACCACAAAAGAAAGGACACACAAAAATAAAAAAGTTTGTTCTGTAAAAAGTTTTATTTAAATAAACATTAACGTTTTTAAAATTTATAAATATTTTTATTATTAATTAATGAAATTTTACTTTATTTTTGGCTTTTTGGTTCTTTTTAATTAATTTTCTAAACATTTTTAGAAAGAAAAATTATTTACAAATGTATGCGGACGTTTTCCAAAGAAAACAAGAAAATATAGACGCTAGCAGAATGAAATGCAGCATTTTCTGGACCGCCACATCCTTCATCAGCATTCTTTGCATCTATCTACCTTATGTTATGTACATCGTAAACATCATCTATTTAACCAACTAAGCTTAATGTTAATTTGGTGAGACGAAGTTAACACACAACTTAAAGCTTTTTTCTTTGTCGTTCTCTTTGTAACTCGTCTTTAACATTTGTTGTTGCTTTTTGTGGTAGCAATTTGATAGCCACAAATACAACTTTTTTATTTTTAATTATTCATACTTGTTTGCTCACAACATTATAGACACTGTTTCAGTATCATATTGACTTTTATGAGTTAAGTATGAATGTAAATACGCGGTGCCTAGCGTTTGTTTTTTTAATTTTAAATTTTTACCCTGACCAGGATTCGAACCATCGATTTTATAAATTAATGAAATTTTACTTTATTTTCGGCTTTTTGGTTCTTTTTAATTAATTTTCTAAACATTTTTAGAAAGAAAAATTATTTACAAATGTATGCGGACGTTTTCCAAAGAAAACAAGAAAAATTAGACGCTAGCAGAATGAAATGCAGCATTTTCTGGACCGCCACAATCTTCATCAGCATTCTTTGCATCTATCTACCTTATGTTATGTACATCGTAAACATCATCCATTTAACCAACTAAGCTTAATGTTAATTTTTGTCTTTGTCGTTCTCTTTGTAACTCGTCTTTAACATTTGTTGTTGCTTTTTGTGCTAGCACTTTGATAGCCACAAATACAACTTTTTTATTTTTAATTATTCATACTTGTTTGCTCACAACATTATAGACACTGTTTCAGTATCATATTGACTTTTATGAGTTTAGTATGAATGTAAATACGCGGTGCCTAGCGTTTGTTTTTTTAATTTTTAAAGTTTACCCTGACCAGGATTCGAACCGTCGATTTTATAAATTCATGAAATTTTACTTTATTTTCGGCTTTTTGGTTCTTTTTAATTAATTTTCTTTACATTTTTAGAAAGAAAAATTATTTACAAATGTATGCGGACGTTTTCCAAAGAAAACAAGAAAAATTAGACGCTAGCAGAATGAAATGCAGCATGTTCTGGACCGCCACATCCTTCATCAGCATTCTTTGCATCTATCTACCTTATGTTATGTACATCGTAAACATCATCTTTTTATTATTTTATTTTGGAATTAATTCCAAGTACGTTTTTCGCGCTGTAAGCATTATGTTACTTCTATATCTATGGGTTTTGGGCTTAATGCTGGAGCAATTGTAGTTTCCTTCAATAAAAAGTATGGCTTAGATGTAGAAATAACACGGATCTTTTTCATTGTTTCATGCATAACATTTAGTAAAATATCATGGTCGTCATTGCCCGGTTCTTTATTAGAAAAGGATGATCCGAAACCATGACTATGGTTACGAATTCAGAACAACTTTTTTTTTTATTAATTAAAATTCTTACTATACAAAAGAAAGTCACACTAATTGCTTTGCTAGTCGTTTCGACTAACCAACACACATCTGTTTTTTTTCAGGTATTAATTTTAAATAATTTCTATACGTTCACTTAACCTTCTCTTTTATAAGTGAATTGAAATTGATTTTTACTTAAATACAGTTTTTAATTTCTGAAAACTTTTTTTTTTTTTTTTGAAATGTAATGTATGCGGACGTTTCTCTTCTACGTAATTCCTTTACACGATTATAGATTTTCAATTAACACTTAAATAAAAGGGTATAAAAAAAATCTAACCGGCTTGTTAGATTGACTTGAAGGCAATAGAAAGACAATAATTTCCTTTTCTTTTGAAGTTAGGCTCCTTTGTTTGTTTTTGTATGTCGTTTACTAATGAGATGTTTAATAAATTTAATATTCCAAATTTACGTTTATTATATTTAATTTATTTCTAACATTATGATTGGGTGGCTTAAAAAAACTAGATTACACACAATAACTTTTAAAAATATATTTAGGTTATATCTCGGTATTATTTAATTAATTATTTTTTTATCAAATTTACTTTATTAATGCATTTATTGCATTACGCAATTCTTAAAAGTTACTTAAAGTTACATATGGCCAAAAAAATAGGTGTAAAAATTTTTTCCCCTTTTAACTTATTAAAAAGTGCGAAAAATTGCAACCATGCAAAAATTATCAAAGTAAGTAAGTGAGTTTTTATTGAGACTCTTTTCATCCTTTTGTTTTTTCTTACATACGTTGAAAACAAATTATTCTATAAATCTTAGAACTATATTTGTTTTGTTCTAATGGCTTTAATTGAATAAGCAACATGCTCAAACTAAATAAAATAAATATACAGAATACTGTAAAACTAAAATGTAAAAAAAAAACGCTTGCTCCCGGCGTTAACGTTGGCTTACAGAGCTAAATCTGTTTAACAAAATCTTTAAAACATACAACTAGATAACACTTAATACTAACAATTGTTGAAGCGAAATCAACATTGGAACACATAGATACATTTATCACAGAACGGTTATTTAAAACTGGAATGTTTGTACAAAATACAATTAAAAAAAATTAAAGGCTAATTCATTTAGAATTAATAACTTCGAAAGCGTGATTTGGTGGTATCAAAACACGCAATTAAACATATTTATGATGTTTATAAATATGTATATAATATATTTAAAAAAAAAAAATAAATAAAATAATATAATAATATGATATGTAAAATATATTGTAAAGTATAATATATTGTATAAAATAATAAAGAGATAAATATATACATATATACAAATATGTATATACATATATATACGTGTCGTTTAACCCCTATGAGATCCAGGTAGGGATTTCCTATAGAAATTCGGTATACTAAAGGGGTCAGTGTTCTCATCATCTGGCGCAGTAATTATTCCAACTGAAGATAGGTAGGCACTGCTTGTCCAATCAATATTTTTTTCTTGTTCAAAAATCTCATTTATTAGCAAATTATCATGCAGTTCAAGATTGTTGACAAATTTCTTGTGGAGTCCTTGGGCATATCTGCAAAATGGTTCAATTTCTGCTTCTGTGTAGATAACCTTATTGGAATACCGGTGTTTGAAGTTCTGGAAATGTTTATCAATGCACTTTCTTAATATTTTCCTTTCAAAAATTTCAAACTCTTTTGCTACCATAGGGGAAATTGAAAACCAAATTGAAAAAGCATAGACCATAACTGATCTGATAGTAACTTTATATAATAAAAGTTTCGTTTTTTTGGAAGATATTTATTGTTTAATAGAGTAGAGAACATTCCAGCTATTTGCTTTGCCTTAGTTAAGATTGCCCCGCCATGTTGGTTGAATTTCATAAGCTTGTCAAAACTAACACCTAGATACTTAATGCTTGGCTTGAATGAAATATCAGCTCCATCGAGAGAAAGAGATAAAAGTTGCTTTGGGGAACAACAAAACTTGCACATTTATCAGAAGCATTTCTTAGACATATTGCCTCGGATTTTGAGACATTTATTTTTATTCCCCATTGTTTGTAGTAGGCGTTTATGGTTCCAAGGTGTTGTGCTGCGTTATGTAGAGCCTGAATTGGAGATTTATCGTGGGAATATATAATACAGTCGCCAGCATATAAAACAGCAGTAGAATTTTCCATTACATGTGGGAAGTCATGAAGAAAAAGGTTAAAGAGGAAGGGTCCCAAAACACTTCCCTGAGGAACACTACTTTTCATATCATCGAAGTTAGACAAATAGTCATTAATTTGCACATAAAATTCTATCTGAAAAGTAACTTTGTAACAATTTTACTAAAAAAGGATCAATGCCAAGATCCATCAGCTTATACAAAATGCCCTTGTGCCACGTAGAATCAAATGCTTTCGCAATATCAAATGATATAACTACAGTACATATTTTTTCTCTCAGTTTTTGTGTCACATCATTGTGGACTTTCAGCAATGCATGTTGCGTCGAATGATGTTTTCTAAAGCCGAATTGAAATTATGATATCGGGTCTACCGGAAGCTCATTCTCAATTTTGTACCTCAAAATATGCTCAAAAACTTTTCCAAGATTGGATAAAAGTGATATGGGACGAAATTCCTCCATCAATGTACTATTTTTAGTGGAATTATTTTCCAAGATTTTCAAGCTGCTGGAAAATAATAGTTGTTTAGACAATTGAAGGATCGCCGCGCATAACGTTGCAAATGACAAAATAATAATTTTTCAGGAGAGCAAAAAAACGTATTTAAATGGTTTGAT
This sequence comes from Gymnosoma rotundatum, assembly GCA_916610165.2. Classification (NCBI taxonomy): domain Eukaryota; kingdom Metazoa; phylum Arthropoda; class Insecta; order Diptera; family Tachinidae; genus Gymnosoma; species Gymnosoma rotundatum. The sequence continues at coordinate 82,071,917 of OU744338.1, read as the reverse complement.
TATCTCCACTGACTGACTCATTGTAATTGCGTTTTGACGGTGATAGAATGCATAATTTTAATGTTTTGTTGTTGAAACAAATGTAAGAGAGTAAAATTAACGGTAATCTGCAAAAAAAAACAGGTTTTTTTAAATTTGTCTTTTACAACGTTATTCGCGGCTTTGCTTCAATTATTGAAGATAATAGCAAGTAGTTTCAAAGAGCTCTCAGGCAATTTTTTCAATAAAAAGTTTGATATTTTATCAAGACCGTATGACTTTTTGTTGTTAATTTTATTTATTATTTCTTTAATTGCAGAGACAGATGTGAAGTGATACTCATCACCATTATTTAAGGAGTTGAAATTCTGATCAAAGGAATATATTCGTTGGGGGACTACATTAAGACATGATGCAAGACGATTATCTATACCGTCTATAGGCGATTCCGGAACAATTTCCTTGTAGACTGACGAGTAGTATTCTCGGAAACTTTCGGCAATGTCGGCTTTATTAGAAACTGTGTTGACAGAAGGCTGACGGACTTGGTTTAATTTTCTCAAGTCTGCTATTAAATATCCTTGCATTTTCTTAGTTAACCAGCTCACTTATAATATTCTTTAAAAGTTTGATTTGAGTAGAAAGTGTTTTATATTCTTGGCTGTGTCTGTTGCCTGATCGATAAAATATTTTTTTCAGTTCTTTTTGCCATCTGTGTTTAACCTTAAAAAAATTTTTTATGTTTTCAGAAACAGAAACTTTTTTTGCTTAACCTCTATTTGTTGAGAGTGGGTGTTATGTACCAAATTTAACCTAGAGCAGAATTCATCTAGGAGCCTATCAATTCCTGTAAAACTTAGGTTTGTGCTTTTAGATGGCATTAAGTTGTGAGAGACAAATTCTTTTTCACGTTGAAAATTAGGCCAATTTGTATTTTTGTAGGATGTTAGCATACGTGGGCTTTGTATAATGAGTTTAAATGAATCCAATACAAGTTCCATTATGAAAGGAAAATGGTCTGAAAAAGTAGGTAGTGACGAAATTATGTAGTTGGGATACGATATATTAATAAGATTTGGACTCAAAAGAAAATGGTCGAGATACGATGAACCATTAGGAAAGGATGGTATGCTGTCACAGAGTCTAATTGTATCCATAGTGTGATCCAGTAACCAGTTGTTTAAAACTCTACCATTACCATTATCAATTGAATCTCCCCATATAATGTTTTTAGAATTAAGGTCACCACCAAATACAAACTCATCATAGTAAGAGGCTGGTTGCAATAATTTATCCATTCCATCATACAACTGAGAGGTATTCATATTGCAAGGGATGTATACAGAACCAATAAAAAATTTACATCTTTGATTATCTTTTTCAAAATCAACTTGAATTAAATTTACATTCAATCCAATATTTTGAATATTCACCCTGCTGTAGGAGATGTCATTTCGTAAGGAGATGTCAGTGATCGTAAATAAAATTGTATCCAGAAAAATGTAAATTGTTTCTCTCACGCAAATGGCACTCCTGTACAAAAGCAATATCAATTTTGTGGTAACATAATATGTTCAATAGCTCCACCCAGCGACTAAGATCATCAAGTGATCTGACGTTAAATGTAAGAAAGTTCAGACGTCTACGGTCCATAGATATATTTTACTTTGTTAAGTAGGCGCAAAAATTCGACCTTGGCCTCAGCTGCAGCAATGTTTTTATACTCACTAATAAAATTGTTTATTTCTCTTTCTAGTGCTATTTCTTCTGGTTCTAAGAAGTAGTTGGTGAGCTTTAAGAACTCTTTGATGACGCGAGATTTTTTCTTTTGAGCTGGTTGACTTTGAAACAAACTTGCAAATGTTTTACTTGATGTAGTTAAGGAAGAATTAATTACATTATTGACATTAATATTTGCAGAATACTTTAATTCACGTGCTTTATTTATTTTTTCATGCTTGCTTAACACATATTTTTTATATACTAGACAGCCTTTCCAGTTAGCTGGATGACCACTTTCTCCACAATTGACACAGCATGGCTCAGATTCTTTACAATTATTCCACGGACAAGCTCCTGGTTCATGGGTTTGATTGCATTTGACGCACTTGAATTCTGAGTTACAGTTTCGTAATATGTGTCCCCAATGTTGGCACCTATGGCACTGAATTTCTCCGCTCTTTCTTTTCGGCTTTTCCCACACCACTGACTGGTTTAATACATATTTAACCCTTTCGGGACTACTGGGATAATACGTCCCAGCAATTTTCAAACTGTCTTTTTTCTTTATTTTCAACGCAACCGCCAGGGAGGTAGAACTGCCAAACGTCCAAAAACGGATAGCATCAATATTGGAGACCACTTGCCAGTAGAGCAAGAGAAGCGTTGTCGCTGTGTCCGCTGTTCTTCACTTGGCATAGAAAAGCAAACAAAGATGATATGCTCAGATTGTAACAACGCCTTATGTTAAAAGTGTTTTGGGCCATTCCACAAATAAATACCTAATTACATTCCTAAAATGTTAAAAATAAATGTAAACTTTTATCTCAATCTAATAATATATATATTTTAGTTGTCATTTTAATTTCGAATCGCTCTTCGAGAACACTGATTGTGATTTTATGCCCGATGAAAACACTTGTTGGGATTATATGTCCCAGGATAAAAGGACGAATTCAAAATTTTTAAGTATGGAGAACATAATACTTTTATCATACCTTTTAGAATATGAAAAAAATTTTACCATACATAATTTGGTTTGCAAAATAAAACTCCGTCCCGAAAGGGTTAATGTTGGTAACGTCTCCCAATTTATTTCCAGGCATTAAGGTAACAAGAAACAAACCAGTGTCAAGGTTATTTTTCCTAGAGTGCGGCGTTGTAAATTTTGAGACTTTAGAAACAGTTCCCGGGGACATTTTATCAAATTCATTTTTGATTTCTTCTGACTCAGTTCTATGATAAATACCACGTAGTACAAGTGATATTTGCTTGTGCTCCTTGGGTGTAAAAGAATACGAACTAATTTTCTTATCTCTCAATAGGTCCATCATTTCTGTATGAACCGCTGCATCTTAGAGATATAATTTGCTCTTGTGATTATTAATGTTTTTAATTTTAAAAAGTATTTTTGGGGTTTTTGCCTCAAGCTGTTCGCAAAGGCTCTTAATGTTGACATTGTAGAGAAATATTGGCGGACAAAATTTTGTGCCAACAGAATTGAGTTGCTTGTTTGTCACAGTGGCGCCATTTTCAAAGGTGTTATTGTTTTTATGTTCATTGCTTGTACCAGGGCATTCATTTTCTATCTCTAAGTCTGCAAGGACTGAAAATCTATTTCTACGGCTAGGATCATCACTCAAATTTTGTTTTCCAATTAGATTAGAGACGTCAATATTAGTTGGAGAATTAGAACTATTTAGCCTCTTCCTCTTAATAGCAGTATTCACAATTTGGTTATCGCCAATCATTATTTGGCTGCCGTTGTCACAGATTTTAGTGTCTTCCTCCATTCTCAAGGGAGGTTTAATTTTTAAAATTTTTGACTCACAGTTATTGTTGGAACAAAAATTGTCAATAATCTTCGGCAGTAAATTAATTAAATAAAAAATTGCAAAATAAAAGAAAAAAATTTTAGAGAACCGCAAAAATTATCAAATAAATAGTCTGTTATAATTGTCGTAGAAGGAAAAAAGGGGAATCCCATTAAAAATAAGCTTGTCTCAGATAAACAGTCCTGCATTTTGCTTTTAAGTGCGAATTTTACTTAGATAAAGTAATAGGTGTGCGGTTTTTAGTCCAGTTAAACTATGGAAAAATTAAAAAAAAAATTAAGGAAGTAAGTAAAATAGGATTAATTAAAAATAAATTGAACATTATATCAGACGAAATTCATGTTTAAAATGGGCCGTGGGCGCCATTGCAGTACTGAAGAAAGACTCCTGGTTCTTAAACATCGCGAGCAAGGTAAAACCTACAAATTTATTGCAGATGCTTTGAATCGGTTGTTACGGCCTGCGGTTTGTCGCTGACAATCTTTTCGGCCCGCTACACTATGCCTCAGGAGGTTCCAACCCTTTTTGTCAGGTTCGCGACAGCAACACAAAACAAAAAGTATAAACACCAAAAAAAAAAAAAATAACTTACTAACACAACATACCACACAATCGAACATTGAGACAGATGTCGGTCTCATTTTTAGCCCTCCCAACCTTGTCATGGTAGGTTTCCGTTAAATAATTCAAAACCACGACCCAATAGCCACCCGAACCTCTCTTCCACTTACCAATCTATCATTGTCATACCTTTAGTTATTTAAGCCATCATTTTTTTTAGACTTATTCTTCACTTAAAAGATATAATTTATTAACAGAAAATTTACATATAAAGTTTATAATAAAAAATATTATTACAAAAATAAAAATAAAGGAATAACTTAACAAAAATACTTCTTTTTTTTGTTTTACTAAAAATTACAAAGGAAATTATTTCTATATTTTTTCTAACCGCTACTTTTTAAAACATACACATATATCTTGAACACTTTTATAACTTTAAATTAATCGATTTTGTTATGATACCTTTTAGCGCTCAAATTATACTCTTTTTCCTAGTACAGGATATCAACACTACCTTATCTTCACTTAACACCTGAAGGAGCTCCCTAAGTATGTTATCCTCTGTAAAATTCAGAGCTTAACGATTACTTTAGTTGCCTAACTTGAACACTAAAATACCACTACTTCTTTCTTATTCTTTTTTTTCTAGCCAAGATATATACGTATATCTTTTTTTTCTAACAATAATTTTTTTTTTTATAATACTAAACACACAACACTTTCGAAAGCACACAATTTTCTCACAATTTCACGACACTTAACTAACTACTTCATCTAAAATAACAATATTTCAATATTTTATGCTTATTTTTATTTCAAATTAAGTTTTTTTTATTAGCGTAGCGATGGTTTTGCAATTAATGAAGTTTTCTCTCCTAGTCTTACAGATGTTTTTTTGCTTTTAGGTGTAAATCAAACTTTGCTATATAACCCTGTTCCTTATATGAATATGTAACCGCACTTCTTTGGCTTTTCCAATGAAAATATAAAATAAAAATTATTACCTGGCTAATTTTTTAATGGGATGAAACTTTCGGATAGACTCTTGTCACCCTTTCCACCTTAGCCAGGTTTTTTTTTTACAGCGGTATTCAAATTTAACAATTTCTATTAAAATTCTTGATGAAACAGGATTCTGAGACTTCACTTTATCTTACACAAACACAAATCCTTTATTTGGCTACTGAATTTAAATTTATTTTACTGGTAATATTAGCTCTTTTGTTTAACACTTAAAACATTCACTGTTTGACTTTGTTTCACTTCTAAACAAACTTCGCTATTGCTACTCCTTAAATACCCTTCTTGACAGCCTATTTACTTCCAATTTCTGTTCGCGGGAATAAAAGAAAATATATCCGAAATAGTTTTCCCGCGAATTAAAGAAAATACATAATAGAAAATTTTCCCGCGAAAACTATTTACTATAAATATAAAAAACTATTTTCGCGCCCTCCTTATTTAAATAGATTCGACAAAAAACTACTTATTCCCGCTAATAAGTATAAAAAATGGTAGTAACAAACGAAAACACAAAAAAAATGTTTTCAAATAAACAAAACACTAAAAATTTCGCGGTTCAATTTAAACTAACCTCCTACTTACTACATATTACAGCTTTTATTTTTTTAACTTTAAATCTCTCAGTCTCTATCTCCTCCATATATATCCTATATAAGCTCCTTTTAAAACACCAGGCTATCAGAAATTTGTGCAGCTAATTCTATTCATTCATAAATAATTAAAAATCTAATTTTCAGAAATCATTTTTTTGAATGAAAGTACAACCCTGTATTTTTTTACACGCTGGCAATGCTGTAATTATTTTAGTACTAAACATCATATGTCAATCATTTTCATTAAACAGCAGAATTCAATGGCAGACGCACATGTAAATATCATTATAGAAACTAATTATTTATTTTACTATTTTCAGGAATCCAGGACACTAAAATGGATATCTACTGCGATGTCTAGGGTAATTATGTATCGTTCTAATTACAGGCTTAAACAAAATTACTAATTTAAATCTTTTTCTTTTCTCTTTTTCTTTTTTCTTTTTCTTTTCAGGTATAAAAAACCCATAACCACAAAAACACTAAATAGAAAAACATAGAAACAAAAACTTAAAATGTTTGTTAGCAAAACACTAGGACAAGGGCAGGAGTAAGTTTCTCCACAACCAAACGCCCCTCCTTGATGAAATTAATGTCTTATGTGGGACTCGAGGCCTCAGGAATAGTTTTTTTTGCCTCCTCCCGACTTGGCCTCCTTAAGGTCCTTCCACGAAAATTTTTTTTTTGTGTTGCTAGAGATGCGTTATCATTTCTACCAGCAACAAAACTCCGGGCTCGCTGACTTTAGCCAGAGGGGACGGTGTGCGGGTAAGGACATCAGACCCAACGCGGGGTACTCCCACACCCTGAAACAAGTCTCACATTTTATACATAGCCGGGCACTTTGAACTAATCTAAGATATTTTCTGATAAAATTACGGGAAGTATAAAGTTTTAACTTGCACTAAATTCTATTACTTTGTTAATAACTTCTATATCTATGTTAGGGTTTTGGTGAATTGCTAAAGAAATGTGGTCTACGAGTTCGACTTTTCCCATCCAAAATCTGCGAGGCGTACTGGAGCAACAATTACCTCCGTGATATAGTGTATGTACCTATGTATATATTATTTCATTTTTTTTTTGTACACACCTTTATCTAAATTGTAAGAGCTTTCCTCAAGCATAGTAACATTAGGACAATAAAACAATTTTATGCATATTTGTAGAAGATTTTGAAAGGAGTTAATCTATTTTTACTTGTTTTGTAAATATGGGGTGTCTATCCTAATATTGCACACGGTCGTAAGCGATATCACAGTTAACTAAAAATAAAATCTAAAAATCAGGTACTACATTAGGACAAAACAAACAAAAAACAATTAAATAAAATAATCATATTTGTGTCCCCTATCCTAATATTGCACTTGGTGTAGATTCTATCACAGGTTATTAACTTTCTCTGATGCCGCTCACGTTTTAATATCTTTCACATGAAACACGCCTATTGATTTACCTTGCAAATTTTCCAACTCATACATGTTGTTTCCAATTGGTTTAACTATTCTACATTTAATGAATTGCGACAAAACTTGGCGTTTCTATTTTTGCCGAAATCACTCAGAATAGTATTTCTCCTAAAGACTTCTTGTCCTGGCATAAATTTTATATTTCGGGCCCTCTTATTGTATCTCATTGCACTCTTCTCATAGGCCTCATGCATATTTTTCTTAATTTTATCTCTAATTAGTTCGAGCTTTTCATTAGAAGTAAGATTTTTAATTTCGTGATCTGAAAGAGACATAAGTTTTCGGGCAAGTCTGTAATCAGCCCCATTAGAGAACATATGAACCCCAAAAAGAGCGAAAAACGGTGTAAAACCCGTAGCTGAATGCACCGAGGTCCTAAGAGCACATTCGATTTCGGGTAAATACATGTCCCAATCTCTATAATCTTCATTCAAGTACGCTCGGATCGCCGCTAAAACCGACTGATTAACCCTCTCTGAAGCGTTAGATTGGGGTGAATAAACAGCCGTTTTCATGTGCTTAATGCCGAATAATTCTAACGTATCTTGAAAACTTTTTGATACAAATTGTGAATAATTCGCTATGAATAATTCAGGGACACCAAACTTGTAAAAAATTTCATGTGTTAAAAATTTAATAACATTTGCGGTGGTAGCTTCCCTCATAGCCTTCAAAAATATAAACTTGGTAAAATGGTCCATTACTAAAAATATATAACTATTACCGTTTTTTGATCTGGGATATTTCCCTAGGAAGTCAATGCGTATTTTCTGAAAGGGTCGTTCAGTGACTACTTCCTGACCTATTTCCGGCATCAAATTTCTATTAGTCTCTACATATTTGACAGTTCTTTACATATTCTTTTATTTGAATAGTCATCTTAGGCCAGTAAAAGAATCTTTTTACTTTTTCCATAGTTTTTGCCGTACCACCATGCGCAGACGTATTAGATGTATGAGCTTTTTCTATTATCGTTTGAGTTGAATTTGGTGGTATCCATAGCTTGCACTGAAATTGAATTAAGCTCGATTCTGAACTTGTTTTTTTTTTTAATTTACACATCTACTACCTTAAGATCTGGCAATTTATCGCTATTATTTTGTATGTGCTTTATTATATCGGTGTATTCCTCTGATTCGAATTCAGTGGTCTCAAAATCTAGCAAGTCTTCCGTTTGGATTTCATCGAGGTATTGCGGTTGTGGCACTTGTGACAGCATGTCAGCTACTATGTTCTCTGACCCTTTACGGTGTTAAATTTGAATACCGCTGTAAAAAAAACCTGGCTAAGGTGGAAAGGGTGACAAGAGTCTATCCGAAAGTTTCATCCCATTAAAAAATTATCCATGTAATAATTTTTATTTTATATTTTCATTGGAAAAGCCAAAGAAGTGCGGTTATATATTCATATAAGGAACAGGGTTATATAGCAAAGTTTGATTTACACCTAAAAGCAAAAAAACATCTGTAAGACTAGGAGAGAAAACTTCTTTAATTCCAAAACCATCACTACGCTAATAAAAAAAAACTTAATTTGAAATAGAAATAAGCATAAAATATTGTTATTTTAGATGAAATAGTTAGTTAAGTGTCGTGAAATTGTGAGAAAATTGTGTGCTTTCGAAAGTGTTGTGTGTTTAGTATTATAAAAAAAAAAAACATTTATTGTTAGAAAAAAAAGATATACGTATATATCTTGGCTAGAAAAAAAAGAATAAGAAAGAAGTAGTGGTATTTTAGTGTGTAAGTTAGGCAACTAAAGTAATCGTTAAGGTCTGAATTTTACAGAGGATAACATACTTAGGGAGCTCCTTCAGGTGTTAAGTGAAGATAAGGTAGTGTTGATATCCTGTACTAGGAAAAAGAGTATAATTTGAGCGCTAAAAGGTATCATAACAAAATCGATTAATTTAAAGTTATAAAAGTGTTCAAGATATATGTGTATGTTTTAAAAAGTAGCGGTTAGAAAAAATATAGAAATAATTTCCTTTGTAATTTTTAGTAAAACAAAAAAAAAGAAGTATTTTTGTTAAGTTATTCCTTTATTTTTATTTTTGTAATAATATTTTTTATTATAAACTTTATATGTAAATTTTCTGTTAATAAATTATGTCTTTTAAGTGAAGATTGGTAAGTGGAAGAGAGGTTCGGGTGGCTATTGGGTCGTGGTTTTGAATTATTTAACGGAAACCTACCATGACAAGGTTGGGAGGGCTAAAAATGAGACCGACATCTGTCTCAATGTTTGAGTGTGTGGTATGTTGTGTTAGTAAGTTAGTTTTTTTTTGGTGTTTATACTTTTTGTTTTGTGTTGCTGTCGCGAACCTGACAAAAAAGTCTAGCGGGCCGAAAAGATTGTCAGGGACAAACCGCAGGCCGTAACAAGGTCTGAGAATTTTGTAACAAACGCTCTAAAACAAAAAAAATAACGTTGAAACACGAGGCAGACATAAAAAAACTTTATTAAGTACAGACAATCGCATAGTTACTCTATCCAAGCGGAAACCTTTTAAGTCATCTAAGGCAATTGCAAGAGAAGTTGGAAATATAGTGTCATCACGAACTGTGCAATATCATGATGAGCAAACAATGGACAGATTTGTGTACAAAAATTTGTTAGAGAATGTTATGCTACCCTTTGCTGAGGAAAATATGCCTCTTATATGGAAGTTTCAACAGGATGACGATCCAAATCACTCATAAAAATTAGTGAATTAAAAAGAAGAGTGCTTCCTTGTTGTAATAAAAACCAATTATGGGAAAACATTCAACATGTTTGGTACAATGTTGGAGTAGAGACTTGCCGTAATTTAATTTTGTCTATGCCTCGTAGAATGGAAGCTGTCCTCAAGAGCAATGACAATTATGCGGGGTATTTATAATATCATTTAGTTTTTATTTGTAAAAAATAAATTTTTGGGTCAAATTTAGTATTAAATTTTAAGTTGTTTTGTATACACCAATTTTTAGTCCACATCAAAAGCTGTCCTTTTTTTGAATTCATTTTATTTTAATTTTTTTTTACTAATATTTTCCCTTCCCTTTAACTTTTAAAAACGTAAAATAAATAAATTTATAAAAAATAATTGAAAAGAACCATGAAGTATAAATTAAATCGAAAATATATACGGATATTGTTTACTATTTTTTGGCCACATGTATATATATATATATATATATATATATATATATATATTTTTATTTTTTTTATTTCTTAGTAAATTACAAATAAAACTGTACAACACTTTTGCTATAACAAATTTTATTTTTGCTATTCCTAAAATATATATTTGCGATACAAAATTTGTATTTTTACAATGTGTTTTTAATAATAAAAATATTGTTGTGGCCTCAAAATAATGAAATAAAATAAGCAATAAGTGATGTTTGAAGTTTGACCAATTTTTCTGGTTATTTATAAAAATATGCTTTCTGCTCAAGCTAGTTGGGCCTACAAATTTAAGGTAATTAAAAACAATTTTTAATTACAAATTTCGCCCGACATTTCGTCGATTGTTTTTCGACTTTTTCAAGGGTTGTTGTCTATAATTTATTAAATTAAAATTATGAAATATAAAAACATTTGAATATAATAATATAAATACATATTTAAATCATTATTTTTTTACTTGCAATTTTAAAAACGTTATTAATTTGAATTACATTTTTCATTAAAACAAAAACAGAAACATAAAAACAATTTACAACAAACTTCAAAAAACAAGAAACACATAAGTTTATGTCGAAGATTAGCTAATAGCGACTCTATAGCTTGCATTGATGTTATCGGTGTCCTCTTACAAATTCATTGTAAGAGGACACCGAATGAATGTGTAAGCTTTCTTTACTGTATCTCTTTCTCTCCACTTTCTCTTTATCCAATATTTTAACTTTGTCAAAGTCAGCTGTGTGACCTGTGTTTTGTATATGTTGAGCCAATGCAGTTGTCTCTTTTCTTTTAGTAATGTCAGCTTGATGCTCAGCTATTCTTGTTGACAAAGTTCTCTTTGTTGTTCCTATATATATTAAATTGCATTTTGTTGTCCCATTACCCTTACATGGTATTTCGTAAACAATGTTATTTTGTTGTTGCTTATTAATTGGCGCCTTAATTTTCGTAAATATTGTATTTATTGTGTTGTTAGGTTTATAGGCAAAACAAATGTTGTTGTTATTTTTAATTATGTTACGTATATTTCTGTTGTCTGTTAAGCCAAGAATGTATTTTACACTGTAAAAAGTACAACTTGTCTTATCATTGTCTATTGTTTAATTTGATGTTTTGTTTTTAATTCGGTGTTTTACTGTATTTATTAACTTTCTTATGAGGTAATTAGGAAAACTATTGTTATTTAATATGTTATAAATTTTCTGTATATTATTATTATGGAACTGTTTGTCGCTGATTTTTAAGACTCTTTCTATAAAGCTCTTTGCTGTGTTAATAATCTGGTTCTTTGGTTGTGTTGTATTGTAATTCATTAATCTGCCGGATGCTGTTTCCTTTGAATACCAATTAAAAATAATTTTATCTGATGATCTGATCAATTTTGCATCCAAATATGTGATTTTTTTCTGCTCTTCGATCTCCATAGTGAATTTTAATTTGGGGTGATGATTGTTAAATGTTTTGAAGATTTAATCTTGATCGTCAATATTTATAATAGCTAGGATGTCATTTACATATTTGGCTATGTATTTTATTTCTATATTTTTATTTTTTAGTTCCATTAAGGCGTCGTCAAGTAAACTATCTAAAACTATGTCAGCTTTAGTTGGTGAAAGTGGATTTCCCATTGGCATTCCGTAAATCTGGTTATACAATTTTCCTTTATAAACAAAATAGTTGTAATCACTTAGACAAAACTTTAAAATTTCCAAAAATTTGGTTTTGCTAATCGTCGTGACTGTTTTTATTATGTCCCATTTTTTCATAATATCAAAAATATTATCAAAAATTATCATCTTAAAAATTCAGAACATAAAATAAAAAAATGTAACTTTTAATAAAATAAACAATATCTTTGATAGTGTTACCACTATTTTCAAAAACTGTTTTGGGTGTACTAAAAAACATCTCTGCTTTTTTGCATAGAGATGTTTAAAGCTATAACAATCTCTGGTTTAAGAAACGCGAACTATTTTATGAAATTGAAATTAACAATATTTTTAAGTGAAGGTTTATTTTCAAGTGTATGTATTAAAAAATTAATAGACAAAATGGAAAAGTAATTAAACCTTATTAATTCTAAATATGTATCTATTAATTACATAAATATTTACTAATATTGCATGTATTTTTTCAGATTTTTATCAAAAACTCCAAAATTAAATGAAAATAATATAATAATATAATTTCAGAAACGACATTCCATCAACCAGGTAGAACCACTCTTAAAATTTATGTTTTAAAACATTTTTAAATAATATAATACTTTTAGTGAACATTGTAAAGAAACAGTCAAAAGAAAATTTAGAACCGAATGGTTGAGCGAATTTGATTGGCTCCAGGAAAGGGATGGGTGTTAATTCTGCATAGTATGTTCTAAAAGTACTTTGAAACCAATGAATTATATGTGATATTTTTTGTATTTTAAATTCCTTTTGTTTTTTTATCTGTATACATTTTGTATACACATACATACATCCGTTATTTTAAATGAAATATTGCTTTTATGTTGTTATTTTATGTATATTTTTATGTTTTATATAATAACTGGAATTTTTTATTGTATTACTATATAAGCCAAAATAAAAATTTTGATTTTATTGAAGAATTGCATTTTAAAATTTTTGGTAGGCTGTTAACGATTTTGGTAGGATTTTTGAAAATTATTGGTAGGAAGTAAATTTCTTGTGTGGCAACGCTGACCTTGACATTAGAAGTTAAAGAAAATGTACACAAAACCAAAAGAGTACGAAATTTTGCAACTACTTCATGTCGCTGGCGGCGACGTCAGTCTTGTGAAGGGCCGAACAACACCAATATTTTGTATGTATAATAGGGTGTGTTTAAAAAAATGTATACTTATTAATAAAAAGAAATACAATTCAAACTACAACTTATCGCAGTGATTTTCCATTTACAAACTAAATTTGCTTATTAGAATGTTCTTATGGACAACTTCTTGTTTATACATGTGCATAACACATTAAGAAGAACGGTACAACTCAACGAAATAAAGCACTGCAGTAAGATTAATGCAATAACAACTTTTATATAAGCATCACAAATTTAAGTAAATAATTAAAAAAATAATATAATAAAAATGAATTTAACAAATAATACTCAAATTTATGAGCCATTTAGCGACATTAAAAATATTTTCTGCTTCAATTAAAAAACTTTGAAAAGTGTGTTCGCCCCTCCTTTAATGTTACTCTAAGAACTCTTTTGACACACTGAAACATTCGCTCGCAGGCGCCACCTTCTGCAGGATTTTGCAGACAATTAAACTCCCATATAATACCTTTCGTTGACATCTCGTCCTGAATTTTACCCATATCAAAAACCTCTTAAAATCGTTTAGCTTCCTGGCTAACTCCCACAAAATTATTTCCGTTGTCGCTGCGCATTTTTAAAGGGGTGCCACGACGATTAATAAAATTTGGTATAGCCAAAATGCATGCGTCAGTAGACAAATCAAATGCCATCTCTAAGTGCACCGCTCTAACCGTTAGACACGTAAACAGAGCTACCCAACGTTTCTCATGGCGTCGACCAATTGTTATGTTAATTGGACCAAAGTAGTCTACACCAGTATAAGTAAACGGACAAACATAGGGAGTTAATCTGTCACTTGGCAACGAGCCCATAAATGAAGGTACTGGAACGGCACGAAGAAATTTACATATGTAGCACCTTAGGACTGTTCTTCGAAGAAGATTTCGTAAGCGAGGGACCCAAATTTTTCTGCTTATTTCACCAATGGTGGCGACAAAATAATAGGCCTCCTGACATGTAGTGGCAACCAACTGGCAGCATCGATACGACCACTCACCCGAAGCAAATTGTTTTCATTAAAATATGGCGAAAGCATATACAAATCGCTGTCTCTTTTCAGGCTACCCCCAGCCTATAAGATTTGTATTTCGTACATAAAACTTTCTTCTTGTGAAAGGCGGCATAATGTAGTTTCTGCAGTGTTAACCTCGTCCGTAGACAAACAAGGCAAATCGCAAACGTTCACCCTTTTTTGGCAGCTTCTTATAAATCTCAGTACCCAAGCCATTGTTCTAGTAAGCCTGAGAAATGAAGAAAAACGATTAAAATCAATAATTAAACTTGTACTAACCAGTAAAGTTAGTTTGGTCGCAATTCTTCTTCGCATATAAATTCAGTTTTACTTGAGGTATTTTTTGGCCAATCATCATCGTTCTTATAAAGAAATTGTGGACCTTGGAACCAGCGTACTTCATTCGAAAAATTAATATTACTCTTAATTCTCGTAGTTTCATCTGCAATATTTAACTTAATAGGCAACCATCTTCATTCATTTGGGTGTGTAGAATCTAATTCTGTGGGCAACAAAAGGCTTATTTATATCTTCTGCTCTCAGAATTTAGCCAACTAATGACAGTAGTAGAGCCGCTCCAACAAGTTCGACGAGAAATATTAATCTCATGCTCCTCTATTATAGTGCTCATCAACCGAATCCCAAGAACGGCAGCTTGTAGTTCCAACCGGGGTATCGTCATCGATTTTAATGGGGCACATTTTGTTTTCGAAGAAACATATGATACTCCAATACCTCCGCTAGTTGTAATATATCGCCAATAAACCACAGTACCAAACGCTTCCTCACTAGCATCAACGAAAAAATGCAATTCGACACTGGAAGGCAACCCCTTTTCAAAATAATATCGTGGGACTTTTAAAAGGACAATGTTTTTCAACTCTTGGAGCCAATTATCCACATTTTTTTAAAGGCTCAGGTAGCTCCTCATTCCACAGTAAGCCACGTTTTCATACTTCTCTTAATAGGAGTTTAGCACTTAACATAAAATTGCCTAAAAGCCCAATTGGATCAAAAATAGATATCACAACGCTTAACAGCTCACGCTTTGTGGGGCACTTATTTCCACTAACGATCTCGTTATTCAATTGAGCAAATTTTAATACGAATTTAAATGTGTCATCTTTTGGATCCCAAAACATTCCAAGCAGCTTTTCTGTCAACGACCATCCGGAGAAACTTACTGCATTATTTAATTCACCTTCTAAATTGAAAACGACCTCAGGAGAATTTGATGTAAAATTTCGCATTTCGAACCCTGCTGCATGCGTTGCTATTTGGATGGCCTTTGCTGAACTCTCAAAGCTGTCAACAAAATCATCCACATAATGGTGATCTAAAATTGATTTTACGGCTCTAGGCATAATTTCCTGGTTCTCTAAAGCATTGGTTTTTTTTACGTAGTCGGCAATACAAGTTGAACAAGCAGCTCCGATGGTGATTACTAACATTTCATAAACCTCTTGCGGGCCGTTGGCATTTTCAAGCCATAAGAACCTCTGCGAATACCTGTCCTCTGGAGCCACGATAACCTGGTGGAACATCTCCTTTATATCACCACATACTGCCACAGCGCCAACTCTAAAATAAAATAATACTGATGGTAATGGCTTATATTCTTGAGGACCTTTTAACAACTTCGAATTTAATGAGACACCTTCTACTGTAGCTGCTGCATCAAACACCAAACGCAATTTTCCTGGCTTGTTGGGGTTGATAACTCCAAAATGGGGCAAGTACCATTTTCTCGGATAAGGCTTATTAACCTCGTCTAATTGCAGCTTTCTCGCATAGTTTTTCTCTAGATACTCATTTATTATTTTCTTATAGGCCTTACAGAAATCCGGATTCTTTTTCATTTCTCGTTCGACGGCAAAGCATCGATTAAGGGCCATGGAATAGCTGTCCGGCAATACCACATCATCACTGCACCACAGTAGCTTAGATTGAAATCTTCCGCCGACGTTTTTTATTGAGTTCTTTAAAATCTCTTTTGCACGCAAATCATCTTTAGACTGAATAGCAGGTAGGGCCTACACACCAAAATTTTTAGTCTCAAAGTAACTTTCCACGAATTTGTTTAAATTATCAGGCTGTGCGGTTAATAAGCATGTATGAGTTTCAGGGTGACCACCTTTCACGTTTCCGAAAACAACCCATCCCAAAGGCGTATTTCAGCATATGGACCACCGTCGTCCATCAGGCAATCCCAAATGGCAGTGATCTAAACCAATAAAAACCTTTGAAGCCACGCATTTATAGGAGCTTACAGGAATCCCATGCGTTTTTACTAAATCTGCATTAAAACTTGACTTGGCAATTTTAAATTAGCAACACCATATACATTTTTCAACGCATATCTTCTCTTTTTATTCAAACCGCCTACCTGAAGATCCACAATTTCTGCTGACCCTTTCGCTGATTTATCACCGTACCAACTTAACCTTAACATGCTGTGTCTCCCATGCAGCCCAAGTTGACGTACCAAAGAACTGTCTATTATTGTGACCGATGAACCATCATCTAAGAGCGCGTTTGTTTCCACAACACAATTTGGCCCATAAAGTATTACTGGTAGCACTCTGAATAACATGTCACTATTCCAAGATTTCACTATTCTATAATATATTTCGTGGCGGCATGGCTGTATTGGTTTTCGCTGCGGCAACCGACACATTTGACGCAGGCTGGGCAATTTGTTGTAGAACTGTTATTGATTCAGCAGACGTTGAACTAGAATTATCCTGACTAGCAGCAGCCTGCAGGCGCGGGCTTTTTCTTGGTGGTGAACGTTGCGTTAAACGATATAAACAAATATTAAATGACAAATATTTTAATCGACACCAAATAACTTCTTGTTTCGGTGGGCAACATACAATCAGAATCACAAACTGTTCAACAGTTTTAACAAATAGTAGTTTTTCCAATTTTAGTGGCAAGCGTTGAACCACAAAATAAATACACAATTAGGTGTTTTGTTTAAACTTTGTTACGGCTGGCGTGGAACGACTCAAAAACAACAAGAATTTCTGTTTAAACAAACTCCTTTTACAAAAATCGCTGTAAATAAATCGTTTGTTCCGGCGGCTTGGAACTACAAAATTTCGCTAAATAAAACTTCTGCGAAATAAAACTTGTCGCTGGCGGCGACGTCAGTCTTATGAAGGGCCGAATTTAACAACACCAATATCTTAAAAGTATAATAATAATAATAAAAGGGTGCGTTTATTTCTAAAAAATGTATACTTATTAAAAAAACAATTAAAACTAACAACTTACCACAGTGCTTTTCCTTCACAAACTAAATTTGCTTATTAAAATGTTCTTATGGACAACTTCTTGTTTATACATGTGTATAACACATTAAGAACAACGGTACAACTCAACGAAATAAAGTACTGCGGTAAGATTTAACAAATAACACTCAAATTTATTAGCCATTTAGCGACAATTCATATGATTCTTTCAGCAGTTTTCACATAATTTCTGGTTTTCTGTTGAGTTTTTTATGCGAAATTCTGCTACTTACCCTAGCAGATCAGTGACAGCCATTTGATCGGCTACTACACCATCCTTAATAACAGAAATACCGATCATTGTGTACAACAGAGACTGTGGATGTAAATACTGCTGGCCGACTCAGGAACTAGATTATGAATCCGACCACAAAGCCGTGAAGATTGCATTTTTTACGAATCCCTGCTTAACGGTGCAACAGCCTACAAGATACGACTTGGACAAATTAAACAGGCGGACTGTTTTTGCGAATACTGTCTGCTAATCTTGCCACACGTGGTCTTCCAATTGACAGGAACGTGGCTCAGAGGGAGATTGACATCTGCGTGGATGAAATGGGGCGGGCGTTTGAGGATGCTATGGAGCACTCCATTCCTAAAGTTTTCACAGGAAGAAGAGGCTTGTTGAAGCTTCCGCCGAGAATACTTCATTTCATTGCCGAAAAGAAATAGCTGAGACGAACATTGTATAGATGTGAAGACCCAGGTAGACTTAACATTTTGAAAGCGGACTTACGGAACATTGACCGAATGATACAGCGTGCCATAGCTGTTTTTGAACGTGAACATTGGGCAGACTTTTTAAAAAGCGTACGACTTAATAACCAGACATTTAGAAAAGTAAAAGCGGCTGTTGGTTTTAATTTTCGACCCTCAGTTCGAAGTTTGGTTGATAATGTTGGCTCAACCTTTTCCGATAACACTGGTATGTCTAATTTTCTTGCGGACCGTTTCTTCCAGGTAAGTCCTGGTCAAGCAGTGCGCGCAGATGCATTCAGAGTGAGGGTTCGAGAATTAGTGTCTACTTTAAACAGGTCAACACCTTAGACGGTTTTTGGAAGGACTTTGACAGCTGATGGACGATTTGTTGACTCTAGTAGGAACTTTACCAGACTTGGTTTTACTGATGAAGTCGCAGTAGGTATGGATTGTGAATCTGATTTTGGTATGGTATGTATTGTAAATCTGATTTTGTTTTGAAGAAGACAGACATTGTGGCTTGGCGGTTTCTTGCTATTGTATTCAACCACTGCCTTAATATAGGGTATTTCCCAAAAGCATGGACGGCTGCCCTGGCAGTTCCCAAACTAAAACCAAAAGCGAATCCTCATGAAAGTGGAAGCTATAGAGCTATACCCTTATTATCAGCCTTTAGAAAGCTATTTGAATACTTTCTCCTGGCAAAGATCAACGACGTTATTACTGACAATTACATTTAAAAAGATTTTCAATTTGGGTTTATTTCTAAGTAGCGGACTTTCGACGACACATGCAATAGTTGTACTTAAGGACTATATTGCCAGGGGTCTGAATAGGAAATGCCCTACTATCGCTGTAAGTTTGGATTTTACCAAGGCCTTTGATACCGTTTGGAATGATGGTCTCATTTACAAATTGATGAAAATGGGCTTTGGTATGGGCGTCTGCTGCATGATTGATAGCTTTCTAAGGGACCGCTCTTTTAGGGTTTGTATTGGAGATATCCTATCTCATGAGGGGTCGATTTTTGCAGGAGTGCCACATGAATCATTGCTGGGCCCGGTTTTGTACAATATCTTGATATCAGATAAACCTCCACCCCCGCATGGAGATCTTTTTTTTGATCTATGCTGATGACATCTTTATTGCTTCTTCAGGAGCAAGGGCAAGAACTGTTAACGAATGAGTCAATCAATACCTGACAGCACTGACCGACAATATCAATAGATGGGGCCTCAACTTGAACATTCATAAGATTGACGCTATTATGTTCAAAGGAAGGCGGAAATACATATACCCCAATTGCCGATCCTTCAGACCGTGTTTGAGAATTGAAAGTGAGATGATCAGGACTTCGGATAGGTTAAAGTACCTTGGTGTCACCTTCCATGAAAACTTTGAGTTTTATCGGCATATCAAAGAACAAAAGAACTCCTTTTGGTGTACCGCCAGATCCGTCCTCTCATCTCCTACGCCTTTCCAGCTTGGTTTAGAATTTCCTCTACCCAGGTAGAGAGACTTAGGAGATGGGAGATGCGGATCTTAGTTGGGTGCCTTGGTTTGAGATCGTTTATAGGGCGTAACGAAGAGTTCCGTAGGCTCTCTTTTAGCTCTATATACAGTGCAGTAGATTTTAGTCGAATAGACTGGTTTATGGTCGATAAAGCTTTGAAGTTCATGGAAGGTGCACGTTCCATAGAAAACAGTTTGGTGAGAGAATGTTTTTCTCGAGCCTCAAGTCTGGAGATCGTTCAGGCAGCAAAGTATCTTTCTCCTGTGGACTTGCTGACACTTGGGGGAGCTGCTCTTCTTTACGAGGGTACAGACCTTCTATTTTATCATAGAAGACTAAATACACTGAATATTTTTAACAGGGTGTATAACACTGCACAATAACCTTATTTTTTATTTATTTTTTGTTGTTGTTTTGTTCTGTTCTGTTTTGTTTCATTAGTGTGTAAGTAGTTTTAAGTTTATTATCTTTTTAAAAAAATTTTTTAATTGCGTCCCCTTTTTTCCTTTTTTTGGAGACTTTCCTTAATCTTTATTTAATTTTTTAATGGTTGTATTAAAATGTACATTTTTTAAATTATTGTAAGAATCCTTGTAAAATACTTTAGTATGGAAGGAATTTTATTTTAATCTTTTGTTTATTTAAGTTTCTTTTTTATAATGAAGTTACTGGAAAATAAATAAAGAAATCAAATAAAATCAGTGTTGTTAATACAATAAAACCAAAATCAAGTTGCTATTGGCCGAACCACATACATATTCAAAAACCACTGAACTTAAAAAACTTGTATACGAAAAAATCGTTAAATTGTAATTTATGAATGAACAAAATGGTATGTGAGCCAAATAAAATTTCAATTCGATTCATTGTTTACAAAAAAGCTATTTTAAAGATTGTTGATCTCAAATGTATGAATGAAAACATAAAGTTGGGCAATAGCAGTTAAAGATATAGAATTTTAAGCGTAAGCGTTTGTAACATTTTTTCAATGCAGAGTTTCATATCAGAATCAATACCAATGATCGATTTTGCCTCTTCAGCAAAATACAGGAGGGAGTGAAACTCTGTATTTAAGAAATGAAAATAGTTTTTAAGCTTTAGTTTTTAAAAACCACAAAAGAAAGGACACACAATAATAAAAAAGTTTGTTCTGTAAAAAGTTTTATTTAAATAAACCGTTTTTAAAAATTTATAAATATTTTTATTATTTAATTTTGGAAGTGATTCCAAGTACGTTTCTTGCGCTGTAAGCATTATGTTGCTTCTATATCTATGGGTTTTTTGCTTAATGCTAGAGCAATTGTAGTTTCCTTTAATAAAAAGTATGGCTCTTTTTCATTCTTTCACGCATAACATTTATTAAAATGTCATGGTCCTCATTGCCGGGTTTTTTATTAGAAAAGGATGATCCGAAACCATGACTAACTATGATTACGAATTCAAAACAACTTTTTTTTATTAATTAAAATTCTTACTATACAAAGGAAAGTCACACTAATTGCCTTGCTAGTCGGTTCAACTAACCAACACACATCTGTTTTTTTCAAGTATTAATTGTAAATAATTTCTATACGTTCACTTATCATTACGAGTATCTTTTATAAGTGAATTGAAATTGATTTTGGCTTAAGTACATTTTTTAATTTCTGAAAACCTTTTTTTTATATGTAATGAATGGGGGCGTTGCTCTTTGACGTTATTCCTTTACACGATTATAGATTTCAATTAACACTTAAATAAAAGGGTATTAAATTCTAACCGGCTTGTTAGATTGGTTTGAAGGCAATAGAAAGACAATAATTTCCTTTTCTTTTAAAGTTGGGCTCATTTGTTTATTTTTGTGTATCGTTTACTAATGAAATGTTTAATAAATTTAATTTTCCAAATTTACGTTTATTATATTTAATTTATTTCTAACATTATAATTGGGTTGCTTAAAAAAAACTACATTACATGTGACAGCCGTAGAGACCAGTGAGGTTTCCGGCACGCTCTCTTCCCATTTTTTTTTGCGGAGTACACCTCTCAGTGGATTCCAACCCTATCACTAGGTACGCTGGACTTAAAAATTAATTACAGGTAACTCACAAATTAACTTACATAAACAAACACGCACCACTTACAATATCTTTTCTTTTCAGGCAGATGTTCAGCCCTACATGGCCCTCCCAACCAAATCACAAATATATCCTAAATTGTTCCACATGTGACCCCAACACTAACCAACATCCTCCTCCAACTTTAACTTACCTTCATGTCACGAACCTTTTTAAACTTATACCAAAACATTATTAAATTTTTTTTCAGACGTTATAATTGATTTTCATTTATTACAACAAAAGTAAATTCTATAAAATAAAAAATAAATAAATAAAAAAGAACAAACATGTACATAAACAAAATTTAATATCCGTAGACAAATTATATATGCAATAAATCCTTTGTTTCCTTTGCAAAGCTTTTACTCTTTCTTTTACAGCTCGAAATTACCAATATTATATTATTATCCGACTCTTGGGTTTTTCCTCTTTTTCCTATCTTACCCTTTCACCTGAGGGAGCTCCCTAAGGTTATTTAACCTCCTGACACTTTTTCCAAGGAGTTTATCCCTAAACAAAAATATCACTTCTTGAACTGAAGCTGCTGTTTATCTCATTGTTACTTTGTCCTTTCCGGTATCAAATAAATAATATATCTCAAAAAACTACTGCCCTCTGTAGGGGTATAGCAGCACTCAAAAACAAAAGAATCACTAAAATTTTTCTATGTCTACTTTTAGGCACAAATGAAATTGACAAAATTAAACCTATTCACTACAAAAAAAATAAATTTATAAATTACCAATTGAAAAAAGAACCATAAAAATAAATAAATAAAATATATAATAAAAAGAAATTAATAGTAAAAACCAATAAATAATTAAATAAATGAATATATAAATCAATAAAATAATGCAAAACACAATTTATCTAGTGTTTTCTCCTTTTTTTTTTTTCTTGTTTAACGAAATTGCACAATTTTAATTTAATTATTTTAACTTAACTCTTCTTTTCAATTCTAGGAGATTCCCTTTTTTTTATAGCCAATTACAATCACTTAAAAAAAATCTTTTTATTTCGCAGCAGGACATTTTTTTGCATTCCTTCAAGCTTTTTATAAGAAACAATAAAAATCTGTTACCTAGCTAAATTGTAGTACTGAGTTTATCCTTGCTAATAGGACTCAACACATTCCATCCTACCCTCAGATAACTTAGCCAGCTGAAAAGGCTTAAACTTATAAATTTCACCCACTCACAATAATACAATTAAAGAAAAATGTTACGTTTTCTTTTTTTTTTTAACAAAAAATCATTCAACACAGCTATCCAAAGGATTAATCCCACGGATCTCTTGTTCCGCACAAACTACAATTTTTTTTAAATGTTCTTTATATATAAATTCCTTTCCTTTATCCAATTACATTTAAAATTTTTCCAAACTTAACACTTTGAAAGCTACATAACTTCTGAACATCTCGAAAAGTTCTGCTCTCCTAACTGCTTACTAGCTTTTCCAATTTTCTCTTTAATTTCCAAAAATATTTTCCAACTTTCCCTAAACTCTTCGCGCCTTTTCATCCATATTTTTCCTCTGTTTTTTTTCTAGAACTTTTTATTTTGTTTATATTTTTATTTTTAAATCACCATATTTGTGCGTTTTTACTTTTGTGCTCCATAATAACCATTATATTCACTTTCTATTTATTTCTAGAATTAAAAATAAAAACTTGCCTTTTGCACTTTCATTATTTCCCTGTTTTCTTTTTCCTATAACAAATCTTTAATTTAATATGAACGAATAATAATTTTCATTCATTACTTGGACTTTTGAAATTAACTATCTGATTTTAATCCCTTTTTTTCGCTTTACTATTGCCAACCTACATAATCTTTTAATCCGGCCTACACCAACACTAGAGTGGTGACAACAGTACCGTGTGTATTATATAAAAAAACACATGCAAAAAAAATTAAACAAAACATAAAAGAACATGAAGAAGCATTTTGCCATGATCTGTTGTTTTGCGCGTATTAAACTCAATGTTGTTAAAAAAAAACTAAACGGTGTGACTAGAACAAAATAAAGTGAATAATAAAAATAAAATACAAACAAACAAAGCATAGTAACTAAATATAAAGAGCAAACTATAAAACCAATAAACAAGTGATCTGAAAATCAAAACCATAAGTGATTTCCATCCTTAAAATCTGCACAAGCAAAACATATAAACATTAAGAAGAACAGAAATCCTAAAGTACATTCATCCGCAACTAAACTCCGAGTCCTAAAAGTACACCGCATTAGGAATCGGTGTGCGGTTCTAATCAAAAATTCTTGTGTTCCATCTGATGAAATGCTCAACGTGGGGAACCCCCACTCCTGAGACAGAGTCAAACTCTAGCCGGGCTTAAATTTTACCACATCAAGCCGGTAAGTAACCTAACCTCGCTACACAATTCCTCTTGGTACAACATTAATTACAGAAATAACGTTCAATCGCCGGAAAACGAACCTACTTTTATCTAGAGTAAGTACCAACCTTAGCATTTTCTTATAAAGAAAACCGTAGTAGTAGATTTACAAATTATCAATTGTGCACATCCTTATAGTGCATGTAATTAAAATCGAGCGCCTGTAAAATCGCATTTTGAGGCAAATTCCTAATTGATATTACACTACTTATTACCAAACTTTTTTTTCTTTTTGTCTTAACAAGTTTTAATCTTAAACACTAATCTTAATCAATATTTATCTTTTATTTTGTCTATCATACATTCTTGTTTCTTTTGTTTTATTAGACCTTTTACTTTTCTTCAGCTACTCTAAGGATTTTCGGCTTATCTTCTGAATACTTTTATTTAAAAGGACCTAAAGATACTAAGGATTTCTAACGATTGAATCAAGTTCTCACCGAAGTTGATTACGGGAAGTACATCTGAGACTCATATCCAACATAAGTGTTTACTTTTTGTTGTCTTCTTTACTTTCCT